>JAWWEE010000122.1:36401313-36473130 GCA_035221455.1 Xenops minutus | reverse complement strand
TCCATCCGTCCCGTGGCTCCATCGCTCCCGGGGCTGCATCCCTCCCGTGGCTCCATCCCTGCCGTGGCTCCATCCCTCCCACCAGGTGACCTCCTCCTTTGTCCGCGGGCACTCGCCCGCTGGGCACAGAGGGACACAGGATGTCCCCAGTGCTGTCACCTGGCCGCTAAGGGCAGGCTTTTCCCTTCTCCGACGTCTCAGGTGCTCAGACGCTCCCTGCGGCTTTCCTGCCCCAGAAGTTCCCTGGGCTCGCCCCCTGTGCTTCTGGGCAGGGGGGAAAGCGTGTGTTCAAACCTCGTGAAAGCCTCATCAGTCACCTCAACAGGCTTTTCTGTGCTCTTGCAGGGCACTGTGCTTTCATACATCTGGGTGAAGTCCGCTTTTGTTTTTCTTTACTTCTTTTTAATTTTTTTTTTACTTTTTTTGGCATCTCAATCAATTGTGGGAGTGCTCAACAAACTGAAACTCATCCCAGAATGATGCTTTTGGATATATTAGGTCTGCATATCGGGTCTGCCTCAGCCCATGCCTAGCTTTTCCTGGAGTCAGAGGAGCATTCTGCACAGAAATTGTGACTGTGACTGTGTATCATCCATGTGCCTGAGCTTTCACACAGTTGGTTCGTGCCCTGAGAGCCGCAGCAGCCCACCACAGTCCACGCTGGTGAAACTACTGAAGTATTTACCCAGCTTCTACTGCACCCAGTCCCTTCTGCACTGTCTGCAATGCTATCTGTAGCCAAATTAGCTCATTTGAAACTAGCTTGACTGTGCCCACACAGGAGTGACTGCAATGTCAATGAATCCGAAATATAATCGGTGGGTGTAATTGAAAGGAAGTGGGAGGAAAACTGAAAGAAAGAGCAACATATGCTTACAGATGCCAGCTACACTCCCTGATGCTGCCTGGTGCTGACAGTATAACTATATAATTCTTTTAGCTGGACAGAAGATGGTACATATATATTTTCAATACCAAGGCTCTTGGTTGGCCCTCTAATGAAAAAGGAAATAGCTTTCCATACAGCTTATACATGTATTTTTCATGGTAAGCTAATGGAAATTATTTGGGTCCACCTGAAATAAAAAGTTGAATTTGCTCATCTTCTTGGTGAAGGAGAATGTGATGTGCATAAGGGAGTGCAGGCTGCACCAGGCTATCAGACTGCACAGGGCACTGATGCTTTAACACTGGCACTGGATCCTCTGCTGCAGATCACACATTTCTCTTCTGTTCGCCTGAGCAATAGAGTTAGAAAATTACCATTACGGGAATGGGTACTGGCTGCATTAGGGTACTGGCTCTCTGCTGACTGCTGGAGTGGGGAAAGTGCTTGCTTAGGTGATTAAATGCTTCCACATCTAGTGGAAAGTGCTCTGTGCACTGCAATAACAGCGGCCAATGCAGCAGAAGTCCTGCTGGGCCTATTCCTGCTGGGATGATACCAGCACAGAGCTGGAAACAATTAAACATTGAAATGAGTATTCTTTTCGAAGCAGCATTATTACGGTAATAGCTCCACAAGCTGTTAGCTCAATGGAGAACACACTCTTTTGCTTTCTACAGCAGGTTGTTTTGAATTGATCCAGGCTCATTAAATAAGTTTTGAAGCTGAAAATCACCAAAATCCAGGTGAGGTGTCATCTACATTGCAGGCAGCACTAGGTTTTCCATGTTTCAGAAAGAAGGCAGGAGCATCTCCTGAAAGAAAATAGCAGATGTCCCTCTCATCGAGAACTTTCTGTTGTCAAAAACTACTCAACATTTCTTGAATATGCAGCTTCAAAATAACTTGTGAAACTAGATACAGCTGGAGAAGTGAAGCTCAGAGGGATGCAAGGAGTGTCCCACCACCTAATCCTGAGTGTAATCCCATGCTAATGTGAAATGCAGGGAGGAGAACTGGAGGAGCGGGGTAGGGGTGTTATCATTCCTTTAGCCCTTTACTCTTATTTTCTTTGTCAACAACTACAGGAAGCTTATTGAGCTCTGAGTCAACCTTTGAAATATCTTGGTATTTGGGGGAGATACCAAAAGATGTGAAAAGGTACAGGTTTGGTTTATATTTTTGAAGGTTCAAAAGATGAAGAAGGAAAAATAAAAAAATGAATCAACTGACCTGACATCTGTGTTAGGCAATCCATTAAATATGAGAAAGCTAAAAATGTGGTTCAGTCAGTAAATGATTGGAAAAAGTAACATTGAAATTACTGCCAGTCAGGGTAGGCAACAGAAAATAAATCTTGTGAAACCCAGGTAAATACTACATTTTGTCTTTGATCCAATCCTGAGCTCAGTGTATTTAAATTTATTCAAGAAGAGATCGATCAAGGTCTGCTGGTGTTCATGGGCTGACAGGTAGCCTCTCTGGTCTGCTTGGCACTTATCGTGGTAAGGGGCCACAAATCTGGGATTCCTGTATCTCCATCAATCCCAACAGCTTAGAGGGCTCTGAAATGCCACGGGTGGCTTATTCCTCAGGATCCTCAGCTTGCTGCATCTGGCTGCTGGCCAAGGCTGGCTTAGAAACCACTCAGTAAGAGCAAAACTGAGTTTTGCCATTATGAGGGTGCGAATCTGGGGAGGACCTCACAGGGTTGGGCAGGCTCCAGCAGCCAGAGGAGAGGGGGAACACCTGCAAAAGGCCCTCGGGAGCAGCAATCACTCCTCATGCAAAGTGTTTTTGTGTTGCATTGGATAGTGTTATAAAACAAGCAGCTAGGGAACAACTGTTTCATCGCTGCCCAGTGGCCATTTGTTGGTCTTGGACTTGCTTTGCCACTGTCTACAGCCCTCCTAGACTGAACATCTCACACCCTGTCCCCCCAAATAGCCAGTGAAACAGGTTTCTGGATGGATGACTGGCAGCAGGACAAGCAGCCAGACACACGGGAAATGCAAGGGTGGGGTAGTGTCACCTGCTTGCCAACCCTGGAGGGCTCAGACTCCTCTTCCCTGCAGGAACTCTTCAAAGAGGAAAGAACAAAACTAAACTTTTTCCATCAGAAGGAGGTTCTGCAGCACTTAAAGCCTTTAAATACAATTTTTAAGAATGATATGGAGTTGCTTGTACCTGTAATGATGGAATGGATGGGAGCAGATACTTGTGAGCAATGTCTTTTGGCTTAATTCATGCAAAGAATCATCCCACAGGCCAATATATTTTAAAGGCATAACTTTTTAGCATTTTAAGATGATCTTAAAAAAAAATCTAATATATTTTTACATGTTTCAACATCCACTTCTACACTGCAGAGGCTCTAAACAAATACACTCTGTTTCATGGTGAGGGCTAGAAGGAGCCAGGAGATGTTGCTCAACAGAAAAGCACAGTTTGCCTTCAGTCTTCAGGCAGCAATTGCAGTCCCTACCAGCTCACCATGTGATAGCAGCACCTTTTCCAGCTCTCACTTACATAGCCTTTGGGAGCAGGGGGCTTGGCAGTCTCACTTCTAGGGACTGCACTTTCAGACCTGCTGCACGGGGCTCTTCATGGGCAAGGACTCGAAAAGGCAGCTGATTAACTGCAGTGCCTGTATTTTTATTTAAAGGAGCTGTTAAAATAATTGTTTTCCTTCTGCAAGGGCATCTTCAGTAACACTTGTAACAGATGCCTGAGGCAGAAGACAGGCAGTGTTTTTATGAAGACAAGTAATAACAAGTAGGAGTTAGCAATTTCATGAGCAGTGGGACTTAGAAGTTTGATTTCTGGTGGCTCTTTCCTTTGTTGATTTTCTGATCTATATTAATAAACCAAAATCTTTTTGTCTCTCAATGGGATCACTAATCTGGATAGCTCTGTTCTATACGGCCGTCAATATTTGTGGCTCTTTTAGAAACTCTGTATTTTTGAGACATTTAACCTTTGTCATATCTGCTTGAAATTAGCACACAATCTAATAAAATCCATGGGTAGGGCATGAGGAGCAGAGGAGCAGAGCAGACAACCACAGGATCTTTTCCCTTAGGAATCCAATGTCTGTGGTGTGAGCTCTTTTTCCTGTAAGACATTTTATATGACTGCCAAACTTGTTGCAAAAAGAGGTGATGTCACCAGTGCTGTGTTGCCAGGTTACAAAGTGTCACATCCTACAGAGAAATACAGTCAGAAAAGTGAGCAGAAGTGACTCATTCTCGTACCTTGATCAGGACTTCACTTTGGTTGGTGTTGAGTCTGAAACCCAGACCTCTCCCTCCCACAGGAGACCTCAACCACTGGCTCACCAGGGCACAGCAGGACAGCTCATCCTAGAGGGAAACCAGAGAAACCCAAGCTAGAGAAGATGTTCCCCAGCAGAGCTTGGGATGCATTTTCCAGCTTCCACAGACAGCAGGGGGGATTTGAGTCTCATCTCCCACATCTGAGATGGCACTTAATTACTCAGATACCCGTTGGGTCACAGGCTGGAAATGAATTTAAGAATCTAGTCCTTCTTTGACCCCAGGCAGAGTTATCAAGGCCACGCTTACAGAAGCTTCCCTGCTCCAAGCCTCCAGTGGTGCAATCTTCTGAACCTCCCAGATGAGAAACATGGGAGAGAGTGGACCTGTGTCCCAGCTAGTGTTTCCTTTGAGGTCTAGTCTGGCAATCCCCTAATAAAAATGCTGTGTGAATTTGGCACAGAGAGGAGTCAGAACTGACCACTTGTTAGTTAGGTGTCTAAGCTCTCACCCTGGGCAGGGTGAGAACCACAGCTCTCTGTGGTTCCACCCAAAGGCAAGCATCAAATGGATTTTTGTGAAAAAGATATGGGCATCAAGATTTTAGGCAGCTTGAGAGACAAGCAGGAGGAGAGGAAAGGTAAACCAATATGCCTGAAAGGGCTGTTCAGTACAGCTTTCAGCACTTTGGTTTCAGCACTTGGACTGGCAGCCTCTCAAACATTGCCTTTCATATATAGGCCTCTTATTCTTCAAAGGTCTTTGGGTAATAGGGAGATTTGGTGGCAGATAGGGATTTAAAATGCAAGCAAGTCAGCTCGTTAATTTGTAATTAAACACGGACTTCACAGAGTGTGTGCTTCCTTAGTCCTTTCTAAACATTTGAGTTTCAAAAGCAGAATAACTTGTTGGTGTGTAGTGCCAGAAATAATGATAAACACTGAGACCTATCTCCTGATCATCATGCTGTTTCACTGAATAAATTATTATTTTACATTATTTGTCATTTTACCCTTTAATTGTAGTTACTAGGTTACCATAATCAATTTTGTGAACAAATTTTAGAGAAATTAAAAAAACCCAATAAATCTATTTCATGTTCACCTTTTACTTTTCAAACTGTTTAATGACCACTAGTTAAGTGATGCATACAGATTTTTAACTCAGTGATTCTGTAGTTGCTGTAGCAGCCAATGCAGTTCTGCCCAGACATATATTACTTACAGCCTCTGCTGTTTTGGAGGCTTTCTTTTGGGGTTTGGATTTTTTTTGCTGTTACAAAACTTAAGAGGTTCATCTCTACTCCTCATTCACAAGAACAGTTTTGCTTCACACCCTGAAATTATTCAGATAGGCAAAACCTGGACTCTTAGTTCTCCTAATTTCCTGAGATGTAAGGAGAGGTCAGTCAGGTCTCTCTGTGGTTACTTGTGCCAAGTTTGCTTCCCGTCTTTGTCCTTTCACGCACAAAATTGTTTGCTAAGAAGAAAATAAACCACAAAGTAGAGTCAAACTTTCCCTTAGCCCCATATTCTCAGAGGTCTGCAGAGGACAGAGCCTCAGTATAAAGCCCTCTAGAGCTCTGCTGAGCATCAGGTCATTGGTTTATGGAACAGTAAATATTTTGATTAAGACTTTTCACACAAAACATAGCATATTGCATAAATGAACATCTTTGCAATACTCTCATGAGAAAATTTGTCTCTCACATTTCAAGTCCTGCACCAACAATTGAAATGGTTTAATGGCCTCAACCACTCCCAGCAGACTTTGAACTTTTCTGAGGAGCCTCCCTGACAAGGAGCACAACTTGCCTAGTTATTACAACACCTTCTGTGAAGGTTTGATCCAGTTCCCACGAAGACAGAGGAAGGATGCCCAGAATGATTCAAAAGGCTGCTCCACTGATTTATGTGAGCAGACAGACCTGCACTGTTGGTGGAATTGACTCGTATGGCTCTCCATCTGCCAGACAAGCTTGTCAAAATGAAGGCATGAAGGAGAAAGGAAATCAGGCCAGTGAGGAGATCTTCCTCTAGAACCAGGTCCTCTAGGAGGGCTGCTTGTAGGAGACAGGCAAGCTCAGATCAGCAGCATCTGAGCAGTGCTGGGCCAGTGGAGGACAAACAAGTCACTAAATACCTGGAGTTCAGCAGCACTGAGCTATTTAAAACCAAAAATGAGTGACCATTAATGACCCATTAAACCTAGCTTTGATCCCTGGAAAGACCCTGGCACAAACAAGGATTTTAAGTTCTTGGAGGAAAAGTAGGTGTTTAAAAAACCAAATTCAGTTTTTCCTTTGAGGGGGGGACTAGATTAAGGGATAGGACTGAAGTAGCTGATTAATGACAGAGAGTGTGGAAGAGCACATACTCACAAGCTTGTAGGTGACACCAACCCAGAGAGCCTGCAAGGACTTGGGCAGGTGGAATCAACATTCAAAACAGTGTTCACAGGTCAGAGGGACATTCCAAAAGTGACAAGTTCTGGTAGGAGCCTAAGGAGAAGAAATCCACAGCATCCATTCAAACTGAGGAACACCTGAGCCACAGATGGGGCAGGAAAGGCTCAAACCAGTAAATATGAGTCAGCAGTGTGGGCCATTAAGTAGAGACCAAAGTCTGTTTCCAGCTGATGTCATGAATCCCAACACCATGATTAGGAAGATAGTTATTCAGTGACACAGTTACATTCAAAACACGATGCTTAGAGCCACCATGCCGAACTATTGGTGAATTACTGTCAGATGTTGTAAAAGTTGCAAAAACCAAACAGTTCTCCCCAAACAAACCCCACAGCCCTGAAGTGCTTACTGTTTTAAGACTAGATCCTAGTTCCTTGCTTATGCCAAGTAGTATGTACTCTAATAATTGAAAACACAGGGACTATGAAGTACAGAGGGACAGGAATAAAGCTTGCACAGCCTGGGGTGAGGAGTTTTCTGCCTAAATAAGGGCTTAAATTACGTAAGATATGGAGTGTTCTTTTTACTGTGTGTGACATTTTGGCTGAGGTCACATCCACAACTCCAAACCAAATAACATGTGCTTTGGAGAAGCTGTGAGGCAAAAGAGCTGTGGCCATCTAATGCAAGCCTTTGGGTTATGTCAGCAGCACAAGCTCCCCACACTCTGCAGGATGTCACTCCTGTTCACCTGGTGTGCTCATTACCGTGACTCACCACAAAAACAACACAGCAGATAGTGGTTGGCTGTAATTTCTATGCAAACATTGTTCTGAGTATTGTGGGGTGCCTGTTTTTCCCGGGATGGATTCTCAGACTTTGCTGTGGTTCAGGAATGGCTCCAGCACCTCCTGCTTCAAAAGCAATCTAGCTGCATATCCTGAAATCAGATTTTAATCCTTCTCCCCTAGTGTCCCAAAGCATGCAGTTGATTAATTCTGATTTCATGCCACATATAGCTGTGTCACACACACACACACTCTTGCCAGCCAGTAAACGAGCTGCATTCTTCCCATGTTAGTCATGGAGTGTGTGTCCTTTAACCTATGTAGCTGTAATTATGGGACATGGGGTGCTCCTCCCTTGACTCAGGAGACGTTCTTGTCACCTGACACTGTGAGGTGCTGGGCAACCCGGTCCTGATACTTACTAAGAGGTGTCAGGGGATCCTGGCATCCCACCAGCATGACTCTTAAGTGAGGACAGAAGGAAGATGGGATGCTCAGTGGGGTCAGTAAATTCAGGGAAGTGGTTAGATGAATGACACGCTTAGGCTGACTAAGACCCCATCCCAAAGGGGCCAGTTGCTCACTCTGACTGTTTCCCATGCATGCACATGAAAACTTTGGCAATCGAATGCCCCTGGGAAGGAAAACACTGCTCCTTAGTTTATACACCATCCTGCCATCCCAAACTGGATGGGAACTCACTCCACACTTAGTATAGGGCTGACTGCATGGTGATGTTCCATGAGCTGGTGCCTTGGGTTTCAGAGAGTCAGGTACCCCTTTTGGATAGGCCAAATCCCTAGGCCTGCCTGGCATCCAGCATTCCTTGGCAAAATCATAGGGCTTCCCTGCTTACAATTCACCTCTTAGACCATCAGATTTGCCAGGTATGACTTACCCAAACTAAGCAAGCAGTTGCTGTTACATGCACTATCCCCTTCATGCTACACAGGGATGGGGAGACTGTTTTTCACCAAAGGCATCACTCATACTGCTTATTTTTCCCATTGCATTTCACTGCTTGTAGTCACTTCTCCTACTAGCATAGGGCAGTAGAGTTTCAGAAAGGCAGGTTAGAAGAGAACCCAGAATGGTCTCCATTTATTTTAGAGAACTTCAACACAGTAATTGTCTATCATATCAATAGGGGGTTGCAGGTTTCTAATGGCTGCCAGCCCAGTTCTGCAAGGTCTTTGGCCCTGAGCCTGCCATCTGCCTGCTGTGCATGAGGATCTGCCATCTGCCCTCCCTGAATCCAACCCTCTCTAGTGTGATCATGACTAGCTGCAGAGGAGGGGATTGCCCAGTGTGAGGAAGGGTATCAGCACGTGGCCTTCACGTGGTGTGTTTGAGACAGGCAGCCAGGCACACTAACAGTTGGCAGGGACAATAAACTGTATTCAATCCATCTTGGTACCATCTGGTTCTGAAAGGGCGAATTCTACCAAACACTCGAGGCTTCTCACCATCTTTGCGGTGGATTGAAAAGAAATTGGGAAGAAGTTTTGCTCTATCTGCATTCTTTTGTCATCAATATTTATAGGTAAGATATATAAGACACAAACTTGCAGTTTCCCTTTGGATTTAAGCTAGTAATTGTTTAAGGCACAATGATAATTCTGTATCACAAGAACAAATCATGAAAGAAACATTGTTAGAGGAGAAATCGTTGCATTTTGTCCCTCATTGAGCTCTGAATTTCATTTGGGTTTGCTGAGCAGAGGCTGCAGCAGGTACAATGTGGGGTGCACTGCCCAGGAATGGCATTTAGCTCACTGCAGGATCATAAGCTGAAGTAAATACCCAGAGACAAGTTCTCTGAGGTAGTTGCAAGCCTCTCAGCAGTGGCAGGGACATTCTTCCCCTCATATTTCAGGAAGGATTGGAGATTCCCAGGAGATCAGGCCATGTGTGGTGCATGAAAGCAAAAAAAGAAAGACAAGAATTGATGTTATCTTGAACTAAGTGGGGAAAAACACAACAAAAAAAAACCCAACCAACCAAAAAAAAAAAACAAAAAAACACAAACCAACAAATCAAACCAAAAACCAATCAGACAAAAAGACCAAAAAAACCCCCAACCAAAACAAAACCCACCCCCCAAAAAGAAATTAAAACAAAAGAAAACAAACAAAAAAACAAGCCCCACCCTAAAACCACAAAAAACCCAAAAAAGCCTCCACACCAATAAAACCCAACCTCTTGTTATATAAACATCAAGACAGGTCTCTCTCTCATGTTCCAGGAATTTCAAAATGCTTTCTTAATTAATTTTTAAATCAAAGTGTTCAAAAATATTGCATAAAGTAGTTTCAATTTCCAGAACTGTAACATGCAGTAAAAAGTCAGTTACAATCTTGATTTTAAATTGGACATTTGTGGTGACAAACAATTGTTCCCAGCTCATTGTTCAAAACAAACCCAAACCCGAAACTTTGAAGGATTTTTTTGTTTTCAAAAAGGCTTGAAAAGTCTGTAATGTTTGACCAATCTATGTTGTTAAACTCTTGAAATATATTTAATTTCAGCAGAAAATGTTGAGCAATGTTTTCCCCACAAATATCCCCAGGAGAGTGGTGTAGCCCAAGGGTAGGAGTCCAAAGAAGCTGAGGAATCGCCATCCCTGCAGATCTTTGAAACACAGCTCTCTGTGGTCCCAAGCAATTTTGACCAGGAGGTCAGACTACATGAACTCCCTTTCAATCTAAATTGTGCTGCAGCTTTGTAGCAAATGGTGGTCTTGGACTTGTTGTCTTTGTAAGTAGGAGCTGGTGGAGAATTTATTGAGCTGCAGACAGCACAGCTATGAGAGGGAGAGGAAGGGAATACAAGATGGGTTGTATGGCACTGGTAAATTAATATACAACTTTTTAGATGTGGGGGGATAACCATTCCATTTGAAACTGATGCAGGAGCTTACATTTGAATGTTATTTTTGATAGTTAAAGAAGATATGTAACCTAAGCTGGACAAAAAATATTAAAAAAAGAAAAGGAAACAAGCAAAAAATCCTCCTCCATCTGCTGTCAGTAATTAAGATTGGTTTCTGATTCTGCAGGAAGAGATGTAGTGGTTTGTTGATACTGCACAAGTAAAATCCACAAGTCCTGAATCAAAGCTCTGTCGAAATGGTCCAGCAGAGAGATTTCCTAGTCAAGGAGAGGCACCTTCTCTGGGGAAGGAGAAATAAGGCAGCCTTCAGCCAGCAACATCACAGAGTTCTTATTCTGCTGTCACTCTGCATGATATATGGGGTTAATTTTAAGAGAAAAAAAACCCTGTATGGCTTCTTTTGCCAAATAGGGAGAAGTTCGATCGCTTCAGAACAATGGAAGCAAAGGGAACTCAAGGGAATTATTCATCTTGTAAATGGAATTTGATTTTCTAATGCAAAGAGCAGGCTTTAATTACAGCAAAATGAAACAATAGAACACTTCCTTACTAAAAAGTTTCAGGGCTTTTTGTTGCTATGATTACTATGTGAAGGGGATGTGTGTGCTTAGAAGTCCTAGCAATTATAGAAAGGTTTAACTTCAGCCAATGACTTTGAAAAAGTTACCATAATTGAAAACAGGAATGTTTTCCCTTACCTTCCTTCTCTTGAGGACCAAACACAGATCCCATGATATGAGCGTAGTCACTGTGTGATCTGCTACACTGGGACAGAAAGGGGCAGATATCTCTGCGTCAGGAAAGGAGCCCTTTCTTCACTGGAGAGCATAGCCCAGAAGAGAATTAACACAAATGGATCTCCACCTCCCACAGTGAAAAGTGTCTACCATCCCACAGAAGAAAATAGCATCAAATTTAGTATCAAATTTATGTAGTGTCAAATACTAAAGTCACATTATGTTTCTTTTCAGTGCTGGATGAAACAGTCCTTGTTAGCTTGTAGTCATTCTATTTGTTAACATCTAAAATAAATAATTTTTTATTATTTTATTGTATTTATTATGACTCATTGCATTAACAGGATAGCCTAGGACTCAATGAATATGAGATGGTATAACCCTCTGGTCAGGTTTTCAGGTTTAAAATGTCCACAGCTACACCCACATCACACACTGACAACACGTGTACTGGCTCCTGGCATCACTTATGGAAATAGAGATTCCAAAATTTGAGTAATCTAAAGGAAGAGAAGAAATTCTCACACTACTATGAGACTTTCTGAGTATGAGGAAAAAAAAAAAGCATGCTGTGTTTGTCAGAGGCTGCAGTCAAATTAGCACTTAATTACATTAACATTTAATGCTCTAAAAATGTCAGGAAAAGACTGGGTGGGGGGTGGAGGGAAATCAGAACTCAGAATAGAGACAGATGAGATGCACACAAGTTTAAATGCTTGATTTGGATTCCCAGTGAAGAACTCTCATCACTATTCTCGCCTCATGCCAGATCATAAACAAAAATTTAGTGTGTTCAGTCTTAAAATGCCCCAGCCTCCAGCTTTCTAAACTAGCTGAAGCTAATCAAATTTAACTACCACTTCAAATTAATTTTGCTCCCTGGAATGTTGTTTCATAATGAAAATTGTGATGGGAATAAAACAGCTCACGCTATTCTGAGGTCTCAGGGTTATCAGCCACGCTCCATTTAACCTTAGCAGTTGTCTGAGAGGGAGCTTCAATCTTTTCGTGGGGGGTGGATGCACTCAGAGCTGACTTGGCAACTAATGCTGTGTCTGCACAACCAGGAGTGCGTCTAGAGAGCTGCTGCTCATGTTCAGCACCTTGTCTCCTGAGCTGTGCAGCAAAGATGTTTGCACTTTTGGGAGACTGAGACTACACATACAGTCAGTGCATCCAGCTGAGAGAGTACAGAGGCTGCGTATGGGGACAGTCCCTGCTAATGGAAGAAGTCCTGTGCTGTCTTTCTTTTAATCATCAGATTTCTCCAATCAGCAGCTGCACAGGAGGCTGATCCTGGTTATCTTCATCATAAAGGCCAGATGGAGTATTTTTCGAGGCTCTTCTTGAGGAATAGTTTGGGGGTTTCTGTTTGTTCTTGGTTTGTTTCTTTTGGTTTGTTTTTTTTCAGTTATTATCCCCTCGAATACTAGTGAGGATTCCTACAAAGTATAAGTTGTGCAGTCTTAGAAAGGCCAGTAAAAGCCTGTGCCTTTGTGTTGCCTGCTGAATGATGGCTCAGCGGGATCACATTGCCAAGAGTTTTCATAGCAAAGTGAAATTACACATGGAAGAGAATGTTCATAAAATATGTTCATTTTTAATGAAGACATTAAACACTCAGAGCTTCGTCTCTTCACTTCTGTGCCCAGACTACTGCCTCTGTAATGATCTCAAGTCTGGGAGCCTTGGCAGAACAGAGATGCCTCAGTGTCTCTCTGTGAGTGAGATTTCAGGTTTTT
Organism: Xenops minutus; assembly: GCA_035221455.1. Taxonomy (NCBI): domain Eukaryota; kingdom Metazoa; phylum Chordata; class Aves; order Passeriformes; family Furnariidae; genus Xenops; species Xenops minutus. The sequence continues at coordinate 36,460,403 of JAWWEE010000122.1, read as the reverse complement.
GGTCTCTTCACTTAAGAAATTATCTGACAGTAATTGATAACAATGAAACTGAACTGCCTGGAAGATCTGAGCATAAATGTTTTCGAGTGATATCAAGGACTGTATGGCTTTGATGAGTCTTCTCACCATACAAAAACCCTAAGAAGGTTCTCTCTCAGACTGTGGGAAGCAGGGCAGTGGTCAGAGGGCTGAGGAAAATAAAGCAAGGGATGATGGACCTCTGAATATGAGCAGAGTGGCACAGTGTCACACAGAGCATTTCATCTCCTCTCCTTTCTTCTAACAGTAAGGCTCAGACATACCAGGTAGGTCTCTGTATTTTCAGGATAGGACATGCAGAGAAGAAACCCTTTGGGAAACTACCAGTGAATGTATTTTCCTGGAGAATTCTGGTGATCCCAGGTCACAGAACAAAAAGCTAAGAGGTGCTTGCTCTGCCACCATCCAAAAAGAAGCAGGTCTGAAAAAATGGAAAACTAACAATGTGGGATTGGAAGTAATCTACTGAGGTCCTTTTCCCAGTCTTTCTAGTCTAAGTTCCTCTGGAACATCACAGAAATCTTTCCTCACATCATCTTTGTTACAGCTGGAAGTGCCATCAGCCAATTTTTACAACTGAAAAACTAGGGAATAACACAAAATGCTTGTAGTCACAGAGCCTGTTCTGTCCCAGGCTTTCTCCTTGCCCCTGGAATGTATGTGACATACAGACAAACCTGTAAAATCAAGACAGACAGGACAGAAAATTGGGACAGTGATTTGTTTTGAGAAACATCACCCATAGACTGCATTTATCCTGCGTGAGTCAAAGCAAATATTTTCTTCTTTCAGTACCCTCCCCTGCCAGCTCACCAGTTTTCCAGGACAGTATCCACAGGCAGGAATTTCTGTATGCACATGATAATCAAACATTGCTGCACTGTAATGGCTTTTGGCATGAACATGTATTGCATTTGAACCCTTGCTCATGATGGTTTTATTTCTGAACTGTGAAATCTTGGCCGCCTGACTCTTAGATTAATATATTAACAAGATAGAATTATATACCATAAGGCTTCTTAAATAAAAAGCTTAGCTATGCAAGGGCTTCTTATCATCCCTTTTATCCTCCACTATGTCAGAATGAATTGTAGCATCTCACTTCAGCTAAACCCCCCTTCAATACTTAATGCTCAACAGATAGGATAATATTTATTTTATTTTGGAGTTCAATTTTAGATGAGGTGACATGTAACAGAACGAAGCACAGGCAGTGCAAAACGGTCCCCTGCAGTGTGACAAATGACAGAGAACAAACTAGTAACACAGAGACAACTAAAAATGCAACATAGCCCTGGAAGGTGGCATCTCATAACCCATGAGTAAGCAGCCAAGATGAGTCCTCAGCTATGTTTATGCAGTGTGCTGCTCCCATCTAACTGCACTGCAGAGCGGGAGGGGTGGAAGTCCAAGTAAGGAGAACTTTGCTCTAGTTCTGTGGCAGAGCTTATTTTTCTGTACAACAAAAAGGGACTCTATCCAACACCCTTACCTTCCTGTGTCACTACTCATGAAGTCATTCAAAGCCATGCAGTGCAGCTGAGTAAGTTGGAAGACCTTGTCTTAGATGACACCTCACTCTCCATGCAATAAAGCTTCCAAGCAGCTTCTCATCTTGCAGTGTGTGCATAGTCCCTTTTGCTTTACTGGCTTAAGGGTCCTGCATGCACTCTTGTGTTTCTTTGGCTGGAAGAAGTCTCAGATGTCTCCATTTGCTTGGTTTCTGAGAACCTGCTTGACCTCATCACCATGACCTACAGAGTTATAGGCGCTGGGATTTTCAGCAGTGTCCTTTAAGCCCAGCAATGCAAGCACCAGTTGTTGATCCTGTCTGGAAAAGGTGCCCTGCACAGCAGCTACAAAAGGCAGTGAGAGCAGGGGGAGAGGACACTAGGCAAATTAATAAATAAATAACAATTTTAAAACTACCATGGTGATAGAGCAGGGAAAATTTTGTATCTCCTCCTAGCTTAGGCTGCAGGGTGGAAAAGACATTTGGCAAAGTCCATTTCAAAAACACATGAAGACAAAGATGGGCCTAACTCCCAGTTTCATATCTGTTACCAAGATATTGTATAGTCTTAACTCTGACAGCAATTAACTTATCACACCAAGGCACTTTAATTAGTCATAAACCCGAGCACTATAATTCACACTGTCAAAGCTATTTTTGTTCTCTTGGAGCTGTTTTTACAGACTGACATAATTGGACAACAGGTATGACAAGCCTTTATTGTGATCTTATCCTCATCGAGACAGAGATTTTGTTGTAGGAGAGGTAGAAACACAGGGCTCTTCCCAACAACCCAGCATGGACAAAGCCTACCTTACCCAGGGAAACCAGGAGGCCAAATTTTCCTTTCTCTAAAGCTAACACCAGTGCCACCAAAGTTACCTTATTTTAAGGCAAGAACAGTAGTGATGCTTCATACTGGAAATTGGTTACAAACTGAAGACATGAGCAATGGGGGAAGAAAGAGGGGAAAAAAGAAAAAAAAAAGTAACACAGCAAGTTTTTGATGTAAATATTCACCTTTTCTGCAAGCTCTTGTTCAAGGCAGGTGGCTTTTGTTTCCACATTCACCTTAAAAAGCCCACCTGCAGACCTGAGCAGACAGAGCTGCACACTGTCAGGGTGTCATGGGATACAGCATCCCTTTACCTTGCCACTGAAGGAGAACATGTATGAGGTTCCCAGAGAAGCTGTGGATGCTCCATCCCTGGCAGGGTTCAAGGCCAGGCTGGATGGAGCTTTGAGCAATCTGGGCTAGTGGGAGCTGTCCCTGCCCATGGCAGAGGGTTGGAGTTCAGTGATCTTTTAGGGTACCTTCCAACCCAAACCATTCCCTGATTCTGTGGTAGCCCACACTCATTTTTACTGAGCCAGGCAATACCCCAAAAGAAGAGGACTTTGTACTTCATCATTATTAGTATGCTTCAGTAGTGTCTTTTCCATAGTGCTCCCACCTTGCAGACAGACTGACTTCTGGTGTCGTCCTTGGAAATCATTAAGATTCAGCCCCACCTCCCTGACGTGGCAATGCTATCAGAGAAAAGAGTTCTGCAGCCACACAAGGCTACAAACTCTGCTGCTTGGCATGATAGACTACATAGGCATAAGGTAACCAAAACACAAACGAAATATTTACTTTCTCCTGACTTCAGCCTGGTCTGTGCTAAGAAAACCTTTGCAAACCATTCCCAGCTTTGCTCTTGACTGCTGAGGCTTGAACCCCACATTGATTAGGGATGACCTGTGCTGAGTTAGAAAACCTGATGCTTTAAAAAGGCAGCAAGTAGCTAGCTTCCCATGTCATTAGGGGATGTTTTCCCCGTAGTGCACTAATGAGCTGGCATAGCTTTGGCTTTCAGTGGGAGCTCCTCATCTTCCTGAGATTGCCTGACAAGCTGCCCCTGGGCACAGGCTACTCCTTTTTCATCCTTCCTGCGATGTGCAGCCCTGGCTAGGAATAACAGAGGCTGCTCTGAGGTGAATAAGGAAACAAACAAACAAAAAAAACAACCAACCACTGTGCTGCAGACACCTGGAGAGCTCATTGCCTTGTGGCAAACAAGGTGAGAATAATTCTTCCAGTCCTGATGGGGAACCACTGAAATGTCAAGGCTGGGAGCTGCCCTTTCCCTTCTGACATGATCATTAGCTCCAGGGAAGGAAATAAATTACTGAGCCACTTAACACCTCATTATGAGTTAAAACTATATATTCAGCATCTCCAAGTCGAGTTTTAAAGCAGCTTGGGTGTTTAACAGCAAGCTGTGAAGTTAGCTCTGATGGTATACAGCACTATTCCTTAGGGGAAGATTTTCCTTTCAGTGTCTCCAAATCTCAGGCAAATAATGTTTTTCCCTTCTCCCTGCTTAGCTGTATTGGTTTGGGATGTATAATCTGTCTGTATTTATAAATAACCCACTTCGTTTACCAATTATTCTTAGTATTTTCAGGAAAAGGAAGGAAGAAAACTCTGGGAATATTTGCAATTGCCTGTCTGCCCTCATTAGCCCAGTAATTACTGCACTGTAATTCAATTATTTCTTGTACTCAAGATAAGAAGACTGCAGAGGCAATAATAGCTTAAGAAGTTTCATTTTCTCTTTTTTTTTTTCTTTTCTTTTTTGTTCTTTTCTCCAAGGCTGTTCTTTCCTGCCTCTGCATCATTCCTCCTTCCTCATTATGATATCCTGGGACCTTGCTGCTGTGCATTGAATCAGAGCTATAAATAGTTATCTTCCTTTCTTTTTTGTAGGTTTAGACTGTTTTTAAGCCCAGATCAGTTGGCATTTGCAGGGTGTCTACACTGTGAAAGCTAGATAAGATTTATCTTATTTTATCCAAGTTAATAAAATCTGCAAACACGGTGTGACCTATTACTGGAAACTAAGATATTTTAATACCCAAACCTGTGAAGACTCAAGACTGTGTCAAAGCAAATGCTTTGAACTATAAACCAGGTTTTGATGCTCTTTGCTGTAGCAATGGAAGTAGGAGGCAGAAACACAGATCTCATGTGTATGAGTCTTCCTACCAAAAATATCAATGGTGCAAAATAGTCATGTAAGGCTGCAGCTTCTGGATGAGACTGTCTTCCTTCTTCTTGGGGCAAAAAGTAGCTGTCAGCATGGGCTGCTCCACAGGGGGGTGGTGTTTTAGGCTGGACATCACCTGTCATGGTCATGGATTTGCCGTGACCAGAGGTACAACCACAGTGGTGCCCCTCTGAGGGCGAGGGCACAGATCTTCCTCAGTGTGGTTTCACTGCATTGTCTCATCTCTCCTCTCCCATAACCCCAAGGCTTTGGCTTGGATATGAAAACACAGTTGTCATCCACCACAGTGTGTTTTTCCATCACACACAGGATTCCCTGGCCTGTGAGGGTGTCATTTGTTCTCCATTCAGCTTCACAGGCAAGTTGGAACAACTCCAAAGACAAAGTTCTTTTGCTAAGAGGGTCGTCTTTGGCTGAGGGATCCATGAACAGATTCAGGTCAAAGAAAGGTGATTTTATCCTCCTGTTAGGAAGGAGGTGGGGGTTGGTGTTTAAATATAGCTCTTCGTTTTTGAAAAAGCAAGCCTTCATTTAAAGTTGGTGGATGGAATTCCTCAGCCAGAGTATGTTGGACCAAACTGGTTTAGAATTATATCTTTAGCTGAACTGTAAAGCTGAAATGAATAATCCTTCCACTGCTTGACCCAGAATTGCATTTCAGTGCTTAAGAGCTGTCCTTACTTGGGGAAGAGTTGTATATTCCTCCTCCTGCCACATGCACTCCCACTTGACTCGTTAGAGCAACAGTGTGGAGCAACTGTGCCAGAATCTTGCTTCTTCGACCAAATGGGAGCCACCATCATTTCTCTGCTTGACATTCAAGCCTATGTCTCTTAAGTTACCCTTTGGGAAGCTCCAGTGACCTCTGTGTGTGCCTGAGCCCATCACAACATCCAGGTGCTGAGAGTGGACCTGTGAAGAGCCATGCACCAGAGGAAAGTGAGCATCAGGATCCACAGATCAGCTCCAAAATGGAGCAAATAGCTCTGGTTTCACCCACACTAGCAGCATGTAAGGACCTGCAAACTTTGCTCAGATTTCTCAAATTGTCCATGAGCATGGCCCTTGTCAGAGAAGCCAAGATGTTTTTGGAACTGTGCAGGAAGGGGGAACTTCCCATCTGCTCTCAATGATGTCTCCCAGATAGGAATAACATGCAATTTGATAGCCCATCAGGGCTTTTTGATTTGTTAAAATCAAAAGGCAACTGCCTTACCTCTTGTGAACACTCCAGAACCAAATCGGTGGAGGAGGAAGAAAAAGAAAAATTGGGGTGGGGGGAAAACCTGGGAGACCTCTCCAGCTCCCAAGAGGGAATAAGAACTGATTTATAATAATCAGTCTCAAAGCCAAGTCTTCCATTAGCCTCCCTCTCCCCAGAGGCTTTTCTGGGGGGTTGTTTTTAACTCCCATCACTGTCATGAATGGGTAACCCATGTCCTCACAAGCAGCTCTACCAGCCCCACCAAGAGGGCATGGGGGAAGTGTAACCCAGAAGAGGAAGAAGGGAGAGTGGTCTCTGCTGAGCTTGCCTTAAGCAGGCTGAGTCACCATGAGGGATGGCCAAAAGGGGATGGCAGGGTGTTTTTCAGAAAGTTTTCAGGAACTACAAGGATCCTCTGAGAGAGCCTCTGTGTGTCTGCGTGCAGCATCAAGGTCTGTTTGAGCCACTGCACGTGTCTGTGGGTGTGATGTGAAGTTCTCCTCAGTGCCACGTCTTTAATTAAGGGAAGGACTAGACTTCATTACCATACTGCAATTGTCCTTTGACACCGTGCTTCCAGGAGGATTTGACACCCAGCATCAGGAATGGGAAAGGCTTGTCTTGCAAAGGAACAAGAGGGGCAAATGCCTGCTGCTGCCCTTGGTGTGGGGGAGTCACTGTTGTCCAGCTCCTTGCCTTCAGTCCTGCCTTGGCAACAGAGAAGGAAATTATTCTTCATGTTCTGAAACCTCAAACATGGACTTACTTTGCAGATTTTCCTTCATGCTTGGCAGCAAGCACCGAGGCCCAGCATGAAGAGGAGAAATTAGCCCGTGTGGCAGCAGCCTGTGCCTTTGAAGTGTCAAGATCTGCTTTTCCCTGTCTGTCACCAGTGACTTTCTGGATGACCTTGACATTCAGCAATGACAACCATTAAGACCTCTCTGACTGGTTTGCTACAGCAATGCCATTTCCAGATTTACTGCAAGGAAATCAGAGAAGTCCAACAAGGCATTCTTCCCACAGAGGGGAATGGCCAAAGCAGGACTGCTGCTGCTTTTTCTGTGCATGGACTGTCTTCACTTAATATATCCCTAGCTCTTTTGTCAGTACTGCAAGTACTTGCTTCCCCTGCAACAAGAAGCTGTAGCATTTGCAGTACATCCAGCAACGTTGTAGAGCAGTAGGATTATCCTGTAGGGACGAGTGAATTCCTTTGACCTCATTTCAGATCCCCTCAGGTATTATTGCATTGGAAAGTTTGGCTTAGAATCATGCATTTCTATGTGTGGAATAAAAAAATGTAAACAGGAAGGAAATAATGCAGGGGGGAAATGGGAGTGAGCCAATGAAGCAAACTATATAAAAATTATTATGAAATTAGAAGCTGAGCGGGAAAGAGAGACAGACTAATAAACCTCTAACAGCCTGTACCTTGTGGAAAATATATTGGCTCTCAGAAGGAAAAGGGAAGATTACTTCATCCCTGGATCATCATCTGTTCATTAGCTAGAGCGTGTTTTCAATCTAGATCAATGGGCCACCCTAGAAACCCTAATGTACCATTTTGAAAGGAAGGCAGATTTGCAAACCTCTTCAAAACCCATACCGAGCACTTTGTAAAGCCCTGTGTTCCTCACTACCTACTTTCAGTACCAGAATTTTGGGAGACCGCAGCATATGAAGCCTTGCTCTCACCACAGAAGACTCCTTCTCTTGTTATTTTTTTTTAATGCTATTTTTTATAGTCTTCCTGTGACTATTCCCCAGAAACAGCTTGCATCCTCAAGATGTTCCTACCCCAGGGGAATGCTGGCTGCTTAGCTGCCCTCAAGTCACAAGTACCTTCTGGGCAGTTATTCACCCCCAGCAGGGGATGCAAAATGCAGACAGGTAGGTTTCTCAGATGGAAAACTGAGTCATGGGGAAATTAAACATCTTGCCTAAAGATACTCAGCTGGTGAGGGACAGAACTGGATGTCAAATCCCAGGCTTTTCAAGAGCAGGACAGTGTTTTCTGCTCTGAAATGGAACGTGCTTTAGGAAAGCCAGTCGTACTCATCCCTCTGCTTGGGACCCTTTGGCAGCACAGCCCTTCCCATCTCACACCAATCCCAGGGCCACGCAGGGAGGGAGAGAACCTCAGACCTGCTTCGTTCTCCCAAACCAAGAGTGTAGCCTCCAGTGATTCCCGGGCACAAAAACCCTCTCATCCACCAAAAAAACCCCCAACCAACCAACCAACCAACCAAACAAACAAAATCAAAACAAACAAAAATCCAAACCAAAACAACAACAAACAGGAAAAATGCTATTTTATGTTCCTGGATAGCAGGAGATTAGCATGTTGCCAAAATCAGCAGCATGGTACTGCACTAGGTAAGCAGGCAGCCAGCTCCTGCAGGGGAGGTGCTCTGTGAATGAAGAGGGATATGCTGCTCTGGACTGCATGGTGGCTTTTGGGAAGGCTACAATGACAAGCTTTAGTGGTTCCCCAAAGCTCCTTCTCTGAGGACTCAGCTGAGAAGAAACCTCTCATTCTGTTCAAAGACATGCATTAAATTCCCATTTAAAAATGTCTTTGGACGTAATTCAGCATTATCTGTAAACATGGATTACTGACTTTGTGAATATTTTATGATTTCTATTAGTCATGTATATTTTTAGAAACACAGGGCATAAAAAATTGAAGTAATTTTGCTTCAATTCTGCCATGCAAAAGATCTTCTTCTCCAAAATATATTTTGTTAGAGCCTTGTGTTTCTGATGAAAGAAATTGGAGTGAAGTTAAAAGGGAGATCTGCGTGGTCTCTAACAGTTCCCTGAAATATGGGTCTACCTCAGCAGACGTCAGTATATTAAGTGTCATTTAGGCAGGGAGGAAATTCTCTCCAGATCCCCTCCCAGCACTGACTGTCCTGAATATTTCCCTTTTCACACAGTTAATTTCCCCGGGGCTTACCCCTTTCCTAGCTGAAAGCATACCTTTTAATCTGAAGCAATACAACATTTGTGCTCCACTATATTTGAAGTCCTACTTGCTTTTCTAATGATCCATGGTGCTCCGATGGCTGAATCCTGCAGCCACCCTTATGCATGCCCAAGGGCTCCTGGTGCTGCTTCAGCTCCAGGGATGCTACTCAAACACAATTTATCATGTTTTAGAAGATTATATTTTATGGAGAGTTATAAAATTCAGCACTGACTTTTTTGCAGTTGATGACCTCCTCAGCGGGATTTTTTTAATTTCTTCCCTCCCCCTCCCCTCAAAGTCATTCCTTCTGTAACCAGGGATTGGTTCCTCAGAGCTCTTGTGCTCCTAATGCTGTTCAGCATCCCAGCACTCATGGTCATATCAAGTATGTAGATGTCATGAGAGCACTGCAGACCTGCCTGATTGACATTCCCCAAAACCAGACATTGCTCCTCTTCTTGTTAGTATTTTGCCTCCTGAACTTTTAAGATATGGAAGGCCCCAGTGGGAATAGGAAACCTGCTTTCCAAAAGGGGAAAAGAACCCAACACTGCTAAAGTTATCCTAAAAGTTGTTAAACACAGATATGAGAACGGTCTCAGAGTTGTGGTGGTGGCAGCAAACGCTGCCAATGTCCCTGCTCCAGAGAGGAATGGAGACTTTCCCACTGGGAGGGTGGTAGACTCTTTTGGCAGCATGTGGCTGTACATTTTCAGTACATCCTGCTAATTTCCAGCTGGTCCCTGGGTTGTAAAAGAAATTTTGGAGCTGCAGTGCTTTGTACCCTGGATGTTCAAAAGCACGGTGCCACCAAAGGCAGGCTGGATCCCATTAGGTTGTCTTTTTCCCCTTACAATATAATTACTCACAGCTGTTGGGAGCACACATAACTGACTTCCAAATATAGAAAGCTGGGTGTCTTCCACCTCACTCTTGTTTTTCCACAGCTTGCTTTATATCTTCCAGACATGCATTCTTCTTGGAGCGTTTCATGAGTTTCTGAACCGACTGAAAGACCCAGGAGGTCCGTGATGGAAAGTCACCACTTCTTAAGCTCAGTGTGTGTCAAGTGAAGGAAGACTCCAGCCACTGCCAGTTATTCCTCTGGAGTGCTCCTATTCCTTTCTTTTGGCACTGGTAGCCCAGAGAAAGTGTCTGAAAGGGAAAACGTTTAACATAGAGACAAAGAGAAAACAAAATCACTGGGTTACAAGTCTTTTGTCTTTGGCCAACCTGGCAGATTTTTCCTTTTTTAAACCCTTTATGGCTTACACTGTTTTAAAGGGAATGTGATTCACAAACTGTGCAATCAGAGCTGATTTTAAGACTCCTGTTCAGGCTGTAGACCTTAACCTCAAGGCACAGCATGAAGGGATCAAAGATAGCCTATCGATACAGGCAGGTGAAGATTGCCAGCCATGCATTTCTCACTCCTGCAGCTCCAAGACCCAGATTCAGAAATGTGCCAAAAGGTGGAAAGCCCTAAACTGCTGGTGTGCTTTCAGCCCTTCATCTATGAAGCCACATCTAGTGACCTCCCAAGGCAGATATTGGTCCCTCTGTGCTACCACAGCGGCCAGACCAGAAGGGGGAAAGTAATTTGGTCATTGATATCAACACTGTGGGGCAGGTGCTGTGGCACCAACCCTCCAGCCCTGGGTGAACCTTTCAACTCTCTCCCTGCTCTCCTGTGCACCTTTTTGTAGCCACAAGAGATATAGGACAAGAAAGCTGCTCTAATTTTTTTGTCTTTAATCTCCTGAGTACTGCCCCATGTGTCCATGAACTAGATTTTACAAATTCCCCTACAGAAACTACACAAAAAATATCCCAGTGCTTAATGAGATGCCTGAATGCTGCTTTCCCATCAGAGCTGCACAGTATGTGCTGGCTTTCCTGCACTCAAGTTTACTCTCCTAGTTTGGGCAAAAAGTCTGGTTTCAAGCCATTGGGTTTACCTGGTCAAAGTCACGGGGTCAGTTCTTCCAGCCTCTGTCACTCCAAATCTCTCCCAGGAAAGGTCAGTTTGATAACAGAGTTTCTCCATGATCTTCTCCTTTTCATCATAGTTTTGCTGGTAGTCCAAAACATTCATGTGTCGGCCTTGAATTAAAATAAACAAACCAACCAACCACAACCAAAAAATCACAAAAGAAGAAACAAACCCTACACTGAGGGGCAGAGTCATGGCCAAAGGCTCAGCTCTCTAATTAAGTTTTGCCACTTATCTTAAATAGGTTTAATTTTGATGATAAACCTTTTACTCTTATTTCTGTGGAAGAATACTTATTCTTTGTGTTTTAGAGCAGCCCATGGCTTACCTCAACCCCCTTCCAAAACAACACAGACTGGAAAAAAGCCATCTCAAGTACACACCAAAGTAAGCCTATGTAGGTACCTGTGTAACTATGTGCATCACGTCCTTCCAAAGATAAAACCTGAGAAATGTTCCAAATGAGGTCCAGAAAGAAAGCATAAAGTTTTTGGAATATGAGTGGATGAAAAGGTTTGGATCATATAGGACTTGGGACAAAAGAGCAAAATAAATACACACTTCAAGTGTAATTCACTGCTTGCATAAAATGACAAAACTGCCCTGGAGCTGAAGTAGCTGAAGTAGCTGCACACACAAGAGGTTTGATCCAGTGGGTCAACTGAGTACATTTTAACAGTAATTTTCTAGCTGCAAAGACCAAAGTGTATTTCATGATTCAGCTGCACATAACAGCATCCCAGACCACCCCAGGGCTTTTCCCTCCCTCTCAGCCCAAAGCTGGAGGAAGGCACCACAGCCTCCTGCATCCAGCTCCTGCAGCTCTGGGTGCTGCCCAGGGCTGCAAGGGAACAGCAGTTAGGGTTCTTTCCTTTTAGGGCATGGTTATTTTGCCCACCTCATGCTCATCGGTGCTTTCATTTAAAGAGCGAAAGACCAAAGATCTTTCTCATTTTTATCCGAAGTCTATTAATTCATTGGATTGTTTATTAATTGTTTATTAATTCATTGAGTTGTTGACCTGGAGGTGAGCTCAGTTGTTTAGAGCATGGTGTTAATAATGCCCATGTAGGAGGACCATTCACTTAAGAGTTGGAATTCTTGTAGGTCCCTTCCAACTCAGAATATTGTGATCAAATTTTCCTTGTTGGTTTTTCATTAGGACCTTTGTTTAATTCTTCAAATATTTTGTAAAAAAAAAAGAAAAGAAAAGAAAAAAAGCTTGTTGTTGTTGTTCAGTTGGGTGGTTTGTGCGTTCTTTTTTTTTGTTTGTTTGATGTTTGGGCTTTGTTCTTAATTAAGCCTGCTCCCCCCTTAATATTTCGGTTTCCAGTCTTAGCAAATCTGAATCATTCTCCTCAACCACACTCCACAAGGTTATATTTTCCAGATGCACGTGATAATTCTTTTTGTGCCTGTGGGATTGTTTTACCTTTCTTTCAGAAAGCTGCACAACAGAAGTAAGAAGAATATGACAGAGCTGGAGCTGCTGCCTTGGCCCCACTAAAACCATCTGGAAGGCCTTGGTCAAAATTCATTACCTTGTCCTGCTTAAAAGGAGAAAGTATCAGAGAAAACACCTGTTCCCAATTCCTACATCTGCTCCATGACCTTAGTACAGGCATTTCACCTTTTATTGCCTCTGTGTCCACATCTGCGAGGATAAATGCTAAAGAAACACATGGCATATGAACATGGAGAGCTGTAGGAACCTGAAATATCCCATCAGGGAAACACCAGAGATATCAATCAGCAAATGAAGGCTGAACAAGAACTGACTGTCCCTGCAGAACTGCTATATTTTGCAGTGCTGCTATGTTATTTTCCTTTTCTTCCCTGCATTTTGTCTCCCAGGCAGTTGTGCTTCCACAGGGGATGTTTGCAGCGCTCCCCTCTCCCTCCCCTTCCCAGAGAGGGATTATCCATCTCCATCAGCAGCCTGGAGCTGCAAGAGGCAGGATGCTCGTATTTCACTCCGTGCCTATGTGACCTTTAAAAATATAACTTGTCAGTGATGGGGGGAAAAAGGTAAAGGAGGAATGTGTTCAACTCAAAGCATGGGTTTTCACAGCAACACAGCCCTTGTGGTCACTGAGCATGGAAGGGCTACCAAGGCAGGTGACAAGGACAGTGGTGCTGTGTGTCCACAGCTGGAGAGACACCCTGACACAGACCGTGAGAGAGCAGAGTACAAACACCCTCAGTGCCTTCCACAGCACACAGATCACTGGGCAGATCTGCCCTGACTGACAGTCCCCTTATAAAAAGGATCAGCAATGGGTGGGGTGGCATTAAGGCAGAAATTACTGAGCAGGAAGAAGGAACATTCAATCATATACAGAAGCAGGGCCAGCCTAGGGACCTGGATTTACAGCTAATAACATCACCTACTATTAATCCCCTCACTGCACAGGAAAGGCTTTAGCAGAGAAACCCACCATGTTGGGGGATTTTTTTATCTGATGGCTTCTCCTCTGTGTTCAACAGCAGGGATAAAAATAGGAAGGAGGTGTAAAAGAGCTAATTAGCACTGTTAACTTCAGCTAAAATCAATTAAGACGAGCAACAACTGCTTCATTCACTTAAAGCAACAGTTTTTAGGAAAGAAACTTAAAGACTACCTGAGGAGGGAAACAGGAGGATAAGCAGCCTGTAATGCTTCTGATGTCCTCCAAGACACACTCAGGGAATTGTGATAACCAGGCACATAGCCCATTGCACAATTCCCAGTGGGATCATCTATTTCAGCAGAAGTTATAATGCTTTTGAGAATCCCAGCAGCCTCTGGGTTTTGTGTAAGTGCAAGATACTCAAGTCTTAGAAAAGCTGTCCTGCAATCATGAGCTCCTGGTTTTTTATGTTCACCATTGGGTGCAATGAGAATTCATCTGGGAAAGTATCTGTCTGGACTCAAGATGGGATGGGCAGGACAGTTAAATACCAACTGGCTATTTTATTCCAATGCACCCAACGAGAAGGATGTTAAGAAAGATGAATTCCATTGTGCTGTGGTTCTGTGCATATCCATTTAACCAGAAAGGCTGGAGAAGTTTTAATTCAACAAGCACAACATTTTCCACTTACCCCAAAAAAATCCTGTTTCACACTGCATGAAAAATTTTGGAATTAAAACAACTTGAGTGTTTTCACAAATTATTTTGAGGGGTTTGATTTTGGAAGGAGACATCTTTCAGAAGCAAGATGTTGCACGAAAAATTCAAATCATCTATAATTTAATCCTGCAGTGGACTGACACAAAACCTTGGAAAGAGCTTGCCAAATATGGTATCCTATTATTTTTTCCAGTTTATTGCTAACACATTTTAGAAATGGAAAGCAAGCAATTACAGCAGTTGTATCTGACAAACAACATTGTAAGATGTAAATTAGCAATGCCTGTTTCTGGGATTCTGCATCCTTCTTATGCCATTTTATAATGCGGGGGAAGTGTCTGCTTGTGCAATGCTGGCACTGAAATATTAAAACTCACCCAGTGGAAAATTGACTTGTCTCATCTTTCAGCTTTGGCTCTGGATTAGGCCCTGGTGGGAGAAGCTAATTTTCCTGACAGGTCCAGTCTGGAGAGCAGATGAGAGTCATGAACTACCCAGAAAATACCTGTGTGTATCCTCTCCTTAGACTTGTTGATAGGCATTCACACCAGAAATGGGGCAGCCCAAAAATGGGGATGATGCTGGCAGCCTGGCACTGATGTGGGCACAAGGACCACCAGGCAAGCCCATCATCCAAATGAACACAGCAAGGTGCAAATGGTTAAATTTGTGCCAGAACTGTGTGCAGATCAGCCCTGATCTTATCAGGGGACAAGAACTGCCAGGCAGCTGTGGCTCTGGGGTCTGTTCAGGCCACAGTGACACTGGCCAAAACCACATTTGATTGAATTTTGCCTTGGTGACCTGATTACTTGGCTCCAGCCCAGCTTTTGACATCTTATCAGCCTTTCGAGCCAGAAGGGAAATGCTGTGACCTATGGACAAAAAAGCAAAAACAGAGGGACAGATTGATTTGGACAGGCATTAAAAATAGTAATAATAATAAAATTAAAAGTGTCTTAAGGTGCTGGATTACAGAGACTGAGGGCTTTCACATTTAATTGAAATGCTTCTATATGTTCCCAGTGATAAACAGGCAGATGCTGGGTCAGGACTACCCTGTGATTTCCAGCATAATTTCAATGTTTTACTGCTGCCTTCAGCTGGTAAAGAGAGAAAGGCATCAGCCAAGCACTGGGATCCTTCTTTGCAGAAGTGGGTATTGGATCAGAACTCAGGTTTCTAACAGAACAAAACAACAGGTCCTCAATCAGAGTGTTTCCTTGCAAAGAAATAAAGCTGACAAAGAAAAGGAATGCAAATTTCAGTGCACACCCCACTACAGATGGTACCTCTGCCTCAGTACTGGCTTCTCCATCTGCAGCAGGGCTTGATGTGGGGCATCCCCCCATCCCCAGCCCCTTCTTCAGGCACTGCTGGGAGACCATGTGCTCCAAACCCAGAATCCAAGTCCCCAGGGCATGTAATTTCTGTAGTCCAGAAAGTGGGACTTCAGGAAAACTTACGGGAAAACTTTCCATTTCCCATAACATCTCACTCTGCTCACTGCAGTTAAACTTCCCTGGCAGTTCACAGCTCTCTGCAGGTGACATTGTATATACCAATAAGTTTTTGCCCCCAGATAGGATCTTGGTATAAGGTATAAGCTGTCTTTTTTTCCTGCTTGCTGAAGGCCCTGGTTTAGTTCCAATACCCTGCTGTGACACACACAATAAATATTTAAGGAGTAATTCAGTACTGTCTTGGGAGTTTCCTTGGATCCTGTGAAAAGGACTCAAGCCTTACCGTATTTGCTGCTGTTGATTACACATGGCTCTCTGCCTGTCTCACGAGGGATGCCTTTGCCTCTGCTGCAGGGATCTGATCTTTGCAAAGTCTGTGCCCCACACCAGTATTAGGGCACCTTGGTTCACCTTTCTCTACCATAACTCCTTGTCAGCAAACACCAGAGAGTATCTGAAAAGTGTGTTCAGCACAGCTAGCTGAACACTTTTTTTCCCCACTTCTTTTCATATTTTCCCCCTTGCCACTCCAGTTATTGCAGTTTCTCTGGTTAAAGGGCAGGAGGTATGAGGGATGCTCAGGTGAACAAGGTGTGCTGCCACAGGGCAGACATCAGTGGGGAACACTGAGGTGCCCAGCTAATGCCCCAGTGAGCCCTTCCCTTGCAAAGAGTTTATTGCAGTTAGAGACCTCTTCTTCAGAATGCCCAGAGATAAAGAGTTGTGAGCACCAAGTTTCCTCCAGCACATGCCTCGTAGGACATCACTCATCTCTCTCTCTGTGCCATTGGCTTCACTTACTTACATTAAATTTTCCTCCTGATTTTTGCAAACACCATGCAGGGTACGAAATAAGAGGCTATTTAGAGAACAATGGACCTGTTGTGCTGGATTTATAGATCACTATTGATATGAGCACTGAGAAGTACCAGATTCAGAAGTCAATTGTTGTTAGATGATGTGTGCACACACAGCTACATTTTGCTCCAACCATTTATAAAATCCTTGTGAGACATTTTTATCTGTGTGCATCTGTAGGTGTGTCTATATATAGTTCTCTGAAAGTATTTGTCTACTTGGCACCTCCATTAATCTCACCTTAAAAGCATGGTATGCAGCTCCAAATTTCTTTTTTTTTTCTTTTTTCTATTCTCCTACCCACATCTCCTTCCCTTTTGCTTCACCTGCCTGTCCTCGTTCCCCAGTTTCTCTCATTCCCTTCCTCCCTGCCTAGGCTCCTGTCTATTCACCTCTTGTGCCCCTTTGTAGACAACTCTCAGGGGTGCTGTGTGCCCCAAAGCAGCTCCTTACACCTGTGGCACAGGTGGCAGCCACAGAAGGAAGGAAAAATAAAGATATTGCCTCCTGCAGCTAACCTGCTTCTCACTGGTAGGGGCAAAACACAGGCTTTTCCCCCTGGTTTAGAAACCATAGAGAAAACTACATTTTGTTATTAATTTCCCCCCATGTACAAAGAATATATTCTCAGAAAGGCCAACAAAAGCAGGCCAGACGAGCACTGAGTTTCTACACCAAGCCAAAAATACAGCTGAGCCAAATAAGCCCCCGAATTCAACAACAACATAAGGAACAGTTACATTATTACTTTTTTCAATCATTATAACTTTGAAGTGCCTTCCATAATTTGTAATAAAGCACACAGATCAACCTGCGTGGGTGAACTGAAGAGAAAGAACATGTCTATTATTGGCAGACAGCTTTGACTTCAAGTAAAGAAGAGCTTGCATCTCTTAACATGCCCCCAAAAGAGTCACCAAGGGTGCAGAGAAGGGGGGCAGTGAAACAGCTCTGGATTTGCTCGCACATGACTCACTTGCCATCGAATTTCCACTGCTCCCCATCCTGCCCCAGTGGTGATGGGGACCCGTGGTCTCCCCTTCTGCCATCATTTCCATGTGATCCTCTTCAGACACCCCAAAAGCCACACGCCAGGGAGAAGCAGGGTGTGTAGGAGGACAACACAGCTCCAGCCTTTGCTTCTAGAACTAAAACTTGGCAAGCTTTAAATGTAACAGGCCCTTGTTGGCAGAGTGCAGCCAGAGCCAGCTGTGCTCTAGGATGAAGACCTGGCACTTGATGGTAAGAGATACCAGTAAACCTTCTGCGTGGCTCGCTGGGAGGGCTGGCACAGCTCAGCAGGGCAGGAGGAAAAGGTCTGCCTCCTGGCTAAAATTAGCAAGTAATTCAGCATGATAGGAATGTGTCAGTGGACCAAAGCAGCTGGTGCCTCTGCACTATAAGCAGCTCAAAGGTTTTCTTTCAGATGAGGTCTGGTCTGGTCCCCCAGACCAATTGTCTCTGTCACAAGGACCTAGAATTGGTCTGGGCCACCTCAGATGGGGCACGACTTGTTTTGATATGCATGTGGAGGCAGCTCCTGGTTTGCTTTCCTCCCCAGGTGCCTGGATCATGTATACCAAAGCACCCTGCAGGTGCATCCAGCCCTCACATTCCAACTCATGACTGTTCTGAACCACCAGGCGAGTGGGAGGCGAGGAGGCACCAACTCAGACTCTCAGCCTTGCATTTCTGTGCAGGAGGAAAATGAGAATCAAGTATGAAGACACCAGTCCTGGCTCTGTCCTTTTGCTAATACACGTCTCAGGCAGCTAATGGTGCCTTGCATCCACAATTAAAGTGCTGGCATGGATCTGCCCTCTCCCAGGAGCTGGACCCTTGGTCCCATTATCTCCCAGATAGAGCAGGTCTTGTTGGGATGGCTCTGCAGCTCCTCACATGCAGGAGAGCACTGACCTCACTGGTACAGAGCTGGGGATTGCTACAGACCATCTCATCCTTAAACTGGAAATGGGAGAAGGAAAAAGGAAAAGCAAGCAAATTGCACACCACATTACAAAAATAAGACTTGCTGATGACTTTGACCAGGGAAATGTCATGGCTCTGGATAGCCTCACACTGGAGGTGACAAATGGGCACATTCATCACAGCTTGTGGCGCTGCTTGACCTTTGGGAGAGGCTTCAGGAATTTTTCCTTCTTTCTTTTTTCTTTTCCTTCTTGCTTATCTGCTTGGGAGGGTTTTAATTAGCTCTAAAATGTCATTAAGAAATAAAGCAGGCCACATTCATCAAGGGGATGAAGTCTCAGAGTCAGGCACACTGTACTGCAGGGGTCAATATTCTCCTTCCTGCTTTTCGTGACCATGTTATGAAATATGCAGAGCAACAAATAGATGTTTTGACTGGAAATAGATTTCACCAAGGAAACGTTTCCCAGTTTTAGCACCCCTTTGACCTGGGATTAAACCAGCAGCAGTCGTGGCCCCTCATCAGCTGCAGAGCAAAGCAGAGACCGAGTAAATTCTTGCGGCAGTTTGCATAGCTGGGGCCCCAGATGGCCACTGCCATCCCTGGGCTATTAATATCGGCTATAATATGATCATTTCTCAAGCAACCAGTCTATTTATTAGCCTTATTATCATTACAGCCAGCTGCAAGGTATTTTGAATCCCTTGTGCATTGCAGATGTGTCCTGACCAAGAGACACAATAGTGCACGCACAGGGGATGAGCTGCCCTCTTTGTGCAATTTTAGCACTTGGAAAGCTGATGGCTGGTGGTCTGCCTGCTTGGCCCTTTACAGAACTGACCCACAGCAGCCATTCTTTGTTGCTGGTAGCAAAAGAGGTGGTGCTGCTCGAATTTTCTGGGTTACTCCCCTCAGGTAATGCTCGTGGCCTTCTCAGCACACGCTCTGCAAAAGGAGTTTGGTAACTGAGAGTGGCAGAGCTGCTCCCAGCAGAGGTAAGGCTTCAATGGACTTGTTGCTTTTTATAGACTGAGCTCTTGCAAAATAATGTATTCTGCATGTTGGAGAATAAGAGGAGAGAGAGAGAGAGAGAGAGAGAGAGAGAGAGAGAGGGAGAGAAAGAGGGATAGAGGGAGAGACAGAGAAAGAAAGAAAGAGAGAAAGAGAGAGAGAAAGAGAGAGAGAGAGAAAGAAAGAGAGAAAGAGAGAGAGAAAGAAAGAAAGAGAGAGAGAAAGAGAGAGAGAAAGAGAGAGAGAGAGAGAAAGAGAGAGAGAAAGAGAGAGAGAAAGAGAGAAAGAGAGAGAAAGAGAGAGAAAGAGAGAGAAAGAGAGAGAAAGAAAGAGAGAAAGAGAGAAAGGAAGAGAAAGGAAGAGAAAGGAAGAGAAAGGAAGAGAAAGAATTTAAGTCACAATGTACTAGAAATTTTTCATACTGAAGTAATTAAAAAAATAGTCACACAGGTATGGAAAGAAAGAAGATAACAGCTTATTGGATTTTTTTTTCTATTTTCTACTTGCTGATTGCTATGAATTTAATTTGGTCACAGCCACATAAAAGCCTCTCTGCCTGTAAACAACAGACAATGTCTTTGCAATAGGGATGATACATCTTCTACAGTAATAGTGATGTCCCAACAGTTTCAGGAAAATTTAATATAGGTAGAAAAGGCCAATGCAAGTTTTGGGGAACTCCAGTTAGAAGGGGTGGAAAAGCTTGGCAGACTGCTTTGGATAACTGTGCCAGAGATCTAGAGCGATAAGCAGACACTGAAAAGCAACAAATAATCAAGGGTGAGCAGGAGCTGAGGAGGCTCTGAATGGAGGGAAGACATCAGAGGGT
Source organism: Xenops minutus (assembly GCA_035221455.1). Classification (NCBI taxonomy): domain Eukaryota; kingdom Metazoa; phylum Chordata; class Aves; order Passeriformes; family Furnariidae; genus Xenops; species Xenops minutus. The sequence continues at coordinate 36,440,423 of JAWWEE010000122.1, read as the reverse complement.
GGTGCAATGGGCACCAGAGTTGGCTGAAGTGGGGATAAGAACTGCAGAGCTGGTGAAATAAGAGCCAAGAGCTTTGTAGAGTCCAAGAAGACTGAGGACCTCAATAAATAATTGAAATGGTATAGTAATTTACTGACTTAAAGCACATGTTAATCTATACCATGTAATTCTAAAAGGCACATATTTCAGACGTCGGAAATTACCATATGGGTGAAGTATATCATATACAGGACCACTCCAAATTCAGAATTCAAAGTTTCCTGCTGAGTGTTCAGCACAACCTTCTCAAACATCATAAACTGAAATCTCATTATTTTTGTGCTATTCTGTAGAGTCGGTCAACATTAAATTCAGCATACTGCAGACTAAAAGGTGTTGGCTTGCAATTAAATCTTCACCCCAATTCCCAAAGTCTATCTTCTCATCTTCATTAACTTCTGAGCTACTAACATTTTAGATACTTTCCAAGAACGCTTCCTTGTGCCAACATGGAATAGAGAGAAAATATGCATACTGCAATTGTTTCTTCGCAATCTGCATTCTCATGCCTACTCATCATTACACAAAAGGTCAAAAACCACCCCTGGTGAAGGCTGTACCTGATGACTTGTCTCACTGTAATATTAGTCACTAACATGCCTCATTATCTACCATTCCTTGCTAATATTCAAATTAATACATTCAAACAAATGTCTTTTCTTAATAACATGGAAAATTAAAAGGACTTGTCTGTGGTATATTTTCCTAAAATTTCATGTTTCTTACGTGTTTCATTTTCTTATTCATTACTAAAATTAGTACCATAATATATTATTACTTGTATAAAACAACACAAGGATGAACCAAGAATAGCTACACATTAGCTGCTGTCCTTGAAAAAATCAAATCCCCTCCTTTCCCAACTTGTATTTCACTGTAAAATAAGCTAAAATTAAGGAACTGTTCAAAATCTTAAAATGTCAAACCTGAGAAAGTCTACGATGCAGGAGACTATGAAGGCAGACAGAAGCTTGATGAAAAATTACAGAGCCATATGGAAAATGTACATTACTGAAAATGTTACTGCTCTGAGCAACTGCTCTCAAAGTACAGCTTTTTTACGTTTTTGTTTCACAGCTAACTGGTACAGCCTTTCGCCCCCACCTCAAGTCATGATTATTGTAACTCATTCTACATACACTGAAATTAGTTTACAGTTAACAGAAAATGAGCAAAAGTCCAGTGCATTTTACACTGATTTCAAGACTTTATAGTGTATACATCACATAACAGCATTAAGTCAAATCTTTCTTCCTCTCACTTTTGTGCTACTTTCTGAACATGTAGAAAGCACTACATGCTCTAAACAGAACATGCCATATTATAATTTAAGATTCAAGGGTTTCCACTGAAGTATACTACTTCTTTTAAGAAAATCACTTGTAAATTCAAGAAAAACTTCCCTAGATTGTTAAATTCTACTCACAAGGGAAGTAAGATGAATTACATCAATGACAATATGTGTGAAGAGGATGCAGATTTTTTTCATCATATATTATCCACAATTTAAACTTAACCTCCTTTTTGAGGAAGAAACAAATTCTTGCTATTCTTTTACCAGAAACTAAAGGCCAGAGGTGAAATAACTCATGACTCAATCACTAAAAACAATGAAGGATTTACGGACTGACACCTGGGAAAAGGTAGCTGTACTGATGTAACTGACAGACTATTGGCAGATTTACTAGCTGTGCAGGACTACAATAAATTTGACTTCAGCTATGGGCAAACCATGTTAAGAAATACTGCCATGTCAAAGAATTTCTCAGAGATGTCCATGTTGTATAATGGCATGTCACCTGAGAATGTTCTATTCTTTCATGACCTATTCTTCACCCAGATGATGAAAGAGTCCAATTAATATTTCTTACTTAAAGGTCCCAAAGCACTGAAAAATGTCTTGATTATCTCATATCAGACAATAATAACTAGAGAATTGCCTTTTTTTTTTTTTAAAAAAAAAAGTAATGTATTACTCTGATATGTATTATTTACGTAACATAATGCTGTGTTATGTGAAAAAGGCAGGGTACCTGCGCACTTGGGATCCCAAGTATAATTATCTCAGTACTTTTTTAATCTCCTTGACTTCTATCTCTGTGTGTGGCAAAGCTGACCTTGAATACTGCTAATACTGATTGACTAAATTCAAATTTTTATAATCATCAAATCTAAAAACTTTGAAGGAAAAAACCAGGTGACATAAATCACTGCAGTTTCAGGGAAAGCTATGGTTTTACTTCAGCTAATGCCAGGTGGAAGTTAATTCTCTGATTTCTATCTGGAATAATAATAATCTGAAATGCCACTTCTACAAAGCTTATGAATATATAATTTTATGAGAACTCTTCTGAAGTTAATGGAAGTTCATCTGAATTTATATACACATGAACAAAAGTATGTAGAGGATCAGTATTTAAGTCCAGAAAAAAAACAGTAATTATTAATGACTGGAAACAGTAAGTCAGTATAGTAACATTGTGTGGCTACCCTCATCATGCATATTTCTTAATAAAAACAATTTGCAGCTGAAGAGGAAGTTCAGGATTGATCCTCTGTCATATAAAATCTAAACCTTGTGTTCAGAATTCAAGACTTAATTCAGATGCCATATCTTTTCACTGAATGGGTATTTTAAATACTTTTAGGTATTTAAAGCACTCCCAGCACTTTTAAGTGCTTCTCTTACTACAGATGGATTTGAAGAAAGTGTTATTTATTTTTCAGAAATGGGTCGTGCATAAAGTTAGCTCTACTGAGCTACTTCCTCAGCTATGTGACTACTCAGTGTATCAAAGCACTTAGTCACGAACATGAGTATCTCCATCTAATGATATTTACACAGCACTAAAGGGCAAGAAATGATGAAGAACTCTTTATATAATAAATCTAAATTCAAATTACCTTCAGATCTACTACTACTACTATTACTAGTGAAACATTAGGATGGTATATTTCTGACTACAGAAATTTCATTGTGAATTTAGTGGGAAAAATACTTTTGGTTAAGAACTGATAAACATGCACCATTTTGCAATTTGCCCACAGTATAGGGCATCTCCAGTTCACACACATGATGTCACAGAATTCTTTAAGGAATCTACCATAAGTGATATGAGGACCAAATCAAGCACTGAATAAAATGCAGAGGGAGAAAAACAAACCACCTCTGTATAGCCACAATACACTGTTAGAGATGCTGGAGAAATACAGTAACAACCTGGGTTGAGAACAATGTTAAAATGTAGATATCTCAATATTGTTAATGTAATTTGGATCACAAACTCTGCACTTGATGTCACTTTTAATGAGTACTTGATGAACTGGAAGGAGCTGATATTACACATACTTTCCAAGTTTCCATACTGATGGTAATTCTCTTATCCTTTGAAGTGTGTGTGAAGTTATAAGAACTTCAGACCGCTCAGGACGTCATCCACCACAGTAAGTCTTAGGTCCACTGTTTCCTCCTTTCAGAACAAGATGTTCTGCCATTGCCTTTGATTTTCCTTACCGATTTGTCCAATTAATTTCTGAAGCTTTTGTTTAGCTTATCCTTTCCTGCTCTTAATAATTCAGTATGAACATGATCCCCCACTGGAACTTCAGTTCTTTCAAAACATTCCGACTTACTCTCTAACCTCTTTAAAAATCTGTTTCTCACACAAATAGCTCAGCTGTCTGGAAAATGTCTGCCTGTAATTTGGCTTTCTATTTGTCTCTTTGATAATATAAATTAATAATAATGTTATTTTAATCATATTTAAAAATTTAAATCACCAGTTTCAGTGCTGATCAGGATGTTTTCCTCTCTGCATTACAGTGTATTTTCCATTAAGGCATTATTCTAGTAATTATAATAAAGGAAAATACATTTTCAATCAACATAGTGAAGTGCGATGGGAAAAGAATACTGCCACTTGTGAATTATCTTTTCTGTACAAGACAAATGTGGAGATATATGTTGCATGTTTGTGTATGTGGCTGAGTATGAAGAAGAAATCACAAGTCATATTCCCTCTAATTAAGCCATTTTTCTAGCTGACAACTGCCAAAGCCATCCCAGAAACCCATGAATATTAAAGTGCTCTTCACTGGCACATTTGGCATTTTGAAGCTGGGCAAATAGAAGTCATGAAATATGAAAGGAGTGCCCCATGTCATTTTGTAGAAAATGTTGCCATTAAGATGATGTATGGGAAAATTCACACCTTCATTTTCTGGGAGTGCTATACTATATTTTCTGTATTACTTTGCTCCAAAAGCATTACTAGTGGCTTACAGACTTATGTTTTTGGCTGAAAGAAATTTATGAAACATATTAAAGTCAAGATTTTAAATGCCTGTTAATATTGATATATATACTTATCTAAAACTAGTGCATATTTTTATTTATAATGAAATTCTCTGCTGAGAGAGCGTTCTAATACAGCTCTTTTTCATATCTTCTAACAGTGACACTATGACATTCGATTAATTCTAAAAAACAAAACCCAAGCCTAGTATTTTTTTGCAATTAAAATCCACCACAGAATACAACACAGACGGGACTTTTTTACTTTAAAGTTCAGACTCAATTTTATCTGTGTTTTGGTTCTCATACTTTTGATGAGCAAAATTCTCAGAGAATTTAAATTCTCATCCAAGAATGTACTTGCTGGCTCCAACCTGCAAAATATTTCAGAAATACAAGACTTTTCTCCAATTTCTAACGATATAAAAAATACATGGAGTGGTTTATGTACCTAAACATGTCACCTAATTTATAACATAGGTTAAACACAATAACAGGACCCTTGATGCAACTGCATCTGTTTTGTCACTCACATATTTAATAGATTTTAAATACACTATCAAATTCACATTTAGAAGCATGAAACACAGGTGCCTGGCCCTGAAAGCAACAGTGCCCCACTTGGCAGACTCCTGTTGCCCATGCCCATGAAGGCCTAGCAGCTTGTGGAGTCTAAATTTACTTGCTTAAACCTGAAATACAAACTAAGACTGATATTATTCCCTGGTCTTCACACATGTCTGGAAGCACCTTAGAAAACAGTAATCCTTCCAAGAGACCTCAGACCTTCCCATCAAGGGCCTGAGAGGAGGCTTCAAAATACTCTCTCTAACCAGTGTCACCCTCTTTGTGCTACTGTTCATTATTTTGGATAACTTCATCCTTAATTTATTCTCATATCCAAACTAAAGCTCTCATATATAAATAAGAGCTGAGCTGCAATTTGATAGTAATTTTAAAACACGTAAATCAGAAACATATCTTGGATGAACATGTCAAGAGATGGCCTTCAACTGATGCTCAGTTACACTGTGAGAAAGGTCTTCCAGTGAAGCTCTGGAATAGACTACACACCATTGTAAAATCAGAAACTAAGCAATCAAATTCAGTGTATTTAGAGTCCTTTGAAAAAGGGGCCCCTAAGCTAATACTGTATGAAAAACTAAGATTCTCTAATGTTCATTTTTCCCCTCAGAAAAACAGCATTCTCATTTTTCATCCAACATTGTGCACTGTCCTCATTAAGCAAAAGTATTCACTGGAAACCCATAAAAGCTCCAAAACCTAAAAAAATGAACAATTGCTAAAATCCAGCTTAAAATACTACAGAGGCATCATTATAATCTCCTTTCAATGTCTGTATTACAATGTTTCATTTCAGTTCTCTTTCTAAGTACAAATAAATTTATTTTCCTGATTTTTCTTCTCAGAGGAAGGCATGGAATAATTTAAATCATGTTTATCCATAAGAGGGTTTAGCAGCTTGTCTGGTCAATGCTTAATTGGGTTTTCAGATTTAAAGAAAACCTTCAAGTTATTAAACCCAATAAAAGTATCTGTTTACAACACCTTATGTATAAATTATCACCTTGAGAAGAAAGAAAAGTAAGTTTTCCTGAAATATGTTAGTAGCAATATCCCAGAGAAATGAGCTATGATTTTTCACTGTCAAAGTGAAAAGAAACTTAAGATAGCTGAACACTGAGAGTAAAGACATGTTAAAAAAAAGGGAACTGAACTTATGTGAGACACTGCACATAACAAACTTTTCAAAGTTCTACCCTGATGCAAAGAAAGCAGAGCATCTATGACTTAGCAGCCACTGTACTTCACTACGTACTATGAATATTGTAATATTCTTTTTTCAAAGTTCATTCCAAAGATGAAGCGTATGTTCTCACTTGCAATCCACTTATAGACCCAAGCAGTGAATTTCAGATGGCCAAATAAAGTTGGTATTTGTGACATAAAAATTCTCAAAACTTAATTTGCCATGCTACAAGAGTACGCCTTGCTCCTGTCTTTCTCTGCAAAATCGTATCATTGGTGCATTCTTGTATGCAGATAATCTTGTGAGTAGCTATGCAATTAACTGTTAAGCATATATGGTAAGTTTAAAACCTTTCTGATTTTACATGGACAAAAAGTGCATTATAGACATGCTTTGGGGAACAATTGTATCCATAGCCTGGTAACAAGGATTGACTAACAGAAACAGCACTTGTTTGTGGAACTGATGGCATTCAACCAATGAAGAAGGACGATTACACAGTAATAATATAAATATATGTATATAAAAGTGTTCTCCATAGGCCATCTGAGCATATTTAATGGATGCACAAAGGAATGATGTAGTTAGTGCTCGCACTCATTTACCTCTTGACTCTTCAAACTCAAACAGAACTTAGAGTATCACCAGTGGTGATGGCTTTCACAGCGTCTCCAGTCTTCTCCATACGAATCAACTCACCTCTGTAATACCAGCCCATTCTGGAACTTTCTGGATGAACCTGTCTTTTCTTTGCCCCACAATGTGCTTTTACTGAGTCTAACGCTGAAGTACCTGAGGCTGAATAAGCAGATATGCACTTTCAGACATACATAAAACAAGCTGCTGTTTCCCAGGAAATCCTGTTAGTCAACTTCAAATTACAGTGCTGTGGCTATGGCCACCAGATGCACCAATCAGGGATTTCCAGTAAATGGAATTCTGGAAATTTCCTGTAAATTCCTTATTGTTGCATCCTAGTACAGCATCCAACATTCTCATGCATACCTTCCCTGGGAAAATCCTATCCACCTGCTCAGTGACTTGGGTATGCATCATTAAGGGGCCACAGTTGGACCTCTCTCAGCAGTTCTTCGCTGTCTATATTTATCTGCCACATAAATGATGTATTTCTTATGACTGCTGATCATACTTGTTTCTTTTTCTTCTGGCTTTAGTTCAACTGATTAAACCAAACAGAATGATGAGGGTTGTTTTGTTTTGTTTTTAAAAAGTATTTTCAGCATTGTTATCTGAGTTTAAAAGCCCAAGTTCCTGGCATGACTGTGAGCTATAAATCAATACATCATTTCATCAATGATGATTTAATTAAGATAAAAAGGCAGTCAAGTATTTGCTTCTTTATCTAACAAATAGCCCCTAGGAGTTTGTGATGACATCCTGTATGCTTCCAAAAATGCACAGAAATAGAAGAGAGAGTTGCTTAAATATGCAAGATTTCAAATGACATGGATCAGAATAAAGGCTCCTGAAGATAATTTTGTGAATAAAGACACTAATATTTAGCAATTGCTTTATCAAATCCTTACTCCTTTAATAGTACATTCATTTTAAGCTAATGCATTTTAAAAGCAGTAAGTTATAGGCCTATCCTAAACGACGACAAGAAAAACATCTTTTTTGCTGTACTCCATGCAAAATGGCTCCTGCCCTTTTGGCTTGATAAAATGATTTGCAGTAAATACTTCTCATGTTCTTATATCTTTAATAATTCAACAACAATAGCTGTAGGCACAGTCTATTATGATTAATGGCAAAAGCAGTGGCCTTTGTGTAACAAAGCCCTTTGGGTTCTAGAAGTTTTCAAGGTCAAGGCTTCATGAAAAGTTTTGGTTATGTTAAATATACTTTAAATATGTCCAAATTTTCATGTGTATTATCTTATAGGAAGGATGATACAAAAAGTATATCACAAAACTTCACAAGAACTTCAAGAAAAACTGTAGTGGTGGAAGGACAATCCACAGCTTAGATAATTTTGCCTCATTATCTTTGTTTTTGCCACACTAATGATCTCTATATAAGGCTGAAGCTAGATAAACTGCCTTTAGCATGGTCCATTCAGAAGAAAAATACTGATAAAAATATGCTGTGAAACTTCAGATGCCATTATAAAGAAAGACTTATTTTCCAGGCTGCCTTAACAAATAGCTGTACCAGAAAAGAATGACAGCTTTTGATGCAAAAGTTTTGCTCTTAGCCTTTATAATACCTGAGAGATTTATCACTTAGAAATTGCCACCACTTACATACTGAAACATTCATCACAAAGTGTGAAAGATAATTATCACCAAACTTTCCACTGTAAATATATGTTCCTGGTGGTTTATGTTCCCATATTATTCTTAATAGTAATTGCCATACATTAAAACAATTTACTACACTTAACGGGATGTCTTCACAATCTTAAAGAGAACAATAAAATTTCATACAATATTATATGTTTCATGGAGACCATATGCTGAAATACTTCACAAAACAAAGTTTATAGCAGTAGTAAAAGGAACATAAGGAAATGTAGAAGATCATGTAACAAATAAACCCCCTCCTTTTATGTTGTAAGATGACGAAAAAAGTATGAATACACATAAATAGCTAAGTTTAAGCTTAAAACAGCAAAAAACCTCCTCAAAATAAAAAGAGATACATACAGACTCCATTAGAATTGATAAAAATAGGTTCAGGAGTTAGGAAATGGCATAGAAAATCACTAAAATTTTAGCCACTCTTATTTCCAATGAATGTATTACAGTTTTTCTGTTAATCTCTGGCTCCTACAATCACTCAATTTTAAGATAAACCTGCCGTTCACTTTGCTAAATATATCTATAGTTCCATGAAGTAAAAGAAGAAAGAGCATAAAGTTATGACCCATGTAAATCTAAAAATTTTAAACTATGTGTTTGGAAATGGTTTAGAAACGAACACGTTACTTTCACAAATTCAGAAAACCATGAAGAAAAGATGCTCAGTCACATACTACAAAGTTACAAAACAATTTAAGTAAATTGCAGACAGAAGAGGATTTAAAACTGTATCTGGGATAACTAAATTTGTTTGGGAGCTGAGGAAGAATATTCATGACATTTTGAGCAGTATGCCACACAAATTGCCTCAAAATAGGAGGGGATGAAGCAAGAAATGGGGCAGAGGCAGGACTGCAAGTCCCAGGAGTCAAAATAGCACAGTATATGGTACTTATACAACGTTAGGCTCATTTGCCCAAATAGATCCTTGTCTACTTAAATTAGGGTAACTGATGTGCATCAACAAGAAGAGGGTGTTCCTCCAATGATAAAAATAAACTACGGCTATATTTTGCACACAGTACTGTTATGGGTCTAGATGACAGAGAAACTAGTCAAATCATTCATTGCCAGCAAAACTGGTAAGTTGCTGTCTTTAGTGCTGTTGATGCCTCTGCCAGAAGAATCTAAGTTAATTTCCAGTGTTTGCAAGAAGTCAATGTGCAAGAATTAAAATAAAACTTACTGAAACAAGACATTTATAACCAAACAAAACAACAGAATCAACCAGCAAATCACAATTATAAAAATCACATACAACACTGTAAAAAAAAAATAATTCTTTAGTCAAGTTTAATACTGCCAGATGCTTATTTAATCAACTTAGAAAGATAGGATCTAGACATAAAGAAAAAAAAACAAAAACAAAAAACAAACAAACAAACAAACAAAAAACAAACAAAAAACCCCACACCAACACCCTCTCCCCCCTCAAACAAATCATATTTCAGTCACTCATGAGTAGACTAGAACTGAAGTTAAAATTTCATAACAGAAAAACTGAGTGTATTCTTATAGTAAGGTTAGCTTTAAACTTAAAATTTCAGTCAAAATGAAAATGAGCAATCACAAAATCATAGGATTTAGAGGCAGAAAAAAAAATGAGGTGGGTAAATGCACATTTTAAAGCACTACAAATAAACTCCACCTAGCAGAACCAAGACTAGCTCATGACTTGGTCTATTAAATCAGGCAGTACATCATTTTGGATTAGTGTAAAAGACTGAAAGATACAGTCCTTTTCTTATAGTTGATTGTTATACAATAAATTGTGAAGCAGCACATAATGACAAAGTGCGATATAAAGGTCTACAAGTGAAATAAAAATGGACATATAACAGTTGACTATGATTGCTTAAGACAAACAAGATGTTTAAAAGTGTTCAAAGGTGAGCATTTCATGGCTAGGCTTTGCAAACGAAGATTTACAAGGGCTGTACCCACGCTTGCTACAAGCACGTTGGTGGCTAAAAAGGCCAATGCGAGATAGGCAAGTCCAATTGCAAAAGGCAGTGGAAAGTTTCTGTCGGCACTACTGGCAAGGCACGGTTCTTCCTGCGTGGCCTTTTTTCCTCCAGGCTGATTCTGTGTGTGTATTCAAAGGAAGCAGCAGCATTATGGATGGCGTGTCTCCATTTCTCCTGATTGGAGTCTAGGGTGGAAAGGTGAGCATATCCAGAAGACATATTGACAGATAAGAGGATGTGAAATGTTCCAAAGCACATGACAACCAATGTAATTACATTTCAAGTATATTTTTGTACATTAAAACTACATATACTGTGGGCAAGATTTAGTTAGGGCATCAAGTTGTAATAGCACCTCACATGAAGTACCAAATCTACCATGGCACAGAGATCTTATATACTCCATCATACAACTATTGACTGTATGTACTGTTTATAATTCAGCTTTCACAAAAATTTTACACTCCTATTGACTTCTGTTTTAAAAAAAAAAATTATTAGCCATCTGGCTGCATGTTCCAATATCTGTTGGATTTTATATACTACTGCAACGTAAGAAAGGTGAGTTCTGAATGTTAAGCTTGCTTTCACAGACTGAAGGATGAAGACCCCTAGTCTCCAAAGACCAAGACATTCATTCAGTAACATTTCGATTTGTTCACAGAAAATACTTAATGCAACCCTCAATATATCAGTGACATTATGCACCTTCCCCATTTTTAACAGTCTAAACTCAAGTCAGTTTAATGAATAATTTCTATATAAAACCCCCCAAAACCAAAAGAACCCAAACCACTGTTCAAATTATTCGTTTTCTAGTGTAAATCGTCACAGACACCAGTTGGTGCTTTTAAATCTTTGTAAAAACAGTTCAAGCTTGCTTTGCAACATAAATCTGAAAATAAAAAATAAAAAATAAATGTGCTTTCTTATGTCAGTAAAGGAAACTAAAAAAAGGACATTGTGTAAACTGCCTTCTTTCTACTTAACAGAACATGCTACACATAGAATAATGGGGAGAGACAGAGTGCCTTTATATACAGGAGCTGGGCAGAAAGACTGCATACTTGTCATCTTCAAAAGCCACAGAGGAAGATGAAGCACTGAACTCGATGGTCTATTTGTATTACTGATTCAGTGATTTTTCCAAGTAATTTAGTAAGTGTTACACTAAGTCCATGTCCTTCAATATCCTACTGGGGAACACTGCCAAAAGCAGAACCTTCACAATGGTTTCACTGGCATAAAAGGACATTTAAAATGTGGATGATTCTGAGCCTAAGTTTACCAAATAGTCTATTACCTCCTACCCCCCCACCTCCCCTCCACCCCACCATGAATGTTGATGAACAAGGCCTGTTGGAAATATCTCAACATATGCATAAAAACAAAGATTTACTAAAATTTGCTCAAGAGAAATGCATAAAGATTGCTCCAAGTTTTTTAATATCTTTTGCCGTGGCAAAGACCCACATTAACTCGCTGCTGTTAGCTTGGATGCCCCATTTCCGCTTGGTATGTTTGTGCTTGTCCAACCACCAAGTGACACTTAGCAAATTAGTAAGATCAAGTTCCTCTCTTCCCATCCATGACAACTGGTGATAATGCTGATAACCTTCTGTTATCACAAACTTGCACTTCAGCAATGAGGAAATCCATGTTCATTGTCGGAGATGCTTTTGAGTGCCAGGGCAGAATACAGAGGCAGGACCGGTGGTAATTGCTTCTTTCATATCAGGGCCCCCACTATCATAACTGTACCAGTGGCAAGACAAGACTGCTTCTATACTGGATTTTTATATAGTTGATATTTTTCTCCTACATTTTCTCTGCTCAAGAATGAAGGCAGTCAAAGAATGTTAAGTTTCAATGTTTCTTATAACATTTTTTTTAACTTCTACTAGTAGAAATATGGCTAGATGGAAACGCAAGACAAAAGTTTACATCTCTGCAGAAGTTTTAAGTAAAAACATAATCAAATAAAAACACACTGGTTGACTAATTTATATTTCTAAAATAGTACAATATTGTACTTAAAAGCCACCTAGTTGCCTTTAAAAAAATAACCTAAATGACTGCACTGAGTGTTAACACAATCTTGTAGATGCAAAATCTGAACCTAGGAAAACAGAAATTCCCACAGACAAGACAGAACTCAGTCAAGGACTGAGACTCCTCATCTATATAAGGAAGGGGCAAACCACAGCAGCAAAGACATTTGGAAAAGAATTAACAAAAGCTAGTAAATTCCCTCCCAGTGCGGTTTCTTAACAGACGAAAAGTTAAAGAAAATGGACAAGGACTATAAGTGACTAAAAGAAAAATAACCTTCAGATCACAGCTAAAAATTTGAAGAACAGATAAAAATAGTCTGAGTGCCTTTCTTCCAGAAAACATGCCTACATTAGAATATAAGAACTCACCAGCAGTAAAAATATTTCATAAAATAAAGGGAATACTACCATATCTCATGAGATATGTAGCTGTAAAGATAATTTGATCATCTATATTTAAAACACCTAGAACAAAGGTTTCACTAGGTCAATATTTCATTGGCATTTTAATTAAATAATTGGTCTAAATTTTAAACTGGGAAGTAAAATTATGATCTTATTTAAACAGAATAACTGAGGTCATCAAATGACTTTTAATTAAATTGTTAATTGATTTTTCTATAATTCTTTAGGATGATTGATGGCCGCACACTTAGTTGCTGCGTTTGTTAATTACCTGCATGAGTCAATTCCATGCAGTGCCCTTTGGTACAACTGCTCTAGTTATCCCCATACTACAAGAAGATAAATTTTCATAGTTTTGCTACACCATTTTGCACTACTCAAGCACGCTTCCTGATGCAGTTTACTTTTAAAAAATTGGTAAAGTAGATCAATCATTTCCATAGGATGTATGTTACAAAATTAACCTGCAGGTGAATTCATAGCCCAAGCATTCTTTCCAGCAAATCTTTCACCAAATGGCTTAACAATCTTTCTTACAATCTTCTTACATTCATTGCATTTTTTGAAAATATGCAAGACAAGCTACCTTAAACTTCTTTTAACAGTTGGTGTAGAGATGCCAATTTTTTTGGCATCTGTCTAGCTTCATTTACAGAGTTCTGTAATCTCCTGAGAACAGACCTTCTGTGATTATGCACTAAATAAAGACCTGGACAAATGACAGCTTGTTTTCACACCTAAGTACTGCTATCTGTCCTTAATTTGTTGACAGCATAATTCCTATTACCATCAGCAGTGCAAAAGCAGTGTCACTGTTTCACCTTTGAACATAAGCTCTAGATTTAAACTTTGGGTCTAGATAAGCAATTATTGGAGCTCAGAACACATTAAGAATAAATAAATAAGTAAATAAAGTCTCTCCTTTTTCCTTAACAAATTCTATATTCCTGAGAATATTGATAGCAAGATATGAGCTTCCAAGACACCTTTCTGAATGTGTATATAAGTAATTTATCAGCAAGTACTATTTCTCCCAGCTATAAGTTCATTAAAAAACCCAAACAGATAAGTAGTCCACGGTTTACTGAAGCAGTTGTCTCAGCCTGTCTCAGTAAAAAGAACATCATTTCACCATCTCATCACCATCAGGGATGGTAAAGAATCACAATTTTTGAACACTATTACTAGGAAATTTGCAAAGGCTGTATAGAAAAAAGCACATTTAGACTACCACCTTACCGGTAATGTGTTTTCCCAGTGTATACTCAAGAGCCAAAGAGAAACTACAAGATCCCTTTTGTTATTTTACCTGTGATTAATGTGGCAAGGATAAACCTTTGACATCCACCATCATGCAGGAAACACTATACTGTCAGAAGAAATGTGACTGGCTTAGCCACAAAATAAAAAACAAATAAATTATATTTTCTTTAAAGTACTTGTAAATTTAGATTGGAAAAAAACATAATGGGGGACACAGTTAAAACAATACAAACGGAAAAACCCAAACCACACATAAACGCATAGGAAACTTATTTTCTACAGAGTTCATTTTGACCACAATTACTTATTGATTTCTTCGGTGGTTTTTGCTGAAAGTTTCAGTTCTCTTACCAAGTAATTATTACCCCTCTGATGAAGTCCAGGGTTTTACTTGAGTCTCTATTTGTTCAGAATGGGAACACAGAGTTAGGAATAGAAACACATACATCTAGCAATTTTTTCCAGTTTATCCCCTATGTTTGAAGAGATGAATTGTTAATTAGCATTTGTCTCCACTTTGGACTTCATTTGATATTAAGGTTTGCTAAATCAAGATGTTTGAATGAGATGGAGTTTTAAATCAGGCATTCCATCTGCAGCACACGTAATTCTAGGTTTTGTTTAATAAAAGTAAATGTCTTATGTTGTTCCAGCATATCCAGGAACTTTTAAAATCAGGAATAAATTGATAAATAGTTCTGGAAAAAGAAAAATAGGACAATTCAAGACAGTAAGAGATGCACGCAAAGGCTTTAGTTCCTTTTGAACTGACATGAACATGAGTACATGAACAGATACTTTTGCTTCATGTGGGCAAGAAAGGGCTCAAAATGGAAACCCTGGGATCATTTGCTGGGTGCAAAAAAGCAGAAAGAGCCAAAAAGTCTATCTGAAAGAAAAACTCATTATAGGTCAATGGAATATGAGAAAAAGTTGAATAATGGAAGGAGATTCGGTTTACTGGATTTAAAATTGTGACTTTATGGAAATTTTTTGCTTCCATTTTAAAACATATTTCATCAGTCTTCAAATATGCCTGCTTACGAAGAGGGTGGCCATTTTTCTTGCAGTAGCACTTTTTAAGAACTGAAAATCATCAGCCTTTAACAGAATGTCTTCAGCTGTAAGTTTCATGGTTGTGTTAGCGAATTAGAATCCCTTACATTATTTTCTGCGTTAGTACTTCACTAAGAGGAATTAATTGAAGTCACCCAGTTTGTCCTCTTACAATAATTTTCAGCTTTAGAATGTACTCACTTATCCTCATTTAGAAAAAGGTTCTGAGTTCTTACATGAGATAGCAAAGACAGAATTACCCTTTTTTTTAAACTCCTTTGGGACAGAGTTGGAGGGAGAGGATAGCATCCATGATCCTAGCATTCATACAGAATGGCAAGTCAAATGTATTGACTTGCTTTACTTTTCTACTTAAACTTATAAAAAGAACAGGGCAATGGAAGCAGTATCACAGTTTACAGACAGAGGTTAGGAACTCATGTAGGCCACCTAGAAACAAGGAAAATACAATATAGAGTTTGGCAGAGAAACTCCACAATCCTTCAGGTCGTGTGGTTCTGTTTATTTCCTTTCAATTCTTTCTTCTTTTCCCCTCTATTTATCTTTGTGTTACCCTTAAACACTTGAACAAAAGCCTGACATCTACCACCAAAGGAGACTTTTAAGTACAAACTGTGAATTGTAGGGTTATTTTCTCCCTTTGCATTCTTGCTTAGCCAGAGGCAGCAATTAACCCTTACAAGCTGTTTTACAACATGAGCCATGTCTTCTTGCTTTGTATCATGTGTCAGTACTCAAAAAATTATCCTAATAGCCAAGTTTATCTTCCTCACAGTGTACAATTTACACACCAACTTCTGATCCTTCAAGTACAAAACATGACTTCAGATATTTTCACTGCCATTTAAAAAAATGTATTTAATCTGAATAAAACAAAAACTGATAGACAGAACCACAAGACAAAAATCCATCCACTTACATAATAAAGAAAAATAAATAGAAAATTATGAAGATGACTGTGGATGAAAATTGACGGAAATAACACCTGGGAAATCTACATTGCCTACAGTACTATATTTAAAAGACAATGTCACACTCCATGTTCTGATCCCTATGCTCTGTAATTTGTCTTTCCTATTTTAAATCAAAACCAAATTTATTTGTGGTATATTGTGGGATGATCATTATACAACTTATCAGCAAAGATACTCAACATGAAAAATTCACGCTTCTAGATTTTGGTGTCAAGATTATTTAGGGTTTTCTGTTAGCAAAACACTGTCCTTGACAAAAATGTTCTAGGCTTTAAATAATTGCAAAATCAAACATCATCTATTTCTGTCAAAAGAAAGAAAAGGAAAAATACTAAGAAACTATACTTGCTAAATACCTCTTGCATACCATCTCTAGTTATGCTAATGGACCCTTTACTCAGGTCATCTGTTCAAATTAAAGAAACTGCCTTCACAGTAAGAAATCTGCATAGATTGTCAATTGTTCTAGTTCATTACCTGTTAGCAAATGTGAAGAGCCAAAGCCAATTCTGACATCTATGTGTAATGAATTCATTACGATGCCTAGAACATTTAGCTTTGGGAGAAAAAACAAAGGACAATAAAAAGGAACAGTGCAGATTAGATTTTTATTACGAACATTTGTTGAAAGGATAGTTACTGGAATAAATTCTCAAAAGCTTATTTCAGCCTTTTCTGAAGTCCCATTCTTTTTAGTAGTTTATTACATAACTTGTTTCAGTTTTAAGATATGCATATATAATATCTATAGAAAAGCGGATTAAATAAAATATGGTCTTATCATCAAACCAACAGGTAGCTTTCCTTTTTACAGATTATATTAATAAAGTACTTTTAATTCACCTGATTTCAGGATACAAGACTGTTATTTGAGCATTCCAAGGACAAAACAAGTATACATTTTTAATATGAAGTATTACAAGAAATAAAGTATTTGAATAGATAAAAGCTCTATTTGGAGGTAATCCATAGAGAAAAACTGGGGATTTTTTATTACTGTTTTCTGTATTTACTTTCCAGATGGAACATTTTTTAAATATTCAGAATTTCAATTACTATTCTTTCAACAAACTAGTGTTTTTACAATATAATTTCCACACTGCGTATCAATTTGAAGTGGCAACAATCAGAAAAATAAACTCTGCCTGTCCAACAGATGTACTGTATTTTTTCTTTCTATCATGGAAATTTAGTTCACCATATATAAATATACACATAAAATTCATAATAAGATTCTATTCTGCATCATCTAAACAGGTAGTATGGGTGGGAATTTCTCTTGTAATTATTAAAGAGATACATACAAAATTGCAGACTTAGTGTGAATAGGACGTTTCAGTTAGCCAGGTATGTGTTTGATAAAGGACTGCTGAAAACAGCTGCCCAAGAAGTTCTTGAGATGTGTTGAGAACCACCTTTAGAAAACAAGGTGAGCAATCAAATAACAAACTCTTTAATGTATATAGTGTGGGAAACATACCTGAAAACTCATTGCAAATTGTTCGTTATGAAATAAGACAGCATTATTCAGTGATTTTATTTATAACTCACTAAATTTGCAGACAATATCAAGTTTTAGGTGAGCAAATGCTTTGTGATCCAACAGAAGAACACAAAATATTTTCAAACAAATCAAGAAAATTAATTAGGATATTAGATCAGGAAGGACAATTGCAAGATTTTTGGAAGCATCCACTTTTTAATAAACAGGATGAAAGGAGGCCTACCTTGGCAGTAGTAAGTAGCCTCCTATTTAACTTTGAAGAATACTTCTTGAGACCTAAGAGTTCATGAACTGACATGCATATCATGAAGTATTAAAATCAACTGACCTTTGCTGCCTCCTGAAGAGTCCACCTTTCAGAATATCTTTGCCTGGAGCATCTCGGTGCTTGCATCAGGCTGATGAGCAACACATCGCCACAGCTACATACATCCCTCTTCTACAAATCCCCTTGCACAGGCAGCTTTTTTTTATTTTTCAATCATGGCCGTCTCTATGCTGCAGTATCAGAGTGCCCGTCCCCAAGGGGGCTGCTTGTCTCTCTGATAAAGGAATCTCACACTGCCCAAAGAACAGCCAAACTCTAATAAAAACCTGTCATGTACACTGGAGTGCTACCCATAGGCATCAGCATGACAATGGCACCTACCCTCGTTAAAATTTATAGGCAGTGAGGTTAATGATGAAGCTTTTCAGGAGGACTGAGTTATTTCTTAATTTCACTCTTTCAGTCCTGTCAATAACAACATTTTTTTAAAAAAGGAGAGAGGTAGATCTATGACTGTACGTCATTATTTAACCAGATTATTTATTTTTTTTAAAGATCAAGGTGTCTCTCAGCTTGAAGAATACACTAACAACAGATTTTTAATCATTTTATCTTAACTTCTGACACCATAATTAAAGTCAAATATGGCCTAACTGAACAAACCAGCATTCCTGTCCTGTTACACAGTATACATCTCTTCACAAGAAAGGAGGAAATGAAGATCTCTGTACATGCACAGAATGTAGAGAAGGAAACATCAGAATTAACAGGTCTAAGATTCAAAATGTACCCTGACAACTTTCTTCTTTTTTGTCATTTTGTCTCTACCCTCACAGAGATTTTAAAACCCCTCTGACTAAACTCATGGTGTAAGTTATTGAGCTTACTGTGTGTCTACTGCACTGAGATGACTGCAAATGTTCTCTACTTTAGGAACAGAAGTGACAATATGCTAGTGAAATAAACTAAAAAGTTAATATTAAAAGACAATAGCACCTGTATTAAAAAAAGTGCATTCTTCCATTTTCTACAGCTGTATGAAACAAATTTAATCAGGTGATAAGAGGTTAACAAAATCCCTACAGAAAAACTGCAGTCACTGACTAATTGGTTTTCACTTTTGTTTAGCCATATCATTTTGATAAGCTTTCACTTCATGCTAAAGCCAAAAAGATGCTGCTCTTCTTATCATTACAGTTGATCAATCTTCTCTCTTTTTGAGGGTAAATCCTGTAAGGCTTCTCTTTTCAGCACATCTATCCGGCAGACAAAACAAAAGGTAAACCTGGCACACACTGCTTGCTCAAGGTAAGCATTATTCTTAATAGCTGGCTGTAATTAGGAACAAGATGTATAAGCAGACAAAAAGGAATAAAAAACTTGAAACCAGAAATGTGGTAAGATTTAAACTCGAAGACTGCACTTGGGTTTTACCTAGCTTAGTCATTTTGCTGGTATTCCTCCATGTAGCAGCGTTTAAGTCAAAATAATTGTAGAACAACTAATATAATGTTAATGTCTTGGACTATCAGCTACTGAGAAGTCAGCTCAGGATTTCACAGGCTCCACTGCATGCTGACACTACTCATTCAGTAAGCCGTCGCTAGACTTTTAAGGTCAATCTACCACCTAGAGAGATCCAGACTAACATCTGAAATTCCTCTTTGGAAATCCTGCTCACCATTCCAGGCTCCTCTCTTACTTTTCTGTACCACAACTTTGGTTATGATAAGGACTTCTAGTACATTAAAATAGTTCCAGTGTCTAGAGTAGTTCCAGAGTAAGTGGACCATTATCTAAACAGCTCGAGAACTTACCTTCGTGTACAAGGCATCATGTGAAGAACTGCACACAGGAAAAAATCAGAACATTCCATCCCATAAGTAGAGAGACCTTTGTTAAAAGGTGTCTGCATCATGAGAAACCAACAAGCCTAAGGCATTGTGAGATTCAGTAAAAACCAAACTGAATACTTTCAGAGAACTTTTTAAAATCAATGCAACACCAATACAGGAAAGTTTCTTTCTAATGAGGAAAAAAAAATAAAAAAATAAATTAAAAAAAAATAAAAAGCTCCAGAAATTAATGAAAGTCTGAAGCCTGATAGGGTGGTTAGCAAATGCAGCTGGCAATTAGGAAAAAAAAAAACAAACACAAGCAAACAAAATGTAACAACAAAAAAAATGTGTGAAAAGTGGAAAAACAAGTCTAAATAGACACTCTGTGAAGAACTTTGAGTGAAACATGTTTGATGTTAAACATCTAAAATAGTGATTATCTGAAGTCCTTCTGTTTCCTATCCACAAGAAACTATTGCCAGAAATGTTTCAAACCAGAAGATTTCAAACTTTTTTCTGACCAAATAACATGGTTCTGAATTCTCCAGTTGATTCAACTGAATATACTTTGCTTTCTTTGTGTTCTCACTTAATTGTCACGATATAACTGGTATAATAAATGGAATAAAATAAGCTCAAAAAGTGTCAGTTTTTATATGAGATAAAACACCTACAATTGGTGAGTGGTACCGAGATAGGTATACATAGCCCCACGCGGAGTTAAAGACACAAAACTCTTACCAAAACAAACAGTAATATCCTCTGCCATTTCCTAGATAGGGGAAAAAGCGGTTAATGTAATTTCTTTTAGTCCATTCCTACTGATCAAGAAAGAAAGAAAGAGAAAGCAATTTAATCTGGTGTTTCTCAGCCGTAGACCAGCATAAGCACCAGTTTCAAAGATTTATCCCAATGTGATTACTACTATGCTTTCAAATCACCATATCCAGGTTTTCCTCAATTAGGAAGCAAAGGCTGACTTCATTCCAAAACACGGAAGTCCATTCCCAACCTGACAGATAATTAATAGCACTAGTAGCATATAAAGGCTTACCAGATTTACCATGTTCACTGTTTAACTCAAAAATCAATTTCCTGAAAACACACTGCCCTGAGACAAAGCATTTAATTGTGATACATGTTTTTGAAACACTAGTGACCAAATTCTGTTGCAAGCTAATGGAATCAAAAGGGTGTAAGTTAAAAAAAGAATTCGTCATTACATTTTAATGCTATTCTATAAAAATAAATTAGCTTAAAAAAAGATAAAAAAAATAAGGTCACTGTTAAGAGAAAAAAACCCTTCTTTTGACAGATGGTGTGGGTTAGCTACAAATGTTACTCAGGTTATTATTTAAATCTCTCTCATACACTCCCCATACTGTTTCAGTTATTACAAAACTGTAATGAGTACAACTTACGTAAAAGTTCTGAAAGTTTTCCCAACTTGCAAGGCTTCAGACTTCACTGCCTTCTGTTGTATTAGCAATTCTATAACCTACATGAAAGCCTTCCAAACAAATTCATGAATAAACTCCTTAACCAACATTATGGCAAAGTAACAACAGACATAACAGCATTTTTCTTGTTGTTTGTTTGTTTTCTTAGGTAAAATGTCAGCGTAGACAGAACACAGTAAAAACAATGCACACAATTAAAAAAAAATAATTTAATATAGCTTATTAATTTTTAAATAAATGTAATATAAAGAGAATGTCAACAAAATATTTCAGCTCCTGCTTATGTGATGAAAAAAATAGGAGAGCAGAATTATACGCTGTCAACTGTGGCACACCCCAACAACAGAACCACAATTTACATTTATTCTTTAAAATAAGCAATTAAAGCAAAGCATAAGAGAAATGGTTCTTTTTATTCAGGCAATGCAGTAATTACATAAAATGCAAGGTAAGAATACAGAAACATCACAAAATCATTTAGGCTTGAAGACATCTCCAGGATCATCAAGTCCAAACTTTGAACAATCACTATACTGTCAACTAGACTGGCACTAAGTGCCACGTCCAGTCATTTCTTGAACATCTCCAGGGATGGTGACTCCATCACCTCTCTAGACAGTTTGTTCCACTGCTTGATAACTCTACGGCGAATAAATTCTTCCTGACGTCCAATCTGAACCTCAACTGGTGCAATTTCAGGCCATTTCTTCTTGTCCTGTCACTAGCTGCCTGGGAGAAGTGACCAACTCCCACCTGGCTGCAACCTCCTTTGAGGTCGCTGTAGAAAGTGACAAGGTCTCCCCTGGGCCTCCTTTTCTCCAGGCTAAACAACCCCAGCTCCCTCAGCTTCTCTTCATAGGACTTACTCTCTAGACCCTTCATCAACTTCATTGCCCTTATCAATAATATGGTGTAATATACTTGAATTAATCATTCTTACTGCAAGGAATGAATGCAAATCTAAATGGGAGGCTGTACACTCAGCCACAGCCACCATGTGTTATACCACAGGCACTCTATTTATCTATGTCATGGACAAATACATTTTTCCTAAACTTAAATGTCCAAACAAAATTAGGAGTTGCTATTTCCTGAACTCAAAAAGGTAAGTTTACACATAGAATTGTTCTCATGAAGGAAAATCTATTGCAATGAAACAACATTCTGAGCACCAGGAAAAGACATTAGCATAAATTACATATCAGAATGGAAGGTTCCTAACACTTGTTTGGGATTTAAAGCATTTTGCTCACTGGAGTACACTTAGCAAAGTCACTCTCAGCAGAACAAAAAAGCTTGCTATGATAGACAAATACAGTTTTTCAAGGGGAACTAAGAGTGACCATGTGCTTAGGGACACAAACAAGCATCACAATTATCTTGAAAAGAGCACATATTACCTGTAGGCTGGACAAAACATTCTCTTCATCCATTCTGAACTATTGAAAATTTATTTTGTCACTTCCCATGAGACAGAACACCTCGGGCACAGGAGGAGGGAGATACACTATTTGAATTTGCTTATGAATGCTGACAACTACAGAAATCTTCCTGTAGACTATCAGGCATCATGGATCAATACAGTCAGTAAAGAGTAATTTTTTGCACATACAAAACTAACAATAGTTTTATAGGATGCAGAACTGCTTAACAGTGGCAAATCAGAAGAGAGAAACATAGGAAATGGATCCTTACATGATAAATAATTCCTAAAATAAAACAGAATTCAGAAAATATTTCATATTATCAGAAAGGCATGAAAATCAAAAATGTTTGCATATAATTAAGTTTATTTTGCCCATATAGTGATGCTGTTTTAGTGAACTATTTACATTTTAACATAAATAGCATTTATTAATTTCATTAATGAAACGAACATTAGTTGGATGGTGCTGTTTGCATATTGAAAGTTACCGAAATTTAAACAGTAATGTCAATAAGCTAACTGCAAAATATGCTTCCCCTTACCAGTAATTCTGCTATATATTACATGGAATAAAAAGAATATATACATTTTACCAATCAAAAATTGTAATTTTTTAATAGGTGGAAAAAAAATATTGCATGCAAAAATGCTTTGTTATACCTATTTTTCCCTAACAGCATTTTTACCTAAGCTACTTTTTCCACATTTTAAAATATTTGTACACTTCCTTAAGAAGATTAATACTTAAACATTTAGTGATTAGCGTTAATAACTTAAAACTGGTGTTCTGCATATGGAAAGAGAATATAGAGCTAATTGGTTTTGGTTATGTAGTGCAGGATTTTTTTTCTGAGAGGCAAAAAACCCAAATCTGTATTTAATCTAAACTGAAAACATGGTATCCCCAGCTCCAAGAGACACTAAAAACCAGTATTTTTTTTGTCAAAACTGGTCAAACAAGTATTACTACTGCATTACTAAGAATATTATAAAAAATATAATTCCATCTTTTCTTTTGAGAAATAAGGTTATACACACAACTGAATGAAGATCAGTACTTTAATTTGTTATTGATAGTAGCAAATAGGAATTTAATGCCTAGGGTGGAAAATTTCTTCTTGGGATATGAATCTCATAATGTCTTCCAACCTGAGATTATTTGCTTATTTTAATGTCAAAGATACACATCTTTCAGAGATACAATCCAGCCTTTTAAGGACAGACAAAAAATTCAGGAACAGCAAAAATAAACATATGTTCCATTAGATAAATATAAACTGAATTCATGGACGATCTCTGTCCCTATCTATGGCTGGGCAACAACATGTTCTCTAAAGGCTAAAAATAAATGCCAAGGATGACAAGACCAGATGCAGTCGAAGATAAAACAGTGACAAAGAAAAGATGGAATTCACAGAGCACTGTTTTGCACTGGGGAAAACCCCCAAAACTATACATATGTAGATATTT
Organism: Xenops minutus; assembly: GCA_035221455.1. Classification (NCBI taxonomy): domain Eukaryota; kingdom Metazoa; phylum Chordata; class Aves; order Passeriformes; family Furnariidae; genus Xenops; species Xenops minutus. The sequence goes on along the minus strand of JAWWEE010000122.1, from coordinate 36,416,289 downwards.
TATGTATTAACATCTATAATCAGGATAATCAGATAATCAGGAAAAAATCTGAAGCACAGAAGATAGGACCCAATGAACATACTCAAGGAAAAAACTATTATTCTATCAGCGAACAAGAATTCAAAATGCACATTCTCTGCATTGAAAGAAAAGTAATACCCACTTGAGAAGCCAAAGACAACTGTGGCTTTGTGATGAATGAAGAAACATTCCCCTTCAGCAAACAATGAAAATTAGAAGAGTACAAAGAGACTGAATATTCACCAACAATGGGAAAGCACTGAATTGAAAAAAAAAAAGGTAACAAATAAGTGTAGAAAAGGAGCCAAATATGGAATAATGATTAATCAAAATAACAGTCAAATAACAAAGAATAATTCGTTTGAATTATTCCTATTTGTGCAGAACTCAATGCTGAATGAGCAGCCATTTCAGAAATGTGATTCCAGTAACACAAGCTCCATGATTGAAGACTGAGATGGGAATGTATGTGCTGTTACATTACTCAACATAAATTTATAGGAACCAGATCACTACTGGGGCAAAAATCAGACAGTCTTTTTAATACAGTACACAGAGGTGAACATAATCAGAGAATGAGAAGCAAGAGGTATTTCATGCCTTTGTACAGGTACTGTCTTAGAAATCAATCAACTGAGTCACATAAGCAATGAGGACACCTCAACAGGACAGTTATGATCAAGGAGATGCATCATACAAATACAGTAAATTTATCTCCCTAAAAAGTGTGCAGACCATATAATTACTGAGTTAATTCATTAGTGGAACAGCAAACTTTACAATTTATCACCTAGGCATTCTAATTTTTAAGACCAATGGGAAAATGTGATGGATCTAAGACAAGCTCCTGAGAAAGTGCTTGCTCCTCAGGAAAGCACTCTCTGCAACCTATTCTTGTTCAAGGGACTGTAATGGGTCTAACCTTTTCAGTAAACTTGGATAGCCAATCTTGAACATATACTCAGAACTTGACTTTACTACACATCTTCAATTTTTATCACTGCAGATTAAAAGACAATTAATCAATTAGTTGCCGAGACACACAGACTGTATTTATCAAGAGTGATATTGACTTTATATGGTAATTGTAAAAGTGAGTAAATAGGACCAGGATACCAAAATACTTCACTACCAGCAAAGAAAATCTAAAGCTCTGTATTCCATTACAAAACCTTCCCTCCTTTTTAACACATCAAAAGTCAGTGAATGTCATCTACACATTTACTGAATCCCACTTTGTTTTTAAAGTATCTCTAAACTTCTGAGAGAATGACACATAAAAAGATGGAAAAGGTAACACACATTTAAAGTAACCCACCCAACAGGCATAACAATCAGCAACAACACACTACAGTTACAGTAACAGACTTGCTGCTGGTTTCAAGTGCATAAAACCTTCAGCCAGGTCCTCGGTGCTGAAAGCTTATATTACCATTTCTAAAACAAAAGTGCTGATGGTACACTAAGTTTTAAGCATAAAATACATTGATCTCCTCTGGAGGTAGAGTCTATGGCATTGATCTGTGCAACCCTGATACAGACATCAAATTGCAACTGATAAAAAGCATTGCTCTTAAATGCTTGACAGGACTAAGAAAGTAGATGCAAGGTGACAAAAATTGGAAGGGATTGGAGTTGTGGCTGTATTTTGGGGTAGTTGGCTCAATCATTAGAAAACAATTTTGTACAGCATTGCCTGATTCTTGTCTCATTCACTTCCCTCTGAGAGGGAAAAGCAAGCAATTACCTAGATACCCATTAGAAAGTTTAAAATCTTAAACTATGCCATCACTGAACCTTCTGTTCTCACTGACTATCAAAAATCTGCCTCATTTAAACATGAAAACAGATTAATTTCCCCCAGCAGTTAGCTGTGGGCTAGAGAGGTCAGTGGAATTTTTGCTATCATGAGATTATACACAATAAATGTCTGGTAATCCAAAACGGACTCTAAGCATCAGCTGCTTTTGCTTGAGCCTCACAGATGTTACACATTAGTTGTGGATAAGCTATACTGCACTAGAAGAGAATTCTGCTCGACGATGTATTGTGGTGTTAAACCATGCTAGAATAAGCAAATAAAATTAAAACAAAGTTCATCACTAAATGTAATGAAATACCCAGAACCAGAAAGTACTCAACACCCCAGTATCATTACACATGTAGACTAGAACAAGTAATGGTGAGCCAAGGAACACTGTATTTAATTGAGGATTAATCAGGCTTCCCAAGGATAAGGATACCTTGTTTCTGTTGCATGCACCACCCTTCAGTACTTTTACCTGGAGAGCCAGAGAACAAAGTTTTGTATTGTTTTTGGAGGAAGGAATCTAGCACGCATTGGATCACAGACATAAGTTGATTGCTGCATAACAAAAACATAGAAAAAAAAAAGTGCTTGTTTGCTATTCTTTTAGCATTAAAAAAATAAAATTTGAGATGCATCACCTTATGTTCATCAGATTTGCAGTCCTTTAGCTCTTTTAAAATCATTGATGTCCAGTAACTCAAGAGTTTGAGAAAATGAAGAGAATGTGTTCTTTTTTTTACTGAGAGATGAGAAAATAGCAAATTCAGCTGCTTGCTTTAGTCATAATTTCATATTCTTAGTGTCTCAAGAGAATGTAATTTTTAGGTAAGAAGGCATTATTTGAGTTTTCAGCTCATTGATTTGTCTCATTCAAAACTTCCAAAGATTCTTACAAGTTTTTATTCACAAAAGGCATTACTGAAAAAAAAATAAAAATCAGTGTTCCTGATGTATGACAAGACAGAATTTTCAATACAAAACAGATTATCCAATTACCAGAATCCATCAGAACTCTTGAAGCACATTATCTTGCTTTTATAAACCTTTCAAGAAAACATCATCATCTGAGTCTTCTAACAGTAAGCTGGTAGACGAAGCTAAAATATATTGTAGAGAACTGACAATGTAAGACCTAAGTTCAAATTTTCCTTTTCTTCACAAAATTACCTAATAATATTTTTCACTTAAGTCTTTATAGGAACACAGGAGTATTCTCAGCTTGCAAACTAAATATAAGTGTATACATAAACTTGTAAGGTAACTTGAATTTTGGGGGAATAATATTTGAGCAATCAGAGGCCACAAACTTTAATGTTAGTACAGTTTGTTATATATTTCAAACTGCACAATAAACAGTACCACTATTACCTCTTTACAGTACCTATGTTGCTTCCTGTACACTGTTTTTACAAAAAATATAAGTATTTAGAAGCTTATCCAATGGCAAGATACAAATATTGAATGTATTTATGAGGAAAGATTAAATAATCAGAAAAGTCTTTAGAGAGTGCTTATGTGTTTAAAATCACACAAGTTTTTACCATGTGTTGGCCTCACTTCTTAGAGCACAAATACATTAAGTGAACAACTGTCATTGATTATGCCACTAACAGATTTACAACATTGTCCTTCTCTTGATGAACACAATCTATAATTAGCCAAAAAAAACAAAAAAAAAAGAAGTATCTAAATGATAATTGCTTTTTTCAGACTGAAAATAACCCAGAGAACAGAGATTAATTCTCCCATCTCACAAAGAGATCCCCACATTCCAAGTGCTCTGGATCTTATGTCGATCACCACAGAAATTTGTTGTCTAGGTGAGACAGCTGGGCCCCATCTGGAGACGCACAAAATGACATGATGAAGCACAGAAGTACCAACACTGTTAGATGACCATTGGTTTTCTGTCTTACAGGGATTTTTCAGAAAGCAAAGGAGAAAATGCTTTACATCTTCATTTCCCTATACCCACAGGGTTAAGAACTACAAATTGGCATCTAACAGGATGCATTTGGGTTTGTGTTGCGAGGTTTTGTTTGGGGGAGGGGAGAGGGGGCGGGGGCTACATACAGGGGTGGCTTCCGGGAGAAGCTGTCAAAGCTTACCCAAGCCTCACAGCGCCAATGTCAGAAGGATCCGAGACTGACCTGCCACTGGCCAAGGCCAAGCCTATCAGCAATGATGGTAGTGTCTCTGGGATAACAGATGTGACAAGGGAGGAAAACAACTGCAGTCAGAGAGATGAGTGGGAACATCTGAGAGCAACAGCCCTGCAGACACCAAGGTCAGTAAAGGAGGTGGAGTAGTGCTCCTGGTACAGGAGCAGAGATTCCTCTTCAACCTGTGGTGAAGACCATGAGGAGATCTACAGCAGAGTAGGTATCCACCTGCAGCCCATTGAGGACCCTATGCCAGAGCAGGTGGACGACCAAAGGAGGCTGTGACTCCATGGTAAGCCCATGCTTGAGCAGGCTTCTGGCAGAACCTGTAGCACCATGGACAGAGACACCTACACTGGAGCCCATGGAAGAGATTATTTTGGTAATAAAATAATTTATTAATTTATTACTGAGTTGAGTCTGGTTTGCCCATCACAGTAATTAGTGAGTGATCTCTCTCTGCCCTTATTTTGACACTTCAGCCTTTCATCGTATTATCTCTACCCTGTCCAGCTGAGGAGGGAAGTGACAGAGAAGCTTTGCTAGGCAACTGGTATTCTACCAGGGTCAACCCACCATACAAGAATATTTCTTTTTTATTATTATTTCAACACAAAGTACTCCCTCAGCATACTGTCTAGAAGTGCTCACTGACACTGCTTCTCAGGCTTAACCTCCTGCATGCCTTCAACACCTCAGAAAACCACTTTGGAAGCAACCAACTTCCTGTCCTGCTCTAAAGTAATTTCATTCAACTTGATACAATAACGACTAATTGACTTTTTGTAAAGTTATGGTCTATAAAGTGGTATAGTTTTTTTGTTTGTTTGGTGTTTTTTTGTATTCTTAGGTTTGATGTAACTATTGATAAAGTCCCTTTGCACAGACGAGCTGTACCCAAGGAAAACCCTATGGATTATCGAAGTCTCAAATCCAATCTGATAGATTTTGCCTCAAAACTTTTCACAAAAGCAATGACCTATATAGCAAATGCAATTTATAAGCTTAAACCCCTATTTAAAACCCTTGTCAACAATTGTGGGGAAATGATACCTTCAGATACTAGCCTTCACAATAAAGCTCTAGGCTCAAATACCCAGCCAGAAGGTCCAGATATACAGATACATATATAGAAGGTCCCCTGTCTATATCATATTTTTTGGGTTTGTTTAATTACAAGCACATGAGCACCATACCAGAAGGCACCTCTTATTCTTAACGTGACTAACACATCTTTGAGATTCTTTACAACCCTTTTACAGCTGATCAAAGGTTTAGATGCATCTGAAAGCATTACAATTCATCTACCTAAGCCTAAGAGGCAAATTTTGACTTTTGCTGTGATTTTGACTGTCCGAGACTTTGCCACTTCAACACATCTGAACTTGCACACAACTCATAATGACCTTTAAGGGTCTTCAATGCCTCTGAAAACATGTGCATAGAAAGAGAAAAGTCACTGATTTATTTTTTTGAACGAGAAAATAAGGGACCATTCTGGTTTTGCCACCCAAACACTCATTTCAAACACTTGATAATGTCTTCAATATTTAGGTATCAAAAATGGCACAAAAATATCTCAGTCTTGGTGGTTGGTGTTTTGTTTTGTTTTTTTCTTTTTTTAATAATAATGTTTGCAGTTGTCCTATAAAAGGCATCAACAGGGACATATAACTAGGAAATTACTGTATGTCATAGAAAACAGTTTTTCTAGGTAGATTATGGGTCATATTTTCAAGTGTAATGCATTTGAGTCAGTTTTAACATATTCAAAAGTTATCAGCAATATGAATTTTCATGCCAAAAAATTGCCATAAACTGAATAAAAAGCTTTGTAATCTTCATGGTTTTAATACTGTGCAAATGATGTATCCATTTACTTTATTAATAAAACATCATTGTATTGCATAGAGACACATTTTGCACTTCTGTTTTTGAGCTATTTTTAAATTAGGTTAGATTTGACAAGGGACTATTTGTGGTAATGTGGTAATTAAGATTTGAACAGATGTCAGCATTAATAAAGGATTCAAATGAGGTGTAGGGAGATAAATGTACTCTTTTAGCTGTGCTGGCACACCAGGCATCATTGAGAGGAGATGACAGCATGGATTCAGCAATTCTTTTTTTCAGGAGAGCTTCTGGAAAACTGTCCAGTAACTCAGGTTTTCTGATATTATTCAGTCACTTTGTATGATCTTTCAGAGTGTCTTAATCTTAAAATAAATTACTGTGCTATTAATATTTATGACCTTATAGAATTTGATTTATACCATATAACTGCAACAGTCTTTTATAACTCAAATTATTATCTTTCATGCTATTGCTCAGCACTTTAAAAAATACTCTATACCTAGACTTTCTCATTTTCTCTGTCACAGCATAATGCTGTGAACAACAACTTTCAGAAATTACAAGCTACATTCACAAACCTTCTCTTCAAAGAAATCAGTATTTACACTGTGTGCACTAAACCATAATAAGCAGTATGTAAATTCACCATTAGCTAACAAAGATGAATAAAGATGAGCTGATTATTTCATTTACAGTCATTCATTTAACCTGTATCTACACTGGTAAGTAAACCTGGTCAGACACCATTCTCTACCTCCAAAACGAATTGATACACATGCGCTAAACCCTCCAAGCCCTCAAATCAGTAAATTTGGCAAATTTGGCAGTGGTGACCAGCCCTGAATTTTGTTTATGCAGTGTTTAAACAAGTGGTAGATGACAAAAGGAACACCATATCCTAGGTGCTGGGGGATACTGAGCCATGCCTTGGCTCTTTCTTTAAGTCAGCAAAACCCTCTGCCTATTGACTGAGATATTGTAGATGCCTTTCCCGTCTCACATCATAAATTAATAAAATTTTATAAATTCCCCATTGGTTTCTCCATTGCTGATCTTTTTCCAAAGGTCACTTCAGCAGAGTTTGGTTTGAGTCAGAGAAGAAAAAGAAACAGCTTAAGCTGTCCTGAAAGGTTGGTTGCTTTTAAAATCTCTTATGGGAGAAAACACTGTCTTGTTCTCCTTTTGTTCCATTTCTCATAACACACTTCACAGACACATTCATAGAATCATATTAAGAACCTCTTTCATTTAGAATGTCTCATGAGAATTTTCATGTCTCATTACAAACTCAGAAAGGAGAAGATCCATGAATTTGACTCTAATAGTTTATGCAAATGTATTTCAACCTATCAAGCATTCATTATACTTTTAAAATAGAAAAATAACAGATTAACATACAATAACAAATTGTCTCATTACCATGCATAAACTGGCATGTGTCTAAGCAACAACCTCACTGCAAACTAAAACAATTTATACTTCTGACCCTGTAATCACTTAGAATATAAGGCAAGAAGTGTGCTATTACACTTGGCTTGGAACATTTAAACTAGTTGTTGGAACTTGTTCCTGTCTTATGCAAAAATTACAGATTAAGTTAGAGGCACTACCAAGTCAAGCTTCATGACTGCATGCAATTTCTAGAAATAGATAGAAAACTGAAACAGTATTCAGCAAGAATATTAATCTTTAAAACAACAGAAATTTGTAAGGAAAAAAGCAATTTCACATAGCACTTCAAATTATTACTAAGTACTAGTGAAAAAAATAATGCTTATTCTCAATGAACATAGATCTGGTTCTTATGTAGTGCTTTGTTCTTTTTTTTTTTTTTTTTTTTTTATGTTAATGGGCAATAAGAAGGTATCTTAAGTTAACTTAAAGCAACATGTTAAGAATGTGTCAAATTTCAGAAGTACTGCCTAAAAATATTCTAGACTACCAAGTACATGAAACATGACTAGACTGTTCTGGACCAAAACAATCAGAATGACACATCCTGGCATTATGTGTCAAAAATCATCAGAATGTGCCAGACAAGTTGCTGACATTTTCTAATCTTGCAAGCAACCTAAGACCCTACGAGATAAGAGAAGGCTATGGGCAAAAATTTTATGAGAGTTGTAAAAAACTGTTGTGGAGTAATAGCATACAAATAAGCAAAGTCTAAAACTATCTGGAAAATTACACAAAAATACAATCCGCATTACATTCCTTTGCAACAGTTTACAAGCACTAGTGCTTGCATAATGTAAATGAAGAAGCTGACAGAAGCCTCACTGTGCTATGCACAATGTTATGGACATAAAATGAGAAGCACTGCAAGAAATATTCCTGAGAAAGAAAAGGAAATAGGATTAAAAACATAGAGAAAAAAAAAAAAAAAAGACATGAAAAACAACTCATGTATTGCAAGTCATACAAACTGCAGCAAGTGATACAAGTCTAGGCAGTGCTCAAATTGGGAAGAAAGTGCAAAAAAGGGCAATATGTTCTTGTCTTCACATGTTTTTGCAAGGATCAAAACCTGAACATGAAGACACAGCAAAGCAAGTACAGCACTGTCAAAAAGGATAAGAAAAGTAACATTAGTCAAATGAAGCTCTTCATAGGAGGACTGGACAAATATTGCAACAGAAAATTAGCAGTTTATCAGTGTGAATGGATATGAGGAGTTTACAATTTTCAAGATAGACAGTGACACAGAGGCCCTTATGTGCCAAGAGCAGCAATATCAGCAGTGAGTGAATAGCCATGGGCAAGCAGAAGTATTAACTGATAATAATCTCACTAAGGTAGCATTTGCTTGAAACAAAAGATACATAAAAACTGGAAAAAGGCAAAATTTGCAAGAGAAAGGAATAGTCAGTACTAGTCTCAAACCCATGCAACTTCTATTATCAAGGTGCTGAACACGCAGAGGGAGAGTGAGAAGATTTTTTCTCTTCTTTTTAACGTATATATGCATGTATATATATATATATGAAGGTGTCAGTAATTGCTACCATGTGCTAAAAATATGTCAATGCCCCACTTCAATACAACGGCTGCAGACAGCAGAGGTATCACAGACATGCAGTTCTCACTTACACAGATACCTACCACAAAGAATTACAAAACAGTTCTCTTGTTCCATAAACAGGCAGAGAAAGAAATCAACAAACTGGCTGTTTTTCAATTAATCTCCTTCAGATCAGCAACAGCTGTAAAACATCAAGGAACATTACTAGACTGATTGGCATTCAACAACAGGGACTAATGTTTAGGGGAGTCCTGAAATTTCATACAGTGTTGCAGGCTTCTGTCTTTCAAACGAAGGGTTTGAAAAGTCTTTGACATGCCAATATTGATCATTATTCATTATAAATTATTTAAATGGGAAAAGAAGACACAGAGGACTGCTTCTGTCAAGAATGTGGAAGCTTATTGCACATAACCCAGACCAGTTCATGTGCCTCAGATGCAGGATTTCTGCTTTTGGTTTCGAGTAATTACTGAGCCTGGTAAAAAGCAGGAAAACATCTAAACTGAACAACAGATTAGAAATAACCAAGCAACAATTATTTTGGATTATTCTGTCACATCAAGAAAAAAAATATTTTTAAAGTTGTTATTGCTACTGCTAAACTGTAGTTCAGCTAAAACAGAAGTTAATCCAATGTTACAGCACATTTAAGTTCAGTTTTAGGGTCTGCAAGATACTCTCTTTGAAGCCTAGGTCTCCAGTCCTTATACAATAATGAAGTAATTTCAGAGCAAAACTTTAAATTGTTTTAAATTTTTCTATCTGAAGTTAGTTGTCTTAGTTCAGAGGACCAAAACCTCAGACATTCAACAGGGGAAAAAAAAATCTCTGAAAATCTCTGTTAAAAACATTCCCTCACACACAAGGTAATTGTTTTTTCCCTTATTTACAGCTGTGATCTAAGTATCACACATTGCTTTGTCAAATCCTGAGACTGGTTCAGTTGTTGATGCTCAGAACAGAATTCTATATTGGGGTCATTAAGATAAACTAGCAGCTCATTATCAAATTGAAATACATGTTATATAGAAGTTACTGTACCTCTAAATTTTGACAACACTTGAGGAAATAAGTGGAAAATCTGTGTGTAGTTCTGTAGTGAGTGCTGCAATACATTTACAGGTTTTTCTTAATCACTTCCAATGGATTATTGCTCACACTAAAGGGTTTCTGGATTCCCAGGAGATTATTGCTGCATCTGTTTCCCCAGTGCTCATTTCACTGCCCTTTGCTAGTTAATTAGTCTACCAATCACTCCATTTTCAGCACGGTAAAGAACTGCTTTACATAATGCTTGTTTCTCCGGCTCCCCCTTATATAAAACCAATCTATCTCAAAGCTGTGTATTCATATGTTCTACCTTTTTATTCTTTTTCACTCCTGCAGCGGAATTCAGGCAGACAGATTTCTCTCTTTTACCATGTGTGCTGGCAAAAACTGCAAGCGCACTGTATCCCATGCTTCCTCCATGTGTTTTACGGTGTCATATTATTTTATTTACTGCTAATTATTAGCAGCAAGAGTACCAATATCCCTTCTGCTCCTCTTCCAAGCCCCTTCAAGTACTATATATTATTAATAGCAATATAGTTTATTTTGAACAGGGGAAAAAACCCACAAAAGCAAAAAGCCTACTACTTTTGCATCAGCTTTTAAAGCACATGAATAAAATGTAAGGTCAAGGTATCTCTAATGCAGAACTTAATTTCTCGTACAGTATTATAACAGCCAGATACAGAAATGTACTTTCTAGATTACCCAAGATATGCACCAAAAAACCCACAAAGAAACAGAAAGTCCGAGAAACACACACCCCCAAGCTTCATCCTTAATTATCAGAATTACTACTCTCTCTAGGTCTTGAACTGTGACTAAAATAATTTAAAAATCATAATTTATTAAAATAAAAAGAAAGAAAAAAAAATTCTTTGTTATCCTCTTGCCACAGGTTTAGTGTTAACACTTTGGAAAATTCCCTCATTCCTGTGATTTTAAGGAAGTCTGCTAACTTCAGTAAATTATCCACACAAAAAATGTCTCTACTGCTACATTTCTCAGAAACATTAAGAAACTTTGCTTCCTTTCCCAAATTTATCCTGATCTTATCATCCCAAATAGAGTGTGATCCTCTGTGACCTCAAGATTTCTGTTGCAGTGCCTGAATTTCTGTACACATCAATGATGTGAACCTGGAGATTTCCAGGATCACCATAAGCAGTACTTCCTGACTCATCAGTTAGTACCTAGGATTCTGAAGCAAAATCTATACAGCATGGGCTCGAAAGAGCTTCTTCCCAGGTTACAACTTTACTGTCCCTCTGTACATCTTCAGGTAGCATTTGAGCTAATAAATCCTGACTAGTACAATGAGCAACAGAAAGAGTAAAGCTCTGTATGAAGACCTGAGTACACTGCACAGAAGCTAAGGAAGTTAAAGGATTTCCACCTGGTAATGATATATACACTTGGTACAGTTTGCTGGGAATCATATAACATTTGTTGAAGTATGCCAAAAAAACAAAGCTATGAGGACAGTAAATGCTCTTAGCAGTGAAAAATGCTGAACTAGAATGATAGCATGCAAAAGGAGTTTGCGATTTTAATTACACATGACTTTGCTTATAAAAAAATCAGAAATTCAGTGTCTATGTGATATTTCCAGAGGCTGAGCTTTAAGAATTCTACATGCAATGGTTCCAGATATTTCGGCATGAGCAATATTTTTATGAATTACAAAAATAAAGATAATTCTCATAAATTTGGGCAAACACAAACAATTTCTCTGCTTTGCTCTTTGGTATGCAAGGCACAGTGTTTCAGTCTCTCTCTTGCTATAGCCACCTGAACAAGTTAGGAAGCCTGCCTTAATCTGCTAACCAAATATGGCACAGTCTGTCTATATTTTTGACTGAATATGGCCCTAAGTGATTAAAGTATCAGACCATCCATATGTAAAACCCTCTCTCACAAACACACCATATAGGAAAATCAGTTATTCTGACCTACAAATTTATGGTACTCAGAATAGAAACTTAAATGATACATTTCCAAATATATCCACTAAATGGCCTTGTCTGTGAATCTGTCCTTAGCAGTGGGACACCAGATAAAGCAGAGATGCAGTGAAACCAGAAATATACCTGCTTTATGTTATATGTGTGCTTGCTGCTAAAGAATAGTAAGGAGCTACAGAAATTGTAAGCTTAGAGCTATGGTCTTAATCACACTGTTTTACAGCTTGTATTTACCCATCAAAATGAAAATACTGCATGGAGACAGGAGAGAACTATGCTGAGCAACTTAGAGAGAAATGAAAAAAAAAAAAAGAAAAATTATTGAAACACTATTTACTAATAAAGCAACAGAAAATATTTTCTTGTTACAGGATGATGACAATGTACAGGTTTTAATTATTCACAGTATTGTTTTAATGTTAATGAGAAGGAGATATTAATGTTTTACTAGGTTAACGGAGTTTATTCCTGAAGACAAACCTAACTGACTCTGACAATTTCTTATTTATATTTTGTTAAAGCATTTTCATGTTTTAAAAAGCATTTCTTTACCATGAACAGTGTTTTTCATCCTGTGGGGGATTTTTTGTTGTAGCGACTTGGCTATAGTCTCTGCCCTTTAGCACCCAGTAATATAACAAACATGTAGACTCTAACTGAGTTCACATATTATTTCAGCAACATAGTATCAGGACCAAGAAGGACACTTAACTAGTCATGCACACAACGTACATGACATACAGTTTTGCAGGTTAGCTTTAGGAACCTATTTGTCCTCACTGACTACTGAAGATGGGGCTAATTATATTGGCATTGGCATAATTAATCGGAGACACTTATGGAATAAGAGGCATTTATCTAGAATCATCAAGTTCTAATGTTGGTTCTTGGCCTTGTTAGGAAAATCCATGGCCAGCAGACAGTAACCTCTAGAAAGTGGACATGCAGTACCACCTCTATTAATCATTCCACCATGTATATATATTATGTAGCACTATATAACAATCTATTCTAAACCTTCTAAACAAAATCAATAAAGTACTTATAAAGGTGAATTTCACCCATAAGAAAAACACGTCAGGTGGCATTCCATGCAACGGTGTACGGTAAGTATTGGCCTGAAGAAAGTTGTATATGACAACATTCTTGCTCTTAAAAGCAAAACATTACCAAAAGAAATAAATTGGTCTTACTGACTATCTGAATTCACAAAATGTTTCCAGTTTTTGAAAATTTCTGAAAGAAACTAACTTATTATGAAATAAAATCAAAAACATTCCTGTGAAAGATCATGTACTAGAGATGGGAAACCAAAGAGAAGAACTATGGTCCTTTCCGCAATAAACAGTATTCATAAGTTTTACAGTATCTGTCTTGAGCCTTGTATTCTTCAGTATGTTACACAAATGATATGAAGAGGGAAAGTGCAATGTTATATCAAAGTTTAATAATGCTTTGAAATTAGTCATAATAATTAAAAGTAAAGCTAAATGAAAAAGAGGGGCAAGTTCATAAAACAAGAAAGGAAACTGAGTGTTGATAACAAGGTAATTCATGATAATTTTATGATGAATTGTAAATTTGTTATTATCTCTTAGGAAAAAACAGAAATTGGAGTCTCTTTTCAGTAGAAGCTAAAAGGATAAAAAAAGTTCTGGAATTATTATAAAGAAATAGAGAAGAAATTATTATGCCACTAACTATATAACTATGGTGGCAGAGCACCTTGAGTACTGCAGATTATTCATCCCATCTCAAAAACATATGGTTAAACTAAAATAAAGCTAAAAACCTTGTACAATGGAAGGGAACAAAGGCGTTCAATGACATGAAAAGCTGCCGAGAACAGCTTCAGAATTCTTCAGCTTAGCTGGCTACAGAAATCTTGAATCACATAAAAAAGGTGAATGAAGAAACATTATCTACTGTTTCTCATAATTCAAACACCCTTAAAGTAACAGAAAAAAATCATCCAAATAATAACAAAATTCTTTCTCAGACATTACATGAACTGTGAAACCCATTCTACTTTGTAGATTCAAAGTGCTTCTGGAAATCTCAGAAGAAGGATCATTGAACAGACATTAATCAATTAACATTACAATTAACATTACAATTAAAGGATTTTTCCAGTAAAGAAGGTAAATACTATTTTCTTTTTGCCACTGAGCTAAAGACAAGAATGGCGCCTATTCTTAAGAAGTTCAATTTGAAGGCCAAATTCCTAGAAGGTCCTCTTTCGAGCCACCATGCAACAAAAAGCAGTGTATTTTAAACCAACCAATGTAGGATGCTGTAGAAGCCAGATATATTAAAATGTTACTAAACACTGCATAGTGGCAAAAATTCATCAGAAGGCAGAAACCTTATGTTTATATTATAGAAACTTCTGTTTTTCAAGATATTCTAAAAATCAAAAGAAAAGCTTTCAGATTACAGAAGGTTACTCTAGTACCCTCCGGGTGCAACATTCTCATTTAAGAAACCTGACTTTACTTTCTACTTTTAAGTGGTTTTACCAGTTGTTTATATTTCAATGAAAAAAGAACAATTTCTCATAAAAGATTTCTCCTACTTTCAATATGGACATCAATATACAGAGTATAAAAGATGATCCACACAAAGCAGTGAAGTAAGTAGAAGTGAGTGTAGAGAAACTTCAACATTAAATTGGAAAGAGAAAAGTTAATTCTTTACAAATAAGCCAAAACCAAAACAAACACCAAAAAACACCATAACTGAATTTATCCCTTCATGTTTGCACTTCACTTTTAGCAGGAAAAAAGACCCAGCACATATATCACTACATTAAATAAATAAGAAGTTAACTGTAAATCATCAATGTCATCTTGTATAGCACATTTTAGTTAGGATTGTAACTGATGATCTGCTGCCATTTAGAGTTTACTAAAACTGCATGAAAAAAACCCCGTACTTGGGCCATCATAGAGAAATTATGAAACCCCCAAAAAAGTCTATCTGCAAACAAAACATGGCTTTGACAAGAGATTAATCCAAGTTACCAAGTAACCAACACAGTAAGACAAAACACAACAGCAACCAAGCATTTAAAGCTGCTTTATTGGAGGC
>JAWWEE010000122.1:36366509-36401179 GCA_035221455.1 Xenops minutus | reverse complement strand
GGGGGCGTGGGGGCAAAACGAAACAACAAACAGGAAAACTATCAGTTTTCTCTAAAGACGTTCAAATACATCAAGGAAATCAATTCATTCTAAATTATATCTATTCTGTCAGCTAAAAACATATAGACATATAGAGTAAAAATAGTCTTAGATATTTTTCCAGAGTATTCCTCTAGCACACAAGTGTACAGTAACTAAATTTTTAACTTATATGACATGAAGTTAGAGGATTTACAAAGGTCTGTAAAAAAGAACATACCATAAGATAACATGAACAAGTCTTGAAATCTTGATTCAGACATCACAATCTATTTTTGAAATGCCAGTGATAACAATTTATCTATGTTCTCTTCATTATCTGTTTTAAAGGCATTGAAACACTTTAGTTCACAAATAGCTTTCTCTTTAATTTAAATAATGGTAATATAAAATACTTCTGTCTATGACATGCCAATGATATTAAATCAGTGTGTTCATCTTTGAAGAAAATACACCTGTAAGAAACAATTTTCAAATATCAACATCCACAGAAATATTATTTTAAAATAATCATAAAATAAATCTTCTGAGCAAATCCTAACTTCATGAAACTCTTTGTCCTCTCTCTCCCAGCTAGAGTGAACAGAAAACTCCAAGGATCCATCATGCCTATAACCCAAAGACTTGCAGGGGGGCTCTGCACACCCTGAACTCCTAAGATCTAAGGACTAACCTTACATTACAGGCCTGGGTTCTTCTTGTACCACCTGGCAGTGACCAATTTAGAAAAGAATGTAAGCAAATGCTCAATTTTATTTAAGCACATAAATTTGTAGTTGAAAATACAGATGCTTGGACAGCCCACTGAACCTGAGATAGTACTCAGTGCCACTGAAGCAACAGACTTCATCCAAAAAGCAAACATTCACACCAACGCAGGCACTTGGGGAAGGAGCATCTCTTTGCACAGCAGTTCTGGCACTGGCAGCAACTCACAACAAAAAAGAACAAAGCCTTCAAAGGCGAAAGCAGTTTACAGAGAAGGTAAACCAGCTTCTTCTACAAGTATGGAAGAGAAGAATGCTGCTGCTCCAGACACACATTTTGAAATTAGTTATGCTCACTAATTGGATAACTGCTCCCTAGATGCAAAGGAACACACACATGTACACATGCACACGCAGGCCTTAATCACTGCAGATACCACATCAAGGCAAGTAAATTTAGAAATCGAGCACAGTTTTAAAAAAGTGGATTCCAAAATTAATATTCTCATGCATTCTTCCATGCAAATGAAAGACTCAGGCATTATGAATGTTCTTAGCAAAATTAAATGAATGGACATTTTTAAAAATGCCTTTATTCAAAGAAAAAGTTGTATATGTTAGCACACTCCTTATAAACAGTCTAACCATTGCTAATATAACATACATTTTCTGACCTCAGTCACATTTTTTCAGTATTTCAATACCAAAGCCATTGGCATATACAAATTACTATATATGCTACATATTAGTTTCAAATTGAAGAATTCTGTAATGTCAGAACAAATAAAAATACTTTAGACAAAAGTTTCATTGAATAAGACAAGTACTACAAGCTGATTCAAAACAACACATACTTTTTTGTTTATGTTTCCTAAAATAAACAAAATATCTTTCCCATTTACTGACACTTTGACAGGAAACATTATTTTATTTTCAACCTTCCTTTACTTGTAATTACCTCACAAACAGGAAAAAGGAAATAGTCTTTTATTATTTTTTTCCCACTGAGAAACTTCTCCCCACCAGCTTAAAAATAGAGCAACCACCAAAGTAAATCCAACAATGCCACCCCTATTACACATACCCAAAAAATTAAAAGCAGTAATACTTAAAAAATAATACAAATGATAAGGTTTAAGTCTGGCTACATAGTTTCACAGAGATTTCAGATATGCTGGTTTTTAATAGTTCATTAGCCACTTGTACTGGCCATATCTATATCAAAACCTCTACAAACACTAAGAATGGCTTGCACATTGCTTTTGATTTAGTGTAAAAGGAGCTGTACTATAATCCTATTGAGCTTTGTTGTAGTAACAGCCACCACAAATAAAAATAAATCATATTTCACTTGAACCTTTCTCTGCCATACAAAAGAACTGAATTTTATTTTGATATTGAAATATAAAGTATCTGGGAGATAATAGGAAGCTGAGCAGTGAAAGCTCTACCTCTCCCAGTAGGAACAGTATGACTGATGGCAGTTGGGAGAGACTAGTACCCACCAACAGAGTGGATGAGTTAAAACAGAAGTAGTACTTTTGTCACTTCTGGAGACCTTTTTGTGGTATAACTGGTAAGAAAGCTGCTACAACCCAATGGTGCTAGTTTTAAAAGAACTAAGCCTTCATCATGAAAAGAGGGACGGACATTATAGCGTTTGGTTCAACAGAATGAACCAGAACTTAGATATCCATCTGGCAGCCACAGAAGCAAAGGTCAAGAATGAAAACCAACAGGAATCAGACAAGGAAACCTGATCTGCAGCCACCAACTGATGCTAATAACTTGTCATTTGGAAACCATACACCACAGGATTCCAGGGGCTGGATGTGTTCATTTGCCCTCATAAACAATATTGAAATATTTACAAGAAAGCATTTTCAGTTATTCAGTAGCTCTTCTGCATCTTTAGGCACTTGGAGATAATGTTTTTCTTAGTTGTTTTTAAGAGTACACTGTTTCATTAATGATAACTGAGTTTCTAGACATACCACATGAAAAAGGCAGCACCACTGAGTCAATTTACTAATGTGAGAATAAAACTGTTAGGTTGAAGCCAACAACATTTTTAAAGAGTATTCACACTTCATGTCCAGTGATGAGACATGGTGTGCAGCAGTCACTAATGCTTATGTAATCAATATAGGATTATGAGACTGGTATTTTTCTTTTATGGATATCTTTATTATCAGTTCACTGGCATTCTACCCAGTGCTCTGCAAAATGCAGTAAAAACTCTTTACAGAGTAATTAAATGAAAATACACCTACCTGCTTATATTAATGGAACACTGTGAAAATTTTCCTATGGAGAATTGCTAGATAACACAGGTAAAAAATTTTTAAAACAAAATGTCACATTGTTGGCATAGAGAATAGAGGGATTAGTGACCAGCTCACTGTTTTTGAAAAAAATGTGTAAGGTATTTCCTTTAATTTGGCAAATCTATGAGGGAAAAGAAAAAAAAAAAAAGTGTAGCCTAAATAAAACCTTAATATGAAATCTGCATATATTGTGATTTATACAATGTTGACAAAATTCTTCACTTTAATGTTTTACAGTATGCAGCTGGCACTGAATTTTGGAGGGTTTTTATTCCTATATCACTTTCTAAAGCATACATGTGACTTTTATGGATACACACAATTACACTTTCTCTTAACTCCAAGCTGGGATTTGTGAACACAGTTCAGCATTACATAGGACTCTTACTCCTATCTCTATCTTGTCTGCCAGATAATAGCCAACATGAAAGTAGATTTTGTTACTATGTAGGAACTTAGAGTTGCTATAATGACTCTGCTTCAACTTCTGCAACCTGTTTTGCAATAAAGATCTAATGCTAGTGATAAAAGTACAGTCATCTGTCATTTGAAAACCAGAATACTACAAGGTCCAGGGGAATGAAAAAGAAAAACAATTCCAATGTCCAAAGATTATTGTCTTTGTCAAATGCACAGCATTTCACCAGGAATAACACTAAATTTGAAGCTTGACTTTCTTTTTCCCATAAATTAGTTTCACAATAAATCAAGGAATCTCCTCAGTAGAAACAGACATGTTATAGCCTAGAAATCATATATGTGGAACAGCATAGCTTTTCTACGCAAGGATCAAGTCCAACCTTCAGCCAAATACCACCATGTCAACTAAACTGTATCAAGTACCATGTCTAGTCTTTTTCTGAACATTTCCAGGAATAGTGACTCATTCATTTCCCTGGGGAGTCTGTTCCAATCCACTCTTTCAGAGAAGAAATTTTCCTAATCTCCAATCTGAACCTCACTCAGTGCAACTTCAGGCTGCTTCCCCTGGTCCTGTTACTAGTTGCATGGGAGAAGAGGCTGACACCCACCTCATCACAACCTCCTAGTTTAGAGAGAAAGAATATCCCATGAGTCTTCTGCAGGCTGAACGACCAAGCTCCCTCAGCCACTCCTCATAGGATTTATGCTCCAGACCCTTCACCAGCTTTGTTACCTTTCCATGGCCATGCTCTATTGAAATAATCCAACTTCCCATATTAAAACAGAAAATCTCTGTCAACAAAACTAAGACAACATGTCTTAGTCTGACCCTTAAACTCAGACTAGTGCTAAGAGAACAGCAATCCAATGTCATGTAGCTGAATGGTAAGTAATCCCATAAACATTTCTGTAGCATTCTTGGAACCAGTCAAGGAATGTGTAAGGTATAATAGTCAAGCAATATGTTTAGGATAGTAATCTAGATAACTTTTTCACCACAGCAAAAGGGAAATCATTCCACAGAATCAGATGCACACCTGCACCCACATGCATGCACACAGAAAATCTGACCAGGATAACAGCTTTTGCCCTTGTGACTATTGGGAAGTCGAACAAATCAATCCCAGTTAATAAGTAACAGAGAGCCTCTTAATTCATAGAGTTTTAAGAGAAAACTGCTTTGGTTTTGTGACATTAAAATGTAAATTCTGCATTCTTACATGGGAAAAAAAGACTTTTCGCATCAGCGGTGGTGGTGGTACTGAATTACAAGAGCTCTTGATATTGGCATCCCTCTTGAAACTGATTATTGTGCAGTATACTTTGTATTTGACTCGTAATAACAGGTTAACTGCATAGAAACACATGGGGTAGGAAAGGGAGAGAGCAGAGAGAGCATTAACCACTCATAAAATACAAATCACAACATCATATTTTAAAGAATACAATCTAGACATGCACAGAACTCAGCCAAAGTTACATAAACAAACTTGTTTCCAAAAAACTTTATGTAATTATCAATGCAACGTCAACCATCTACAGACATTCCATGGAAAAATGAATGAATTCTTAAATTAACATTAAAATTTTTTGTGACTACAGTGAACATCTCTGATTATATTATGAATTTTTCATGTAAGAAGTTCAAGATATTCTATGGTTTCAGAACATAATGGCTTTTAATAATGATGAGATTTTTTTATGTTCAGATCAACACTTCAAAATCTGTTCATGGATGTAACACCTTTATTGATTTATTGCTGTAGGTAAATAAATTGCTCAAAAGCTATTCCTTAAAAAATATACAAAGAAAATTTCCTATAATGAATATACATAACTCTTGTCAGTACAGATGTTTATAGTACACAGTATTGTTTTCATACAAGACTTTTTATCTCAGGATTTTGACATTTTCTTACTTAATGATTTGTAGATAAAGGAAAAAAAGCCAGCTGGAGGAAGAGAAACATATTGGGGGGGTAAATTTGCATATTCAGTTACAAAAGAACAAAAAGGTACTTAGCCGAAGGTGCTCTACACAGCTTTTGTTCTGATACAGTCCATTTTGGTAACAGTTCTACATCCATCTGTTTTATTACTACTAAACATGGCATGTTCATTTATATTAAACAGTCTGGTGGAGCTGCCTGAGACCAAAAAAACACAACAAAATGGTGAGCCACATCCTCAGCTATTTTGCTTCAATGATGCAAAATCTTTCTACAGAGACAGGCTGATCTTACAACTGTTCTTTGTTCAGGTTCTCACCAGTCACAAAGAAAGTTTACTGCATGGAGAAATCACAATGAATATGAGAGAAATTTCTGACCTGGTTAGGTAGAAGTTTTGAGATACTACAAAAGAACAGGAAGAAGAAAAGAGTATAATTTATTTTAGCTTGTCAAAAGGTTTTATTCAAATTTTGGTTATTCAAAGTTATAAAATATTTGAGAGCATAAAGGTAAAAGGAGATACCTAATTCTTCCCTGCAAAATAATGTTTGCAATCACTCTACTATTATTATCGTACTTTTTCCAGTACGTATGTAGCATTTATTTGCATCACATTTGCAATTACATACAAATAAAACCACACAGAGTTATATCCAAAAGAAGATACAAGTTGCAAAGTATATACATATCATCTACTGCAAATTGTAGGGTGTGCACTTTTTTTCCCCTTTTAATCCATTGCTTTTGTGAAAAAGTAATTTGCTCAGAAAACTTTTTTTTTTGTGTTTAGGTATAAGACTGTGAAATAAACGTTGACCTACCTACCCAAGTGTCACTGAAAGCTGGAGCAGTGAAAAAAAAAAATGAATTCTTATTTTCTTATGAAAGACAAACCAATTTCAGCCAATGATTAACTCAAACTGTGATTCAACAAGTAACAGAGACTGAAGCTGTAGGGAAATGGAAAAGCAAAAGAAAGAAAAAACTAAGTAAGAAAAGCAAAAAATCCACAGTTCTGTTTTTTTCTGCAGGACTTCTACATTTTGGAGGGGAGGAACAACACTCACAAAAACAACTAAAACCAAAAAACCCATATCCTTTATTGTAACATTGAAGTTAACCACAATTATAGACTTGGCTCTGCAAAAATATCCGTGCAATGAACAAAGAAAGCACTGCATTTAAAGATGGGAGAATTAAGGGGAATTAATGTCTGTGTATATATATATGTACACATAAAATACACAATGTGCATATGTTTCATAAAATAACTTTCATTCTTAGTGAACAAGCTAGGAAAATGTAGTAGTCCAAATTCTGAAGATAATAAATCACAGAAAAATCTAATGCTTCCTTCCTGAACTGTTTGTGAACATACACATTCTTTCAAAAAGAAGAAATATCATGACTTAGATAACCAACAAGGGACATGACAAATTTGAGGATAATATTGAAAACACCAAATAATTTTATTATAAAGATAATCCTTTAATATGTCCAGTTGTGCCACACATTTATTTAGCATTCTAATTTTCCCTTTGAAATTACATAGTAATCTTCAATATTGTTGACAACTGTCATGGAAGTACTTTGAAGATAAGGGGAGAATATTTTGCACAATGACAGCCTCTCATCCTTAAAAGCCCTGTGTGACAACTTATAATAGGCTTTTCTGGTCTCCTTGGGGAGACACCAGTTCTCAGATGTGTAATAATCACAGTATTGCACATTATATGGCCTATACCCCTCATCTTTCTCTGTATATACTACTGTGTTCACAGTTACGGTAAGAATAAGGATTATAGAGCTATGAAACCATTTAACTCACTAATACATCAGTTTTGCTGTAATAAACATGATTAATTATTTTAAAATATCTATGCTTTACTACACATTAAAGAAACATCAAATCATATTTCACATTATCCTTATGTATCTCATATTACTAAAATATTACTTAAATCTCTTTTTATTTTTTTTAGTATTACTTTCATTTTCTTCGGCTTTTCATGAGTTTTAACCCATAAATAGTGCCAAAAAATTCTCCATGACCATTCTGCCTCCAAAGCATTTCCCTTTCTTTGAAAAAACTATGTAACAGGAGACCTTCATACAAATGAGACATTCCATTTACCAGCTGTTTCCCATGCAGGACAGATTTTGCCTTTGAAAGGTTTTAGCAAGCCTGCTGGCTTTGAGCTGCCTTGTTCAGCTGCTCTCCATTGATCATGAACCTTTCCAGGGAGCTCTCTACCTGCTACAAGTTATTGTGGGGTTGCCATACCGAGAGAAAAGCAAATCCTCTTGTAAAAGCTCCAATTATATGAGTCTTAGCTGGAGCTTCTTTATGAAAGCTGTCACCAGCTGAGAGCACAGACCATGCATCTTTTTGTGTAACAAACCCACTAAAGCAATAAGAACAAAATACATGAATTTAAATTCCATATTTGAACCTGTTTTTGTTTTTCTTTTTTTTTCTTTTTTTACCTCTAAGCATAGCCAGTGACTTTGATAAGAAAGACCAGATCTTATATGCAAACTGCTGAAGAAAAACACATATATTTATTTTTGTAGATTTCCTCTGCATTGTGAAAGGTCTAGTAGAGGAGAAAGTGACTGGAAGTTCCAAATGAAAACACCAAATGTCTAGATTATAACTGTTCACTCTGTTCAGAAAAAAGTTATGCAAATCTCACAAAGACTAGAAAACTCTATCTTCAGAGTCACCAACAGTCTCTATTTCGTAACAATAGCAGCTGCTGATTCACAGTGATTGTCTTTCTGCAGCACATTTATTTTGAAACAAGCATTCAATAGCAAAATAAAAGCATATGACCAATTTTTAACCTCTATTCACTATTAATAATCCTTTATTGTTATGCATACTATGAGGCAAAGATAATCTATTGTAATAGTAGAAAAGATAACGGGAGATTAATAAAGTAAACTTCTCATCATTCCCTTTTCATTTATATTCAATCATCCAACTGTATTAACAAAGCTTAAATTTTACACCTTGTTATATCATTATTATTGAGGTGTAAGAACAGAATTTGAGTAAATTGGGTCCAAAGTGAGACTAAGCAATTTCTAATTAATGCAGCATTTTAGGCCTATGTTTTAAAACATTTCAACCTTATTTACATCATGTCTTTGCTTCCTTGCTGTCAATTCATCACATTTCTCTTTGGTTATTAACTATCATGTAATTTTTGTACTCTTGACCTTTACTAATCTTACAGCAAAGATTAAGCAGATACTGGGCATAAATCTCCCTCTTATTTCTATTTGAGGATCAAAGATTTTTACTGGGGATTTTCAGGAAAAGGTCCTTATGCATATTTGAAGGGCAAGGCATGTTTGTTTCCCTGCTAGTTTTCTAAGAACATACAGGTAATCTCCTTGTAGCATCCACTACACATATACCATGAATTACACATTGTAAAAAATACAGTAACTCATTTTTATAAGTACTTTATTTCCCCAATTTAGAAGGAAACATTCTGCAAGATGAAAAAGCAAATAAAATTGTTTTCTAATGTTATTAATAATGCTTTAGAGCTCTACAGTTTTAAAAATAACTGTGTATGAAAGCTTTTCAATTCATTGAAATCTCTCAACAGATTCTGGCATACTTTATCACAGTTGATATATGATAGGCAAAAGACATTTCTTTAATGTCAGAAGTTTGAATGCAGATTAAGGCAATATTTACCGCAAGTGTATGAAAATAAAAATAAAAAGGATTTTTTTCCTTTTACCCGTATTCAGTCAAGAAACATCTGCTGCTAGCATAGCATAACATAAAGAGAAATTAGGTACTAGCATAGGACTGATTTCTGTTTGGCTCTTCTGTAAGGATGTAAGAGCAGGGGCAGGAGAATATTCCCTTTCTCCATTGTTCCTTTTTCATCTGTCAGGTGATGTAAGACATCACCACCCTTTCTCTTTCAAAGCCTATTCCATATGGTCATTTTCCTGACTGAGCCTCTGCAAAGCGGAACAGATAAACTACTGAAACAAAGGGATAGGCACAGAGACTTCTTAGGAAAAAAAGATACTACATGGAGTTTTGTTTTACAAGAGCATGGAGAGGGGAAAAAAGCAAAAATGATCCAAGAATCACAGTACTTTCAGGGTTGGAAGGGACCTCTGTAGATCACCTAGCCCAACCCTCCTGCCAAGGAAGGGTCACCCAGAGCAGGAACACATCCATGTGAGATTTGAATGTCTCCAGAGAGGGAGACTGCATGATCTCCCTAGGCAGCCTGTTCCAGTGCTCTGCCACCCTCAATGCAAAGAAGTTCTTCCTCATGTTGAGGTGAGACTTTGTGGTTTTTTTGTTTACAGCCACTGATCCTTGTTCTGTTGCTGGGCACCAATGAAAAGAGTCTGGCACCATTCTCTTGGCACCCACCTTTGAGATATTTATATCCATATATATGATAACATATACTATTTGGTCTACTTCCAACTCACTTGGCATCTTCTACCTGGTTGGTTCAGGCTTTAAACTTAATTAGTACAAAATTCTGAACCCAAGAAATGGTTTCCAGCCAAAAAGATCTAAGAAAGATTCTGCTTTCTGCACCTGAACTATCTCCATCATGCAGTGTTAAATGAGATCAAAGCAAAGTTGGAATCTTTCAGGTTTTTCCAGAGCATCTTGTCAAAGGGAACAAAAAACACTGCTAGTGTAGTATTTCAGGGGGAAGAGAAAAAAATGTGAGACATCTAGACCAAAGTCAAATACTAAACCGGTTTAGAGAAAAATAACACAGTACAAAAAGTGAACAAAAACTGTTAGCCATTTCAGTTAAATTAAACTGACAATTAGGTAAAAGAGATAGAAAAAACTGTGTCTATTCTGTGATTGAGATTTTTTTTAAACCATAAAAATTTTAATGGGTAAAATAATAATTGTAGTGTATTCAACAAAACTTTTTCAAAGGTGTGGGAGTTTTTCCTTTAATAGTTTACTCCTGGTGCAAAAGTTGAAGACTGTGAACTCCCTTCAAAAGATCACTGTAAGTTAAAATATAAACCAGAATAACAACTCTCCTCTGTTATTTTCAAGAGAGAATTCACAGGCATGACTATGTAAAACAAATACATTTCTTAAGCAGGCTATCACAAAATTCTCCAAAAAAACCCCAAACCCATAAAGGTATTATAAAAGTGATATGTAGGAAGTTCAGATATCCCAAGTCTCCCTGTTAAATGTGCTCCGTCTGTTTTTCTGGCATCTGTATTCTCTCAGTGCTGTCTATTTATTTACCAAAAAAATTCACGAGACTGGATGAAAGCAGAATTTTCCCTACTTGCTACAAGTTTAGCATCGAGATTTTTAAAGAAAACCCAAAACTTCAGGATGAAAACCTCTCTTTTAAGAACTGAATACACTAATACATTTCTAAAGGGTGAAATTCACTTGTATATAGAATAAGTGATAAAGGACACAAACACCAACTGGTGCAGGCAATCAATCTCATTTTATCTTGAGGACAAAAGCTCAGATTCAGATAGTCTGAACTCTATTGATGTTCCTGAGACCTTTGGTTCTGGAGGCTCACAGGCAGTCAATAAAGAAAAAAAAAAGATGAAGAAGGGGATCTGAGTACAATTTAGGTTACTGGATTCACATGAAACATCCCACTTCTGCAAGCTGTTGTGACTCTGGTTGCTGACTTTGGGAGCTCTGACTGAATAGAACAAGTTCAAGGACAAGACTGTTTCAGCAATGTGTAAAAGAGTGACCTACCACAGAAATGAAATTTTCCCTAATCAAATACTTGGCATTAATCTCTGGGGAAAGGACAGTTGACTGTGTGGTAAAGTTACTTTCAATACACTGTTTGCCTCTCTTCACCTCCAATACCTGTAAAAGATTATTCAATGACATAGCCATACATTATCTAAAAATGCCCAACAACCGATCATACAATTTGCATACAGTTTTGATGGGAACTTTTTTTTAAGTCTCTGATTTTGACATAATTTATATAATATGCTTTTAAGATCAGGAATTATACCAAAATATTTCAAAATTTCTTTTTTTTTTTTTTTTTTTAATTCTACGACACAACTTCAGTCTTTTCAAACTGTAAGAAAAGGCTTATCTCCCACTTTCAGTCTAGGGCCTAAAGAAATTACTAATGTAGGCACAAAGACCTCTAACTCTAAATCAAAATGTAACATTGGGGAAATAAATTCCCTACTTAAGAAAGGAAACAGTCCTGATAGACTTATTTATATATTTATGTTTGAGCAGAGTTACTGTCCTGCAGGACAGTAGAATAGTCGTGATGGATATAATTCTTCAGACATTGGGCAAGGAAGGAGAGCAAAACAAAACAACAATATATAACATAAGCATAACAGTTTTATACATTAACAAGCATTTAATTAACAAACACAGATACTAAACAAGGACCAATTGCAAATGCATATTCACAGAGATGGGCGGGAGTGCCTGGTAGTGGCCAGAAAAGGCTGGATCAGACAGACAGGAGTTTGGGTTCTTCTTGGTAACTGAGGAGCTTCAAAAGACAGTTGACCTCAGGATAGCGTGCTTCAAAAGAAATAGCAATGAGGCACATCTCCTTTGAAGCTACAAATCACCTTAAGAGAAGTGGGTCAGCATTACATTCTGAATCCCCCAAGCACTTGGAGAGCTAGAAGAGAGGTCTTGAATACCTCTCTGTCTCCTTCCAGCAAGATAAAAGAAACTACCTGAAGCTATCCTGCACTATCTAAAAATTCTAATTTTCCAATACGTTCTTCTAGAGACGTAACAGTGTAACTTCATCAGGCTCAGAAATTCTGCTCACCAAGTCATTATCCAAATCAGGAAGGATCCTGGCATTTTAATCCTATGTTCTCTCCTATTTTCCATTTGTGAATCAGAAAGGCATGATTTAAAATTAAAATAAAAAACTACATCACAAATGGCACAGTTTCTACCCTTTTCTGAAACAGAGTGATACAGTTGTTCAGCTCCAGAGAATACCATCTGAGGATACACAGCAGGATGACATATACACCAAGTGAAGCACAAATTACTCCCCTGCTCAACGGCCCTCAGAGATGACACCTAAAATTAGAAGTCCGTGTAATTCAAAAAACCTTCCAGTAACTGTCGATTCTCACTAGAACCTCATTTTCTTTAACGATACACATTTTTTGCATAGTACAGTACTGATAAGAGTTATCAGATGACTCATGAAATCATGTCAGATGCACAGTTTAAATAAAACTAACTATAGAGCCTAATGTTATAAAAAGATTGATTATTTATGAATTAATATCAGAAAGTCCCATCCAGATTTATCAGTTCCACAGTCAATCCCCACTGAACTCACTGAGGGGGAATCAATCTATTGCCACCTGTTTCTTTTTCTTTTCTCTGACATCTGAATAGGTCCAAAGAACTAGACTGCATTTCCCCTCTAGCTTTTTCTGCATCCCACCACGCAGGCAATTTATGGTTTGTTACATTCTCCTCTTTCACTGTTATGACACTAAGCTGTATCACTCTCATGATTGTCTCCTTTCAAATATATTCCCAATTCTAGAAAATTCAAATATCTGTGCCCATTAATTCTTTATGTACTAATGCTAATGCTTTGCATATATTAAAAAAAACCCTATGCATAAGTCTTTCAAAAGACTGTTTTGTTATGCCTTTTTTTGTTATACAACCTAACTGGAAATAAAGTTATGCATAAATCTAGAGACAGTATGAGAAGCATTTTCATCTCATGAGAAAAATCTTTACTGGCCAGAAATATTCAGTGTCCTAGACTGGCAACTAATCCTTGAAGGCATAAAGCAAACCATTTGACCATAATTTGACAGGACTGAAAACTGAAACAATTCAAAATTTTGTTTGCAAAGAAAAAGTTCACAAGGAGGCATCTCAACTTTCCTTTGATATTCTACAAATATCAAATCAAATATCATTCTACCAGTTCATTTCTGCAACAAAGGAGCATTTGCTCACAATAAAAAAAATGTATGCTGCTACTCAAAGGGTTTGAAGTCAGAAGTGTAATAGGCAATCTGCTTTTATTACCCTCAGAAATTTGTTCAGAGTAGATGCAGCCACAACTTACAGAAGCTATGTGCTAACAGCAAATCCAACATATCTAAGTTGACCTCACTTTGCAGTATAATTGACACCTGCATATTGAATCCAACACCATCACAACCCCTTAGATTTGCCAGGCTCAGCCTGCAAACTCAGACCCGACTGGATTTAGCAGCTGTGTGCTAACACACCCACAATAAGCCAGAAGCATTAGGCTCACCATACAAATGCTGCTCTGATTAGAAAGGGGAGAATACTATGCCATATTAATAAAGACATGAAAGCCAAAGGGCACAGCTGGGATTAAAGCAGGTTCACGCTTCACCAGAGCAAATTTCCACCCTGTTTGTTAAATAATTTAAGGAGTGGAAGCTCCATCCTGTAAGCTCTCCAGCTTTCACCTCACATTATTTAATCTGAACTTAAAGTTCTTGAACATTCTTGCATCAAGTACAAAATCGAAGTATTTGCTGAATCCACTGGCAATGGGCATCATGGACCATACTCCTATGGAAGTCAGTGGGATAAAGTGAACACCATTTATAAGAACTCCTCAAATTTAAATATATTCTTAAAAATACAAATGCCTGTCATCCTCAGAAGGGAGAAGTCATCAGAGGACAGTTCATTAAGGAGATAGTGTTGCTAGAGACACTCTGTCTCTGCTGAAAACAAAAAGCTATACAAGTATACTTTGAAATAGTAGAAAATATTAATACTTTACACAGATATTCTGAGTTTATTGCCTCACGAATGCCTAGAATGATATTTTTGCTTGGAAACTGACAGTATGCAATAGCCCAGTCATCTGTTAAAACATTGATCACACATAGTTGCACTCAAACAAATAACGAAGAGTATCACACTTTCTCCTATATTGACACTCAACTTCATGAGTCCCAGATGACTTTTAAGCAATAGGTTTATTCACTACTCTCCGGACTGGCACTTCAGATCTTTGGATTTCTTTGCCTCAGGAGTCTTCACCAAACTATATCCATGTTGCCATTATGCTGCCAGACAACGTTATTCTCTTTGACTTCACTGGGACTGCAGTCTGAACATGCAGAACTTAGTCTGGGCCTGAGAATGTTTTGTTTGCATTTATGTTATTCATTTTTTTTCCCACCAGGCAATAGAACAGGTAATAACTATAGGTGTATCAGCTAAAATTAAGGAGTAATTTAGTACCAGTAGCAAATCAGTATTTAAATTATTACAGGAGTTGGAATATTTGTAATAATGTTGAAATGTGCATTATAATAAAATGTAAAACGTAAAGTGTATCATATAATAAAATATGTGCAGTTATTCTAATTCATAAACTCTTATCATTTTGATTGGCGTATTTTCCTGTGCTGAGTACCTGTCATACTGAGTTGGCTTTTTATGAAATTATTATACTATCAACCATAAAGTGTGTGGAGAGCACAGAGATGTGACAGATCAATAAAAGAATTTTTTTTTATATCTTTGTATATTAAAATATGTGAGCATTATAATATTACACCTATGCTAAATAGCGTGTGCACATATATAAACACATAATTATGAACACATATCTACATTACACATAAATTGAAACGGCCACTTTTTCTGACCTGATAATTACTACCACTGAAAATTAAGAGACCTGCACATGAGAAACATGCATCTCAATGCTGAACAGAAAACCCTTCTCTACTTGATGTCTCTGTCTAGTGAAGATTTTGCCACTTATGCAATGAAACCTCAGGTTTAATTTAAATTACTGCCAGTTAAGATTGAACACAACATCCTATATCTGGAAATGAATGACAACTTTGGTAACGCCTGTATTATATCTTAGCACTCATTTGGCAAGGATGCTTCTTAAATAACAAATCTTGTATACCTGCATATAAAATATGAGCCACACTGATCTTGTCCTAGTGATAAAAGTTGGAAGCAATATGAAGCCTTCATTTTATTTTTTTCTGCTTATCCAATATAAAACCAATAAGAGACATTATAATGTCATTTGTCCATTATTTTCCTCAACAACAGAAACATTTGGAAACTCTCCAATTTTAAAGTTGTGCTCTTTGCAATATTTCTTTAAAATAACTGGGCTTGGCTATACATAATTTTAAGCAGAAATTAAAATAAACTAAACTTTCAAGGAGAAGTGTCAGTACCCTGAAAGAACAGCTGTTTCAATTGGCATTTAAGGCTCCTATGAAATTTATTGAAAGAACCCAGCAATTTGAGAAAATTAGAAATGTAAGAAATAGATGGTTATAAGAAATCATTTAGTAATAATTGGTCATCAACTGATGGAATGCATAATATAAACTCTCACACTGTATATTGTATGACAAAGCTTCACACAGCTAGAAGAGAATTACAAGATTTAACATACTACATTAACCATTTATTAACAAGAACTGCAAAAAATATTTCATATTTAATTACTTATTAACATTACTTCAGATTTGCAAAGCTTTATTTATGAGCTATGAAATGTACTCAATCTTTCAGTAAATTTAAGGATAAAATAAATGTGTATTATTTATAGAAAATAAAGAAAAATATTTATATATAAATACACAAACAAAAGCACTTATAAGTTCTACTGATCTATATAAGATCTTGGTTTTCATCATTCAGATCTTTATAGGAGTTAGGTTACCAAGTTGAATCTAAAAATCAATATTTAGCTGTCTGAGGATGTGAATCTTTTGTGTTTAAATCATCTGTGAATAAGTGATATACATTACATCCATTTAGGCACAGATAACCTTTTTAAAATGTAACTTCCTTGAGCCCAAAACCAATACCTTAGTGCAACACCCACTTTTAATTCCAGTTTCAGAAGAGGTTAGAAAACATCAAATATTTTTATCACTGAAGGTACACACAGAAATATATGTGTATATAGAAGAGGGTGATTCATAAAAACATTTTAAAACTTCCCCAGAGTTGTGGTTTTCCAGTCAACATTAGAAAGGACTTTATAGATTCATACTTTATATACTAATCTGTCCCTGATATTTCAAAACTGATGTTCTTGGTGCTTCAAATGTTTTAGGAAGATGGCTGATAGGTATATGTATCAATTTACAACAAAAATTCTCAAGTCCATTAAAGTTACCTAGTTATAAAAATGACAGATCTAAGAAATGACAAGAACAGCTCTATCTTATGTCAAAAAAGGCAGAAATTTTATTGAGACTACAACTTGTTTCAAGACATACAGTGTATCCTATTAGAGGATTTTAACTGCAGTGACATTCCCTAATAATTAGATATGCTTTTTCCACACCACATTTTTTCAAAAAAATTCAATTAAATTTATTAAGAAACAATTTGATATAATTTCAATTAGCTCAATTAATGAATTAATTAAGCAATGGTTTAAAATGGTGGAGCAATGATCTGCAGAGTTTACTCTGAAACTCTGTAATGATGATACTTTTTCCTTCTAGATCTGCCTTTTGCACCTTGTATTTCCACAGCATGGTCATGAAACAAATATCTGTGAGGGCTTGAAATACCTCTCCTCCAAAGGTCACTACCTACAGAGTGAAAAGCTGTGTGCATCTATCTGGATAACTGCTGGCTGTTTGGCATAGACACTCATTACATCATCAGGGATATCGGAGTGATGAAAATTTGGCTTTGTATTTTTAAAATTTCACAAGGTAATTGTAGTGTGTATGGAGGGGGTTTTTCTTAACTATATTTAAGCAAATAACATCTCTGAAAGAGGTTTTCTTTTGTCCAGACAAAATGCTTTATGCTACCAATTACTTTGTCTGATGAGATCAGGTTTTACCATGGTACCAAAAATCTTCACCAGACTTTGCATAATCACTATTTTCCCCTTTTTAAAGTACATATAAACCAGGGAAGTTTTGCTATACCCCCAACACTTACGTTGACTATTTAATACTCAAATCCTCTCATACATGAGTAACTTGGTTCTTTTGTGTATCTCCACTGACTTCAATTAACAAGGCATATCAATAGTCACTTTAGAATAGCGGGGTACATAATTTCAGCATTGACAGGGTAGGTTCATTACAATACAAAGACGGGAACTTCGTTCGTGGAAAATATTCATCACACTCAGTGGCACTCAGAAAGTGTTTCTACTATCACTATTCTGCATAATGGTCTTCTCTCCAACTACCTTGGAAAACATACACAGTATATGCATCCTGCTAAAAAATTACAGGTTACAGTCATGATGCCTCGTGCAATTATTTGGTGTTGTGCCTGAAATAATGTTTTCTGCCCTTAGAGTCAATGATCATGGTTATGCATGTGGACAACACTTTGTTCTTCCTACACAGGTGAAGTTTACATAGCACAGTTGCAAAATACCAGACCTAGAGCTAAATGACCTGGTGGCTCCAAGTGACACCATAAACAAGCAGAGTGGATGCAACTTCAAACCCACAAGCATAAGCAATTTCTGCTACACATCATTACTAATCTCTAGTCATCATTACCGATGTCAGTTATGTTTAGTTACTTGGGCAGTATCAACTGAAGTACCTGTAACACTTTAGGCAAGTTGCTGAGGTAAATAATTCTTATCTTAATCAAGTAGGACATTGCCTTGAACTTGTTCAACTTGTAGCACTCCTGTGGTACAGATTTGCCCTTATCACTAGGCTAAAATAAAAAGATTGGAGAAAGATTGCAGCACTTTACAACCAACATGCAAAAGTTTTTATTTTCATTGCAATACAGAGCAAATACAATTTTGGATCCCTCTCAGCTGCAGCAAGGGTGCAATGCCCATGTCCCAGTGAATGTTCAGAAAGGAGCTACTTTCAGAATTTTAACAGTAATTTTCTTTTTTTTTAACTTAAAATTTCTCATGCCTCATTTTATCAAAAGTGATGCACTGTCTCACTCTGAAATCACCTGGTATCGTGGTGCAGGAATAGCATTCCCTAATTTAGTGTGCCCTTCACCAAGACTCTCACAAACCAGACGCCGCTCGCTCTCCTCCCCTCCCCTCTGGTAGGAGACACAAAAGGTAGAGCTCACATGTTGAGATGAGAACAATTTACTGAAAACAGCAATGGGATAAAAGAACAAACAGTAACAAACAATACTAATAGCAACAGTGTACAAAAAAAGAGAGCGATTTACGTGCAAAATACTCAGCAAGCTGAGACAATGAACAATGACAGATGGAGTCTACATCCACCGCCTTTGCCCACGACTATAAACCACACCCCTTCTTTTGGCAAGTGCAAGAGTCCCTTTCCCCTGCCCCTGGCTGTTTTGTAAGATGGTATCGAATAACACAAAGACTTGGTCATACCCACAAGATTCCATGCTCCCCTCCCTCACAGCTACTGTGAAAAATTAACCCTGTCCTTGGCCGAAACTTGAACACCTCTTTAAAATCCTTTGCTTAGAGATAAGTAGGTTTTGACATCCTTCCTCAGATAGGAATCTCAAAGACCTCCTACTTCCAAATGGCACATAGACAGACAAGCTGTATACTAGTGGATGTCATTGAGATTTTGTTCAAGCTAAAAAAAAGTCTGCCCATCGACAGAAGCTTATTATGAAAGAAAAATGTACTGTTATTAGTCCAAGTCTCTGCAGCTGCTAATATTAAGAAACGTTAAAAATGTAGCATTCCTAATTGTGATGACAAATACAAACTCCTTTCAAACATCACATTTGACAAAACTTTTTCAGGTATTCCTTGCTGCTTTTAGTAGTTGTTCTAGCTACAGCTTCTAGCCGTACTTTTAAAGTCCCATTTCAAAGTATTCAGGGAAGAGCAGAGGCTTCCATTACAATCTGGTTTAAGACAAATTGTTGATGACTAGAAGATAAGCAGTATGTCACATTTGTTAGACCTCAATGCATAGAAAACATAATTTTTCAAATATTAAATGCAGTATTTAATTAACAAATTTAGATAAGCTCAAACTGTGGAATGTACTTCAATAATGCCAGAGATCACTACACTGATAATGTTACATTAGCATGCATAGTTAATGTATTCACATCATGCTAATCTCATACTCCTTTGGGATAAAGATTGTGGTTTGCAGAGATTTTATTTTTCCCCTCTCCAGTTATAAAGGCTATATTTTTAATTTTTACTGAAAACAGTGTGGAATTTTCTATGCTGATTTTCTCCAAAAAACCTATAAAATGTTAGCCACTAGAAAAAAGGAATCTAATCTACTAGGATTCCCATCCAGCTCTCTCACTGACCCTCAAGTCAAATTAGAAGTATCAAGGTATTTTTTACAACAAGCAGATCAAATTTATGGATTACGGTTTCACTACTCTATTCCTTTACTATAATCACGTAGTCTACTGTCTGGATTGGGTCTTTGGTTGGTTGTGCAGTTGGTGCAACAA
The DNA here is from genome assembly GCA_035221455.1 of Xenops minutus. NCBI lineage: Eukaryota > Metazoa > Chordata > Aves > Passeriformes > Furnariidae > Xenops > Xenops minutus. The sequence continues at coordinate 36,381,276 of JAWWEE010000122.1, read as the reverse complement.
TAAACACTACATATTCTCACACAACTGCAACATTATCTGTACACAGAAGAAAAGCACATGCTTGTGTGCCTGGGTATGAATGAGATACAGCAAGCACAGACCATGTCAAATTGAAAAATACATTTTTACTTTAAAAAAAAAAAAAAAAAGGAATAAAAATGAAGTAACTTTTACTGACTGAACAGGCTTCAGTAAAGTAGTCTACTGCAGGTGGGACAGAAAGGTGAAGAAGAGGGAAATCACATAGCAAAAATACCTAAATATTGTTAGTTTATAACCTTTCAATATTTGTATCTTTGTTAATGATAGTTTCATTACACCAGGTGCCTGTCTCCCCTAGTTGTCCTTCTACTCTCTGAAAGAAGTGACATGACCATGAAAAGATCAAGAGAGAAAAGACAGAATGCAATCAATTGCACAAAACTGCAGGGATGATATTCAAAATGAAACTGCTGAAGCATCCCAGCTGATATCTTTTATAAAATCAAAAACTAAACCCTTAGTCATTGTCCTTGAAAGTAGTGAATGCAGCCCCAATTAAAAGTCCTACATATGTGGCAACTATAAGTTAATACCTTTTTTTGCCATTCTCTCCCCTTCAGAACTCCTCACTGTTGTTACTTCCCTCCTGCGGATCATCTTTTATTATCACAGTATTCAAAATAACTGCCTTATCTGCAAAGTCTTTTTTTTTCATTTCTTCTTCTTCTGACAACTTTTAAAAATAGCTCTACAGTTTACTAGATTTTACTATGAGTAGCACTGACTCACTTCTAAGTAAGTGTCTTATAAGAACACATCTACTTCCTCAATGGATTTTCTTCATAATCCAGATTACAAATTGTAATTTCAGTAATCTGCTTGTGTTGTTTTTTCCCACTGACTATTATTCTTAGGATAAGCTAAATCATTCTAAAGGGACTATATTGCTTAGCCACTGACTGTAAAATGATGTAAATGAAAAAAACTGCATGAAAAGCTCTTCACTGAGACATTAAAAATTTTGTGTTTGTCAAACCTTCTATTTGAGTGCTTTCCCTTCCAAATTTACTTTATTTTCCATGAAAGAAATAAAACACAAAACTAAAACTTTATTCTTATTGATGTAGTCCTCTTTCCAGCCTGTAAACTGCATATTTCATTGGCCTTTTTATGCCCCTACTTTGTTTAGTGAATCTTCTACACACAGCATCATCTACCACATACCATTTCTGGCTAACGTGGGAAAACACCTTCTCATTGCCTCTGCTTTCAGTGTAGGTGCATACAAAGATTACAATGCTTCCAATACATTTTCTCTAAATCCAACAACTCTCCAGTTTATAACTTTGAAAGGGAGCAATCAGCATCATATATGCCACTTCCTCGATATTCAGAGAAAGAAAGAAAAATTTTATAATAGTAATCATGCCAATGATTTGCTTCAGTAATAGGGCCTACAACCATAGCTCTTCTAATATGGTATATCAAAAATTGTATTGCAACAGCACATAAATCTTTAAAGTAGCTGCTACTAAAAGATCCAATATTGAAGAATTTCTCCTCCTAAGAAGGTTCACCATAAACTGCTCAGTGCTTCCTTTGGCAGTTTCTGAAGTCCTTCTGAGTTTTAAAAGAGAGTTTTTTTCCATGACATAAACTGCATCAACAAGTATTTTTGCTCATGAATAGGATATTAAACACCAATTATTGTAAACGTTCCTTTGAATTTTTTTTTCCACTAGAATTTTTGCATTTTCTTTCAGGTTTCTAACAGCAATTTTCCACAAACTCATCTACTGTGATAAATTATTGAAAATTCAAAAAGAAAAGACAGTTTCTCAACAATTAGAATTAATGCTGATCAGTAAAATTACATCACTTTATACCACTTAAAATCTGATACATGTGTTTTAAGTTCTTGTCTGCGTTCTCTTTAGAATTTTTTTTTTTTACTAATTGAAAGTGAATAGTGTACAATTGTTAAGGTTGTCATAATTTCTTACATGGCTAGAACTTGCAACTGTGCAACCAAACTACAACTATTAAATTAAAAAAACCCAAGAATTCAAGATCAGTTTTATGACGTGCACTATTAGCACACTTTTAGCTAACAAAAAAAAATATTTATAAACAAAATAACTACTCGATTAATACATACCAACATTAATATTTATCACAGACATTCTATACATTACTTGTTTCTGTCTTTTGTGCTTTAGTTCCACAACAGATAGAACCATCCCTGATAATATAGACTCTTTTGACTGAGATGTTGTGATCACAGCTGAACACCACTTAGTACATAAATACAAAATCTACCATGGTTTTACCCAAGAAGATAAACAGAGAAAAAGGAAATGGAGAAAGGGAGACCAAAAAGGGAATGAAACAGTGCAGTTACTTCTCAGTATAAACTGCTGGAAGTACCACTCTGAGATTTCAGATGCACTATTAGAATCTAACAAAGCAATAAATTTTGAACAATTAGAAAGAATGCCAGTAAAAAAAGGCATGATTTTGATTGCATAACAAATGTAATTGTAAGCTTGGGTCTTGAAAATACACAGTATCGCTCTTTCACACAGGCAAACATTTTCTGTATGTTATTACTTGTAGTTAGTTTCTCAGTAAGATGGGTCCCTGAACGCACATTTGTATACTTTTGTATTTTCCTACAAAAACTGACTCTTATTTTCTGCCTTTTTCAGTTCTCCTCTGCTCTACAAACTGTCAAATTGTTTTAGCTTACACTATCTGCAGCACTTCTCTGAGCTGGATGGAAGTAGATAAAAAAATAAAAAAAACTCATCCAGACAGGCACTGCTATTAGCTGAGACACAGCAGACATTTTACTTGGGCTCTGCTGTGCTGGTAGTTTCCAGCTCCATGCTGAGCACCAGCTGTTGGCTTTGAGCACAAATCTCCAATCCACTTCAGCATAAAATCAAACAGATTACATCACAGATTTTTCTAATGTGTATCTACCCTGTCACATGTTTTCACACTTGGCAACAATCTGTGGTAATAGAACTCGGTGGCTTCTCAGGCCAGGGTGCCTCACACACACACTGCTTCCTGAAGGACCTTCATGACATGGCTCTTGGCCCCAGCGCAGAGCTTTCTATGGATCAAGACATAACTTTGTGCTTTTCGAGTCAATGTACTTGAAGGCTGTGATGCAACTTGTCAGTACATTTATGACACAGTCCTGAAGACTTCCACTGCATGCCACAAGGGTATGCAGCAAAATTTTAGAACAAGATACTTACTTGGATAAGACTGAAAGACCAGAACATAGAAACAAACTGGTGAATTTGAGAGTAAAGAAGCACAATTCCAGGCCAATTAATACCAATTTCTTAGTTACAAAATTTATCCCGCAATTCATCCCAACATTTATCAATTTTTTATTCCCTCCAAATGAGTATTGTTATGCTGTTTCTTAATAAAATACACATATTAATGCAAACTCGTTCCTTTTTTTGTCTATCTTTACAGTGTACAAACTGAAATGCCTTCAAATTCCCTATTGTTAGCCACGTATGAAACAGCTCTAAGGATATAACATCACATAAAGCAGCAAGATATTCACAGTATGTCTTCTGCAAATCAAGCTCCCATCATATGAAAACATATGCATCATATTGCAAACATTCCTGTAATTTAACAATAATCTAACAATTTTATTAGGGAAGACCGTGCACTCTAGTTTTCTTGTGCTGAGGTTAAGTAAAAATTATCAATATCTGATATATTTAATAAAAAATAGACTGGCTTGGAAATTATGTGCAATTTAATATTTTGATCATTATTTCTTAAATGTTTCCTCAATCACCTTCCCAAACTGATTTGTGAAAAGAAGTATCACAGAAACCTGCCTCTTAATTTTTGTTGCATATAACCATACTTGTAACAGTGCAATTAGCGTATTTGGCATATATTTTAAAACACTAACCAGAAACAAGCAAAACAATCCTAAGAAAAAACTGTTTGACCTTCCTTACACTTCCTTCTTCACTGACCATGTCCATGTAACCTCCTTTGTGATTTTCACACTTTTTTTTTAACACTTCTTCAGTTCCAGGAATCTTTGGCTTTTCATTAGTAATAAATATGTTTTCCTTTTTCAGGATGAATTCTTTCCTGCTACTGTGACATCCCCTGTCTCCTGAAGTCTTCTGCTACACCACTTTTACTTTTTTTCCCTTCCCACTGCCTCTTTTCTAATTCTAATCCAACCTAACTACATCAGAAAATTAGTTGAACTCATAAAGCAAATCACAGCAGATAACCAGGTTTTTCTTAGTGTATATAAACATGTAAACCACACACAGTCTTGTGGAAAGTATGAAGCTCAGCTCCAAGCAGTTAATTCTGACTAAATGCCATACAGTTCTCAGATCTTTGGAGAACGGCTGGGATAACCAGTGGAGACACCCATACGTGCCTCCAGGTAGTTTCAACTAGATTATCTTTTTAATATTTAATATATTTTATTTTTGTAAGTGCAGTACTAAATCTAAGTACACAAATATCTTTGTCTCTATGCAACACACACAAAAAGTTAAATCAGTCCCTTCCCTTGGTACAGTTTGCCAGCAGCTCCTCTTTACTTTAGATGACCTACAAGATTTTCCTTCTCTCTATGGTGCTTCCTACCCATATTCTGCTTTTTCATGTTCTGATATTAGCACTGCAAAGATATCTTAGGTACCTGAGAAAACAGTGTACATTCAGGTAATGTCCCTTATATAGTTGAGCTTATATTGGACAATAACACAGACATACTTCATGCATAAATCAATAACACAATACAATCACTTTAGACAGACATAAAAGAGGTTTTCTAATGCTGACCTATGCCATGAAGAGAAAGAAAGGAGGGCACGTCAAGATGAGTGCAGGTTACTTATTAATTTAAGGAGAGAAAATCCAGAAGTCTGGCTACCTTTCAAGTCACATCTATAAAAATCAGAAATATCAAACTTAGCTCCTGTGGTCTCAACAGTAATTCACAGCTTTTGAAAAAAGGACTTATTTCATTTTTCTTAATATCCTTTCTTAATATCTTTCTAACACCAAAACTGGGAAAGATCAGTTATTGGTCCACTCAGCTTTTCAGTAGGAAGTTTTCTTTTTACAGTGCTTGCCACACCTCTGGATTTATACCTCTATTACTTTAATTGGATCAGCCAGAAAAAAAGGCACTGAAGGGGCATTGTTCAATTTCTGTTAAGCTTCTTTTCGATTTATTTATTATGTCATCAACATACAAAGAAGAATCCTATGAGAATTCAAGAGATGGGGGGGAAAAATAAAATAAAAAATCCCCACTTTCTGAAAATTACTAGTGATGTTTAAAAGCTTCAAAAAGTGCAAAAGATTTATGGTTTTCATGTTAGGCAGGTCACAGAAGTGTTTTCCTTCTTCAATGTGACTAACTGTATAGCTCTCCTAATGAAGAGATGTCAACATATAACAAATACCTCTTGTTCCAGTGTTATCACTCTTCTGCTCCCTGACTTTTGTACAGGAGACCAAATATGACTGAACTTCCAGCTCTGAAGTCTGACCTGTTATTGAATCCACCAACAGCAAGAGCAAAACAGAAATAACTTCCCTCAAGAAAGAAAATTCACTTTATGATGCTTTTATTTCTGGCTATACAGTGTTCTGGAGCAGACCACACCAGGGCACACATCCCCTCATGTGTGCAAAGTACTCAAGCCTTCACCCTGAGAAACCACGAATCAAAGCTGCTAGATCTGAGGTTTACCAAAACATAATCTTTGCCTTCTTGATGCCGTACTTTTTCATGGGGATGTTTGTCTAACAAGACCTTACATAAGTCAAAGATAAGAATTTGTATTTAGAGCTGAATTAATATTCCATGGGAGAAGAAAAATGCCATGTAATTTCTCCCAAATTTAGTTTGTTTTTTTCAGGATCTTTGAGTACACTTTTCTAAGGTACTAGGGCTACAGCAGATGAATGAGAACAACAGGAATAACCCATCAGGAAGAAAATTATCTTGGAATTATCATTGGGCCTAGATCTGCCTTCTTCCTACCTATATTTTGTACATCAATAGCTTGCATTTGAGACCAGGTCACGGTAATGCCAAATCACTTTGTGATACAAAGGATTACACTTTTGGTCAAAATTGACATCATTTGTTCAAGACTCTGATTTGAAAAAAATGGTGGGGAAATTGACTTTCATAAACTGCGAAAAACACTTCATTCCTTGGAGGCTCTCGTGAGTTTCTTAGAGTAAGCAGGTCACAGCATGCCCTGCAGAACTCATATTTACTGGTATATATCTGACATTGTGTATTTGTATATGAATAGCCACTGTGATAAGACACTGTGAAAGGCAGTTAATGTGCTTAGAATGTGGAACTAGTGTTATCTTTTTTAACTTGTTTGCAACTGTTTGGATGAGATTGATTTGTTGAAGAGTATCTACAGGGACCTGACGAGAAAAATCTCTGTAACTGGATTAAAGGACTGACTGTTATGAACATCTTGCAATAATGCAAGTTCCTTGTGGATCTCTTCATGATGTGGATCCTTGTGGGTCCCTTCCAACTCAGGATATTCTGTGACTTTTTCCCACTGCAGGAATGGTCTTTCCTTAACCATCTCTAGTGACTGCAACTACCAAATCATCTCTCAGACTCAAGAACATTTCTCACACTGCCAGGACAAAGAGAAGTTCATTCAGCTACTTCCAGTAACTAGAATGAAGCAGGCACAGTTGGAACAAATTGGCAAACCTCACTCTATCCCTGTTCGTATAGTTTCCCTAGAAACTGCTAACTACAGCTAATGAGGAGAATGAATTACTCTTTTAGCTCATCATATAAGATTTTTTTTTCTCTCAACAAAAATCTCACCATCATTACAGCTTTACACTTACTTTCTCTAATGTTCTTCTCACTGGAAAGAAGACAAAAAAACATGGAATCATTCAAAACCAAGAGTGAGCAATATCCCAAAATACTAACATGGTGAATATTTGATATTACCGACGATATTGAAGAGACTATTTTTTGCTAAATCCAATGGTAACAGTGTTTCACCTAAGTTACCTTTGGCTAATTACATGTAGCAATATTTAACCAGACTACTTCACCGTTTTCATATTCTGACATTCCAAAGCTTCCAATTTAAGACAATGACTAAGGAAAATGTAAAATAACCAGATTCATCTTCCTTTCCTATAACAATTTTTTTTAAAAAAAAAAAAAGCCTTGAAGTATTAAACTAAGTTTTATTTTCTAAAAACACTGACTTATCAATATTTGTGTCTGACCCAAATATTCTTTTTGTCTGTGAATTTTTCCTATTGTATTGCTTAACATGCTAGAATACAAACAAAAAATATGAATCATTGTTTCAGTATCAGGCAGCAACTATCTTTCAATCCCTGCTAACACATGGGAAATGAATTCATTCTTAACTGAAAGCACTGTCTCACTCCACGGGGGCTGTTTGTCATTTCCTCCAGGGTGACACTAAATCAAGTTGCAAAGCACTGTAATGTAAATCACAGCCTAATTTACTTGTCACTGTGTTGTGACACTTGGTTAAAAATGCTTTTTAATTGCAAAGATAAATTATACATTAACAATTCTTAGTGGCAGTTTCAATACTACCACCAGATTATTTAACTCTAGAGAAAGGAGCTGAACAATACACAACTACAAGCTATGACAGAATATTTTTAAATTGTTGGGTTGTTCCAATTGATGGTGTTGGTAGTGTTGTGATGATGAGTTCTGTCCCCCAGAAAAACAAAAGACATAATCAGTCTTTTATATTCAGTAACTCACAAAGAAAAAGTACTCTCATTTCCTGAACCTTTCAGATCTCTCCAGCTTCTCACTTGCAAATTATTAGTCAGACTCCCTATAGTAATATGAACTGTTTCTCAGTCATGCTGAAAAATAAGCCTCTCTTCTATAATCTAGGCCAGGGAAATGATTGAAAATAGCACAAACTATGTAAAAAAAAATAAGGAAGTTGTTGAGTAATTTTTAGAGATTTTGAATATCCCCAGCTTTGGAATTCTCTCTATGCAAACTAGGTTTTGCCTGTTGGAAGCTGGACTGGATCTGGCACTTCCTGCAGCTAGCAGCCAGCATGCAATGACCAATACTCAATGCTGCACAGGTAAAAGGTTCCACATTGCAATTGCTAGTATTAGACCACAATAAAGCACTTTGCAGAATTTAGAAGTCAGCCCTGTGGCTCACCTGCACATATTCCATTTTGGGTATGCTATTCCTCAGTTACAGCCTACTATAGTGCAGGATGTGTCTGTGCTCCCCACAGTCACAGAATAGGTAACGTTGGAAAGGACCACAGTAGGTCATCTGGTCCAACCTCCCTGCTCAAGCAGGCTCATCCTAGAGCACACTGCACAGGATTGCACGCAGATGGTTCTTCAATATCTCCAATGAGGGAGACTCCACAACCTCTCTTTGCATGGTCACCGCACAGTAAAGAAGTTCTGCCTCATATTCACATGGAACTTCCTGTACATCAGGAAGAGGCCAAATGCCTCTTGTCCTATTGCTTGGCACCACTGAGAAGAGCCTGGCTCCATCTTCTTGACACCCACCCTCCACACACTTACAGACACTAATGAGGTCATCTCTTCTCCAGGCTGAACATGCCCAGCACTTCCTCAGCTTGTTCTCATACAAGAGTTGTTGCAGTCCCTTGATCAACTTGCCCACTGATGGACCTGCTCCAGGAGAAACATGTCTCTCTTGTCCTGAAGAGCCCAGAACCTGGACACAGCACTCCAGATGTGGCCTCGCCAGGGCTGAGTAGAGGGGCAGGATCACCTCCTGCAATGCTCTTCCTAATGCAACCCAGGATATCATTGGTCTTCTTGGTCTTGAGGGCACACTGATGGCTCATGGAAAACTTGTTGTCCACCAGGGCTCCCAGATCCTTTCTCACAAGCAGTTTTCCAGCAGGTCAACCTCCAGCTTGTGCTGGTGTCTCCCCAGGTGCAGGACCCTGCATTTGTCTTTGTTAAATTTCATGCAGTTCCTCTGCTATTCTGCAACCCAGAGCTTGATGTAAACAGAAATGTGCCAACTACAACTCATAACACATGAGCTAAGGTTATTTTGTCACTAAGGTGCAACACTGATGTATTACAGAGCTTATACAAATGTGACACTATCAATGAATAGATATTAAATCACACATACTTTTTAACACCATAAGAAAAAGGTTTGGGATAGGTGGTTTTATGGGCAGGCGAGAGGAGCTTGGTTCAGATCTTCTGATTCCACTGAGCTGATAGTTACCTCAATTCTGGTGGTCTCAAACCTCAAGGACAAAGCCAATAGACTCAAAAGAGCTCATCCAGAAGGAGAGATAGAGGCAAGAGGGGGATATGCCCCTTCTTGCTCTTGGTATCTTGTTCTTTCATCAGACATTTGATTTTGCAGAAAACTGACACTCCTTGGCCTGCACCACTAGCTGCAAGGTGCTCGCCAGCTGTTTCTTTCCCTGGCCACAGAAGCTGCCTCACCCTGCTGGCTTGGCTAAAACAAAACCAACCTTTTCCTGGATCTCCAGGGTGCCCTTTTCATTGCCCATCACAGGGCCCCTGAAGACTTTGCTGTTGTCCCAGCCCCTAGGCTGTACATCATGCTCACAGCAACCTGCACTATGACCCTGTCTGCACAGCAAGGTCCTCATAATTAGTTGATAATGAGCATAATAAAAGGCCAGGGCTGGGCCCCACACTGTTAGCACAACGCCTGTTCAAAGGAAGCAGTTATTAGCAATGACAACATTGTTTTTACTGGGTACAAAAATGCTTCAACCCTTACAGCATACAATCTTAGACATACCAATGTTTAGGATTGACTAACGTGGGAGCCCAAGCCTCACTGGTGGTGATATGCCCACACTGTATGGCAGCCTCTGCAGCCACTGCAGAAGGTATGTTGTAGTGCTGTCATTGCTTCCCCTGTCCACACAAACCAGAAACAGCCATCTTTGGAGGATTTATAGCATCTTCTAGGAGACCTGAAACTTGTACAAGGTATCCTTTCCTATAATACAGGTGGAAACATTTTAATTAGGTATTTCTGTCAGAAGACCTTGTGAACTTCAGAAAACACTTGTGGATCCCAAGTTGAATTTTTTACCATAAAAAAACCTTAGACTATTTCTTATAAATTAATTTCTTGATTTATGCTGCTAGCAAGCTGCCCTCCTCTTTTCTAACTTTTCTTAATGACAGCGAATAGATTTAAAAATCAGGAGGCAGATTTCCTGTAATAATTAGATATTTAAACAGCATATAGGAGCTTAGAAGACTTCTTAAAAAGAACATAACCATCACTGAAATATGCAACTGCTGACAGTTAATTGACTAACTGTGTCCTGAAACACAGTTGGTTGGTATTAGGTTGTAAATTATTGTTCCTGGTACACAGTAAATCTGCTTATTAAAATTCCCTTTCTGAACATTTATGCAAAGTCTGCCACCCCCTATGCATAAGGGACCTGTATTATTACAAAGAGTAACTTGGCAGTTTCAAAGAAACCTAATATAATTACATCAAGCCAAAGCAGAAATGAAAGAAAGCACAACCATGCAAGGGGCTGAAACCCTGAATTTCCACAAAACTGCATTAGAACCAACGAGCATATTGCAATACAAAGCTTCAAAACACTGATTTAGAAAGTCTTTTAAAAATACAACTAATTTTTATTTTGAATTATGTTGTCCAACTCAATATTTTAATATTAAATAGATTAGCCCTTCAGAATTTTTGTGATATCTCTACTTTTTTGAGTATATTTTGTGTGTTCTACAAAACGTAGCATTTTGTAGGGTAGAAACAGCAAGAAAACACTGAAGACATCAACTCCTGCTGCCTACTACCTCAAAAACTGCTTAATCTACTTCATAAACTAGTCAAACAGTCTTCAAGGGTTCTCCACCCCTTTATTACTGCTCTGAAAGACTACTTCTGCATGATTTTTATCCTTAACAATCCCCTTTATGTTTCCAGCTTGATGAGTTCCTGAGTAATTCATAGTTTTTCGAAGCTTGCAGTTGTGTTGGATGTTTGCAGGTGGGTTGTGGTTTCTTGCTGTTTTTTGATTTTTTTTTTTTTTTCCCCCCTGAATGACAAAACACAAAGGATTTTTTTAATCTCCTCCCATGTACTCCATCTCCCCTCATCTGGTCACCCCAGGAGGGTCTCTCTGCACATGTGTTTAGATTTGTCACTCAGAAATACAGTACTGCCAGCAATGTGTGGAGTTATGGTAGCACTTCCATCACTCTTCCTTATAAAATTACAGCCACACATGCCTTTTTCCTACTGAATCACATTAGTAGATTGCAATTATTTAAGGATCTGATGAGAATAGGTTTGTTCTTCTGTCAGCTGCCACTTCCAGGCAACAAGATCTTTTTTGAAAGAAGACATTCTTAAACTTTAAACACCTTATGCATCTTTGTAGAATATGATTTCATTTCAGCTCCTAGCCCCTTATTTTACAAGAAAATTAAGTTCTTCATAGTGATGAACCACTGATGAACAACTTTGCAATGAAATTTTAACTATGATAAAGTCCTAGCAGCTTATCAGTATCATGAATAGAAAATCTGTGCATGTAATTTTCAAATATACTCCCATATTATCAATTTTGCAAACATTTGTGATTACAACGTACAGATGCTGTGGAAGTTGTGCTGTATGACCACAGGGAAGAAATGTGGAAAACTACAACAGTGTAAATAAAATTCATAGTATTTGTAGAAATCAGAAAACTCCCTCTCCACAATTCCAAGGCCAAAAACAAAAGTTTCATATAGTCAGAATAAGCTACAGATGAGCCCTATATGCAAGGCAAAGTCTCTTAATACCAGTTTAACAGTATTAAAGGAGTTTGAAAATGGCTGCATATGTGTATCAACAATGATTTTGTAAATATGCATAATGAAAATGGTACAAAAAAATTAAATTTAAATAGGAGTTTTCAAAATGTTTTCCAAGATGATTTTCTTATCCTTTGAGGAAAATTTTCTGTCAGTGTTGCAGAAAGTAAAAAATTTAAAGCATTCGTTTTCTTAACAATCTCTTTTAACTAAACCCAAGTATTTTAGATCACCAAACAACCTGAAATATTTTGTTTGAAGTCACAGCAACTATTGCCAGATGCCACAGACCATTAGCTGATGCTTTAAACTCAATTATTTGAATTCTCTCCATTTTTAATGGAAAAAGGTATCATTTTTCCCAATACAAAACTTGCGAAAATTTTCAGTACTTTATTAAGTATTGTTGACAAGCTGCTGCTGCTTTCTTTTTCTTTCCCTCTCCCTTTTACTTTTTAACTGTGAAAGCTTTATTTCTCAAGGGGATATGGAAAATTCTCTATACACTAAATCTGGTGTTGCAGTAAGAATTTAGTAAAAATTTATAGCACAGCTTTGCATCTTTACTTGAAAACATCTATTTCTACGGATATATTATTTACAAATACTATCTGACTGTTTTAAGTTTGCAAATGCAAACCATGCAATGTGGGTAAAATGCTGCAGTTAGACTGATGCAACTGAATTCAATTTGAGAGAGGGAGGCAGAGAACATACACATGTGTGTGTCCATTAAGAAACGTAGTCAAATTATTTTAATTTCATGTTTAAAGTGCTTAAATATGATTTTTATTCTACAGTTCTCACTACATCCAGAATTCCCACTAAACAGGTTTCACTGTTTTAGTACAGGGAATCAGCTTATACTCTTCTTACTCTTGCTTCCTAAAATGGCATATTTACAGAACCTAATGCTGTTGTTGTATTTTTAAAACTTAAGGAGTTTCTCAGCCAGTGTAAACTTTTATAGCTCCAGTAGCCTGAAATTACAAACTACAACAACCTAAAGTGACTGAAGATCAGTCACGGCATGGGGTTTTTTAGGTTTTTTTTTTCCTTCTTAACCTCAAACAAACTTCTTCAAACATTAGCAACACACCAGTAGTTCAATGGGGCAATTTTTTATGTTTTTTAAATCTCACAAGTTTGAAATTAGCAAAGATTTTCCAAAGTTAACAGCCACTATTGTAGAGAAAGTTAATACTGGCCTCCACAAACCATACAGCCAGTGTCTGCTGGCCCTGAATGAGTGCTAAGTTGAGTTTGCAGTTGCCAAGAGAGGGAAAACTCCCTGTGGTTTTGGATGCATTGATTCATATGATCTACCACTAAAACAGCAGAGCTCTGTAAGGACCCACATCGCACCAAATAGAAGGATAACCCATGTTGCCATGAGTAGGGTCAGGTCACAAGGATCCAAAGATCAGCTATATCTGAATTACTGAGTGCTCTTCTGAGCCACCCAGCTTCTTCCAGCATTTCTCTCTGAGAAGCACCTCTTTATGATTCAGAGCGAGAGATGAAAAATTCCTCCAGACCTGTGAAAAGTCAAAGAGTAGAATGGGAAGGTGGGAAAACCTAAAGCTGTCTTGGTTTACACTAACGATGTTTGTGAAATCACCATTTGTCATCAGCTAGTGCACCAGCTCTGTATACTCTCAACTTAAGCAGAATGCAAGATTTAAGGTCTGACTACTTTGAATACAGTGACAAATTCATAATGTGTAAGAAACTATTATCAGGAGGTGTGCTGTTAGTGTTTGCCTACTTTAGTAAAGTTCAGTTTTAAATTTTAGAACTGGCCTGATACAACAGTCAGAAGACTTCCCAACACTGCAATCTTTAATTTCTTAGCTGATCGATATATGCATGTTTATATATAAATATATATACACACACTCAAACTTTACACCAGCCTATTATTGCAGTATTTTACCCAAATTCCTTGGTTTGCATTTTACCCTACCTGAAACTGTCAGTGCACTAACAGTCTTCAGTTAGTGCTGAAGACTGCTTCTGACAGTCTTCAGTTACTGTCAGAATTACAAATCAGATGTGCTAGGTAAAAGTAAAGTACATACTACAGACAGTACTAAGCAGATGTTCAGAAACACAGAACACCAATAATTATTAGAAAGGAACATTACTGTGCTGCTGTGTAAGTCATGGTATACCTATATTATGAAGGATGCATGGAATTTTAGTTCTTCCTAATTTCATAAGATATAATGGCACTGGGAACAGATGCTCACAAGCACGCAACCTGCCTTCTTAAAAGACAAGATTAAACAGACTGGGATTCTCCAGCTTGGGAAGATAATGATTGAGGAGAAAAGATAATAGGTGATGAAAATCCCTAAAAATCACTAACAATATGGAAAATGAGAAGGGTACAGGATTATTCACTATTTTAAAACCCATTTAAATTCCTACTTTTTCAGTTGCTAACAAACCGGAAAAAAAAATTCATTCTCTACAAAGCTCTCAATACAGCAAATTTCAGTACAATAAGATCAATCTCACCAACTGAGAGAAATAAAGAGAACAGAGAAGTCCTCCCACTGCTGCCTGGCAAACAAGGATCCAAAGCAAAAGTGGCTCTAAAAAGCAGAAAATCAGATCAGTTTTATGTGGGAATAGACCCACAATATCATAAGTGGAACAGATCACGCCAGAGGTGGGTCTCTGGTGGTGATGAAGAAATTAACCAGAGTGCCTTTTAAACCTGAGGGGTTTTTACTGTATTGTAACCTAGTTTGTATCTTCCCCAGATCCCTGGAAGGAAACCCCTCACCTTCCTAATTAGTATGCAAGCCTTGCCAGGCCAGGTAAATCCTTCCCTGATTGGCCTATT
>JAWWEE010000122.1:36311610-36366409 GCA_035221455.1 Xenops minutus | reverse complement strand
TGGCCTATTGTTAACCCCTCCCCTTGAATCCGATTGGCTGTGAAGCCTATAAAAGGCCTGGCGAGGTGAATAAAGCTCTCTCTGCTTTCCTGCCCTCGATGTGTGTGTGTGTCTCTGCTGGGGACCACGTGGGCCGAACATGTGGCCCGGGGAGGGGACCGGGAAAGTGGGGAGCGATCCCAATTCAGCCACCGCAGTTTTATGTAACAAAAAAGCAAACATAAGATAGAATGTTAGTAGAGGCCAGTGTGTTTTTCTGATCAAGGTGGTCATGATCAGCTTAGAACAGAACAGCATCATTAAGATTTGCACATGTGCCTAATCTGTGTTGTCCTAAATATCCTTCTTCATAGTTCTAGAGCATCCTGGAGAGGAGAGAATTAACAGTAGGAAGAGTAGCTGTAATAAGGTCAGAACACTCAGAGGCAATCGGGGCAAAGAAATGACCCAAGAACAACCAGGGGCAATACAGAGACAGCATTTCCAATGCCACTTCAGCTCACAGAGATGATGATGGTTTTGGGGGCAGGGAGTACAGATGGAATCGAAGGGAAAACGAAAAGGCCCTAGGGGAGAGAAGTAAAGGGAGAATTTTCCCATGATTCAGAGAAACTTCATGGAAGCTCTGAAATTGGTAAAACATGTAAGGGCATGAAAGCCTGTTGTAAGTTCAGCAGAGTAGACAAGGAGACCCTGAGCTGTCAGGCACAGGGAACTGAGAAGAACAGGGAAGGAAAACAAAGGGCAAGAATGGGGACAAAAATCACATGTGCTTTAATAAAGCACCACAAATGCTTTATTTAAATGGAGGCAGAGGTGGGATGAATCAGAGCTCTCTTGAAAGAAATAAACTTAAACCTAGTCTTCCATAGCTTCAGTTCTTGCAGGGAGAACAAAGGAAATTGAATGAGCTGTAAATTTGAAACAGAAGCAAAACACCAGGTATGCAAACCCTTACAAAGGACCATTGCAAAATACATGGGGAAAAGGAAGAAAAAAGCATAGTATCTAACCTGTTTGTTGTTATCTTGAAGTAATGACCAGCAAGTCTTATGTTTCCTTCCTGGCCAAGTTCCTTTCTAGTAAATGTTAAGATGGCTTGCTTTTTCTTTCCAAATCTCCCCTTCCAATTCAAACACTATATATTTCAAATTGGCACAAAGCCTCAAGTTTAGTTCTTAATTAGAAAATGCAATGATTCTGCCTCCTCCCTAAATGAACAGAAACACCTATTAGTCTGATGATCAAATTTAGACAGGTTAATTAAATCTGCTTAAACACACCTCACCCTTTAAGCTACAGCTGGAAAAAAAAAAAATCATATTTCTGAGTCACAGAAGTTTAATGAGTTCATTAGTCAGGGTTTGAGTCAAATTCTCACTTGATATATAACAGCACAGGTCTGTTGAAGTCAATGGTGCTGCTACTCTGCATGACCGAGGAACTGGCTCATTATTCTACCCTAACTGCATTTGCATCTTTATGTTAAAGCATGTTATTCTGTTGTCAGTGATCAAACCACTACCACTCTCCAGCAGGTGAGGGCCACAGTAGCGATGAGCTCTTAAGAACTTATG
This sequence comes from Xenops minutus, assembly GCA_035221455.1. Lineage (NCBI taxonomy): Eukaryota > Metazoa > Chordata > Aves > Passeriformes > Furnariidae > Xenops > Xenops minutus. The sequence continues at coordinate 36,364,832 of JAWWEE010000122.1, read as the reverse complement.
CAGAATCACAGGAAAAAAAAAAATCCCCTGGTTCCAGTTAAGACAATTTAAAAAATTACCTTCTAGTGCCTGGATGATTCCAAGCTTTAGAGAAGAGCTAAAGACTTAGTCACCCAGCACTGAGTAATTTTAGGGAAAAAGGTTTTGTTTAAAAAGTAAACATGCAGTGACAGCACATCGATAAGCTGTGCAAAATGCATTCACTGCTGTCAAAATAGGAGAAACCTGTAAAAAGTGTTAAGAAACTGCAAATTTAACCCAGTCAATACTCATTTAATGAAATAGTCACTTAATGAAATACTTCTATACAAATACTTACTGCCTTGCAACAGAAGTGCACTTACGGACTAACTCAAACTCCTACCTTTTAGAAAAAGAATTTATTTGAAATGGTCTTTATGTACCACGAACTACTGTCTTTCCTACAGAAAGGCAATTCACATCTTGCTGATTATTCAAATCAGTTTTGATATTCATACCTGATTTAAATTATCTTGGTTGGTCTGTGTGTGTGTAATTTCAGATGTTTCTCTTGCTTAGTACCCCATCACACATTGTCCAAACAAGCCGCATGGATAGCATCAGACACTTTGCAATAGTTTTGCATGGTTGGTGACATGTTGTGGATTATAATATGCCTTAACACCTCCCCTCCTTGTCACCTCAACCAGCTGTCAGGTTGTAACAGGGAGGGCATGAGACACACTCTCCCTTTGCGCTCCCCCAGGAGCTGGTCAACAGCCCTAAGTTATTGAGTCAGCACTTTCTCACCAGTCAGGTTCCTGACAGCTGACTTTCTGCTTGCAAAAGAGACTTTCTATCTTCAGAACAGCCTATAATTATAGGATTGACACAGGCTTGCACTGAAACACTGTCAGCACAACTATTTCCATTAGAACAGCACAGGAAATCATCCACAGACACTCACCACAGGCAGGGCTACCTTTGTGACAACTAGAAAGATTAATACTTAAAAGTATCAGTGATTACACTAAGTTGTCAGACACTGACACATTAATTAATTCCCAGCCAAACACTAGAAGATCGGACTATCAAATCTAGGATTCAACACTGGCAAGTCATTTTGTTAAAACATGGAAAAATAAAAAAAGTAACAGGAGGGATTGTTGAAATGGTGTAGGGATCCATCTGTGCATATCCTATGAAACTCATTTTCAAAAATTCAGTAAAATATCATCACTGAATTTAATCCAAAGTATTTTAGATTTTTTTCTAGAGGTAGTTGTCAAGTACCCTGAACAAAGTCTTAAAAATGTCTTTTGCTACCACCCCTATGCAACAGGAAACAATTTTTTATTTTGAGGCAAGCAAAACATATTAAAACATGGGCAAGTGCAGGAAAACTTAATTTCAATACTAAAGCAATAAAAACTTGCATAAATTATATAAATTGATAGTTGATTTTAGTCAGTTAATCATTACATTAGCGTATTTCCAAAGTATATATTAACTCAGAACTATAAATGCAACAACTCTCTACCCCCATAATCAGTAAAACCCCCAAAATCTACAATGTAGAGTAAGCAAACTGTATTTGGCATAGGTTAATTTCAAATTGCCCCAGTGAGACTTTGCCCAAATGCTTTTCATGGAACTTTAATGACCAGTGAGCCAAACTGAGCAAATAGACCTCAAATTCAGAAATCTGAGCTAGATTGAAGAGAGGGAGAGACACATCTTAATTGGTTTTGTATTATTATTAAACTCAAGAAAATGTGAAACAAAATGTCTCTGAACAATTGTGTTGGAAATTACTTTCAGTAAGGTTTATAGGTCTTTATACCCCTTTTGATCAATCTTTCATTCAAATCTTAGATTCAACATAAGATCCTTTAGACTGAGCATATGAAAATCATGCATATGTTTAGTGTTTGTAGAGCCACTGAGATCCATTTCTACAGGAATTGATGAATATATTTATATGTATCTATATATGTATATATTTATATATATTTATGTGCATATATGCAAATATATTTCTACATATCAATACAGGCTGGGGGGGGTGAACAGATGAAGAGTAGCTCTGATGAGAAGGACTTGGGGGTGCTGATGGATGAGAGATTGGACATCACCTAGCGATGTACACTTGCAGCCCGGAAAACTAATTGTATCCTGGGTTGCATCAAAAGAAGTGTAGCCAGGAGGTTAAGGGAGTGTGGCCAGGAGGTCAAGGGAGGTAATTCTGCCCCTCTACTCTGCTCTGGTGAGATCCCACATGCAACACCGTATCCAGAACTCTGCCGGCCCCAACACAGAAAGGACATAGACCTGTTGGAGTAAGTCCAGAGGAGGCCACCAAGATGATGAGAGGGGGATGGAGCACCTCTCCTGTGAGGAACAGCTGAGAGAATTGGGACTGTTCAGCCTGGAAAAGAGATGGCTTAGGGGTGACCTAACTGCAACCTTCCAGTACCTATAGGGAGCCTACAAGAGAGCTGGAGAAGGACTTTTCACAAGCGTACGTAGCAATAGGATAAGGGGGAATGGCCTAAAAATAGAAACTGAAAGAGAGTAGGTTTTGGTCAGGTATTAGTAAGAGGTTCTTTACTGTGAGGGTGGTGAGGCACTGAAACAGGTTGCTCAGAGAAGCTGTGGCTGTCCCTTCCCTGGAAGTGTTCAAGGCAAGGTTGGACAGGACTTTAGGAAACGCAGTCTAGTGAAACGTATCCCTGCCCATGGCAAGGGGGGCTGAAACTAGATGACCTTTAAGGTCCCTTCCAACCCAAGCCAATCTACAATTCTATGATTATATTTCTGAGAGCAACGTCAGAGCAGCAGGAGACAAGTAGATGTGATGCTGACCACTCTTTCTCCCATTGTAGTCAGCCACTGCATTTAAAAACAGTCATCTTTGACATATTACTGAAATACTCTGAAATACTCCTGCAAACACATTATTTTTTTAAATCAACAGAATATCTGCAAGACAAAATACTTTTTGTGTCTCAATCTTAATCAATCCAGAGTTGTTATGATAAAGGACACTAAAATTCTTCAGGTACTACACATAATTACTAATGCTAATAACATAAAAACAGGGACTAAAGGAACTTTATTAAAAAGACACAGAAAGCATTTAAACCTTGTGTGCTAAATAATGGTGTACCTTTCTTTAAAGGTGTCAAGTCTTTTACAAAATTAGAAGAGGAAAAAAAACTCAGAAAAAAAGAGGAACAGAAAATCACTAAAAATAAGCAAAACCTGAGTGACTAACATCAGCTGCATAAATTCTGACTTTATATGAAAACAAGAAATTATAAAACAGGTGAAACTCATGTGTGGGGCTTGTTATTTATTTAATATCATATCTAGCTCAAGAAATAATGACTAATTTTTTTCACATGAGAATCCAGTATAATAAGCTGTTTTGGCAAAAGAAAATTACATTGGAAAATACATTCCAAAAAGGTAAATGTATGTCTCAGACTTTCCTCAGGATTATTTTGATTAATTTATTGTTTTGCTGTGTGTGGTGATACAAAAAGCCAAAATTTTTCTATATCTTTCACACTAGTTCTAGGCAATTACCAGTGGCGACAGAGTGAATCCACTTACGTTTCCTGAAATATGCAAATTTTGTTTGAGATTTCTACAAGCCATGGACTTGCACACAGCTCAGAAGGTGCCCTCCAAAGCAAAAATAGATTATTATGTTTTGTTCTAGGAGGTCTACAGGATGATACATTTTTTTCCATTAAAAAAACCAAACAAACAAGGAGTATATTTGGCTGTAGACAGAGATGGCATTCCTTCCAGTGCTTTTTTTTTTTTAAATTACTGACATGTTAGGCACCAAAATTAAACTCTATCCATGTCTGCTCTTAGCAATTACCTCCCCTCCCCTTTCATGCTCTTTCAACAACTTAATTTCCCTGCTGCTCTTCTCCACCAGAGAGGTTTCTTTATCAGGTAGATTTTTTCATTTCACATTAATTTGTGAATTGCACTTAATCCAAATTGTTATTTTGTTTCCTCCTCACTTCACTACCTGAATAACTGCAGCACAGATGGGTGTAGAGAGATCACCAGTACAAAAAGGTGATGAACACTAGAGTTGAAAACTGATAAACTAGCTAAATCCATCTGAAAGCAAGAGGCACAATACCCCAATCTGACAAGAGACTGTCGCAGCCTGTAGGAGAGAAGAAAATACCAGCTGCTGTCTTTCAGAAGGTAATGCTGGGAATAACATTTCAGGGTTAGTCTACCTAGAGTGTCAGATACTACAAGAAGAAAGAGAATCACAATCCTCCCATACCAGCCCTACAGGAGGATTAAAAAATGAAAAGTAACACTGTTGCACTGAGTTCAGACAGCAATATCTGAATTTATCAAATGTCTCAAATTTGATAAAAGCCCTGGGTGTTCAGCCTATACATGATCTTTAATGGCTCTGGTTTTCGAAGCATACACTGCAAATAGACATTATGTTTACATATCAAATCAAGGCATAAAAATGAACGTTGATTGTGTGTATTTTCATGTCATGCTTATTTAATCACAGAAATAAACATGAGAAACTATGCTTAGGTTATACTGAGTTTTATTTTAATGTATATGAACTTTCATTTGAACAAAAGCAAAGGCTTGCCCCTAAAACTGTAAACAAGTAAACATTTACCTGGCAACCCCTGGCAGCAATAAAAATATTTTAGGTTGCTCCATTTTCCATTTAAAAAAAAAAAAATAGAAAAAAAAAATCTGGTCAAGAATGAAAAGGAAGAGCACTATGTGTTAAGATTTATACCTTCTGAACCAGGTGTGAAGCAGATGTGAAACACTTGTTCTAATTTGATAGCTTTTTATTCCTACTTTAAAAGCATACAAATGACAACACAAGGCTAAAATCCAAACCAAAACAAAATACAAACACTACATAGGAAAATTCGTCCCTTATGTTTAAAATGCAGTTTAAAGCAAAAATGAAACCACAATAAAAAACTCCCTCAAAAATACTCATAGCACAACAATACTGAATCCTTTAGTCCTACAAAAACAAGTGGAAAATTTTCAATAATGTAAAATCACCTTGAAAACCAAACTTGGAAACACTAAAAAAAAACCCAAATCAATCACCTTCTCTTCAATACACTTACCTCCATTTGCTGGATGAATCTCATATTTCACTGTTCTACATTATTATCCAAACAACTGCATTACTTTAGTGCATGTTATTCAGATTCTTAGCAGAAAACAGTAAACTTAAACAGCAACCTTGATGACACATTAGCTTTCTATGCTAAGTCTGAAACTTTACTACATGTAATGTATATATTTGTAGAAATTATGACACTTTAAGGTTGTTTCTTCAAGTACTACCAAAACAGTTATGTAGAAGATATGAAGCACACTTATTCCATTTCTGAAACTGTTCCCATTGCAGGTTAATGAAACAATCATAGCAGCTAAAGCACAGGGCACTGCTCAGAGTTTAACTTGCCTCTGAGGGGAGAGGCAGCCCTAGGTACCTAGATACCAAGCCAAGAGCCTTGCAACTCTGCCCCTAAATAATCCTTCACCAATGAGTGTGGTCTCCTCTCAGACTCCTTTTTTCCAAGCTAAACAGCCCCAGCTCCCTAAGCCATTTCTCATAAGACTTGTGCTCCTTACCCTTCACCAGCTCTGTTACCCTTTTCTATATATGCTCCAGTGCCTGAATATCTTTTTTAATAGTGAAGGGCCAAAACTGAACAGAGGATTTGAGGTGTGGCCTCACCAGCATAACATCACAACAATCTCCATGGGGTTCAAGATATAGAGGCCTTAAGGGTCATCAAGCTCTAGTGACATGACCTTGCACCTTGTGCAAGGGAAGCAAATCTCATACAGGTAAGAGGCATCAGATTCTATGAAGTTCAGACTATGCATTACATCCTGATAGCATTGCAAATAGCAGAGTTACAGAGTTAGATGCTCTTATGTGCCCCACATTATGTCTTTTGCCTATTTAAGGCCTTGTAGACATATAAAACACAGACCTTCAAGGTTTAAAGAATTCTTGTAGTCCTAAAAACATCATCTTTCTTTCTCATAGAACAACTCTGGACATATAAAAAGTTCAACTTGTCTTCCTTTAACATGGGTGCCTACTGACTTCAGGGAATAATTTGCCTTCATACCTTTGAAACATCTATCTATAAAAAAATGTAAGGACTACATCAACACAACTTTTTCTAATAACTTAGCCTCAGACTAAGCTCCTCCCTGTCCCTTGTAAACATTTCAGATATTTCTAACCTAATAAGCCACATTTTTCCAGTTTCCAAGCTTCAATGTTAGTGACAGATATGTACACTAAAAAAGCCCAAAACCCCAAGTTAATTATCTCCAAAGTCTTATCAGAGCTGCACATGAGTTCTGTCAGTTGTCATGTCATCAGGGATAAAAATAAAAGCATAGCATTGCAAATTTTCCATCTCAACTGCCACATTCTTAAATCAACCAAACCCTCCACAACTGTTTAAAATTTGCATAGTCTTTAATGATGAAAAAAAGCATTGTCATTAGAGTTCTCTGCATATGAATTCTGGTTTTATATTTTCTGGCTCAAGTTATCCTTCTTAGCTACAGCTGTATGCCTCTGCTAGCATCGATGGGGATTACACAGATGAAACAAAGACCAATTTGGCTAATGATGCTACTCTGCTGGCAGAACGCAGTAGACTATCACAGAGACTGACTAATCTTCAAATAACTTCACAATTACTAAATTTATTCCTTTTCTAAACCATGATGAAAAGATTTGACAAGCCCATTTTTTCAATGAATTAATCTAAAAAAGTATCTGACAAAATACACTGCAGAAAGAGAACAAACCAGGAACTTGACACAAGATGTCTCAGTGGAACACACTGAGGGTGTTCTAAGACAAACTTTGTTGATACCTGCTATTTCACAAAAAAACTATAAGTAAGCTAATTTTTTTGTTGCTCAACTAAGATATTTGATCCTGCATTTCCAGAACTCATGTTGAATAGACTGACCTCATCTGCAGGCTTCCTTAGTTCAGAAATCCACCTACCTCTCAACTACTCACTCAGCAGCTCACCCAGCTGCATTGAATGTCTTCCCCTCACACACAGCGTGGTAGTTGACCAGTAGCCCCTGTTTCTTCAACCAGTTAGTACTAAGCATATCCGAAAGTTAAGCCACTTGAGAGACAAAACAGTGAAATAACAGTTTCCCCAGACAATAACCAACAAATGTCAAATTCTCTTCAAGTGTACCTTCAGAAGGGAGAAAAGTGAACATTCTTACCCTAAAATTGCCTGAAAATTGGTAGTTTCTTTCTCCAGAGAGATGAAAACTGACCCTTAGCTGCCTTCAGGCAAAGGAAGAATTGAACATGAGTCTACACATGCTCTCATTGCTATGTTAATGTTCGAGAGAAAAACGCTTAGGAAAAAAAATGCAAAAGAAGACTGCCACTGGATCTCCTTTAGATGGAGAATGTTAAAATACGGTTCCAGGGCCACCACTGAGGAAAGCTGTCTACATCTCCCCTCAGCGTGGCTTCTCACAAAGCATGCTGTGAAAGGAATCACATGTTGAGCAGCACTGAATAGCATTTTTTCCAGCTACTTCCATGCAGGTACTGTCTTTAAGTTATTCAGGTTGCAAGTAAGCATATGATGAAGACATTTAATCCTCAGGGCCAAACAGGTTTCTGGATCACTTTGCACTTGCCTAAGCACTAAGTGTTGAAAAGTCCAGCAATTCTAACATTCAGATATCTTTTCAGATCTAGACTTAAGTCATACAAGTCAAAGCACAAACTCACAAATTCCAAAGGTGGATTCCACTGAATCGTCATCATAGAAACATAGATTTCTACGGCATTACCAAAGCCAAGACACCATCCTAGGGTTCTTGGATTTAAAGGTTTTAAAGCTGATTTTTGTGTCACAAAGTCCTAAGACAAGCCTAACTTGAGTAATAATTAAAATACTCTATTCAGTGTCCCTACTTATGTCCTGAGATTTTGGGCGCATTAAAAGAAGAGCATATGCAAATCACATTTTCTTGACATAGTAACTATTCTACAGAGAAGCCCATGTGCTCTCTACGTTATCCCAGGGGGATTAACAATGTTGATATTACAGTAATTAATGTATCCTTCTATTGTAGGTTACCACAGCAAATTTTATAGAGATTGGATGCAGAATAAAATAAGGAAATAGAGAAAGAAACAATCTAGACAGAAGTTTCAAGGAAATTCAAGATCTGACATGCCTAAAAAAATATAGTCAGAAGTGGGGACAGGGTGGGGGTGGAGGCAAGACCCAGAAAGACAGACCCACTACTTTTTCCATTAAAGCATCATTTTGCAACACACTTCTTAGCAGTTACAAACACATTTTTTCAAGGTATGCTTTCAAACCATTAGTAGATTTCCAACAACAATCTAAAAATACTATGCCCAAAATCAGGAAACTTCACAGAAAGAAATTCTTTCTGAATATTGCACTGAATCATCTTTACTTTTTCATTGACATATTTCATACTGTTAATAGGTGGTAATCACAACTTCATCAGTATGCAGAGTGCTTTCTATTGTGTGGATGTTCATTACAGGTAATTTAGCAGCTGTTCTAATGTGTTAGCTGTTTCAGCAATGTAGACTATGTAATGACAGCTTTCCTTTCTGAATTTTTATTTACTCACTAATCTCTAGTTCTCCCTACAAACGTTGATTTCAGGTGAAAGCAAGTCATGGTGCCCTGGTATTAATGGGAAAGAGGAGAAGCATGATGTGTTTTACAGGTAAATGGGGTGATGTGTTCTGAGTCATCTGACCAAAAGTCAGTCTTGAGGGATGAAACAAAGGGATTGCAATAGTGAAGTCACAGGCCCTGGAAACCAGAACCTTGGTTCTGGTAATGTTTACTGTATGAGACAAACCCACAAGACACCTGAAAAGAGAAAAAAGGCCACTGCAAAAGGTAATACATTTTTGAAACCAGTATTTTTTCCCTGCAAAGTAATTAAGTATTGAAACATAAAGGAGGACAAAGAAATCAAGGTAAACACATGCAAAACGTGTGGCTTTCCCTGATTTTGTCTACCCGTTTGGAAAACACAGGAAACCTGTCATTTTACAATTTGTCTAGTTAAACCATATTCTTTTCAAGGGTATTTAAATACATTTTAATTGAAACCACTTGTACTTTACCTTTGGTCTATGATATAACCAAAATAATTTGTAATTTTATTACTGGCTTATATTAAATGCCTTAAAAAAGGAACTGAAACATATTTCAAATAACTTGCTCTAACCATTTAACCACGAAAGGGTATTTGTCTTTGCAACTGTATGATTGTCATAATATCACAGAATAGTTTGGGTTGGAAGGGACCTTAGAGATCACCTAGCATCAACCCCACTACTATGCGCAAGGACACCTCCCATTAGATCAGGATGCTCAAAGTCACCTTCAGCGTGCTCTCAAACACCTGCAGGGATGCAGAGTCATCTACTTCTCTGGGCAACGTATTCCAGTACTTAATCATCCTCATAGGAAAGAATTTCTTCCATAATATCTAATATAAATCTACCCTCCTTCAAGTTTAAAGCCATTCCCCCTTGTCCTATTGCTACCTACCCTTGTGGAAAGTCCCTCTCCAGCTCCCTTGTAGGCCCTCTTCAAGTACTGGAAGGCTGCTCTAAGGTCTCCCTGAAGCCTTCTCTTCTGCAGGCTGAACAGCCCAAACTCTCATCCTGTCTTTGTAGGAGAGGTGTTCCAACCCTGTCATCAACTTAGTGGCCCACCCTGGACTCATTCCAATAGGTCAGTATCTTTTTTTGTGTTACATAACATGTTAGTTTTGTATGAGCTCCGTACATGAGGAGGACATTGAGTAACAGAATAGGTCAATCTTGGGGTAAAAATCAAACTACATGAAACTAGACTGCCTTTGCAGCACTTCAAAGGAAATTATTAAGATGAGCATGAGGTGTTGAAGGTCTCTCTCATTCTTGAGAAAAGGCACACAGGTTTTCAATCAGTATACCCTAAAGCAGCCTGTGATTCTCCTTATGTTTTGGGGCTTTTTCTTCCCTGCCAAACGCAATTTATTTTTAAAGAGATATTTCATGAAATAGCCACTTGTTATTAACAGAAATATGCAATGCCTTGCCTCTATAAATTGAAGTTATGTTTGAAAGCATTATTGTTTTCCTCAAGTTGCACAGCAGGTATAAAGAGAACAACAGTCTCTTAAAATAAACATAATATGTAACAGTCTTTCAGGCAATGTCAAATGCAATGGGAAAAGAGTAACGAGAGTTCTCCAATATGAGTTTAGATTAACCTTTTTTGCTCTCTTGTGTCAGCACAAGTATCATTTTTTTTTAAAGCAATCAGTCACAGTTTTATGTCAGAATGATGGCGTCTTGACTGATTTTGTCAAAGTGTAGACAATAAGGAATAATAATACTCCCAAACTGGAAGTTGGTAATTAACAAAATTTGAAGTCAACTAAAATGAAGTACTGTATGAACTAGAATATGGGATATACATCTTCAGACTACAGGCAATAAGCAAACTGACAAGGATTAGGAATAAATAATTCTTCCCGTGAGCATGATATTCCATAGCCATCCACCACAGGAACTAAAAAGAATCTTAACATCTCTTATTAGTCAGGGCTGGATAGGGGCTGATATTGATGAGACTGATATAAAAAACAATTTACTCATATTTAGTAAATATACTGGGATTATTCTTTGTAAATAAAGCAAAAAAGGTAAATAGTTACAAACAAAAGATAACTAACATTTATTTTAAAGGTTTACATAGTAAAACAAATTTTAACCTAGTTCCTAATAATGCCCAGATTTTTCAAGTGAGCTCTTTAAAAGTGGGGAACTTTCCTCGGGAAACCTCTGCTTCAGAGGACTTCTAAAGCACAGCACATTAGTAAGAAGCTCACTCAGCTCTAGATATGGTCACCCACTATTAAGTGGCTTGTCTTTTTACAATTCCCTGATGACTACATGTATACTTCTTTACCATATCATAGAAGGTCTTTGAAATTAGTTCGTCTTACAGGAAGACTGATTCATGGATCTGAGAATGAATACAATATGAACATAGCAACTAGTCTATTCCTATCTGTAGGATATCTACAAGTAGACCACAAGATGGGAGACTTTGGTGGGGGATATTTATATATATATATATACACACTATACTATACATATATATATGTACACTAAAAAGAGATTAATACTGTAAAAGTAACTGCTTCCTCCATCTCTGTGAAACTCTAAATCATCCTTGTTTACAGTTCAAATCAAATTCATAAATTAAGAGCTCACTCAAGTTTTGTTTGGAAAAAGCACATCCCTGAAACCACTTGAAGAAAGGTTGCTGTTCAGATACATATACATCTCCTCCATGCATGAGTTACAGTAAATATTTTTAGTGAATTTTATTTAAAACTCATTAAACCACATGCTAACTACTATTATTTTATTAAGAAGATGCACCCCTCACATAATTATTATTTCTAATATATTCTTATGTTTTGTTCTCCCTTTCAAACCAGAAGATTTTAGGTTTGCACTTTTCATTCTATTTGCTTATGAAGTGCCAAATAATTTGCTGGAATTTAACTACATCAGGATGAAAACACTGTGCAAGACTGCTAGCAAGCATCAGCTCATAACTACATTTTTTTTAAGACCTCATAAATCTGGTTTTACTGAGTAAAACCCTTCAAAACAGTTATAGCATTAGATTAATGCTACTTGATCTTATTTTTAAACCTTAAGAGCTGATACTTCTGTAAGCCATTATTAGGTTAACTGTCAATTTCTTTTATCCACAACAAAGACTCCAAGTAATCAGTGGTTCAAACTTCTTTCTCAGCCACTGCTTTGAAATATCACTTGCAGGGATGAGAAAAAAGTTTGGGATCAACTCCTTCTACACCTTAGCCTCCTGACAGATTTTCTTCAGATGACTCTGATTTTGCCCAGAGTTTGGTTACAGACATTATTGCTAGGGTACTTCATGGTGTTCATCAGTGTTCAAAACCATATTTTGAAAACAGTGGGGAGAATGAAGATTTGAGAAGTTGCTTGGAGCACAAAAGAGAACATGAAAGAAGGTATAAAGGTTGATACTGGAAACAAGTCAAAAGAAACTGCCTGCCAGATGGCATCCCAGAAAGGACAGACTCTCGTTATAGCAAGATTGTGTCAGTACAGATGGTGACTGACAGCACTGATTACAAAACTCAGATCCCACTGAAGGCAACAGGAGCTTTACTCCAGTAATGGGGACTATGGCAATGAAGTCTATTTTCTGGGAAATCTTATTTCGCTATGAAATACACTACAAGAACTTTCATAATTCTTAAATTCAAGCTCTAACACCTGATCAAGAGTATAATTGACTGGATCACATTGCAATTTGTATATAAAAGCTAGGTCTACATAGTAGGCATATATTTAAGGAAGAGAGAAATTAAACAGACTTCTAGATCATATGTAAAACTGCAGTGCAGGAGCAGGCTTTAGCAAATAACTATGCAATGGTTCAGGAAGATCCAGATTTGTGCAAAGCATTTCACATCATCCTGCATGAAATTCTTGGCTCTAACCCAGAGATATGGATTTGATGGATGGACCACACAGTGGATAAGGAACTGGATAGATGGATATACTCAAAGGGTTGCGGTCAACAGCTCAATGTTCAAGCAGAGACTGGCCGTGAGCAGCATTCCTCAGGGGTCAGTATCAGGACAGGTGTCATTTAACATCTTTGTAGGCAACATGGACAGTGGGACCGAGTGCATCTTCAGCAAGTTTGTCACCACCAGCAACCTGTGTGGTGCAGTTGACATACTGGAAGGAAGGGATGCCGTTCAGAAGGACCTTGACAGCAATCCCAAGAGAAATCTGGAGTCACCATCCTTGGAGGTATTCAAGACATGTAGATGTGGTGCCTAGGGACATTGTTTAATGGTGGACTTGGCAGTTCTGGGTTAATGGTTGGATTCCATGATCTTAAAGGTTTTTTTCCAACCAACATGATTCCATGATTCTTTAAAAATACCTTTTCCATCTTAGATGTACTGCTTTGCATTAGCAACTTCACATTATGATATTCACACTAAAAAAATTTTTAAAAAAAGCTTTTTCTTTTTTTTTTCACCAGTTACTGTCAGCAAAATATTAAGTGCTGTTCTGGTAAGCACCTGGCAAAACCCTGAGGAGCACAGACTGTAAAATCCTAATGAATAAGGTTTCCTGTTAAGTAACCTCTACTGAGGCAGGAGGGAGAAAAGATATTTTCTTTAATCCTAGATGGTTAGGATACAGATTCCTGTGGTAAATTTTATTCATGTTGAAATAAAAAAATGCAGCCTTGATATCAAAAAAAGTTCAATACCAAGAAAATGGGAACCATTTGGAAATAGCAAACCATCATCTTCATATCTATATGTACTCAAGAGTTCAGATTATAAGGCAATGAATGTACGGCTCTGAAGATATTCCAAACAGCAATTTGAATATTTTAAGGTCATAATCTCCTCTTTATATGCAATGTATCAACTTTAGAAAATATTTTCCTTCAACAGTAAAAAACCCCCAAATGCTACATTGAAAACTACAACCCCTCCAAGCTATTTCACATATATTTAACAATACCATGACCTCAAACTGAAGATGTTCCTTATGATGTTTTACCATTTTCAACATGTTCAACATTTTATCCTGAGGAGAAAAAAGTTAACCTTATTGAAGATACAGAAAAAGTTACAAAAGAATTAAAAGCATGCTAACTACACAGAAGACTAGGATTCTACTACTAGCACCTAAAAGACGATGGAGAGTAGTAGGATCAGTGCCTTTGTAATTATCAATTAAAGTTTAGAATCTTGAAACTGTGTCTTTAGTCTCCCTCAAATATTAAGTTACACACCAAGATGTGCATTTATAATAGGAAAATGCATGATGTTACAGTTATACTTAATCTAGGGTGTATGCTTCCTCTGTGTGCCACCCCTCAAATTCGTTGTGAAGCAACAACATTGAAACTGTCTGGCAATACTATTCTTTCTGGCTTACCAGAACAGTCTCTGTCTTCAAGAAACTCATTCAAAATCATCTCCTGTTCCATAACTTGATTTCATATCAGCAACTACTATGGGTGACTTTAACTTCTACATTATTAATTTAAGAATTACTTTTATAAGTCATACAAAAAGGTCTATCTAGATAATTATTTGTTTCTGACAGTGAACAACAGCAAATCCCACAGAAAGATATCAATACATGCCAAACAAACAACTTCATTTCCCTACAATAACCTTCCAGCCTCCAGCAACTGATGGTTCAAGGACATTGTAAACCAGAGGCACTGACTTTATCCCTAATGTGTTTTTCCTCTATGAATGTATTCAATTGTTTCTAGAAGCCATGCAAGCTTTTAATATCCACAATCCCTGGTTCAGAAAGCTCCACAGCGTAATAACCTATTGTACACAGACCTATACTTGCCATTTGTTTTGAAACTTGTACAGTATTTAATTTGATGCTATTATGTCTAATGAAAAAGAGTCAATAAAGTGATACCTGCACATCTCTCCAGTGTTACTCTCTTCTAAGATACCTCTATCATACTCTCAATCCTATCATCAGTCACTCAACAATGAAGCCTTTACTTAATTCACTCACCCTTAATAGGCATCTTTTGCACCCCATCTGTGATGATTATGATTGCACAAGAATTGCATACTGTATTTGAAAGTACACAATGAATTTACGCAGTAGTCATAATAACATTATTCTCATTGAAATGAAAGCTAACATTTTCATAAAACTAATATAAGCATCAAGAGCTCCTGCCTGAGTAGCAATTACTGTGTCAAAAGTTATTGCTGCATATGTAAACCTAGGATTATTTACTTCCCCATATACATTATTTTATAATTTATCCACATTTTTCTGCAGAGAGCTAGACAAAGACATAAGATTATATGGAGAGATCCTGAAATACAGCTGCAAAGTTCTGCCTATATTCTACCCCAAATTTCTCATTTCCTTATTTTCTCTCTATTCCATTACATAAACTCTGTCCATTACACCAAATCTTCCAACAGCCATAAAACACACAGATCATGTGATTATGCCTCTGATTCCAAGGCATGGAAATCTTAGTTTCAAGCACCTGGGAAGTACCTCAGACTCAGAAAAAAATGGAATTAATCTTTCTGGTCTTGTTTTACATTTTGCTTTGTCTTGCAAGTGGCTTGATGTTGAAGATCTCTGCTGATCTCATGAGCATCTCAGTCACTGCCAAATCAGTGTTCTCCTATACAAAGTAGGAGCTTTCATTTTAAAAACTGGTTTTAACCTTCTTTAGATAGTTAATAGACCTCTAAATTATTTGAAAACATTGGGGAAGTGCATATTCTGTTTATTTAAAGCAAATTCTACAAGTTATGTACAGGTGTACTTTAAGGCCATGCCTAGAGTCAGTTTTCACCTCCTCTTTTAGAAGATCTTTTTAACAAAAAACTAAGACCCAGCCTAAAGCTACTTGTAAAACTTAACAAGTTACTCCACCTTCTAAAGCACTGACAAACCTGAGAAGTCCCATGTCATTGAAGAATAGTCAATACCAGTTTTACTGACATAAGATTGTGTTACTAAATTTTGTTATACTGAACTGATTTTTGGGTTGTTTTTTGTTGTTTGTTTTTTTTTTTTTTTTAAATTCGCAGTGTCAGCTGTCCGTAATCTTAGCCTCTAATAGAACAACTACACTGCAGTTTTCCACAGAAAAGCAGATTAGGTTAAAACAGAGCCATATTTGGGATATGAAAAAACACATCCCTGCATTTTGAAAAGTATATAATAAGCCCTCATTCCAGCTCAATTCTAAAGAAGAACAGAGCAAGTAACACTTTACAATTCCAAAAAGGAAAGGAATAATGCAATAATTAAGGATGTGAATTTTACATGAAAAACATATAAAAGCACTGCTTTTACAAATGAAGTTTTGAGAAATAACCTGTATCACAGAATTCTCCCACCCTGCACCACAAATAACAGTAATATGCTGAACTACTTGGACCTTCCAACCTTCAGGCTGCAGAGAACGGGAGAGCACAGATGTAGCAGCATCTGTAGTAGTCTGTGCAAACTTGAGATATAGAAGGGGCAATTGCATTGACACCTAACATGCCATAAGCAGAACCCACACCTATGTCTTCCCTTTATATCAAAATGGCAACCCTGTATTCTCAGAGCACTTGCACAAAAAGGTGACCCTGTACATAAAAGAAGAAACCAAGATTATAGAGTTTTCTCTCAAGAAACAGCCTTAGTTTGCTATGTAAAAATATAAAGCATGCTTTATTCACACATTTTCAATTCACTACAACATTAAAAGCCCACAGGTCATGTTTGTATGATGCAGTTAACATAAAACTAAGAGCTTACTGCATTCAAAATAAAATATTCCTTACTGGCATTACTGCAATAATTGACCTAGCCCAGGGTCATTTTGAAACAGTTTAAATGCATCATTAATCCAGGGTATTCCAAAGCAGCTTTACTAATATACTATAATAAATTAGAACAGAGAAGCAAGGTTGCAGTTAGCATGCATTTAAAAAAAAATAATATTATAACAAAATATGCCAAGCATGCAGATTAGAGCAACATGAAAGAGAAGGCATGATAGCAACATGACTCAGAAGTTTAAAAAATATATTTGATGAGATGCATTTTCCTTATTAGTCTCCTGGGTGTACATTTTTCTGACTTTCATGTTTCCCTCCTGTCATTTCCATCCTAGCATTGTAGCAACTTCTCACTGTCCCCTATCATTAAGAGAGAGCTGCCAGTATTTCAAACAATCAGATCAGTTGAGATTAATCTGCAATAAGGAGGTTACTAAAAGGAAGAGAAGGACAGTTGTTTATTTTAGATCATGTCAGGAGAATGGCAGGTTAGCAAAATGTATTGTAAAGACTGAAGTCTTGGGCAAGTACTTTTGAACAAACATGTGTATGGTCTCCTAAAAAAATCCATATGAGTGTCCACTGTCTGAAGAGTAGAAATGACTAACAGAAAAGATTGGATAGAAACAAGGGCATAAATGAAAGAAGCCAATACCATTATTTCCTATGTATTTCAAGACTTAGAAGTAGAGAGGGGAAAAAATATTCAGAAGATTGTTGAAAGTTATCACTGTGCAAAAACTGAACATAAAGTCAGCCCACATACAATCTGTGCTTAAAGAGGGACAAGACACAAAAACAAAATTTAAATAAAAATCCAAATTTTAAAAGAAAAACCCAACTTGAAAATGTCAAAGGCACTGTAGATTGTATCAAATTTATACTCATTACCATATGCTTCTCCATGTATTTCCATGGTGTCTCTCACAAAATTGTTCCATTCCTCACATGCTTGTTGGCACATTACACTCAGAAAAATAAATTCTCTCTTCCTGTAGGAAGCGAAGATGGTCTCTTCACCTCCTCCTGCCCATAAACAAGCATATGTGTCTGTGGGTATATGTGTGTATATATGTAAATAAAAGGAAAATCTCAAAGCCCACACTAATAAGTACCTCTGAAGAGTCTATTCTACTAACAATTTCTTTAAAATTCATTGAAGAATTTCACTTCCCACTGAATTTTAGTTTCAAGCTTAATCAGTAAGATTTTTACTCTTCTGAGTCACATAACAAATATTATTACGACACAATAAAGTGGAAAGTTTTCCCAAGACCTATATCTTGGAAGAGGTTACAAAGTGCACAGGCAGAAAATAAGTGTGTCCTGGCCTTGATCTCCCATGTTCATTTGTCATTCATGTTCATGCCAGATGCAGAAGCAGGTTGCTGCTTAGCATGATGCCATCTCCATTTCCTTGTTCTCAATATAAAATACAATTTTTCTTTATTGCTTCTGAAGGAGACATCTGTTGTACGTCTAGAGCATTTGAAGAAAAATGTCTCTCACATGTTCATATTGAAGTTGCATCAGAGAAAACACCTTAATCGTGACTGCACTATTATTATGCTTGGGGTCAGAACATGCACTTACAGCACTTGAAATTTCTGAGCAGTATTTTGCTGAGATATCACCTCAGTTTTATAGAAAGCAAGTCTCACATTAATAACAACTCTTTGTCAAGCAGATTCTTTCAACACTTTGCATATGAATGGTTTAAAGAGTATCTCAGCATCTTCATCTTTATTGCCCTTGGTACACCTTCTCTTCATGGAGCAAGGCAGCAAGGAAGATGGGGAAAGATCACAGACAGTAGTGGATTGTGTTTCCACACAAATCTATTTCCCACCCCTTTGCAGTTTTGCTGCCTTCCCTGACAGAGCTCCCGAAGTGTCCTGTCCTCCTCTGCAGTCCTTCCTGCTCACGTAGCATGTCTGTTTGCACTGCTGAAGATGGCAGCTTTCAATTTTGCTTTTAAATTCCACCAGTATAGGCAGTTGGTGGAAGTGAACATAACTTCACTTCCATTTTAGCAAAGCACAGGCCATTATGCGTGTCCTGGCTGCACTTTCATTGGGCTTGTATTTCTTAAATGGACTACTTTAAGGAAAATGGAGATATAAAACCACAGTCTTCTCAGACTATGTAGTAATAGAGCTCAAAATGAAATCTAAACATCGTTAGGAGGAGTGCCTCCACTTATCTGGGAGAAATTTCCATTGCTTCACCATTACTGGGAAGCAGGTCAAAGATGTCCTTATTCTGAAAAAGATTTAATCTGATGTGAAACACAGGTTGAATATACTGAAAGAATATTTTGCTGTGAGGCTTTTGCATGTCTTTTTTTTTAAAATATTCTACTCATTTTTACAGCTATCCCAAGTACTTTTTAAGCCCATATATGTTTTGTCTTTAATAATTCTGAAACTTTAGTGAAGAATTTGTTACTCAATGTCATAAAAGTTCTGAACTTACATTTTTATACTGGTGTTATAATTGCAAAATTTGATCAGCAATTTGACTGTCACTTTAGTTTATATTGAGCAATTTGGGAAAAACAACATCCGTTCAAGCCTGTCATTCATTTTGTACCCATAACAAATGCAACTTAAAATGCAGTCATTTATCAAGAGTCTGAGAAAAATAGAAATATATAGCTTATAGAATGGTTTTAATGTGTCTTTTACATGCATTCTCCATGCTAATGTGAAACTACCCCTCAATAGAAAAAGGAATCTAAAAATTTCCATGATTCAATTCAATATAGTAATTTACCCAGCAACCAAGTGAGAGATCAAAAAATTAAAGAATCTGAAATGTGGGGGGGGGGTCCCAAAATAAAAAACAAATTGAAAGGAGAAAAAGAGGC
Source organism: Xenops minutus (assembly GCA_035221455.1). Taxonomy (NCBI): domain Eukaryota; kingdom Metazoa; phylum Chordata; class Aves; order Passeriformes; family Furnariidae; genus Xenops; species Xenops minutus. The sequence goes on along the minus strand of JAWWEE010000122.1, from coordinate 36,345,457 downwards.
AGGAGACGAAGGTGTGCTGCTATGTTGCAAATAAAAGAGCTTTTCCCACTGAAAGAACACAGTAGGCATTTACTCTCATATTAAATATATATATTTTAAAAAGTCAACTATTGCATTAAACTATATATTACATTCTGTGCAAGATGGACAATTCAGAACTGGAGTATCACTGGTGGTTAAGGACAAGGTTTGGTATGATTTACAGACTCTTCTCAAGTTATGTAGCTCTGGCTAACTACTGCTGTATCTGTGCAGCTTTGTCAGAGACTGGCAAAATTTTGCCAAGGGTGAACCTAATCTGTGCAGAAGAGATTTCAATTGCCAATCTCTGCTGGAGTTAACTCTTGTGGGTGGAAATGTCTCAGACCTCCCTAGTACATGTGCACTGTTTGACCCTGCTTTCTTGGAACAACCACCTAAAGTCTCAGTAGGATTACTCAAAAGTTACGTTCCATCTGCAGCTATAAGTCCAGGGACTGGATGGTAACACAGAAAGACAAACTGATGGTGACAGAAAAATATTTTATCTAATGCAAAATTGGGAGATTTTAAACAGTGAGGCAAAACATACAAGATAAAAAATTTATCTCACAGCAGTGAAGCTGTGAACATTGCAGGGCGTGTATTTCCCAGGCATTGGCTCTGAACAGAGGTGTCCTTCCTCTTCCCCATCTTCATATATAAACAGACCTTGTAATAGGCTCTATAAAATGTTCTTACTTGTCCTAAACATTTGTTTACATTCTCCTAGTAATTTACAGAAAACTATTTTCAGAGAGCAAAAATAAGTACACAGGCTAAAATTTTCTAAATAAATTCATCTATTATTCTATTTTAGACACTAGTATGAAAAAATCATGCTTCTTTAAGCAAATGAGCACCTTCAGTTAGTCTGATAAATCTACACTTATACACTTCAGTGACCAATCCAATTTCTAAAGCACTCTGTATTAACACTGGTGTCCTGACAAAATTCTAGTTCAGATAATTAGTCTGCCTAGCTAAATCTCTTAGCAGTATCACACACTGTCATAAACTGCTGTGTAGCAAAGAAGTAAGCTGTTAAATTGTCATTGCTTCTTAAGCACAGAATCAATGGTTTATGGCTGATTGATGAAACATTTAGGTTTACAGTCCAGATTTTCTAGTCTACTATGTCCAGTTTGCACTGTAAATTTGGCATTAAAAAGAAACAAACAAGAAACAACAACTGGCAATGCACAGGAAACTGCACTGGACATGTAAGCTCTTAGACGGCACAAACCTGACAGAAGTTTCATGGCACTGCACGTTTATGCTACTGCCAGATGGCACCAAGCTCCAAACTCCTTGTTGCTGCAGCTCTCATGAGGGTTACTGTTCACGTGGTTCTGAAGACAACATGCAAATATTCTTCAACTTCTTCAGGGAGAAGTCTGGCAGACAGGCTTAAACTGGTGTGGAGGTGGTTTCGGGTGAAACAATGAAGTATCTGCCAAATACTGTTGTGTCCTGTCATCAGAGACTTGGCTGAAAAATTCAGGCATGGGATAGCAACCAACAGCTGGAGGTGATGGTAGGGAAAGGGATGCTGTAGTTATCTGTTAAATCCACATGTGGCTAGATAAAAGCCTTGTATTCCAGCTAGTGACTGCTTCCTACAGGCAGAGGCCTTCAATAAACAGGATTTGACCAGAAGGATGATAGGAAATTCCTTCATTAGGATCCTCCAAGACATCATAAAACCACAGCATAACATTGTTCCTCTGAAACATGACTTTGCACAGAAACATGACAGCTCTGACCCTTGCAGAGTACAAGCATTCAGAAAAGAGAGGGATATTGCAACCTACATATTTCTATGTTAGTTGGACATACACCTTGTAATTTTTGTTCCTGCAATTCTCTTAGTACATTGTTCTTAGTTTGGTGATTATCAAATAGGTGACTTCAATCACCAAGTGTTTGCATAGACTTGGAGCCATGTCATCTTCTCAATGAAGAAAAATACGTGAAAATTATGGAAATGAAGGTAAAGAATTTGAAAGCTGAATTCAGAAGTTGTTGAATTCCTGTAACAGATTTTTTTCCTCTTCTTTACCTCTTGAGCAAACCTCCAAAAGCAGGTCTCTCCCATGGTGTTCTTTCATAAAGAAGACAGAAAGGATTTCTCTGTCAAAGACACATTTTGAGAAAAACTACCCAGACAAGCATATCATCCAGCAAAACTCCTCCAAATGTGACAACTGTCAAAATCAGCTTGAAACCCATGAAACACTGCAGAGCTTGACCTTAAAAAACAGTTTACCTTGTGTGCTGATTGTGGATGGGATAGAATTAATTTTCTTCACAGTAGCTGGTATGGGGCTGTGTTTTGAAATTGTGCTGGAAACAGTGTTGATAACACAGGGATGTTTTTCTTGTTGCTGAGCAGTGTTTACACAGGGTCACCTTTTCTGCTTCTTGTACTGCCCTGCCAGCAAGGAGGCTGGGGGTGCAAAAAAAAAAAAAAAAGTTGGGAGGAGACACAACTAGGACAGCTGAAATCAACTGACCAGTAGGATATGCCATACCATATGACATCAGACTCAGCAATAAAATCGAAGGAAGAAGGACAGAGGGACATTAGGAGTGATGACATTTTTCTTCCCAAATAACTGTTAAGAGTGATGGAGTCCGGCTTTCCAGGAGATGGCTGAACACCTGCTTGCCCTGGGGAAGTGGTGGACTATTTCCCTGTTTTCCTTGTATGAGCTGCTTTTTCTTTACCTATTACACTGTCTTTACCTCAATCCATGAGTTTTCTCATTTTTATTCTTCAGATCTCTCCTCCATCCCACCAACACGGGAGTAAGCAAACAGTGATGGTACGGTGTTTAGTTGCCTGTCAGGTTTAAACCACACTATACTGGAATTCTCAGAAAGAAGTAAGTTCAGAAAGTTGCCATCCCTTCATAAAGTCTTTACACATTTTAAAGAAACATCTAAAAACTAGAACTGCTATTTCTTTCAGTCAGTATAGTTTAGTCTCTTGACCGTGAGGAACATTTACAATATATCTAGAATTTTTAGCTTGGGATTCCTGAGTTGCATTGTATTTACTTGTTGATCTCTGAGCTACTTTTTTTTTTTCAAATTTATTTAAAGGAGTCAATCATGTCTACTCCTGGCGCAAATCCATCAAAATAGTTACTATATGCTCAGTTTTGCTGAAGTCAATTGCTACAAATGTGTGCATCAGCATATTGCTAGACAAAGACCATAAGTTACCTGTCTATGCATTAAAAATACAAGAAAAGCTGAATTGTTCTTTCTTCTATACATGAACAGACACCTGCCTACACACACACTTGCATTTCCACTGAACAGTGGAGATGCACAGTTCAGTGCAGTCTGGCTCCTGACCAAGATGCACCTACAGTACCACTTCAATTCTCCAGAGTCACACACAAGAGATAAATTCCCTGCACAGGGAGATAAGGAAGTTTATGAACTGAGCATCATGACCCAGTTAAGGGACAAGACAAGCTTGGGTATTCCCCCCAATCAGTGTGCAATCTTGCACTCCACTACAATCCCCCTTATCACAGTGGTCTTTCTACAAGTCCAAGTGTTGGCATGCACAGAGATTTCTTGACCCTGAGTTTTGATTTAGACTAATCTAAAATGACTATACAGAATAATATTGGCTGAAATGCATTATAAATGCTGGGTTAAATTAAAAAAACCCACCAAATATAGAAACCAGTCCATTTTATCCTGAAATATATACTCTGTTTAGTAACATTCCTGAAAATTGATAGGTATTAAATTAACCACAGGAGGGCTCCCTCTGGTATACTGAACACAACAGAATCATACTGTTTATTGCCAAAAATAATATTGTATCTTAAAAGTAGCAAAGATTTTAGACCTCAAATTATATTTTCCTCAGTAGGCGCCAATATACACAAGGGAACAAATTTATACGTGAACAGTTTAGCTAAGGAAGTGAATTACAGAAGTGTTAACAGTATTACTTAAACACCTAAAAGGCAAACTCAGGTTGCCAATGCACTGCATTTTAAGACATTAACTCTGTTTTGTCATGCCATGTATAGGGACTCTTGGAACTGACACAGCAGCACAGAAATGAACAGGGCTGTAGAATAAAAGAGGATTGAACATACCAGGTGCCAGCTGCTGCTCTGGGGAGAGAAATGAGGGCTTGCTTGGAACAGCACATGCATTGAAACTGAGCAGAGAAAGTGAGGCTTCATATTATCAGTATTTTTTATGGTTTGACAGGTACTCTCCCAAAATAGTACAAATGAATGCCAGCAACAGTCAAGCAGCTACTTTTGCAGACTTGAGACTGTTTGTCATCTTATTCTTTATTTACTCCTAAAGAGAAAGAAAACTCTCTCACCTCATAAGTTTGCAGTGAAAGTAAAGGTGAGATAGTGGAACTAAATGCATAAGTAACTGACAGTGTCCTGACAGTGTAATAAGAGAAAATAGGTGAGTATTTGTGTCCTAACCAAACCATAATTTGTACAAGATATTCCAGCTATTGAAATCAACTACAAGAAAAAGAGAAATATCGCTAAGGGGTGGGAGGCAGGATGGGGAGGTTTCATTCTCAAGATACAGCTTTTATGCAGCTCCAGAAACAGAATTCAGCAAACCAAGCTTCACTGGAATCAATAGTAAGTTAACAGAGTTAACTGTCCTGGAAAATTTATGATTGTCAGAACCTGTGTGCTAAACAATAGGAAACATTGCACTTCAGGATAAATTTAAATTTTTACCTCTTTCACAGACTTCAGAAATTAATGGCTATTTGCAAGACAGATTTCAGGCTGAAACCACTTCCTGGATCCAGAAGACAAAGTCAATACTTTCACAGCCACCAAGCTTGGAAGGTCAGTTTTGTGCCTATTTGCCAACTACAACACAAGGTCACAGGATTTGCAAGGCCTAAATTCTCCTTAACCTAAGAAGTTCATTTAAATCTGTACCTCAAGTATCCCCTGAAAAAGAGGCAATCTGGGGTTAACCAGACAGAAATAAAGACTTCACAGGACAGAAGAAAGAGAGTGTGCCTCTATCCCATGTAGCAACGTTTTCTCCTCACAGCCCATCTGTATTTTGCTCTTTGTTCTGGACACTATGCATGCACCAAAATAAAAAGGGTCAAAACCATTCAGAATTTCTCTTGTAGAAGTGCCTCGACCAGAAGGTTAAAGCGGCATGCCTCACTGCGCCAAAGTGTAAGTGAAATGAAACCAGAAATCTACCTTCCTTCCTTTACACATCATAGAGCATTTCAGTAATATACCTATGAGTAAGTATTACAAAGCATCTGTGACTAAGCGATGCTGCTGTTCAATCCAATTTAAGTGAGGAGATTTGACACTGCGAGATTTGATATCAGCAGGGAGATGACAAATCAATGGAAAAAGTATGAAATTAAGTTGAAATATATTAGGGGTTACTTCACTAGACTGCCCTTCTTTCAGTCAACTACACTGGCATCTCATATAAACAGAAAGAAACGTATCTCACAATACTTTTCACCAAATACCTACATTACAGACTCTAGAAAGCTGCAGCAAGAAATTTGGTTCTTCTACACAAAGTTATGTTTCATATACTGAAAGTGTATAAACAGACTAGGATAAAGCCCTACTGTAGTCAAACAAAGTAGCACTAGCTTTAAATAGAATGAAATAGCTAGGTTTGGACATGGATTACATCCTACTGGTTGTACTACATCGTTGCTTTTTCATCCACAGAAAACAAAACTGAAATTAAGTTTTACTAGCATAACTTAGTATTTAAAAACCTGACCTTGAAATTTTATCAAAAGATTAGAGAGGATTCTTATATGCATAGCATCTCAGTGAAAAAACAGAAACAAACACCCCCACAAAGTTAAACTACCTGTAAAAACCGTAATCAAAACTCAAGGGCACCATAATGTGCTAAGGAATTTACAAAACTTTTTTTAAAAAGCAATAAAAATACCCTATTTGACTTCCCTTAATCTCAAGGTACAGCAAGGAAGACTGACTTAGAACTAAACCAGAACTGCATTTTTTCCCTCATGTGTGCCACTTGACTGTCAAACTACTTTTTATGAAGATCTTGTTGCACCAAGTAGTTCAGAAGGTTCATATATGTACTTTTACCATTGAGGCTCTAAATATTGTGAGAAACCAAAACTAAGTTGCAATTATCAAAATAAAAAGATCAAGACTATCAAGAGAAAAACCTACATGATAGCTAAAAGAAAGTTTCTATGAAACAAAGATTCATATAGATTAATAATGTTTATAGAATTAAAGTGAACAAAATCATTAATGTTGTCTGAATCACAGTTGTCAATACCACTTTCTCATCTTTTAATTTTTCCTACAGAAGAGCTTCTCTGGTGAGAAACAGAATTTGCACAGAGACAAAAAATACTCTTACATAACTTATTATAGCACTATTTTTATGCATAAAAAAGTCAACTTATTTCATCATATTAGAATTTCTAGATAGCATTAAAGAACACAAGTACCTCTTCCAGGCACTGGAAATGACACAGTCCCCAGGGGACACTGTTCTACCATTGACAGAAGCAGACTATTTTTGCATTGTGGACTGCTTTTAAGCAGTGTCTCTGCTTACTGCTGTCAGAATCTCAATGTCTCCTCCTTCAGCCTGCTATCCTTCCCTTGCTGTGGTGCTGTGGCAAGTAGCTGAGGTGGTGGGAGAGGCTGACAGAGCCCTCATTCACAAGGGTGTTTGAGGATGTCTGTTTTAGCAATGAATTGGAAAGCTTAACATGTAACTAGTCAAAACACCATTTCACTATCTCCTCAAAAACACCTGATGATCAATAACATTAATTTAATTGCTCTCAAAACAAGATGGTACATTTATAAATATTATTTTCAGTATCAGAATAATACTAGACACACATTTTATCCATCAGGGCAAAACCACTTGAGCCTGTAACCAAATTACTGACGCCATAGACAGCTCTGCCTCTCTTTCACAATTAGGAACACACAATATCAGTCCAATATCACTATGGCATGCTGACTCTACATACCTATGCAACCTCACACAATCACAGAAATAACAGAAGTCTGCTGCAGTTGCAGTAGGACTGCCCTCTAAACTTGTGTTAAGTCACACTAAGTATCAAGTAACTGAACACCTCAAGGGCAAAGAATGACTGTGCTGAGTCTCACGTCTTACTAACTTAATAGGGAAAAAGAAAGTTACATTTCCACTATGATACTATTTCTAATGCAGTATTTTCTAGTATGACCTCATTTTTAGTGTAGTCTCCAAGTAGTCTTACCATTTCCTTTATATTTAAGGGAGTTGAACTCAAACTTGTATTTCAACCCTTGTTCCTTCTAAGTATTTTGGGTCATAATGTGCACATCAAAAGACACCAAGTAACCTAATTGCATTACTTGCCTGTACTTCAACCTGCTTTCCCCATTGGGAACATTTCCCCACTGCCAACATGATTTCAATCCTTACCATGATAACAGAATAACATTAATGTCATTTGTAAGGTTTGAAGTTACACTGCTCATTTTTGTTGCTTTCCCATTAAACAGTCCCATTACTGCTCAGTTAGTATTCAGGCTGGGAGAAAAAGGAAGGGGATAAAAAAACCCAAACAAACCCAGAGAGAAAAGGAAGCTAGCAAAAAGACCTTTTCAGAAAACCTAGGACTTTAAATTTTCTGGGGTCTCATTAGTAAGTCTCACTAAGCCTTCACATATGCTCAGCTGCTTATTTCCAAGGTTTTCTTCCATCGCTTTATCCAGAACAATTTTCTCTTTTTTTTAAACAATTTAAAAAAGTTAGCTCCCTTTGAGTGCTAACCAGTCATGCTCTAAGTAGAGTGCTGTCTTGAACACTAGCAATATCATCTGATGTCAAGGCATGTGTGTTTTAAAGAGCCATACAACACACATGGAAATCATTACTGGCATTGGAAAAGCAGACTGCAGTGTGCACCTTGTGAACTAATACAGTCACTTACGATTGTGTTTAATTTTCTTTCAGCAGAAATTGCTTCCAACTAAATTCTAGCACCTGACACCTACTGCATTTTTAAACCCATGGAAAGATAAAATAAGCTTCAAATTAAGAAGCTATCCCTAACTTCCTCCTCTAGTAATATTCAGGGTATTCCATTAACCAAAGTTACAGCATTTGGGAGGACTAACTTCTCTAATGGATAGCTATATTAACAAAGAATCAAATATGTTATTGCTCAGTTGAAATCATTGACTTAAATACATTTAGTATGTGGAAAATGCACTACATACATGGGTGATGACCCTTGAAATGAAGACTACTAATACAATAAAATGATAAATGATGCCATCTAATACACTCTAACATGTAGGCTATGCAAGTGGTAAACAAGCTAAAAGATCAAACAATCCCATAATTTTTTACTAATGATCTATGAAATATTCATGTGAAATTTAAATTACACTAGCAATTATAGTGTAGGGCCATAGCACTGTTGAACAGAACAAACGAGCTTTGGTAAATTACAGGCAGGGTTATAAAGAACTGCATTACAACTCCTTAAAACTAAACTTCACCTAATGCAGGTCACACTGCGATTTATGAGCCATACATAAACCCAGCAAGCTGAAGAATAACTCAAGAAAAAATCAGCTTATGTCAACTACTGTTATTAATAATAGTGATTGAAGAAACTGTAAACTGAAAATATTTGGGAGTTCGTTGTGACATCAGTCTGACAAGCAGTTACACACAGCGTAGGTGTATCAGGTCACAATAGTAATATTCCGAAGAGAAAAATACTGCCAGTCACTTCTGTCGAGTTTTCAACAGAAGAGGAAACAAAAAATCTCGGCGGTACGACACCTAGATGGATCCGGAGCAATTTCAGCGGACCTACAGCCATGTACCAGTTCGAGAAGTATTGCAGACGGTCAGACAAACAAAAGTTGCGGTAAAACCTCCACTTCTCGTAATGAAAATCAGAGCCCAGCATCACCCTCGGCTCACCAACGAAGCATACAAAATCCCACGTCCTCCTAATTTCAGAGGCAGCCTCTGTGACTGCTCACCCTTGCCCTACCCGGGGAAGCCCATCCCGGCGGGCTCAGCTGTTCGCTCAGAAGTTTCCCTCCGGGGCGCGGCGGCAGGACAAGCGCACGTGCTGCCGCTCCCCGCACCGCCCCGCACCGCCCCGCACCGCGGCTGCCGGGCCGCCCAGCCCGGAGGGGCCGAGGGGAGGGCAGGGCAGCGCTGCGGGGCACGGCGGGGCAGGGCACGGCTCTCGGGCGGCTTCGCACCTACCTGCGGCTCGGCGGGCTCGGGCGGCTTCACCAGGTGCTTCTCCTTGTAGAGAGACCAGAGGCCGATGTCGGGCAGGAAAATCAGAGCCGCGGTGAAGAGCAGCGTCATTTGCAGAAACCTCTTCTGTTTCCTCTTCATGGCCAAAGGCGGGCTGCTCTGCTGGCGGTGGTGGCGGTGTCAGCTCCCCCGGCACGGCGGGGCCAGGTCCTTCCCTCCCCGCTGTCCGTCCGAGGGGCCCGGCACCGCGGAGAAACTTCGCCCGCCTCACGCCTGCCCACGCCGTGCCCGGGCGGGGCCGCCCCTCGCGGTGGCGGTGGCGGTGGCGGTGGCGGGGCCGGGGCTGGCGGCCGCTCCCCCCGACCCGGCGCGGCGCTGCGCGGCGGCGGAGCCGCGCCTGGGGGAGAGCATGGATCCACCTGCGCACGGAGCGGCAAACAGCCCGGCACACGGCGGGAGACGGGCAACTGAAATATTTTTTAAAAAAAGGAATAAAAAAAAAAGGAGGGAAAAGCCCCACAGCCCGAGTCCAGTAAACAGCGTGGGACCAAGAGCGCCCCCTCCTCCCGGCTCCGCCGGGGCGCTGGCACTGCGCGCAGCCCCACGGCTGGCCGCGCCCGCCCGCCTCACGTACCCCTGCCTGCCCGGGCCCGGGCCGGGGGGCGCGGCATCATGAGCTCATCACGCGCAATTTGCTAATCAAGAGTTTAAAAAAACCAACCCTAAAACACAGGAGAAGAGGGCTGAGGCCGGCACAGCGCGCCCCTCCGCGCCGGGGAGGCGGGCCGGGAGAGGCGGCCCCGCGCCCCCCGCCACCACGTGCACCGCCCGGGCCGTGGGCAGGCGGCATCGGGCCCGCCCCGCCGCGCCCCCTCATCCCGGCCGCCCCGTGTGTGCCATCCGCCGGCTCCGCCGCCTTTCCCCCGGCGGGCGACGCGCTGAGCCCGAGCCCGGCGCGGGTCCCGCGGGCCGGAGCGGAGCCGGGCGATGCTGCTGCCGATGCTCGGGCTGCCGCCGGGGCTGCCGCCGCGCACCGGGGACGGGGCTTGCAATTCCCGTTCCGGTCCGTCCTCCTGGCGCTACGTGAAACGCGGGGGGAACCGCGCGGAGAGCCCGCGGGCGGCTCCCTGCCCGGGGGCCCGGCCCGCTGCGCCGGGCGGTGCTGGGGCGCTCACCTGCCGGGCGCTCCCCCCGCAGCGCCGCCTCTCCCGAGCCCGCCTGGCCGCAACCCGAGCAGCTCCAGCCTCCCCCGGACCGCGGGGGCTGAGGTCACTCTCCACTTCGGTAGCAGCACCGAGGGAAGGAGATGTTCAAAGCGATGCCACTCCGGTTGTCGACTTGTACTCAGCTTGTTGCAATCGGACCCGTTTGGGCATCTGGTCTGAGTTCAGCTAGCTGCTCGTTCTGACCACGCAGTGCAATTACCTTTTCATCTCAAACTAACTCCTCTCAGCAAAACAGGAGGACTCTCAGCTTAAGCTTGCTAGGACCCAGTGTCCTTTCGGCTTTGTCATATCAAACAGTTGGAAAGTGTGTACCAGACTTGGAACGTTAACGTGTCCAGAATGAATATTGAAAAATAAAGGTATACCTAACTTCCTTTTTTTTTTTTTCCTGCCTTGCATGTAGAAAGCTATCACTTCAGCGACAGTCCATGTCGCTAAATTGGTGACTAAAACATTCCTCAGTGTCTAGGTCTTAATCCTACTGTAAGAGTCCTCTTTCGGTAACCACAATGCATGTCTGCAAACGGTGAGAAGTAGTCCTGTCCTTTTCCGTGGATGAGATCGGTCTTGTCCATCCACAGAACTGTCTTGTGCAGAAAGCATTTCCTACATATGCATAAAACAGTAAAAGAGGCAGTTAAAGGTTATTTTTAGGAGAGTAGCTGGAGATAAAGGAAAGCTTGTGGGAGGAACAGGAAAACTGAACGATGAAGGTGGGATGAGGAGAAATAGCACAATGCAATTTACATAAAAGTAGGACTGGAAGGGACCTTACAAGGTCAGCTCTTCCGTGGCTCTGCCCCAAGGCACGATCAGCTACATCTGTGTCATTTTTGACAAGTGTTTGTCTAAGCCATTCTGAAGTCCTCCAGCAATAGCACCACTCCAGCCTCCTCAGGCAATCTGTTCTGACTTGCCGTTGCAGACTGTTCCTTAATGTTTAACCTGAACCTTCTTTTCTGTAATTTCAGAGTATTTCCTTAGCCACCAAAGGGACAGCAAGCAGAGTATTCCTCTCAGTCTTTACACAGTTAAAGCTAACTTCCAAACACTGTTCCATAGGCACTCCAGGACATCTCAAGAGCTGATGTCTCTTCCTACTTTCATCAGGACTGTCTTCAACTGATTTGTATCTTATTTGAAGTCCAATGTCCAAAGCTGGAGATAATAAGCTACATGGGACTTTGTAAGTGTTTATAAGAAAAGAATTGTGCATGTGTCACAGTGTGTATTCTCTTTCCATGCTTCCATGTGGAATGCAAGCTTTGGTTTTAACAGCATTAAGGTGTTAACTAATGACCATTTCATGATAAAATGTAAGCTCTGATTTGTTTTGTTTCCCTCAAGACCACCTAATTATTTTTTTTTTTTCATTTCAATTGCTGAATATTTCTCCCTTTTGTACTGTCTTTATTGAATGTAATTTTTGTTCCAGTTTGTCAAAATCATTTTGAATTTAAGCCTGTTTTCCCCTGTCATATACAAATGTAATAAATTTGTTCAATTCTTTAATCCAGACTGCTAGCAAGAACTTTAATGTGTTCACCCATTCACAATTTACTCTCTCTGTAGTTTCAAGGTAATTTTGCACTCGTCCTGATAATTGCAATACCTAAGTAAACTAATATTGCTTAGAGGAGTGTTGTGCAAGGCTTTTTTCTATTGTCTTAGTGAAAAAGGATGTACTTCATTGTTTCCTTTTCACTCCTGACAAATTATAAGGATGTCATAGAAGATCACCAAAAATGCTATGTAAGCATTTACACTTTTAAATTGTTGCAGCTAACCAAGGAGGTATTCAGTTCAACTGAATTTTAAAAATTTGGGATTTTAATCAAGAGCCGAATCCACTCAAAGACAAGAAGTACTCAGAAAACCAAGGGGCATTTATCTTGTCAGAAATTCCACGTACTTTTTTAGCTTAACATCCAGAGTTAGGAAATTTCCAAGCATATAGAAGATTTTGATTCAGCTGTCTTTTTGTCTGGAGACATTCAGCCCTGATGTTCTTCCACTCAGTGCAAAAGCATAATAGCTAAAACTATCCTATGTATAGAAATGATTGCTATGAGATCATATAATAATTGTATAGAAAAGTAGGACTACTGGCAGGAAATATTTAGGAGATGTTGCATCTAGAATTCCACAGCATGCCAGTTAAGAATCTCTGGAGGTTGAAGTGAATGCAGACATTGGCTCTCAGAAGATGAAATTCAGTTTAATTTCCTGAATCCTGAGAACACTTTTATTGTAGGGCTGTAGTCCACATCAGAAAAATCCAGGTCTGCTTTGTAAAGAATTAAAGGCACATTTTTCAGCAAATAATTTTTTCACACAATCTTAAGCCACCTAGCCCTATTAAGCACTGCTGAATTTTAATAAGCTAAGCTAGTTTAAAGGAAGGTAAAAGAAAGTATCACTATCATGTAAGTTAAAACCTGGAAATATACAACAAGACATGGCAATAACTTATGCTTGGCCTAGAAGAACTTTCAGTGAAGATGCAGAATATACGTTTTTTTCACTGGGAGCATGTTCAAGCCTCCAAGTACCTGATGTTTGAAGTCTCAAGCCATAAATGATGAAGAAAGAAAGAGGTGCATCCTGAAACCATGCACACCTTGGCACCATATTTTATTGTATTGGGAACATATTTGCATTTCCAGTCTTACATGTCCTCCTAAGCCAAAAGTTCCACCGAGATTTCTGATACGACTTAGCACAAAAAATAAGAGTGTAAAAAACACTAGCAGGGATGAGAACTAGCAAGCAAGATGACTACGAGAAGCTGTTCAGACATGCATTTCAAACCTAGAGGCTGAACTTTGGCGGCCTGCGAGGTAAATTTTTTGAGAGCACAGATTTATGTATAGAATTTTTCAAAAGGGACTCCAGTTCATGGCTAATCGATACTTTTCATGCAGGAAAACCACTATTCAGTGTATCTATTGCAGCAGCCAAACTCTGCACTCACATGAAAGAAAAGTACCCACCTTCACATTCACTGCTAGAAACAGCAGAGATTGATGTGCTGTAAGCAGAGAATGAATCTAGTAAAATGATGATTAACCATCTGTAATATTGCCATATAAAAAAGTGAATAAAGGTAATGAAATGGGAGTTTGCTTTGATTACAGTATTTACTTCCAGGTCACTCAGGATGTAAAATGGCCTGGTCTGTTCCCACGCGTTTTTTCCTTCTGCTTAGTGGGAGACATGTAGTGTTGCAAACCACTCTCAAGGAAAGCAAGATGAGGAAAGGGGCCTGTTCTTTTACTAGTACAACCCTGATCTGAAACAGTTGCAAACAGTTAATGACTCTGGTATATAGGGGACTGACATTCTGGTTTTCATCCTCAGACCTCCAAGGGTGCCTCAGTGTACCTCGCATCCTCTCTCTGTATCACTTGCCTTAAGACCACCAAAATATCAAGGGAAAGGCATGACACTGGTAGTGCACTAGAAATAGAAATGGAAATTCAATGTGATACAAATGTATTCTTTTACAAAAGCTCAAAATCCAAGATCCTGCAAACTCCCACAGGAAACATTTATTTTCAATGTTTTCTGCAGAGTAAAGTTTCAATGTATTCACCTCCAAAACCGAAATGCTTGTTTTTATGCAGACTCTGGATAAAAATAACAATACATGTAACAGGGTTTTGGGTTTTTTTTTGTTTGGTTGGTTGGGGTTTTTGTCGTTGTTGTTGTTTGGGGGTTTTTGGTTTTTTGTTTGTTTGTTTGTTTGTTTTTTAATTAAGCTTATGTTCCTAAGTCATTTGGGCCTTCCCTGTCTCCAGTTTTGTCATCAAGTTTCAAAATTGCCATCTCATATTTGTACTGCTGCTGTGGAAACACTTTTTTTGTAAATCTTATTTGTTGGGTTTTTTCTTGGAGGCAAACTCTTGTTCTCAAGGTTATCTGAGAATTTCAATGGAAACAGAAAGCTAGGAGCCCTCCTGTGCATACAGGAAATAAAGAAATTAATTTCCCAGAGAGAAACTCAGGAGAAGTTCCCTTTATTAAGATTTTTGGATCCTGAGTTGTATTTTTTAAGTTGCTAAGTTTGGCAATATTGTATAGAGCAGAAAATTTACTTGAGAGGTATACTACAAACATTTATTAAAATTGAAGCATTTGTAAATCTGAAGACCTTTTTAGCTAGTGGAAATTTTCTAGTCATAGTACCCTTAAAGGTTCATTACCTTAAATAAAGAGGGTAATAGCAATGAAAAGAACTAAATTGTATGAAAACATTATTAGAGAAGTTGTGTGTCCCTTCCCCCATCCCCGCCTCCTTACCGCAAATCTTTGTCATTCAGGAAATAATATCATTCCTCTTCTAGAATTATAAAGTTTGGTTTAAATTCTGAAGAAAAACTCCTTTAAGAATCAAATAGAACTTAAATGAGTAATGCTAACACCATGAATTATTTCCACTTTCAGATCTTTATTCTGTTTGACTAGCTGCATGATGGATGATTGCTTCTTCATTGTTGCAGTGCCACTATAAACTAAAGAAAGCAAACAAAAATGCTGATGGATCAGACTTTTTGCCAGTTACCTCACAAGCTGCAGATTCACTACTGCACAAAAGAAATCACTGAAATGTAAGGGTAATCAGGAAAGTTTATTTTGAGAGAGAAAATCAGTACAATGTCAAATATTTCTAAATAGCTCAGTAATCATAAACCACTGATGTCAGGAAAAATAGTTGCTCATTCTTCCTTTCACAAAAATCCACAGTAATTTGGACCTAAATATGGTGCAGGAACATGGCATTTGCAGAAAGTTAGATAAAAAAAGTTATCTTCTTTTAGATCATCTTTTTCAACATCAGAACAAACTCAACTCTGTGATAGCTAGGAAAAGCACTTTGCTTTCTTTGAAGATCAACCCTCCTTTTCAGTCTTCTCACTGTCCCATTTCAGAAACCCTGCTATACATTTTCCAAGTATCTAATATGGCCTCACGTCAACATTACTCTTTTCACATTCAAGAGACTCCTTTGTCTGATAATACATAGGGCCTTCACACTGTCATCACACAATCTGATCTAGGTTGGATCTAAAATAACATATTACTGGAAATAAAACAGCACATTCTGCAAAGCTTCTTTAACAAGGCTGAAAGTCTCATCTCACCAAATTTGTAAAATAATGCATCAAAAGGTAGCAGATGTCACCTTCAGTTCCGACTTTTCACTAGAGGCATCACTAACAAACTTCAGGGATGTCTACACTGATAAATAGGGGAAGAAAATTGTCTAGAGGGAGCTTCACATTGCTTAGATGCTCATTTGCCTTCTGGGGCTTTTGGGATGATCCTTGGCTGGACTATGCCTGGGTCCAGCACTGGCAGTCATTTATTTCCATTAACAGTATGAAAGGATGAATGGTTGAGTTCGCACCCTGCTGTTCATATCTCTGACATCCTCATATCATCCTCCCAGTCTGCAGAGCACCACATGCTCCAAACCCTTGTCATGCCTTCCTACCATTCCCTATGGTACATTACACATCCTTGAGGTCTGAAAAAGCCCCTTTAGTGGCTTGCACCGGGACCTCATGTCACTTCAAACACTGTAATGGCCTGCATCTTTTCTCTACCTGTTGTGTCAGAGCTCAAGGTATCAGCTTGAAAAGTAAGCACACTAAAATGTTGGTTTGCTACTTAGAGTTCAAAATATATGCAGTATTTCCCTAACTCACCAACGGTTGACAGTTTCTGTGAATTATACCTAGGACAATGAATGCTATATAAATCCTTTCTTCATTTGTAGATGAAAAAACTGTCAAAGAGAATTTAAATAAAGATCATAATGCTGACAGCTCCATTCCATTAGTGCAAATTTCTAGTATACATGTATATAAAAACATGAAGCAAATAAGAAGCAGCACATTTCTAGTGCATTGAATTCTGTCGTGTACTGTAAAAAAGCATAATAGATGCCACAGAAGGCAAGATAATGGTCTATTCTGGCTGCAACCCAGCAATTACATAACCTGTGTTCTAATAACTACATAGTGCTCCATCATTAAGGAGAAAATTTTATTTTATTTAAAATTATAATCACTAAATCAAATTACTTCTTATGAGCTGTGTGAATGTATGATTTGAAATATTAATTCCACCATATTTGAGTAAGAAAATAAGTGGTGAAAAAAACAAGGCTCAAGATAAATTGTTTGTATTAGAAATTATTTTTTGTAAGAGATGTTTTTTCTGCTTTTTTATAATTAACATTTTTGACATTTTACATGCAAATACTGAAGAGCAGAGATAAGCCAACGTAGAACATAAAGGACTACAATACCACTCAGAAAAAGTGTTTATCAGTATCTTTATAACCAATAGGTACTGTCAGGCTGATCTAGTCTTACTAACTAGATATTTAGTTTTTCCTGTGGAAGTTTTTTTTTATATTTCAAAATAGCCATCATAAGAACTGGGTGATTTTGTCAGCTATTGTAATTCAGACATCACAAGCTGTTTTTTCAGTCTCAGACTTCATTCAGGCTCATAGGATATTCTACTGTAGTAGGATTCAGAATACATTAAAGGATCAAACATAAGAAATACAAATTTCACCAAATATTATGAAGGAAATAAAGACAAAACTACCCAAACAGTTTCTTCAAAAGCTTATATAAAATTTTTGACTAAATTCTTCCATTTCAATGAGTTTCAGTGCAAAGGTGAGAAAATAATGTATTAATGGCTATCAGATGTAAAAAAAACAAACAAAAAAAATGTTACATGTCTCTAATTAGTCCTAAATTTAAAGAATCCAAGGGGGGAGTTAATTTTTTTTTTTTTTGTAGGGGAGGGGGCTTGTTCTCACTGAATAAAAGACTAGATAATACCTATCAAGAGCCTGAGAGCAGAGAAAATTTTTACAAATGTGTGGACGTCTTCGTGAGCACATGCTTGTCCCTTTTACGAATGTTTGAGAGTTGCCAATTTCTGATGTTAAAATATCTACATATTCATTGTCTCTAAATACCCAGCTTACTGTGCATTTCTAAATGTGATTTTGACTCCAAATAATGAGAAGCAGCACCAGGTGCTAGAACTGCAGTACCTTAACTTGAGAGCTGATAGTGCTTAGACAACACCAAAATGTATGTGGGGAAAGCCAATAACATCCTCTGTTGCTGTAATGTGAATCAATAAGTATTCTGTCCTGTCCTTTCAATTCAGAGTTAGAGCTCTTGAACACATGTATCTGGCTTGAAGTTTTTCCTAAAAGTGAGAACAAGAAGAGCTTCATTTAACTGCAGCAGACAGGAGTAAATGAGAGGTGAATCAGGCTTCAGGCAATAAACCAGTACTTTCTGGTATGGCTTGGCAAACTAATTTTTTTCTAAAGCTAACATTCTGAAAGGGAAATGTTTTTTCCACGGTAATGGTCAATCTTAACAAATGTATTTAGAAATTTCCCCACCTCATTATACAGAGGAAGCATTTTTTTATAACTAGGATACTAAGGGCTCTTCATACCTTGGGGGGCTAATTTTTGTCACTTAATACAATATCAAGACGCTCATTCCATGGTCAAGGATAAAAAATAGAGCCAAATGGATTTTCAAAAAACATTCATCCTGAAGTTAATGATAAACTTAAGAATAACTAATGTTAAGAGCTCTTTTATGAAGTGATTAATGAAGTCTGTCAGATAGCAAATCCCGAGATCTCTAAAACTTTCCAGGTACCTGCATCTGCAATTTTATACATACTAGAGGATAAAGAAAAAAGTAGGAAGAAGCTTCCTTCTATAATTATAGATTCTACTATATAGCTATAGTTTCTACAATGGAAAAAAAATCTAAATTTGAGTTGATGCAGAAACAAATGAATTGGTTAAAAACTAACCAACAACAACCGAAAAGAAAATCACCACCAAACTTCATAAAAAGGTAAAACATAACCATAGTAAAGAAACTTTTAAAATTGGAAACAGCAAAACCCTTAAGATCTTTTCAAACAAAACTCAAAGAAAGTACTCCATTTCAATATATATGGGGGCTTTTGCTTAGTCCAAAATTAATTTTCTTTTTCAGTTTTCCCTTTCAGCCATCATCCTCCTTCTCCTGCCCACTTCTGTTCCACCACACACATGCTTAGTTGAAGCTTTCACTCACGTCTTTCCTATGCTTTAAATGACCTTGACATTGATGACATTGGCACATCATGAATGTAGATATGTGATATTGGAGCTAATTACTCTGATTCATGTTTCTGACCTGAAGAGCATATAATAAGTATATGAAAGTATATTATACTAAGCACTTTGCAAGAGAAAGAGTTACTACAGTTTGAACACCTCAGCAATAGGTAGGAATTTTGAAATTTCTTCGAAAATCTTCAAGCTCATATTCTTGAGGTTTCACACTTGAGTTAAATCCATTCCAGTCTTTGGGAAACCACAAAAGCAGCTTGCATTAGTGGTATTACACTTATATGTTTCAAGCTTTTTAAGACCATTTGGCATCTAACAGTAAGACTGAAGACAGTATCAGCCTATGTACATAGGAGTTAATATGACAAATCAGGTTACTTCAGAATGAAATGCCTCTTTTTAGATGATGTTTATATATAAGAACAAGTTAAATTGTCATCTCTTCTTTCTCTCAGGTCTCATACTATGGTATTCTGCTAGCAGAAAACTTCCTTGCCAATAGAGCAGGCCCTATCTGTCATTCACTCTTCTTGTTTCTCAGCAGAGTTAAAAAAGCCTGACAGTTTCCATGAATAACAATGACACATACTCATATCTTGGACACATACACTTATATCTTGCAAAGAGGCACAAATTTTATTGATGAAAAAGGGGGGAAAACCCCTCAGTGTTTAGAGTTTTCTGAGCACTGCTTATGTCTGGTTTTGAGTGAAGATGGAACTGCCACCGTGTGTGAGACAATGAATCTGCTTATAGCTGTTACCACATAATTCTGGCCTAGGCCATTGTGACTAAGGACCTGTTTTCACACGTCTGTTTTTTTAACCAACACCCTATGCTTTTACAAGAAAGATTCTTATGTATCTGGGTTCCAACAACTTTTAATACATAGCTGTTAACCATGTTTATGCATCTGCATTTAAAAAGCTACTTAAGCACAGTTGTTTGAGCATGTTCTTGGAAAATATTCAAATATCATAACAGAGAGGCATGTTTTGGAGGAGTTGCTCACAGGCAGCATGCAGAAAATGCTTTTACTGCTATGAGAGCTTTCCATGGTAGGTTTAACAAACATAATTGCATAAATATAGTTATAGAAGATCTATACTACCTAATTTTCAAAAAAGCTTCACCTACCTATGTGGTAATAGGCTTATTTTGTCAGTGCAGCAGACAATGGGAAAAAAATTCCAAGAAAAGAAAGTACCTCACCCAAGCTTACCTAGATTTTGTGATTAATAGTGCAGCACTATGTCAGTTTTTGGTCAGACTGGTGTCAGTCAAAATTTTTTCCCTAGCACAAGCTAACTCAAATTTCAATCTGAAAATTTCCTCTGGTCTCTTGAGATTCTGGAAAACTAGAACTAAATGTCTTTATGAAAGAAAAGGGAAGCCATCTGCATATAGACCTGTATTTAGAAGCACTTTTTATTATTGGCATGAGTGATTTGGTATTTTGTTTTTCCTTCAGCTCAATTCTTGAACTTCTGACTGTATTCAATCAAGTTGACTGAGAAATATACTTACGTCCTCAGGGGGTATGCACTATTTCAAATTATAATTTAGATATACATTCCTTTTTTTTTTTTCTATTTTCACTTTGTAAAATTCAGCTCTTGTAGAGGCTGGTCAAGCATCAGTCTTTAGGAAAAATGCTGTTGAATATTATGTTAAATCTTGGCACAAAAAGAGGTATATGCAAATGACATTTTGAGAGTCATCATCAATAAAGGAGCAATTTAGAATGTTACATAGGAAAAGATAGAATACCTTGAGGGCTAGAATAATAAAAGTGAAACTGACTTTAGTATAGTGCGGGACAAGATCATATATAAAATGTTTGGAAAAAAAAATCATGAAAACTGGGAATGAAATTTTGGCTAGTAGACTAAAATTTCATCAAATATTAGAGGAAAAAACTTAATTTTTTTAAAGGGATCTTTTTAACTTTATGAGTAGGAGAATACATTGGGGCTACATGCAGCAGCAGAGACCTCGCTTAACAGATTAAGCGGTCCCTTCCAGCCTGAGGGATTTGGCTGATTTGTTGGATCTGTTTGACCAATGCTACTCCTATCTCTGTCTGAAACTCTCAAAATTCTGTATTGCCCTTCTACTCAAGGGCCGAGAGAATTGTCTTACCTAGTTTTTCAACCGTTTACTTCTTTTAAGGATTAGTGTTTAAAAACTGAATCCTTTTGAAAATGCTTACATTTTAAAGTGCCGATGGCTTAGTCACTTCGAGAAATCAGCTACTAAACAAAAAGTACAGAAGATGAAGCAGACATAGCACAGAAAAGAAGTATTGTTTCTGCTCAACTAAAACCCTACTGAAACCAAGCTGGTGTAGGGTCAGAGTGCCTTTTAAGGGAAGCAATAATGCTGCTTCTCAGATTGGGTCACCCACTGTGTAATGAGTCACACAAGCCTACTATTTCTTATGCAGTTGTTTCAGAACAAAGGTCCAAAATCAAAAGACAAAATAGGTCTTCAGATTTTGTTTCTTTGGTTGTTTATTTGTGAAGCAAGAAAGCTGTAACACAGCCTGAGTAGTTTTGGTCAGTGTCACTGTATAAGGACACTGATGAGAAATTGAAAAGTGTCAGAGTTCCTCAATATGCATCATGATAAATTTCAACATTTGAAAATTCTGCATTTGGTGGGAATCCAAGCCATAAAGTTCCTGCCTTATTAAGGTCTCAAATATTTATTTTTTTCATGGCTGGAATGTCAGGTATTTTGCATGGCCAAAGCCTCACTCATGCTCAGCAAAATGTTACTTGCGAATAAGTTTCAGAAAATTACCTATCAGCCTCCCTTATAAAGAGGGTGGCTGAAGCAAGGTGGAAATAGACTTTGTACACATTTATTTTATTAATATCGCATAGTCATATTGCTTAAAATTGAACTTCATAAAGTGACTCATGCATGAGTTGCCAATATTTTGGAGCAGGAAAACCTGTTTCTAAATGTGGTAACCCTGATCAGTCTTGGCTAGCAATCCTTCTTGATTAGTTCACACCCATCAATCTGTATCAGATAGAAGGCCTGATGAATCTTTCCAATATACACAAAGCATGTCCTAAAACTAATTACTGCCAGTCCAGCTACCTTTGTCTAAAATACAGCGAGCCAAACAAAGTGAACTCTGCTATGTTCTTATTTGATGGAATACTAGGAGATACGTAATATGTGACTTGTCAGTATATGTAACCATTTGGTTGTATTTCAAACTGTGTTGATGTTATTTTTTAAAGGTACTTTTCTTATGAGCATAGGAGGAGCTAGCCCCTTTGTGGAAGACAGAATTTAAAAGCTGAAGCTAATGTAGAATTGACACAGTATGAAACATGAAATAAATGGTATATAACAGCTTTCAAGATGGAGACAACAAAAAGCTTCACCAAAAAAGAGGAAAATTCTGCAGTTTTGGTATACATACTGAGATGGTTCAGTAAGAACATTTTTATGACTGACAGAAGTTCATAAGCATAGGAAAATGATGATGAGGTTAAAGAACTTCAGAAAGTTAAACAGTTGTTTGATGAATAGGAATGTATTAAAATAACTTTTTCAATGAGAATTTAAGAGATTTCTTTTTTGGTCATGTTTGTATTTCTAAATAAAGTCTCAAAATGCATTACCTTGCAAACTTTACTTTTGATAGCTTAGCAATCTTTCTACTCTATAACTATTTCTCAATAAAATACCATATGTTTTTAAAATGTCTTGTGACTGTCTGAGGTTATACTACGAATAGGTAGGGTAGAGATAGTAATATAAAGACATTTAAGTTTCATAATCAAGTAGTATGATGAGTGTCAACACTGCAGTTGCAGTTACAATTGGTAGCTCCATGGTGGAGCCAAAAGCATGAGCTTTACACTTACTGCTGAGAGAGAATCAGAAATATCATGTAAGTTTGACAGCATCCAGCTTCCTACAGAATCACTTTGTTTCAGCATACCCTACAGAACAGTTATTTCTTAAACTAAGCTGCAACTGAAGTGTGTCAGGAAGTCTATTTCATTAACTGAAATAGCTAGTTGTTTTTAGAGTGCCAGTCATCAAGTTTCATTGCTGCTGAGTGTAGATTATATCATAAGTATACCACAGCAAGGGGGAAATTTCCATTTCAGAAAGGAAATCATAAAAACAAAGCCATTCCACAAAGATATCAGACTATAATCAAGTGTCCTGGGGACAATCAGCATCTTTGATTTTAGCTGAATACTTTTATATGCTGATAAATTGTACCATTCAGTGTAAAGCATCTTAATTGAGATGAAGTGCGTAAATAATTTGTTTGCTAAAGAATCTTTCCAAAATTAGTGTCATAAAGCAAAGAGTATCCTTTCTTATTCACAAGCACATTTTAAAATACAGTCTTATATGTCAGTTTTTAGTGAAGCCTTAATCTCGTTTTCACAATTGAAAGTTTTATTCTTTGAAATTATTAATTTTTAAGTATTATAAACTTTAATGTTCAGATACACATTAAAATAATATGAGAAAAATCATGATGTAAAATAAAAACAATTCTATGTTATTTTATACTAGCTATGTACCGTTCTTTCATTTAAAAAAAGGCATCAAAACTGACATCATGAGTGAAGCTTGAAGCTACTCCCCATGCCTAGTCAGGATAGATACTCTTAGAAGGAGAATGGGTCCCTCCTATTGCATTTCTTCTTGTCACATTGGGAAACCCAAAAGAAAAATCACTACCCATTTACTACATTGTTTGTGAACTTGTGCAAACAGAGTTCAGATGTCAAGTTATTATTCTGGATAAACCACTGTGTGTCACAGACAGTCAAGCTTATTTGTTGCAGACATAGGGTGATTATCTCCTAAATCAATTAAAAGCTATACATTTGTGAGAGAAGGCTTCTTGTTGTTGCATGAGGCAGTACAATTCTATGGCTTTGTGAACCTTCACTTGGAAAATTTCAAAAAATTTTATCAGAACTCACTTATGTCTGATAACAGTGGGTTAGTTCTTATTCTGAAGCAAGCAAAGAGCACCCTGAGTTGAGGAGTCCAGCTTTCAGTTCCTTGTTACAGCTGGAGAAGATTCCTTTGATAGTGCCCAAGTTTTGCCTGGCTAATGTAAACAATTAACAGCATCCTCTCAGGTTTCTTAGAGAGTGTTCTCACTCATAATTAACACTCTAGGAATGACATTTATTCCTCATTTAATAGTGGTAATAGGGTGTCACTTCTGCAACTTTCTGGAGATAGAATTTTCAGGGCTGTGCCTTTTAAGGATACTTATAAAAGCAGATGAGCTACGAAAATGGGTTAAGTGTTCATTTGTATGTATGACAGTCATTCAGTATACTAGCAATTAGGGAGAATACCAAATTTTAGGTTGCATATGCAACTGGCATGCACATTCTGTACTCATTTTGGAAAGGGTACTTCCTGTTCAGTGGTAGATACAGAATGCTAACAGGGTACATTTTTATACATAGCTGTTGGTCTATCATACTTAATCCATCTACATTCATTTAAACCATTCATTTAAACGTGAGGGAACACTAGCTATTGAAATATACATTGCGAGTTCAGAGCGAATTTCCATTTGTCTTAGTGTTAGAGGTTAAGTAAGCTCTGAAGTATGATCAATCCTGAGAAGTACTGTTTGAACTAAAATATACCTTTCTAATTTGTAAGCTCTTCAGTTAAGAGATGTATCTACTTAAACAGTATTTTGCAGATGGAAGACAAAGAGCTGGAAGCATTACTACAGCTACAGGTGAGAGTGAAAGCTCTTGGTAGTAAGTACAAGATACTGTGCAAATTGCCTGGAGCAAAAGTAAAAATGCAACACTAAATCACATGTAATTATAAAACTGTATGATGCCTCTAATGACATAATTTGCCATCAGAGATCTACTTCAATAGAGAATTTGAGAATACTGAAAGTTTTATTGCAGCACAGTTTGTTATTGTGAGTGCTACTGACATACTACTATTTACACAGCTGGTTTAAAGTGGAAGATCTGTTTTTGCAAAATAGCATATCACATCCCCATAAGGAAGCAGGCTGCATTTCCGCTGATTGTAATAATGAATTAATGATCTCAGAAACCAGCTGGACATCAAGGAGGCTGTTGCATTAGTGACAGGGAGAAAAGGGTGCTGAGATGACAACTGCCACACAAACACCTACTCAGCATATTGCCAAGGAGTTCAACTGAGCTGAAAAGGAGTATAAAACTGCTTATATAACCAATGCCAGTTTTGCTAAGGAAAATAATTGTTATGACTCATGTGAAAAGCAAAGGAGTTACCTGAAATCTGGGGGAACAAGTCAGATTAATGCAATGCTAAAAATTTACCAGTGTGCTGCTAACCAAGATGAAGAAGGTGCTTAAAAAAAAAAATAGAAAGAGAAAAAAAGAAAAAAGAGGGAGTAACTCTCTACATGAAAAATCTGTAGCTAAGTCAAGTACTGATAATGCAGAACTGTAACACACATGAATTGCTGAAGACATAGATCTTTAAAAAACATATTTAGGAAGCTGCGGTAGTTAAGAAAGATTATATAAATATTTGAAAATAGTAATTTAAAAAAATGTTACCACAATAAGATAGCCCCTAAGTGTTTTTCCAACATGCATAAAGAAAACTTGGATGGATTTGGGACAATATGGTTTTATTAAAGCATGTAAAGTAAAAAAACAGGATAACTATAGCAATGCTAAACCAGGCAAATAACTATCAAGCTCAAAATATGTTTCTTTTAACTGCAATTTTATTTTAATTTGGACATCATTATGTTGACTAAAGATTAATAATAACAGAAGTGGATATTATTTCGGATGCTACAGACCAATAGCAATAAAGCAGCTGCCCACCTATTTCTCCACAAGAAAAAAAAATATAGTCCTAGACACTAAGAATTGTGTTAGTACATAGATTTCTAAAGGAGTGATTTCCCCCAAATAAAGGCCATCATAAGTCAAACAGGTGATAAAACCATATTTAAAGAGAATGATGTCAAAAGAAATTTGGAAACTCTTTTAAAATAAGATGGCTGCTAGAGTGCAAGTATCCTGCAGTAACAATTCTGTTAACCAGGTGACAATGACATCAAAAAACATGTCCTTTCATGTTTCAACACAATGTGAGCACAATATCTTATGGTATAAGAAAACAGCAACAAGGAAATAGAAAATAAATCAATACTTACAGGATATATATGATAAAGGAAGCTAAAGGAATTGTGAAAAATGTATGGTAGAATGGGCTTAACTAATCTTAGTAAGAAGATTTAAAAGTTAGCAGGTCAAATGTGATGGTGAGTGATTAGGTGCATCTTCTGATGGACATGACAAACTAATTCCTTACAGTGAGAGACCTTGCAGCTGCTGAGTTTTTTCTGCTCTGCCCCCACCAGTAGTGCTGATAATTCAAGTAGTGCCTAAGTATCTTCACAGGGAGAAAACACTGCATGTCACCTAAAAAAAGACAAGATTATGAAACAGGTACCTAAAGTCTAAAACCACAGTAACTCATATGAGAAAATGCATGCAATTTAAACAATTGGTGGAATTAAGCCTTGTTATGCTATATTAATAGAATGGGTAGACCCACATGCTTTTTATTTCTGGAAGACCTGCTTTATGCAGGAATATTTTTTGGACTCAGTACAGGGTATCTTGGCAAAAGAAAAGTACCAGTCACTACAGAGGTCAGGCTAAATGTTCCAATAATACCTGCCGTTGGTGAAACTTTGAATAATATCATTGCAATAGCCTCTTCTCATGTCTTACTTATTAGAGGAGATAAATCCCTGACTGTGTGCCCTGGGTCTGCTTCATGTTGTTAATCACTTCGTAATTTCCCTTAGAGAATATATTGACTAAATTGCCTCAGTCTCAAAGTATTCCTTTCCCCCTTTATATCTCTATGAAGCATCTGTAGCTTTTTTCTGTGTTGAGAAAATAAAATAATTTTACCTCTTTTAATATTTCAGTGTCTGAGACATTCTTCAGTTTTCTCAAATCTGAAATAGCAGATAGATTCTTTGGAGAGAAACTCCAACTCTGCAGAAGGCTTTTAAAACCCTTCCTTCATAGTAACTTGGAAACTGCTTCCCAGAAATTTTCAGTTCCCTCCAATTCTTTTTCTTTCTAATAAAGATATAATAACTCTTCAGAAAAAGTTACATATATGAAAAATAAATTAATAGAAAAAGGAAATTTCCTTTACCTTAAATACTTTTCTAGACTAAGTGCCTCAGCAACCTTTCTAGTTTAACCAGCTGGAATGAAAAAGAAAAAAAAGGATTATTTGCATGCAATTTTATCTGTGTTGTTGAATACAGAAAAAGGCAGAACACCAAATAATAATATTAAAAACAAATCATAGCCTGTGTCTAAAACATGACATTTTTGTCTGGAAGACCGTGTCACAGCTGATAATGTTGAAATTAAATTAAAGGACAATTCTTGGTAAGAAAGCCTAAGGCAGAAATTATATACTTTGCTGATAATCTGGTGTGAAGCTGGAACAATCAGTCCCAATTTAAGAAGGCTATGATGATGAAGGAATCTAATGGGTCACCTGCATTAATATACTTTTAACTTCAAAGCACATGCTTTGATGCTCTTTCCCAATGTGTGAGCTGTACCAAGAATTTATATGAGATTAATTGAGGCAGAAAAGAAATTAAAAGGGAAATTACAACAACAGTAAAAGTAATAATAACTCTTTCTTATTAGAAATTTACTATAATACGTTTATGTGTAAAGACCAATACGCAGAGTGGATGGGGACTCAGGATCCCTGACCACTAGGGATACTCCCAGGAAAGATCACATCACATCAAAGTGCATCCAAAATGCCTCTTTCTAGTGTCAGAGTGGTGAAAAAGCTGTGGTGTCAGTCTTACTGGCATTCACTTTGTCAGTAAAACAGAGGACTAACCTATAAAATTATGTAAAGCAAATGTATATTAATTAGTACTTTATGCAATATATAAAATGTCTTTCTATCTAGTGCTTCAAGGCACAAAACATTTGTTTGATTTTTTTTTTGGACTTCGTTCAAATTTAAACTCTCCTTCAGGGCTATAAGATGAGCTGCCCAGAAGAAGCTCAATGGAGCTTGAAATATACCAGGTGCTGAATGGATTCACTCCCTTGCCAGTAGCTGTAGCATGAAGCAAACTTGCCTTTATTGGCTTCTGCCCTAGTTTTTCAACACAGCCCCAGGCGTGCTGCTGATCATTTAGATTTAAGCTTATTGGAAGTTCTAAATGCCTCTGACTGCAGCTACCTGTAGCTTTTCAAAAGATGGAACTGGCAAGTCGACCCAGAAATCTGCCTCAAACTTAATCTTAATAAATTACATTTAATCTGCCTACTGTTTGATACAAAAGTTCTTTGTTAAAAACACATCCAGCAACTTTGAAGCACAGTGTGGATGAATGATTGATGAGTATCAGCAGCTGCTTGAAAAAATATTGATTTCCTGTACATAACAACGCATCTAAACATTTAGAATATATTAATATTTTATATGATCTTAGAAAATAATGTACTATAGCTTTAACATTCCAGCAAAGAAATTTAGTCCCTGGTTGTTAAGCATTTCAAAGTATTTTGGTTTTGTCCTTTCTCAAAGTACTCTAGAGATAGGTAATTACATTTCCTTGTGAATCAGACAGATACTGTAAAATGCACCCAGTTACTCTACTTTTATTTTACATATATGGAACTTAAAATTTATGTAGAGAGTCATATTTTCAAAGGGTTATTCCTGTTTGCCCTATATATATATAGTGAAAACTTCTCTAAAATTACCTTAAACATAATTGTATTTACTCGCAGTGCGAAATTCAACAAATTCAAACATTCCCAGCAACTAAATTTTTAAATATGCCTACCCATTTACCTAGAATAATAATCCAAAGGATGACCAGAATCAATAGTTTCAATTTAAACACTGCAGACCTGACCTAAATTGCTTTGTATTTTGCTGTTAGAAGTGTTGATTTCATAAATATTTGGTGTAGATGTGTACAGCATAATATATGATGATACATGTATGTAAATTTCAGGATTGATAGGATTATTCCTAAGAGTTTGCTTTAATTATGACTAAATATAATAAAATGTATCCATAAACCAGATGGATTTTTCCAGAGCATTGAGAAGCAAAGAAAAGCAAAAGGAAGATACCACACCAGCAAAATAAGAGATCAAATTGGTCCAATACGGAAAGATTCTTGCAGAGTCCAGCCTAAGATTTAGAAAAGAAAGTCTTTAGATTATTTAGAAGTCACTGGCTCAACAAATTTTGATCAAGTTTGAACTTCTTTACTACTTTACTTTTACTGGTGGAATTTATATTCCTTTAATTCTGTGACTTTATGTGCCATTGCACTTCTGGGCCTAAGGGAGCATCTGAAACATAAAACTGGTAAAGACCAGATAGGTTTCAGAAGCAAGCTTAGTCCATCTTACTGACAGGGGTCATTTCCATTAATATCATATCTTAATAACTATGTCCTTAGACTGCCACAGAGCCCTGCGCATTAGCTTTTCTCATGAACCCTAGGATTGAAAGCTGTTTACAAAAAGGATAAAAGCATGACACATTGTTATAAAAAGTCATACTGCATGTATTAAGATTGATCTTTTACTTTAGTACACATACTTTTAAAACATCCCTGTTCCTTTAGGCTGAAGGTGAGGAAGAATTATGTCTTGAAACCAAAATTCACAATTAAGCTATTTTTCAAATATTACTAGAGCAGCTCCCTCTGGTGAGTAATGATTATCAAAAAGAATTTATTAATAAATAGATACCATCAACTCTCACTGTTCTGCTTTTGTTTTGCAATGACCATGGTAAATAGAAATATGTATGTCTGAAAAATCCTGCTGCTTCACAGCTATTTGGCCCTAAAGTAATACTTGCCACCTTACAGGTGCTAGGACTCAGTCAAAGGCATTAGCTGGTCCAAGCATATGTCAATCTCCCACATCTACAGATTACATCACATTTTATGATTCACTTAATATATATTTGCTTGTAAATAAAAATGCAGTTTCTCCATTAGATTCAACCTAACAAAGGAAATTATTGAAATCCGGATTTTTGAAAACTAAAGCAAGGTATATTAAACCAGTGCATTTCACAGTATAAGAAGGTAAAGAGAGACTACACTGTCAGTTCTTAAGAGATACCTAGTTACCCAGTAGTAATTTAGTTCCTTTGTTTATCTAAGCTTACCCTAAGGGTCCTCAGTGTGAACTTTACTGCTGTAGTAGTCTATATTGTATAAAACCTCTAAATGATGACAACTTACCTTCTATTCCTCTTTCTTGCTTAGAAATGGCACAAATGGATGAGAACAGGAAACACTTTTCTCCTTCATCTCTTACCTAGCTCCTTCCCGTGAGCATCTTCTTCACAGGCTGACAATGTTCCTGTTGTGAATTCCAAGCTTTATAATTACTTTTCTTGTGCCAATTAATCTGTGAAAAAAAGTACACACCATGAGTTGTTTGACCTTTCCAGAACCTCAAAATTATTTCCACATTAAGAATGAAAAATTATTCTCGTTAAGTATGTGAATACAACTTTCAGAAGAAAGTAAAACAGAGAGCTCCAATTTACATGAAAATTCTGAATGTTACTGCAATTAGATATAAAGTTTTATTAGAGCTTTTTTAGTCTGTTGTTAACTGCTGCTGAGGAAGTGTCAGACTTGTTCCACTATCACCTAGGGCAGCACTAAAAGGCACAGAAAACATAACTAGGAAAAATGGCCGAGAGTTTTATGCAGTGTAATATCAATCATAAGGAGCATTTTCCTTTATGAAATTGTGATCACCTGTTGTAGAGACACGAGAAAATCATCACCAATAAACTGAATGAACCCCAAAGAGTTGGAGGATCACCAACAGAAAAAGACAGATCAGCACTAGGATGCCCAGTCACACTGGTTGTCAGACACTACACCTGAAAGGGTGTTCTGTCTTACACAGGGGCTTCTCTATGTCCCATAGATCTGCAAGTGGACTGGACATTTGGGATAACTAGAGTATCCTCTTTCCCAGGCACTCACCTTGCTGACGGAGGTTTGCTAGTCTGTGAAAGCAGTCACAGCGTGCAAGACCAAATGTCCAATCCTTTTGTATCCTTGTCATATGTTGTCCTATGGCAACATGCAGATCCACTCTATCCCTTTTGATAAAATGATTCAGAGCACCGTGCAGAGTTTTCTAAAAAAGGAAATGTCATAGTTTTATAAAATGGCAGAATTACTTTTTCTGTTTACCCCTCTTTTGGACTTTGTTTAGGATTTTTTGAACAATGTACATTGAAATTCTGATTTCTTAGAAAGCATCTATTGTAATGTGGATAACTTTATCTGCCACAGTCTCATAATCTCATCCCTGAATAATAATAGTCAGCTCAGAACTCATATAAAGGTCAAATATTTTCCTTCTATTACTTAATATTACGTACTATTATTTTCATCAGCCATTTTGTCACCCAGTCACTGAGTGGTTTCATTGTTTCTCTATAATTTCTTGTGATTGGTCCTTTTCTTTACTAAGATCCTGTAATTTTGGCTTAACAGCAAACCATTTGCTTTTGTTCGCATCCCTTTCCAGGATATTTAAGAATACAGTAATCATAACAGGTTCACACAGATATTCTGGTGGAATTTCAGTGTTGACCTCTTTATACAAAAATCCCACTGTTTATTTCTGTCTAGTAAATAGATATTTTAATAACTAAGAACACAGAAATAGCACAAGGGTTTACAGCAGTTAAACACTTTCTATGGCAAGAAAATAACACCATATTTCTCAAGGCTTTCACAAAAGTATTAGTGAGTTATACTTTAAGTGTTACTAATATCATATATCTCTGTAGGCTGTACTTCTCTGTAGTTCATATCTTTTATATTTCAGAATAAGAAGCAATCCTAAACAACCTCCAAGGCAGGAATTTGTGTTTTGCTTCCATGATTGTTAAAAATATATTAATCACGATTCACATTAGTTGTTTTTAGTGACTGTGAGAAACAGTTAAGTACAATTGGCTATTTGTCCAGAAAACACCTACATGTTTAACTTGCATAAATAATTCAATCCAATTACTTCATCTGGTTCCTGTTGTGGGATGGAATGCCAAATGGGCTCATTAGGCATGTGATTAAAGATGCATATTTGGCTTTCAGGCCTGCAACAGGAACCAAATGAAGTAATTGGGATTATTAATGTAAATTAAGTATTACACTGTAGTGGCACAGCTAAGGTGAATAAAGATTAATGAACAGTTTTTAAAACCAGGAGTGGAATAAGTTTTACAACTTAAGCTTTAGCTAAACTTTATCAGGAAGAAAGTTTTTGAAAAGAAAGGGAAATAAACCAGTGGATGATGCTGAGCACCAAAAGCAGAGATTTCTATGTGAAAATTGACACAGATGTTCTATTTTGTTTACAGAAGAGAAGACAGAAATCACAGAGAAAAACAATAAGATGGTGGAGAATGAATGATGAGTAAGAGCACAGCATGCCAATGCTAAGAGAAATGTTTCATTCCATCTAACATTATAGCCAGAAGTCCTTCTTCTTCTGTATTTTTATATTTGTAGGGAATGTTGCTATTTCAAGACTTATTGAGAATCTTTGCCTTAGCTCTGACCCTGCAAAATAGGTCAGGGCATTTTGAATTCTCAAATCCTTCTATATGTGAAAACCTAGAATAGACCAATCTGTTCCAGTTTTAGTCTGTTTAATTTCTTCTACTGCAGTTAACTCTTGTTGCAAGGTCTTGGAAAACTTGTACTGGGAAAACAATGGCAAAATATATTTGAGTATGCCCAGGTTCTTCGATCTTGAACCTAGATGTTAGAGCAATTATTTCACTAGATTATGAGACATCCATGTGAGAAATAATTCTCATTTCTCATAATTTTGTGGTAAGGATGTTATGTATTTAAACCTTCCTACTGTTTTCCAAATACTTTTCTCACCTGAACTCTGAAACAATTTTTGAAAAGGGCAATGTAATGACTTATTGGTGCCATGACATTGATAGCAACTTTTGAATCAAGAACTTCCATAATCAAGTATTTTCTATAAACCGTCTTTAATATCAATACTTCCAATAATTGATGTTTTCAGACTAGACATTTTCATCCATAAACAAGGAAAAAAATGATACTTTTGCTGTTATGTGAAATTAATGGAATATTATTCATTTAAAGCAGTTACTGATTTATTCTGCTTTGCAGCAAATCACTTGGGAATGTTTGCTGCTTTTAATTTTCCAGGGTTTTCTCCTCTATAATCAAATTAGTAACCAAGTTTCTTGTTAGGCAGAATTATAATGTACTGAAGTTCATGGGCAGTTAGGCAGAGCTGCCCTAAGCCTTTGTTTCTGCTGGGGTCCACTGCTTCCTAATAAGATGCCGTCATAGCACAGGAGTGCCTAAGGCTTCTGATATGACACAAGTGAAAATTATTGGGGCTACAAAGCTCACTGAGCATCCAAACACTGTGCTTTATGAGCATATTTGAATCTCAGCCATGTAGTTTTATTCTTTTGACTGTTTCTTGTTATGCAGCTGTACTAAAATATCAGCAATGCCAAAATCTTCCTTGGATATGGATCATAAAGCACCCATACTTGTCTTTCTGTATTATAACATTGTCAGCATTTCTGAAGACAAAACTTGTTTTTTCTCTCTCACAATGATCCTATAAATTCTTTGTAATTCACTGTAAACACTTGAGTAGCCCTCAATGACTAAGACTGACTAGTATACACAGCAGCTTTAAGATCTGTCACCAGCTTTACAAGAGACCATTTTTCTAAGGGGATCCATCCTGTTTACATTCTTTGGGGGGAAGGGAGTTATGGCATGCATACGTTACATGGTAACATTGCCTTAGCGTGGCATCCAGAGTGTTCTGAAGTACAAGTACATCAAATTGACAGAAAGGCCTCAAAGTAACCATTCCTCTCTGCAGAATTCTCACAGAAAGTTGTTTTGTGTTTTTGGGTTGGTTTGTTTTTGTTTTTGTTTTTGTTTTTGTTTTTTTTTTTTTTTGCTTGTTTGGTTTTGGTTTTTCATCTAAAG
>JAWWEE010000122.1:36180759-36311510 GCA_035221455.1 Xenops minutus | reverse complement strand
TCTATCTATCTATCTATCTATCTATCTATCTATCTATCTATCTATCTATCTATCTATCTATCTATCTATCTATCCATTCATCCATCTATCTATCCATCCATCCAACTATCTTTCAATATATTTATCAGTACAAGCTATATGAAGTGCCACAATTGGTTTTAGCAATATCTTACGAATTTTAAGAATCTTAATTTACTCATATTATTTTGATCTAATATGCCATATGGTAGAACTAAATACTGTGTTTGTTTTTTCAGACACATGAGAACTGGGGAAAAGGAAACCACAAAAAGGCAGCTTGATTTGTTCATGAACATTTATGTTTTTTTTTTCTTTATAGATTTTTGTATTCTTCTAAACAGATGAACATACAGATACACATAGGTAGATGTAGAATTATTAACATTATGAAAATGTTCGTAGTCATCATCTGTAGCACTGGACTCCCAAATTGAGCAGGGGAGTGTTCCACACTGCAGGCTGAGAGTAGAACACAGTTGTTGCAACCACTGCTAATTCATACAGTAGGTCACAAACCAGCAGAGAAACCTTAAAATTATATTTGCACTTTCAGTATGGAATTTCTCCATTCCTTAGGGAGGGAGTCTATTCTAAAGTGACAGTGACACAAACACCCCACCAGCCATTCCTAGTTTAAATTTCTTTTCATGTCTTAGGAAGCACCGATTTGCCTAAAATCCAGCTATTGATGATAACGGTTAATTGCAAATCTTCAAGATGTTGATGGGCTTGCATTCACACTGTCAGTAAAAACCCTTTGCTCAAGAGTTACGTTGCTGGAGTAGGCAGAGTATTTTTTATATAGAGCAATGTAGTTTCTATCCCTTAGCAAAAAAAAAAAAAATCCTCTGAATAAGAGTTGTAGAATGAATTAGATGTGTCAAAAAGACATGACATCCTTCGTATGACAAATCTTTTATTACATAGTCATTGAGGACAATATAACGACTAAAATACTAAATACAGCTGTCAATATTTTTTACTAGTAAATACAGACACTCACTGAAAACAGTGAACCTTTGTTCATGAAAAATAAAAAATATTTTTACTTGAATGTAAAGAGTTACAAAACCTTTATGCCAATTTTCAAGATAGTGAAAGAAGGAACAAGAGCTGAAAACCAACAATATTTGTAATATACCACATGTTTCTTATTCACAGGAACACAGTGTTCCAAGTTTCAGACCAAATGTTTCATAGATTTGCTAATAGTTATGCTCATATTCTCCATTTTCATGCATGACTACAGCTATGACCTGAATTTTTAGTGCATGATGCTCTTTGGTTTAATTTGAGAAAAACAAAAGTAATTGTAGTATTACTTTGTGATGATGCATAGGTCCATGAATCAAAATGAAGAAAAAGATTTTTTTCTCAATAACATGCTAATACAAAGCAGTGTCACTTACACATACATGGGTATATTTTTCCTCAGCAAAACTAATAAATACTTCAGAATGAAATCAAAAGTGGTCTAACATTTTCATTTACTTACAACGTTTCCCTATGCAGTTGTGACATGGTGTTTTGTAGAGGTCATCTTAAAATCAATTTTAAGGGTCTCGGTGAATGCCAATCTTTTCATTTGCCCTTGTGATGTGTTAAATGTATGAATGTGGTCCTTATACGATGGAGCGAATAAATTTTACTGCTGCCTAGTATCCCACAGTTTTATCATCTTTCAATGCCATTCTTCCACCTTCTGGTGCTTTGCATCATTCTTTACAGCACCTCTTTTTCTCCAGGGAAACTATTATGCTATATTATACTTGTGTTCATACCTACAAAGTTCTTGCTTTTATTAGAATGGGGAAAAAAATTTACAACAATATACTTGGACAGTAGGAGAATCTCTGTGACCTACCCATTGCACTGTTTTCTCATGAAGTACTTTTTCCATTGAATCACAGAAACAGATGTTCTAACACCACCATGCAAAATCTTCTTTTATCATCTGTCAGAAAAAGGAAAAGAAGCTGTGCCTTAACATTAGCTGATGGATGCTACACCAATGTGGTGCAAAGTTCCCTTTCCATCACAAATAATGAAAAACCTATGTAAGGATGCTGCATATCCCATTGATCTTAACTGTTTAACAAGACGTTGTGTCCTGTTCTTTCATTTTACAGCTCCGAGTTCTCCTCCACAATCCCTCTCTGTAAAACAGTTGTTGGGTGTCACTGTGAAGTTGTCATGGAAACCTCCACTGGAGCCAAATGGAATTATCCTCTATTACACAGTTTACGTCT
Organism: Xenops minutus; assembly: GCA_035221455.1. Lineage (NCBI taxonomy): Eukaryota > Metazoa > Chordata > Aves > Passeriformes > Furnariidae > Xenops > Xenops minutus. The sequence goes on along the minus strand of JAWWEE010000122.1, from coordinate 36,309,240 downwards.
GGTAAGATTTTTCTGGAAGTAGTTCTGAGAATAAATATTAATCTGTAACCTATCAGGAATGTGAGGTTTTTCTTACACAATGTGTTGATTACAGTTTTTTGGAGAACGAATATTCATTCAGCACTTAAAATACTAGATTTTTGTATCTGCAAACTCAGAGTAGCTGAAAATTGAGGTATTAAATATTTTGTAAGCATTTTCCTTAGATGATGATGACTGTTTTCGTTATGTTCTGGTTAGATCTACTGCAAGACAGGTCACAAACCCATGCTGAATTGTCAATGAGATTTGAAATAGGCTTAAAAGCGAAAAATAATGCCTCCTTTTATAGAAAGTGTGCAAGAGCCATGTTCAGAGTCTTTGTATGTGCTATCAGTTATGTCCACTGTTTTATTTTGTATTTATTACATTCATAGCAACTGAGTATTTTTAAGAGGTATTTTTCATTTGCTGTGGGGTGGGTTGTTTTCCATCTATCCTCTCTTTTCTCCTATTCTTTTCCTATCATCCCTCCTGTGACATATTTTCACTTCTAAAAAGGAGTTTTGACATTTAAAATTTGCTGATTCTTTGTATAACATAGTTTGGTCTAGTGAAGTGGCATCTCTTCAGAGTTCTACGAGGAGTGAAACTATTTTATTACCGATCACTTTTGATATATTGCATTTATGCTGTACCATGTTATTGACACTACTAAGGTGCAGGTAGCAAATACTAAAGTGCTCCTTATAAGATGTGAACCAGATGTGCAAATCCAGTTGTAACAAGAACACTACTATTGAGCTTACATTTATTATTTTATTGTTACTTGACAATTTTGTAAGGGGTAGGGTTTGACCTCAGTTCCTATTGATTTATTATTATTATTATTATTATTATTATTATTATTATTATTATTATTATTATTATTATTTTAATTATAGCTTCCAGTTAAGTTGGTGATAAAGCAAAGAGAAGTGAGCTCTTCTTTCCAGAAAGGTTAAATTTGTCTTCTCTTGTTACTTCTACTGTACTGGAATGTCTGTTGTTCTGTAACCATGAACCCCATTAAATTAATGACTCTCCTCGAGCTAGAGAAGAGTTACTTCATGATAAGTGATATGGTTTTTATACAAGCTGGGTTCAAAGACTTGAGGCTATACAACTTTTCATCCTTATATTCCCTTATGACTTATTGCTTTTTTTTATTATGACAAAAGATTAAGCAAGAATTATTTTTTTTAAAAAAACCCTCTTAATTGATCTATCTTTCTAAATATTTTAATTGAGCAACCACGTAAGGTTTTGCAGTAAGTCTTCCATATTCTCCTTGCTCTGTCTTACTTGTCCATACTTCGCCACAGCTAAAATTAGAGAGGCATTAGGTATCATGTTAAGGCAAGGACATTGGAGAAAAACTCACGTTGCCTTCAAAGGGGTCATAACTTCACTCCTTCCTTAGAGGAGGGAGGGGTGGAGGAAGGAGAGGAATTTTAAATATTTAACAGAATTGTCTATACAGTTTCATACAGCTTTGCAGGGTGAGATGTGCCAAGGCAAAGTGCTGTGCCATACAGTTGCTGCTTTTGGGAGGTGTTCAATGTATTTTGGGGAGATTGTTAATACAGCTACTTCTCAATAAAGCAAAATGATGAAGGTTACTACAGATGATAAATAAATGTTCCTCCACTTAAACATTCTGCAACAGTTATAGAGAATTTGGTAACCTTTCTCTAGCTGATTTGCAACAAGAATCTACAACCACTAGAATAGAAAGGGTAATATGTGTAATGTTTTCAGTGTTTTATTTCACAGAATTTGTCACAACACAAGGTGGTTTTGAGTGATAGCAGGTAGAAAAGTAACTTTCTGCATGCCTTGAGCCTACAAACCCTTACTCCCTAAGTCTGTAATTCTAGAGTATTAAAGGAGTATTAACAAAATTACTGAACTTGAATATAGCTGTTGGGCATTACCTTTTTAGCAAATTTCTGTGGGATAATTATTGACTAGATCTACTTTGAGGTACAGATTTTTAAGAAAATATGATACCTGTCTTTGCCAAATGAAAGTATGTAATTTCTTAGAGCCTCTGTTCCTCACGTTTCTTCAAGTTCTAATTTAAAACTTAATATTATTTTTCTTCAGCAAAATTCCTAGGCTTAGCTTATTCTGCTAAGTACTTTCTCATTGACTGTGAAGTCTGCGCTCACTTTGATCAGTATTTTCTTCTTTTTATTGCAAACTCAGTTGTTTGTAAGTAGAAAATTAACTTCTCTTGAAAACCTCAAGTTTTTGTTCTTCTTTCTGTGCCTGGTTGTTGAAATGTTCTTTGGTAACCAAGATGTTGTAAGAATGCAGTTACTCAGAGTAGAAATGTTTGCAGCACTAAGCAGTGGATTTTATTCCTTCTTGAATTATAACCAGTTTGTTGGGTTTTTTTCCATACTAAGAATATATTGGGCAAAGACCCAGGAAAAGATGTCTTTCTTGTATAGAATTTGGTAACTGCAGCTGTATCTTTTTACTGACTATTCAAATGTCAGAAGTTTGGAAAAAATGTAAATTTTCACTTTCTCTGTTACCAAGAGTGTTTCCCATGTCAAGTGACATTCCATTCAAAATCTGAAAGGGTTAGGGAGAAGGGTTTTTTTAATTCTCATACATTTTCTCATCCCAGTTGTTTGTTAATGTAACTTCATTTCAGATGTATTACAGGGTGATCTTTGCTAGTGGGCCATTCATTCGGTTATCAAAGGATGAAAATCAGCCCATGTAATAATTTTGAATCACCCTTTCTGTCTCTTTTTTTTTTTTTTTTTTTTTTTTTAAGAGTTAAAACGCATTATGATTTGTGAAGAGTTCCACAGTGACTCCTGGAGTAAGATATTTAGGTTTACTTATCAAATTATTATCCCTGTATGAAATTCTATTAGAGACACAGAGCACCTACTCATACAGAAATCTTTGCAGGAATGGAATGTTAGATAGTGGTGTTTTTCCCTCCTATTTTTTTCCTTCAAATATCACATAAAATTTATGAAAAATAGCAGAATTTTTGAATTCAAGGTAGTTATTTTTTGTATCTTATTTTACTTTCTGATAATAATTTCATACCTATTCTAATACCAGCGTTTTATTAATGTTACATCTTGCAGTCTTTCTAGGCGGGTTTTGACCTTACTGGAGTTCCATTCTGATCCCCTGCTACATTCCACCAGAATTAACTCAGCACCAGCTAATTCCTGTTCCATATCATCTTCTATTATTCCATTTATAACTTCGGCCTTCTGACCAATTTCACAGAGTCACAGTAGGGCATGCTCCCTGCTGTAATCTTTTTATATTTCGCTATTCCTGTCCAGGGAGACAGTTTAGTTATGCCCTACTGTGTCCTTCCCAAGGGTACCACATAGACATTTTATAGCAGTTGATAGGAGGAAATGCTCCTCCTTAATATTCCATAGAATCATTGTCTTTGCTGACATAATTTGAAAATATGTTTCTGTGAGGGTTTGGGGAGGTTATTTTAAAAAACATTAAGAGCCCTATTGTGATGCAACAGTACAAAAGTGAACTTTTCAACATAAAAGTCAAAAAGTGATCCTAGTCTTTTTTAAAAGCCTAAAATATTTGTATTTACCACAATATTACATTTTTGTATACATATGAAATGGTGAGTGTATATAATGAATTAAATACTTTTTCTTCAGGAATAAAATGTCAAAAAGGAGTGTGAATGTAACGGAAACATCACTGGAATTCACAGACCTAGAATATAACTATGAGTATAGTGCTTACCTGACAGCAAGTACAAGATTTGGAGATGGCAATATAAAAAGTGATACTATAACTTTCAGAACTTCTGAAGGAGGTAAGCTTCACTATATTATGAACCTGTTCAGCCTTAAATTTCTCTCACCCTTCTTTAAGTTAATAAAACTACTGAAGTAGAAGTGGCATTTGTCTTGTCAAGAAGAGACATTCTATCTGTCTGTATGGCTCTGTCTTTGTGTCTGCACATGCCTATGGCTCTACAAAATTATGATGGGTATTTCTCTTAATTTACTGAGCAAAACCTAGCATTTCCCTTCAAAACAGGAGAGATTAATATAATTTAATTCTAAGCTTGAAATAAATCAAATCACTAAGCTACCGTGACAACTTCTGATAGGGAAAATATTTGTGAGAGTGTCTCTCTAGTCTGAAATGTTTTTACTTTGAAAATGAAATCTGTAAGTGTACACTGATTTGTTTATTCTATAGTAATTATTTTATACTTCCAACATAGTAGATGACTTTTATAAATGATCGTACTATATACTGTGCTTTGAAAGTCATTTGGTTTAATTATTGTTTCTGCTCTTCCCATAATTTATACCACTATGATGTATTCCAAAATAGATAGTAAGCAGGCATTTTTCAGAATCACCCTGCATAGATAAACCAACTTCCACAACCACTGGCAGGATTAGTGTCTGGGAACTGATTTTATAGGGCAGGATTTTTAGGAACTGATCCTGGGGATTCCCCTCCAATTAATATTTTAGTATTTTACACCAGCTAAAACATCACAAAGCAAGAGTGATACATCACTTACAGTGCTTAGTACTCTATTGCATATTCTGTAGAGCACTTTCTTGGATGGTGAGAAATATGTATTTAAATTCTCTTAAGCTGACTTAAGCAACTGAATTTAAGTCTCCTATTTCACTGTGTTGCTGAGAAGAACCACATGCTGCTATTCTTTATAAAATGGAAGACACTAATTGAAAAAAAACTTACAGAGGCCTTCCTGCACATTTAATAGAATGGGAAAAGAGGAAATAAGACATTATCATACTGTCCAGGCTTAAGTACCTGGCTTACCTACATGAGTTGGGAGCTTAAATTCTGTTTATAATCAGCAAAGAGAGAACAAGGCTTTTAGTTCAGGTTTTGTGAAACGAACCCTTTTCCCCTCTGTTATCTATAATTGGAGTATAGAGACCTAACTCAGTCAATTTCCATGTCTGCAAATTAGATATTCTATTTACAAAAAGCAGTAAGTGCAGGACAAATTCTATAAGGAAACACTACCTGTTTAAAAATACAGCTAAATACAAATGTGTCTGAAAAAGTGGTTTAAGAATTCATTTACATATACCGTTTTATTTCATCATTTCCAACAGCAGTTTTTGTACCGTAATCAGAAATGCATTTAATTTGACATAAGATGCTGTCAAATCTAAGTGGATGTTTCTCAGGCGTTAAATGTAAAAAACCTTGAGGTACAAAAGCTTTAGGTATGCTAAAATTCAACATTTTTTCAGCACCAAGTGATCCACCGAAAGATGTTGCATACAGAAACCTTACTTCCACATCAATAATGCTATTCTGGTCTCCTCCCCAAAAGCCTAATGGAAATATACTGTATTATTCAGTTTATTTAAAAAATAATTCAGGAGTATTCATACAGGTAAGCTTCTTTTTATATTCTTGTTTTGTAGAAGTCAATTAAATGTTCTAATAATTCCTTAAAATTTAAATCAATTTTATAGTTGTCAACATTTTCTTTTTTTCATATTTCCTTTATCATGGTGTAGATTTTAAATTATAAAGACAGAAGCATGTTACATTGTACATCTCATCAAGCATTCATATCAAGCATTAAAGCCAATAGCTCTTGTGTAATATTTCACTATGCAAAATGTATGTGTATAAACACACACATACATCTAATACATATATACACTTGACACATATAATGGGTAAACATAAGACCCATTACAATCATGGCACACCCTTTTAAGTGTTTATTTTAGTCTTATCTATCAATTTGAATAAATTTCTGTAACAGTTCTGGTTTTACTTTTTAATTCATGTTGGTCCAGTATAGAAAATAAGAAGGTAATGTGCAAGTAGGTAACACACTTTTATTTCATAATATTCTTACTCTCAAAAAGAAACTACTGTTTAGTATATTGAAACAAAGATATTAAGATTCTGATATCTCAAAGATATTGAGATTTTAAGTTAAAACTTAGAAAAGAAATAAAATGTTTTAAATAACATTCTGGTGAGTCACATGTTTCCAGGTAGGGTTTTTTCTTCTTGCTACTTTCATACTTATTGATGCAGCACACTTATTAATTGTATATATAGATCTTCTTTTCTCCTTTCTGTGAATATACTATGGTACAAAAATATAATAAAAGAAATAAGCTTCCTTCACAGGTTTTTGTTCACAAGGATTACACATATGGAAGAAAAGAAAGAAATATAAATTAATTAAGAAACTTATGCATGAAAAAACCCACTACTGCATAACTTTATGCTCAAGCTATGTCTAGGTGAAGTATGCATGTGTTTGAGGATAACTAGAAAAAATATTCACAAATGTTACAAATGCTTCTGACTGAATAATTACTGACATACTTCAGTGTATACACTTCTCTGACTTTTGTGAAGCTATGCAGTTGCCAGGCCCTGCACGGTTTCATATGCAAGCAGCATTGTGTCATGAATTCACATTCTGATGAGATCAAAATCAGGGCTTCAGTTCAGAATGGGTGTGTTTGCACACACTGCTATAGCAACAGCATTCTTCTTAAGAAATCCTTGGAGAAAATTTTACATCCATTAATTACCTGAACTAGTCTATCCTATGAGGAATGTCCTCATTTATCTAATTCTTGGACATCTCAAGAGCTTTTAGAGAAGGGCTTTGGACTTGGACTTTTCCTGCCTTTAGGAAACTGGAACTCTGAGGTGAATGAGTAAGGTGAAACGGATACACCGAGAGCTAAAATCCTTCTGGATGTGCCCAGGACTCTGAACATACAGGTGGAAGATAGGGAAAATGGAGCACAATAGTGTTGGCCCAGCAAGGGGAGGGTCCAGTTTATCATGTGACATAGTTGGGCAGGTTAAGGATGGTGGCACAAGTGGAAATTACCGCTTCTTTGGAGTATTATGTAGCGGATGGCAGAAAAGTGCTGACAGTAGCTCTACTTCTATGTAGAAGTGGAGTGTTTCTAATGGAAGCTACCGTTTTCATCCTTTCAACTTTGGCTTTAATCCCATCCTTCTGCCATCAGAAGATAGGTTTCAACTGCTGTTGCATCTGTCTCTTACTGCCCATGGGATATGGCCATTAATCTCTCGAATCACTATCGAATCCTAATCTGTCTTCTTCCCTCAACTTCTTCTGCCATTCACATCCAGTCTGTTCACTGTTTAGCATGACAACTACCATATCTACATTGCAGTCTTATTCTGTACCTTGAAATGCCTGTGAATGCAAGACAGACTTCAAACAGGTGAAAAAATGTAACTCACTTCTGTCAGATATTTTATATCACTCTTTTTACAACAGAGAAATGCATGTGTGAATGTCAGTCTGATATGTGAATATATATCATATATATATATGACATACACAGACAGTTGTGAGCTGCATGAGTGTATGCATACATGCAGCTTATAACCATCTGGAACTTAGAAGTACAACCAAACACTTGCAGGGTCTGTTGCTAAGTTTTGTATTGCACACCTTTGGAAAGAAATAATCCTCGGTTAGAACACTCTGCATCGAGGTCACCATTCTGCTTATGTTTATCCAAATTATATTTTCAGTTTGAGAAATTATCCATGAGAATTGAAAAAGGAGATGATCTTTTCACATTTCAAGGAACTCAAACTTCTCAGACATGCTGTTGTAGGCAGCCAAGCCTTTCATGTGCTTCTTTTTCAGGACATAATGTCAGAGATCCAAGTCTTCAACCACAGATGCCTAACTAGATAGATGCCAACTAGGTTCCTGAAAAATCACCCTTACTGATGAATATGAAGCACATTAATGTATTCCAGTGCTGTCATAATCTGAAATAGACAAAACTGGTGCTCTACTGTTGTCTCAATTTCTCTCTTATCACACATTCCCAAACTCCTCAGGCATATTAAAACTTAATTAATATAAATTGCTGATTCTTAATATGATAAACCCAGGAAGTTAGTAGCTGCAGAGAGAAGCATTTTGTTTAGGGAAAAGAACTCTAAACATAACAAAAGACCTGATATAAAAATGTGGTTTACTCCTTCATATGATGAAGAAACTTCCAGGAAAAACAGTTATACTCTAAAAAGAAAATGTTATACATCTTTATAGGTCAGAAAAATAATGTGTAGTTTCTTTGCTTTGAAGGTCTACATGAAAAATCACACTGGAGCTGTCCAGCCAGAAAGCTTGGACTTAAGAATCAGAACCAGAACAGCAGAAGGAAATATTTAGTGATGGAGATTAGATTTGAGGATTTTGGTAGATGAGTGGGCTGTTTCTATGGGGATACTGATAGATTGTAAAAGAAAACGTGTCAGAAAGGGAGGAATGACTGGTAACCAAGTAGAAGAAACCATAACATGCACAGAGCTAGGTTCAAGTTCTGCTTTATCTTTCATCTTCTGTAGACACGGGTCTAGGGAAAATGCTACTTTTTGGTATATGTTTGCTACTGTATCCCAGTGCAGTAAAGATATAGCATGAATACTGACAAAGAATACTTTCTGCACAGATGACATGACACTGTACCTCTTCTTCACATCACTTCTCTGTGACACTGCTGGTTTCCTACAATTGAAGCTGTCACTGTTTGCAACAGCAGCTTTGCGAGTTTTGTGCCACGATGCCTTGCCTGGTGCTTGAAGCAATCATAGAGACCACACTCCCAGTCTTAAAGAGGAAAGAAGTCAAAGAATCTGTGAAAGTAATTGTCTCACAGCTAAATACCTATCTATAAAAGATATTATTGACTTGAATGAACTCTCCTATTCAATTTCTGTATACTTAGCAAGAAAGTGTGAAAGGTGTTAATTACTGATATAATGCTTGGATGAAGTTCTCTGGTGTAGGAATTTCAGTACAGATGACAACTGTCTTGCTCTGCCAGGAGAACCAGGAGCTAAATACTGAAAAAAACCCTATAATCCTCCTAAGCAACTGAACATCAGACCCCAAATCATCAAACATACTTTGAGACAATGGAAGTGACCACGACTGGATACAGTTCAGACTGAAATTCAACTTGGATTACCCTTGGGATGCAGAGAAGGGATGCAAACAATGTGCTTAACAATCAATCTTTTTTTTTTTTTTTTATCAGTATGACCAAAATAAGGATAAAAAGGGGAACTTTCCTAAAATACACTGCAAATTTTTAAAAAGATGGTTTTAGAATCATACAGCATACAAAAAGGAATGTTGGTACTGCAACAGAATGCATTATGCTCCTTGAGAGATGGCTTCGATTAGCATTCACAGAGTCACCATTCTCACCTGACTGCCCGAGTGAAGTATGTGATCTTCTGATTCAAAACAAGAGTGCAACACAACAAACCTCAAGAAGAAAGCAGAACAGGGGAAAACGTTAACAGTGAAGAACAGCAGCACTGCATTTTCTGAGTACAACTAATTACAGCTTTATACCACTGGAAATATCTGCTGCTTCCTGAAGAATCTACTACGTTCTGCTGACGCTTTCATGGCCTCTGTGTATTGCTTACACTTAGCTGCTTTTAATAATCTGATACTTTGCTATGTCAAAACTTCTTTCATGTATGGATGAAGAAAGGAACAGAAGGAAGAATTTCTTCAGCTGTAGCCAAAGATCCTAAGCTGTTTGCTTTCATCTGCAGCCACAGTTAATTGTAAAACTTCCTATAGTGTTCTATCCCTAGGGTACAATTAGTACAAGTTTTGTCTTTTCTCAGTTTGTACCCACACAGTTCTTCCTGCTCACTGTTACTCCTAATTATGTGTTCCTTTTTTTTTCTCAAATATTTTTTTGTATCAGAAGTTTGAGATATTCTCCATTCCTTGGGCTCTTCATAGTAAAGGGATTACCTCTTAAAATAGTTTTTATTAAACCAACAAAACTCTATTATTATAATGTTCACAATGGTTCACTGAGTCCTTAACTGTCAGACAGCTGGCTACATGTAAAGGTATGCTTTTTGAACTAGGAGTTGCATTTTCAGCTGTTCATACCAATAAACTCCCATTAAATGTAGAATCAAAACTTTATGTGGTACCCTTGACATTTTTACCTTGAAAACTCAGATAATTCTTTAAGGTCTTAATAAAAAAACTGATTGTTGAATACTGTTATTATAAATTATTAATTATTTTAAGAAAGTTTATCAGAAAGTTTAATTAAATATCTTAGAATTCTATCCTCTGTTTCCTGTATCTTAACCAATGTAAGTGTAATGCAAAGCTCTTTACAGCCTTTTTTCCTTTCTGAGGATAGTGTGAGATTCAAGTTACTTCTAGAAGAAAGTCATATATTAAGGTGGAATGTTTTTGCATTTTGACAGATATTGACTTAACCTAATCTTTCAGGCAAAGCTAACAATGTGCTTTAAGTCAGGTACTAAGGGTGGATATAGAAATTTATAGTCAATTCGTGCAGCTTCTGGTCTGCATTCAAAACAAAGGTTTACTTTTTCACTGTCAAAACAACTGTTTATTTATTTATGTTATCCAAGTAATAGTGACTGGAGGCAAAACTAGGTCTTCAGATATTGGTACAAAAATCTCTGAATGACAGTGTCACCAGTTGTTTTCTGCAAAAATAAAATGATCTTGCTTTTACTAAAAATTAGTGAAGTGTTGCATTAGATATATAAATTCATGCATATTGGTGATGGACATCAAAAATTGGATACTGGACTTTCAGTTTGCACAGTACTGACTCAGTTGTATGGTAGAGCATATCACGGTGACTTCTTCAGTAGGAATTTTCTTCATGAGAAACATAATCCATTTTTAGTATGTAGTTTTGGCATGTCTGTGTTTTTATGTGGTATTTCTGAATATAAATAAACTTTACTGTTGCCTTTCTCCTGTTTTAATAAGTCTTCTCTCACAGTCTCTCTTTTTCAGAAAAGCATTTAATTGAAAGCCATCTTTGATTTTAAAGAGATGGGGGTGTGGATAAGATCTAACACCAAAAATAGGGAGCAGGCAAAATAACTGGAATGTGTACTAGTGAATTCATCAGGGAGTTGAGTGAAAACCAGCTCCCCCTGAAAATGTTGCTGTGTAGAAAAATGAAGACTTCTTCGGTCCTGAGGAGTGTTGCGCATGCCATCTGCTCAATGGGGCAGTGTGGCTGCCACAGAGGAATGATACTGACTCTCCGATTCAGGAGCAAAAATTTGACTTCCTACCCAGTGCTGGAGCTGAATATGCTCATGGGCTACAAAGCCTCTCAACAATTTCCTAATCATGAACCAAACTGTGTCATGTTGTCATAACAAGGTGGTGTGATTCAACATGTTCAGTGTTGTGGTATAGCTGACCCTACCTAAATAGTCTGATCTATGCTTTTTTCTTCATTTTCCAAAATGGTTGATTCTAAAGAGGAATAGCCTTCTTTGAGGGGCTGATCTAGAGCACTAACCCACTGGTTCAGACACAGTTTTAGTGATTTTTTTATATCATTCAAAAGAAAGTGGGATCAGATTCTGCTGCACTGCTTTCATTAGCAAGTAACCAAACAAAGAAAAGAAATTAACTGATGCCTTCAGTTTAACATGGTCCACTGGGTATAGACATTTGCATGAGAGATAAGGTTTTTTAAGTGGTGCAGTGAGATCTCTGCTGCTGGAAGTTTTAATTTCAAAATGCACTCTCATAAAAATAGAATAAAGTGAGAAAAGTCCTTTGATTTGCTTCATGACAATCAGGCAAGGCAGTAATATACAATCATGTAATCTATGAGCAACTAAGAGATGTTATATTTTTTGGTCATTTTCTTGATATAATATAGATAAACACATTGCAATATTACAGATTTGATCTGTGAATTTGTGTTCAACAACTACAAAGACCAGGAGTCAATTATATACTCTCTAGTACTTAAAAGGAGTAACAATAGACATCATACAACTGGGTATTTCAACAAAAATCAGTACTCCTTAGGAGTCAAAGTGTAGGTTTATGTCTCCTGAACATATGATTAATGTCATATCATATCTGGTGGTGGTGATGGCTAAATGGGGAACTAGAAAGAGAAATCAATGAATAAATAACATTTTCAATGGCAACATTTTCTTTTTTTTATTTTTCTTTAGAATTTCACAAGTTATGGTAATGACAGCAGCATCAGTATGTCCCTGTTTGTTGTTCTGGATGACTTGGCAAAATACAGCCATTATGTTTTATGGCTAACTGCAAGCACAGCTTTTGGAGATGGAAACAAAACCAGTGAAAAAATAGATGTGTATACAGATCAGGATAGTAAGTTCATAATTTTTTGAATGCTCATTGTATATTGCTGCTTACATTTATTAGATATTCTCTAAAATTATTTTACTGTTATGAATGCAAAGTAAAAGCAAAAAACAAAGCAGTAAGTGTGGTTTTCAATGCTTCAGTATTTTTGTTTGCAAGAAAGGCATTTGAATCTGAGTCTTTGTAATATCAAGAATGTAGTTCATAAGCTTCATTGAATACAAGCAATAAAAATATTGTCTTAAACCATCATTAAGACACTTTTCTTACACGAATTTATTAGAAATTATTCATCTATGCCTCCAAAGCACTTTATTTTGATTTTGGAACCTGAGTTATTTTTAAAAATTGTAAAAAATGTGACAACTGACATTTTCAGACTAATCATATTTTGTGGAGTTATTTCTGGTTTGATTTTGAATGTTTTATTACTGTAATCTGCATTTAATTTTTTGCTTATTATCTCTCACAGTCCCAGAAGGTTTTGTTGAAAATCTGGTCTATCAAAACATTTCCTCATCATCTGTGAATGTAAGCTGGCTTCCACCATCCCAGCCAAATGGCTTAGTCTTCTTTCATATTTCCCTAATGCAACCTGGAACCAGTAAGATACTGTCTTTTCTTACTTATAACACAAGCACAATTTTTGACAATCTGGAGAAATATACTGATTATGTTCTCAAAATCACACCGGCCACTGATAAAGGATCTTCTGAACGGCATACTCTAAGTCTACATATAAGAACTGATGAAGATGGTAAGATAAAGGTATTTTATTCATTCCTAAAGAAATGTAGAAAAAACCCAAATAGTTTTCTAAAAGTAAAAAAAAAAAAAAATGTTAATTTTTTGTCACGTTAACTTAAAACCTTTTTGTTGTACAATGACTCAAACTACTGCTACACATTCATATTTTGAGACCATGAAATAGAATTTGACATTGTAAGTCATATTTTTCTGAGGTAATCCTTGTTTCTCTCTTTCTTATTTCTTTTTGTAGTCCCAGAAACAGCACCTATAATCAAAACATTTTCAAATCTCTCAACTACCTCGGTTATGTTTTCATGGGACCCTCCTGTTAAGCCAAATGGTATTATAATAAGTTATGATTTAAATTTATTTGGGCCAGAAAGGAATAACTCATTCTCTACCACCAATAATTTTATCATCTTGGAAGATCTTCTGCCATTCACATTGTACAGCATTTATGCAACTGCAAGAACAATAAAAGGACCTGGTCCATCTTCTATGCTTCAGTTCTACACAGATGAATCAGGTGAGTAAATTCAATTGTAACGAACTTTGAAATATCAGCCCTATCTTACTGTTGACCTGTTGAGCTGAAGTATTAATTTTCCGTTGGTTTGTTAGTGAAGAGCTTTCAGAAGGAAATGTGACAAAGGAAGTGTTTTCTGAGTGCTCTTTCTCCTTGCCACAGTATGCAAGAGAAGGTCACATTCTGCATAGGATTACAAAAGTAACTCCAAGAATAAATATCTTTTGGTTTTGGAATGTGTTCTGGCTTTCTGAATGTCAGGGATTTTGAAGGAAGCAACAGGACCTTTCTCTTCATGCTCCCACATGACTAAAAAATGGTAAAACATGGAAATATTTCTGCCACATTCACACAGGTCTCCTTCATATGGACCTCCTCTCCCCTGCATGGTAAATTACATATCTTGTAAATATATGTTGAGTGGTGCTCAATATATGATGTAGAAAGCAAAGCATGGCATATTCCAATAATATATGTAATACGAATTTTGTTAAATGTCTTAGTTCTCCCAATGGAGGCGTTTAAGTGACTAATAGATTTGTTAGACCTCTAAAATCCCTTGCTGACTAAACACGTGTTCTGGAATAATGCTGTTTGTTTCATGTCAAAGAGAAAGATGAAATAGGAAGGAAGTACTATTAGCTTAAGTTCCTGCAAGAACGTTGACAAAAATATCTATGCTCTCCTGGATCTTCAAAGTGTTTTGTTTTGACTGGATTGTTTGGAACTCAAAACCATTTCTGTTTTGCAGTGCCATTAGCTCCACCACAGAATTTGACCATTATCAACTACACTGCAGATTCTGTGTGGCTAAAATGGGATCCAAGTCCCCAGTCAAATGGTGTTATTATGAGATATAATTTAAAGATTTATCAAAACAACACTGAAAAACTATTTTGTCAGGTATGTTTGTCATAAAGAGTCTTTGTTTTTTTAAATATCTTTTTTCATGCTTTAGGAACAAAATATATGACAAATATTTTAAATGTCTGTTATGCTCCTAGAATTATGAAGCTCCTCTAAATTCCTATCTAAGACAGTTTACTTATGTTAGCACTATAACTGTAGTTCAGTTTTTAAAATTAGATAGAAAAGAATTGTTGTATGTTAATTTGCTTTGAGCTTCTAATATTTCATTAATGGTGGGATTTATTAATCTTTAATTTGTAGGAGTTTAAGATGCACAGTTTAAGGTATGCATCTGACTGACTGTGAGGATCTTCATTACTCCAACTCCCTCAGCAATACAGTTCTTATTACAGAGATTTGGCATGCAAAGAAACTGTGTGTACTGTTAAGTGAATGCACTGAACAGTGCTGTTAATTGCATGCTCAATCAGTCCCCATGGAGTGGCCTATTGGGCTACCCCTTATGAGGTCTGCTGTTATTCCCCATTGTGGAATGAAGTTCTGGCATCGCCCCAGTTTCTTCCATAATACTTGAAAGAGCACAGTGAACCTACAAAATAGGAACTGTGGATTCTACAGCCAACTATCTTTGGAAACGCATTCCATAGGTGTTCACAGAAACCACCAAAGATTATTCTCCACTGTCTGTCCAAGATAGCCTCAAACCCCATTAGAATACTCCAACTGGCTGGAGCACTTCAGCGTGTTTGCTATACCCTATGTTTCTTCTTGTTTTGCAATGTTATATGGGCAAGAAATTCGATTTAGGACAAGAAGAGAAATTTTTATAGAAATACTGTATTTAGACACCATAATTCTCTGATAACTTGGATCCCACAAGAGATTCTCCAGATTTTCTTGCTGAAATTCAGCTCTTTCCCTGCTGTTGTTATAGTCCTCTCAATAGTTGAACAAAATATACCTTGAATGCTCTGGGAAAAATAGCTGAAAGGAATTGAACTGTGGTTTTTAGCTATTTTCTTTCTCAAGATCTTTATCAATCTCTGTATCTAGTTCAGGTAAAGTAAAAGAAATAAGAAGCTATGACCCATGACCTCTTCCACTGCAGAGGTCCAATAAGGAAACAGAAGGTGAGAGAGGTTGATGTGGTGGTGTGGAGGTGACAAAGTTTTCAGTATTTGACTGAAATCTACTCAATAGAAGAGGCAAAACTATGACTGTAGTAACGCTCTATTCTAGTAATGCTCTATTCCATTCATTTCAGTAAGTTCAAGGTGAGGCCTATAATGTTTCTAGAGATTGATTGTGTACTAGTAATTTTTTCTTCCTTAAGAACATTTCAGGTTCAAGCCATGAGGCAAACCTTGTTGGATTAGAACCATTCAGCCCCTATTCTATCAGTGTCTCTGCATTTACCAAGCTTGGGAATGGCAATCAGTTCAGTAATGCTGTCCAGTTTACGACAATGGAATCAGGTTAGACAAGATTTTTCTAAGGTGCAGTTCTGTTTATATATACTTATGTATCTTTTCCTTGTGTGGCTGAACAAGTCCTCCTCTTATCTCCAAAGAACATGTAAAGTAACACTATCTCATTGTCTTCTGCCTGTGTAACACCTATTCACATTCCTTTTGTAGGCTGGGTTTGAAGTTTGATGTCGGAAGTGTAGAATTAGATATGTCTGAAATGAGAGGCTTATATGGCTACTATAAATCTTTTAATAGCAGCACAGATAAAGGGAGGAAAATTAGAGAGATATTAGTCTTTGTAGATCAAAGCAATAATTCAGATCCCTGTGAAAATAACTGGAATGCTAGCAGTGACAAAAGCAGCAGGAGAAAAGATTGGCAAATGAACAGGAAATTGTATTAAACAAATAGAAGTTTTCAACCTTTATATATATATATATAAAATTTACTTTAGGCAGGAAGCTAGCCACTAAAAGTGAAATACTCAGTATTCACTGAAGAAGAGCCTGTGAGACCTGTGGGTTTGTGAATCTGGCCTTTGTGAAAACTGTGGCTCCTTTGCCAGGCCAGAACAATCCCCAGGCTCCCGCACTTTATAAGGGCTGTCAATGCCAGGGGACTAGCATGGGTTAGGGGGCTCCCAGGTTCCTTCATACTGTCAGCAAAGAGAGTAGGCAAAGTATCAAAAGATCCCATATTACTACAGTTTTTCCAAGATCACGTTTCAAGTGAAAGATTCTTGCCAGAACTGTTAAAGCAGAGTTTCTGGGGGAAATTATGTTGTTTATTGTACCCAGGAATTACAACATTATCAGAAATCTGGACCATCACTAAAGAGGTTCAGTTTGGCTGTTGGATCTCTGCAGCTGAACGTTGTCCTGCTAAAGAGCCATGGTCATCCATCAGTTGTCTTGTTTCATCACCAATATTCCTTACTCATGGTACTTTCTTCAGAAGTGCTGGAGGGACATTGCTCTCAGAAGAATGGTCTAGTACTTTTATAAGTTTTTCTCAGATTTTATGCTCAGGTAGTCACAGCATGTTTCCTTTCCCTCAAACACAGATTTTGGGCAATTGCTGGCTCAGTTCCTCACTGAGTTCCCCTAAAGATTCTATCTCTAGTCAGTTAATCTTCTTTATTCTGCAGATGTTGCTTTTTAAAACAAATTTTTTCTTTAAATTCTGGAAAGAAAAATAATTGTAAAGAGATTCATTTACCTCTGTGTAGTGATACTGAGTATGTTTCCTTCTATTTCTGCTGCCTCACTGACAGTCTTTTCTCTATTTTATGGAATCCCAGACCTGTTTCAATAGAAACACTTTCAGAAATACTGTAATTCATTTTTCTCTTTTCTCTGAACCAGTTGTTCACATATAATTGCTCTATTTTCAAGATGATTATAATATTTGCTACATTTCATTGATTTTTTTTGTAAGCATTTTAAAAACCTCTCCTGCTGGAACCAGCAAATAGATGGGAACAGTAAGATAATAGCATTGATACGATAGCTCTGAAACTTGCCTAACGTGTGCCTCTGCTGGAAGGACAAAGAGCTGTGATAAAGTGCCTAAAAGAAACAAAGTTAACAGATAAATAAGGAACTTCTGCTGTTGATGCGTTGTGGAGTATATATGTGGATTTCACAGTACAGTGTATGTTTTACCATGCTTTGTTTAAAGAAACGTGTGAAGAATACCAGCAGATGTGAAAACAAAATGGGAGCACACAACTAGGAAAAAGCCAGATAGATGGCCTCTTCTCTTTCAAATACTATCATCAAGCACATTCATAGTAGCTGGAAGTGAACCATTTAATGAGGACAAAGACATATTTTTATTCTCTCAATGTGCTTCTTTGATTAATTTGTCTGACACAGCAATGTTTGACCCTTGCTATGAACATTGAGTCTGCTTCTCTAACAATATTTTTCTGTGATTACCACTTAAATTGTGTGTGAATGTTATTCTTCGGTGTATGTGTATCTTTTAAGTCCCAGATGCTGTCCAGAATGTCCGTTGTATTGCAATGAGTTGGCAATCGATCCTAGTGCAGTGGGACCCTCCTGCTTCATCCAACGGTGTGATTACACGTTACATCATAACAGCTGAAGGAAATTCTACAAATTTGTCATCTTATGATACACTGCACACTTTTAGAAATCTACTTTCTAATATTACTTATCAAATTAAAATAAAAGCTGCAACATCTGCTGGTGATGGTGAAGAACAAATATGCAATACCAGAACCCTTCCAGAAAAAGGTAAAAAATTATTCAAGTTAATTTTTTGTTCAATTGAAATGATAACTGTGAAACAAGGAGAACTGAAATAACTGCTTCAATACAAGCAATTAAATCCTTCTGTTGTTTAAACTTCTTGCTAATAGTGAATGAAGAGAAACAAGGCTTCCTCTTTATCCTGTTTTAGAATACACTTGGAGATGAGAATTAATTGTCATTTTAAACAGAACAGAGAGAACACATTTTTTCTGTGTGAATTTGAAGAGTCATTTTATTAATTTATGGTTACCAATTATTTTTTTATCCTATAATATCTGTCTTGTTCCTAGTGCATTTAGCCTATTTGAGGCTGAAAGTCTGAAAAAAATTTTAGGAGCAAAATTTTTGTTTTGTTTTTACCAGCTGCTGGTGCTATGACTTCATTGACAATAAACTTGTTCAGAATTCATGTAATTAAGCTTGTGGAATTTAGCTTCCACAAGCAGACTTTATCATTAATCTTGATGGATAGAATTTTTTAAACAAGAAAGAAAATTATGAGCTAAATACAAAGAAGAATGCAGGCACACTTTTTGGCATCGAAGTGAACAATTGTTCCCAAAGTCTGTACACCTTTCCACACACACACACTTCACCTAATCTTGGCTGTACTTTCATTTGACATGGAAAGCTTGGAGATGAATTTCTGGGCAAAGTACAATGTTAGTTCTGTGTAAATATGTATGTGCCCGGCTTTTAAACTAGAAGTGGAGAGGAGCTCAACTCTCCCTGCAGGAAGCAAAGGGCAGTTTCAGTTGTCTTCCCCAGTCAAGGGTGATTTCTACTCTTGGGACTATTTCTCTTTTTTTTATTCTTTGGTGATAGTTTAATATAAAAATAAAAAATTATGTTCAGTGGGCAGGTTCCAGAAAATACTTCACCTTTCTACTGAATTACAGAAGCAATTACTGCATTTAGTTATTTTTCTTGTAGCCTCTTGTGGCATCAATTTATGCAGTGGAGTTGAGGTCTCTAGTTCAGAACAGCTAGATAATTAGAACGCATGGGGGTGGGATGAAGGACCACAACTGTACCCCCTGAGACTTGGAAACCAAATCTAGCTTTTGTAATACTTTAATTACTAAGTTACTGAATAATTTAAAAGATGAATTGCAGCACTCATTTTCATATATGTTTCAGCTGGAAGAGTGAGTTTTCTCAGTTCTGTCAAATGAATAGAGTTTGTGTCAGCAACAAGGGTTATCCTCTGGATGACAAGTGGAGGGATGCAGTTCTGCTATGCAGACTTGAATCAGACATCTGATCTGACCTTTATGCTTAGATTTCCTGTTGGTGACTTCCTGAGTGGCATGCACCTCTTTTGGATCCCTCCTGTTCGCAAAACCTTAGGGTCCCATTATGAGCTTTGATTTTCACACTTCTTAAAATTAGATTTGTGGATGTGCAAGTCTGAATGAATCTAGATCATGTCCATGTTGTCAGCTGAATTACTGAAGCTTTGGTTCTAGGTCAAATGGCTGAACTCCAAATCAGGACAAGCAGGGCAGCCCCTTGTTGGTGTAATGTGGCCAACACTGTGAAAATAGCCAAGGTTGTACTTTGACGGCTGCCCAACCTCATGGTAGTCCAGCCCACTACAGCCTCAGCACATTCCTTACTTGAACTACAAGGTGGCACACTCATACCTATTTCTGATGAAAATGTTCTCTCTAAATTGTCTTCCTCATCAACAGCTTCCCTACAAATGTTGCCATTTTGTGATCCTTGCTGGTGCTCTTCTGTCCAGTTCCTTGGCAATTTAAGACTTCTTCCTGGTTCATCTATTCTTTTGTTTCCTCAGAAACTTCTGTTTATTAGCAGGGCTCAAAACACACTTTTGAAATGGCATTGTTTAAATATTAGACATGAACATACTCATATCTTACAGTGTTGGATGGAAATAATGCAGAGTTTAGCTGCTGTGCTGGATGCAGATATGTGTGCTTGTGCACTTCAGCACACTTCTTAAATGTAGTCATAACTCTTTAATCTTTCTTTTAAATGAGGGCTGCTGAATGGCCAACCCTGACTTTGAGCTTGAGCCAGACTGAACCCGGTAATAGTGTTCAGACTTGGAGTTAGTCTTACAGGAGGGTTGTTACACTCTGGTACAGAGGAGAACAGGAGGCTTCCCAGGTGTTTTACATCTTGGAGAATGGGGGAATAGCTTCTGGTAGTGATAAAGAAGCCTGGCACCTGAGAAATTAATCGTTGGGATTTCTGAGAAATTTGGTGTTGGCTATTAATCTGTGCTTGCGAAAAGATCGAGAAAGCTGTAGATTAAGCCTGGGCTTTGAGAGAGACTGCCAGTCCCTTCTGGTCTATGTTGTACAGAGGTATACTAGCGAAAAACAAAACCAGTCTTTATTTTGTAACATGTGCCTTATGTGTCTTACCACTGGGACTTTTCCTTAGTTAAGTATTTATACTATAATATATGCAGTTTTTGCCACTTACACAGCATAGACCCTTTCCTGCTTTGTTGTTGCTTAGTCATATTTACAACAAACTAGTTATTATTAGGACGTTTCCTTAACTGCCTGTTTGCATGAATTGTTTTGTGGTGAGTGGATACTAGGAATTGGAGATTCATGGATGGGAATGGAAACAGTTTAATAGCTGTTGTCAGCTTCTTATTTATGGTGGTCTAAGATTAGTCACAGAATATGTAGCCAGCACTGAGTCACTGTCAATGCATTTATTTCTGACATAAAATGAAATTGAATTTGGCTCAGTGTCCCACTGCATAGCATTTGACCTTTAAATTCTTAGCAAGATTATTTGCCTTTTTTTGAGGTAAATTTGTTCATATCTGAGTACAATTGTCATGGTATACCACCTCTGCCAAGCTGCAGGGTGTTATAAAAACTGTCAGCTTTGTAGTGGTAATATTACTTTGTGATTAAATACATTATAAAGATAATATAATATACACACATATGCATAAAGGAGTTAGGATTTTATGACTGAATAGCTATCCTTGGGTTATTTTCAAGTTAATGCATATACTAAAATGAAATTTTATTAAGGTTGAATGACTTTTTAGAGAGAGAAACCCATAAAAAGGTAGGAAACTTTTCCAAAAGGCACACTAAAGCTATGGAGATTCAGTTAACTCACAAGTCTGAGACAAGTGTAAAAGTCATTCTGGTGACAATAAAAATAGAACAATTAAAAAGCCACTTGGAGGCTTTTTATTCAAAGCATGAATAATATAAAGAAAACTGGTGCTGCTTTCATTTTTTTTTTTTAATTTAGGTTTTTCTTTATAGACTTTTCATCATTCTCTGAGAATATTAGTCATATTGATTGTAGTATTAAGACACATAGATTAATTCCACGCTCCCCCCATCCCTTACTGCTAGTCATACTTAATATTATTACTGAGCTCAGAGGCTTGAAGAGGTTGTACTCTAGTGACAGTTCTTACCATTTGTTTTCTACTAAACAGAGATCCATTAATAGCTTATATTTGTAAGAAATATGGCTAGAAATCTTAAGAAGTCTTAATTTTCCTGGCCAAGTTCCATAGTTCCATAGAACTATGTCTTCTGCATGAAGGAGAGTAGTGCCTAAAATAATTGGTAATGGGAAAGTTTCTTAGGTCTTTTGGTGTCGGGGTGGCAAATTAACATCATCTTTTGTTACATGTGCACAAAATGTATTTACTGTCTGCACAAGAGAAACTTTAAAGATTCTGGGTTTGTATCTCCATGTATGAAGATGCCCATTGGAAAATGTGGGGCTTTTTTCATCAAGGCCTGTGAGGAACACAAAACCTAGCAGGGGCTTAGAGCCTTCTTCCTAACCAAGGAAATGCTGTTTCCTTCACCATATATCCTTTTCTTGGTATATGAAATGACATCTCCGAGTTGAACATACATGAATTTCCTCATTAACCCGTGAAAAAAATGACCATAATGTACTGGAATACTGTTTAAACCCATACCCTAAAGTGGTTCTTAGGACTGCAAGCATGATGTGCCATGCATTGTGTTGGCCTGGTATCCTGAGGGATGAGCCTACTGCAGAGCCACAGTACTGGAAACAGCAGAACTTGTGTCCCCTGTCACTAATACAGATAAGAGCAGTGTGTTTCACATGTCCAATCAGTGCTCCAAGTTCATGTTTCCAAATTATATTAAAGTAAAATCATCCAAATATAGCAGTGTGAAACATGACTAAGAATCTTTGAAACATTTTCCAAGAGGACTGATTTTTTTCCCTGACTCAGTTTCCTTTTTGTAATGCAGATTTTTTTTTTCCACATTTTATGATTAGTTGTTTTGTCCAAATTTAAATTAGTGGCTTTGATGTTGATGGCAAATCTTCACTAAACAAATGCAGTGATCACTTGGTTGCTGCCAATGTCAAATTGTATTGATGTTATTTTTATAAGCAGGTTGATAAACATAGATGAAGGAATATTTTTATGGGGACTAGGTGAACTCTGCATTAATATATAAGAAATGGTGGTGGCATATACATACAAAGCTAACATGGAAAGCATTTACAGGTTAAATGCATTGTTTACTGAAAAGTAGACTGTGATTTAGTTTGATGGAAAGTTGAACGTTCTTATTTATGACTCAAGTACAGACAGCTTTTCACTATTTCTCTGTTTAACTTAAAGGAGTGCATTTCTCCTTAGATTTGTAGGACTTGATTTTTCAGTGCTTAGATCCCACAGTTAGAGACAGAGTTTTCTAATGTGCTAAGGACTAAGAAACACGGTCCAGAGAGGCGTGTTCTCAACTGTGCAATTTCCTTTAAAGCATGTCTGATAATGTCAGTCCTGAGTCATGGGAAAAATAGCCTTGTTTTTTTTATTTTTATGTTAGTAAAATCATTTGGGACCTATTCATGATGTATTTATTCATGCTGAGCAGAACTTTATATCGTGGTGACTCCCACTAATCTAGTATAGCAATCTATAGTGGCTTAGTATTTAGTATGATCAGAGTTACCAGCTTAATCTGGGGATCTCATTTGGTAATTAAGCTATCAAAAATTAATAAAGATAATCAATACAGAATATTTCTTTTCCTTTCAGGTACTTCCATTTTCTGAAGACATTTTTTTGGTGTGTGCCCACTGCTGTCTCTTCTACTTTGTTCTTTGCTTTTCTCCTGTTGGTGCTCTTAATACCACCCAATAGACTTCTAGACTGCTGCTGTTCTTTTAATCCAAACTCCAGCTACAAGCAGCTGTTCTGTAGGCAGACTTTTTTTTATTAACTTCGTTAGGAACTATGCCATATCATGTTACCATCTTCTGTTCACAGCCCGTGCAGCTGTAGCCATTGCTTTCCACAGAGGTCTGGACAGAAAGCCATAATCTCTCTTTTCTCAGTAGAGTCGTGTGTGTCTGTGTGTGTGTCCTTTGCTGCCCTTAGGTTATCTTTGCATTGTGAATAAGATTTTTTCTACCAAGCATTTTTGTTAGTTTAAACCAGTTCCACTGGCCAAGTTCAACTTGATCTGAGTCTCTGCACAGTACTAGTGCTTTTTCTACCAGGAATTTCCTTTCATTTAAGTTCTCAAATAAAAACTTAATCTCAGAGCAGTCCCCAAGCTTTGGGAGGGCTGATTAGCATTGCAGCCAGACAAGCGCAGGGAAGCATAGGCCAAGATCTGTGAAAGTAACTTCTATTTAGGTGCTTAGCTTCCTGTCAACTTCAGTGGGAGTTCAAGCACGTAAATAGGTTTTAGGAGCTTAAAATCACATATGGATCTGGTTTCAGGCACTTTTAATTGAAATTTAGCCATCATGTGAACAATGGTAGATGAACCTGAAAATACGTCATTCCTCCTCAAGTGCAGCAACTGAATTCATGAGCATTTCACAGCTAGCCTCTCTGCCAGCTCCCTGACTGGTGCTCAGAAGCTGAATTAGAAGCTATTAAATAGAAAATTAAGTAGAGTACATTGCACAAAATGTTTCAGACTTGGAAAAACTCCCTACTCCCAGAGCTAGCCAAATCATAGCAAATGCAACATATAGGGAAAGCCTGTCAGATATGTGATGGGATTTAAGGGATCCTATATATGATTCTTGAGGAATTTAAACGTGGAAATAACACAAGAATGCCATCTAGTTAATCAGAACACAGTGCTCAACAATTAGTTTCTTGCAACACCACAAAGACAGCCTTTTTCATGCCTTATCCTTCAGTGCATCTTTCTGGAAATCTGAATTAGTAATTAAGTTCCCATTAGGAACATATCTAAGCAGCACTGTATAAGAGCAGATACGGAGGTCTTTATGTATCTTACAGTTCCAATGTAATCTGAAATAGTAACTGACAAAAACAATTTTTGGCTTCGATAATTTTTACTGTGAACAGTGATCACTTCATCATAGTTAAGTCATGTTTAGAAAATTTAAACAAGCTGCTTGATTACTCTAGGAAGCATGGAATGGTTTGTTCAAATCAGTACCATCTGTGGACTGAAAAAGTTGGGGGAATTTTAGTCATTCTTGAGGAATGGAAATCTGATTCTCCATGCTAGAGTAATTGTAATCCTCTTTGTATCTGTAACCCAATAGCATTGCTGTCTTGAAATTGTCTGTGAACACAGTCATCAAGTGCAAGAGATACTGTGCCACTGGGTGTCACTCCTCTTCACTGTGGCCCTAGAATCAAACCTCTTTGATTTGCTCCAGGTTTAGATCACATCTTTTCATTTGTCCTAATGACATTTATATTTGGGCTTTCTATGTAAGCAAGGAGATAAAATTAACTTGATTTTAAACCAACTAAGGTTTAAGGCTCTAGTTTCATTTTAAAGGTTTGTCTAGGCACTGGCAGAGAAAATTTTCCTGTGAATTCTGCTGACTGATCCCTTATTTTGTAGGTTCAAAATATTTTGTTTATATGAGTCTTAGTAAACTGAAAAATGTAACTGTAAAAGCTTTTGTATGAAAGAGAAAACGGCTGTCTAAACTGTCTGTGATACCTCCAAGTTTATCTTTAAAAATGGTGGGTTTCATGTAGGTGTTACTTACTGGGATAATCACAGACTACCTTCAGCCTTGTGGAGGTCATGTGTACCGGGTCCCTCTGTAGTCAGTGGAAAAAAGGACAGACAGAAAGAGAAATCATTTATCAGCCCTCCATTCTTTCCTTCTCTCTTGGTGAGTTTGTCTCTTTTCCAAATATCAGGAAAGCTCATGAAGGCTGGATTTATTAGACTTCTCTTGGTCTATGTGAGAGCCCACAAATCAGACCCACTGTCATTTTGCCTGATATAAATTCTTGTTCTATGAAAACCAAGCATCTCTTCCATCTTTACTCCAAAATAGCTAAATCTCTGGATTTTTTTGATGTAATTGTCTCTGTTGAAACTAGGGGAACAAAGTACTGTCTTTAAGAAGCAAAGAACACCATGCTGTCTAGAACAAGGGTACTGCTTTCTGTACCTGTGACAAACTTCTTTAACCTGCCTGGTTCAGGTGCAGAGAATGCAGTTGTGCCAGCCATGGCTTTACCACTTGCACATTTGAGCAAGTGAAGGTGTGTATTTCCATCTTCCTGTTAACACCCAGCAAGCAACCAGTTATTATCTACTTTATTGCAAGCCTCTCTTTCAGTATTGGAATATAGTCCAATAATTAGAAGATAGAAGTTAGTAATAGTAGACTAACAGGCATTAGAGCCCATTGTTTCCATCTCCGTGTTCCATAGTTTCACATTTATGCCCAACTTGCCAGTGATGGCTGTTCCTATCACAGCAAGAGTTCCTGGATTTGTGCCTGGAAAGGTGAGGTCATATTCCTTATCAAAAAATGAAGAGTAATCCCCTCTGAGTGAGAAAGAGGAGAATTGAATTTTCTTAAATACTTTTTTTTTTTTACCTGTTTTGATGTCTTTGGAATTGCACACTTGATTTTGTAATTCCTGGAATATATATTAAGCCTTAAAATACTTTAACTCAACTTCAGAGTGAGACTAGGTGATAACTTTTTTTTCAGTCAAATAGTTTTATCCATTCTATCCCACATTTTATCATTATCATAATGAAGTGTGTAAGATTCATACTTTTTGCACTATCTTAACAGATATGAATACGTTATATTACAATAGAATAGTGGATTTTAAGAGGAAAGATACAACTGTATCCTGGTAAACGTTTAGCATTTCTTTGCCTTCATTTTCCACTAACTAATGGTTAAATTAAGCTCTTCCTTGTAATTTATATAAATAGCTAGTACAGTTTATGCAGCTTTTATGAAAGTGTTGTAGAGTTTTGTTGGGTTTGGGTTTTTTGGTTTTTTTTGTTTTTTTTTTTTTTTTTTTTTTTTTTTTTTTTTTTTTTTGCTTGTTTGGTTTTGGTTTTTCATCTAAAGCATGCATTTATGCTGTGTAGTAAATCAGAATGACATAATACAATCTCCATTTCTTCCCTGTTCAATAGCGCCATGCTATTCCTCAGACTTCAACTATTCATTCTAGAATTGTAGGTCAAAAAGGAAGACAATTTTTTCTGAATAGCTACAGGAACGTCTTTTTCTTGCAGTCTTGAAGGTCTGGACGACAAGGACAAGATGCTGAAGACCTTTCTTCACCTGAGACATTAGGAAAAGTTATGAGTAAATCAGGCCAAGAGAATAATTCCATTTGATAACATAAAAATGAAACCATTAAAAATGCAGGACAAATAAAAGATTTGAGGAATGTCTTAGTAAGTACTCCCAGGTTATGAATAATTTTAACAACTTATCATAAGCATGGAATCTGCACAATAGTTGTATGGCCTCACAATCCTGGCCCAAAGATCTGTGATTTCAGGGTGAATAGATCCTATGGGTATTAAAAGGAACACTATGGGAAGAAAAAGCCATCAGAGAAAATTTGAGCATTCCAATGCCTTGATGTTCATAGCAGACAAGCTGAGGAAAGCTTGTACCACAGGGGTTAAATATGAGGAATTGTTTCAGTCAGACCTTCTAATAAATAATTTTCAATAAGAGATCAATGAATTGAATAGTAATAAATCACAGAGATCATGTGATATTCGCTCAATATTTCAGTGTGAAATTGCCAACATGTTAAGTATATTACACATACTTTCAATCAGCTTTACTGCCAGAGGAAAGAAAGATCATTGGTGGACTTTCAGCTTCCTAGAGAAATCTAAGTTATTGTGCAACAAGGCACAAAGAAAAATGATAAATTCTGTTACACAGACTTTAATTAATAATTAAAAAAACCGTTGAGATCAAACAAAGGATGATGAGTAGTTTCTATATAAAAATACATAGCCAACTATATATTATCCACCTTGGAAAAGGGATCATTTGGAGAGATTCTGATAGAGTGGTACGAGCTTATGAAGGCTTGGAATTAAGTGGAAAAAAAATCTATTCATTTTTTTTTCTGTCAAATCGTCTGAACTAGGTGATGTCCTTAAACTATCAAGCAATAGATTTAAAATAAGTGAAAGAAAATAATAACTGTAAATTACATACCTTTGTCATGGCATTTAGCAGTAGCAATAATGGGTTAAGAAATAATTAAAGAAGTAATAAAAGAACACCCATCAAAAGCTGGTGTATATGATGTGGGAGACAATAACCTAATAAAATATGAATTATTGATTTTTGGAGGAAATACTGAAGGATTGTCCATCTACTCTACCCAGTATGTTTTCCCTATGCACCTGTGACTGGCTAGAGTTGGGATTCAACAGTGATGAACTGTTGCTCTGACCACTAGGATAATACCAATGCAACTGTGATTGGTTTGTTTCTAATGCTGCAGCATTTTAGCAGAAGAGGATGCTGCAGTAATCACATCATATTCAGATAAACCAGAACAGCTAAAAATTTGCATCATATACTATTAGTCAAATTTTGAAGTTGCAAAATATTTGTCAATAACTGGAATAATTGAGTTGGCATTTTTAATAAATCTAGTCATGGTTATGATTTTTATTATGTGGGAGGTGGGCTTTCCTTTTGCAGGGGAGAGTGTTAGTTTTTTTAAACACGACACCTAGTATGCATTTCATTTAAATTTAGGTGTTTACATTCATTTTATCATGCTACTCATTAAAGCCTAGAGTAGTACAAACAAATCGGGCAAAATCTGAGGGAGTGATTAAATGCCATTCAGACAAGGTACAGGGTTCATGGCAGAGCTACCCTATAGTACCATTCAGTTATGAATCTGGATATGATATTTGTTATTTGTTTTGACATTTGCCAGTGCCATGCCTGACTCTTACTTACTCAGAAGGCTAGCTTTATGTAATTTTTATTCTCATAATGTATTTCTTCTGATGTTCCTTTGCCTTCAGTCTTGATGTTACATATTTGAGTATTATAATCATAGAAGGTTCAAAGGGTATATAAAAACACACTGAAATTTTATGTGACAGTATGTTTGTGACTATCAAAATTTGCTTTTAAAGTAAGTGTTATGAATTCTTTCTTTAAACTTTTGCTCCTGACATTTATATCTAAGAGCCTCGGTTATCCCTTCAGAAATACATTCTGAAGAAAAAAAAAAAAAAAAAGACTGAAAGAAATATATGTGCTGTTGCCACACCTACTCTATATAACATCTATAGTTAAAGTTGCAACCCATACTTCTCGTACTTACCTGTGTCCTTCCTTTTGAAGGGGAAAGAATTATTTTTTTGTTTAGGTGGGAAAGCTACAGAACTTTTTCTCTTTAAACTGCTCAAGTTCTTCATAGTGGCAGACACACACTCAAGCAGGTTTTAAAAACGTACAGTAGATTATAAAACCTCTTTTTGTGTGAGGCATTTTGTCTGAATGCCATGACAGTGCATGGAAAATCACATACCTTCTAAAAGTCTCACAATGCAAATGTATTATCTCTGCAATGGAGAGTCCTGCCCTTTAAGAAAACAGTTTTCTTCCTTTGATAATATTTTGAGATATGTCCTGCTGCTGATCCTTTCAGAGTGCTGTTTTATCTTGCTTTCTCGATGACCTCCTGTAGTGGTAGGCTCCCTTCCCATGAAATCATGCAGTGTGGAGCACATCAGGCTCTGCAGAGTTCCTTAAATATTTGGTTGAAGGTCAGCCCTGCCATCCAGGAGAGAACAAACACATAGTTTTATTCTTTGCTACACTAGAAGAAAATTGGAATAAAAAAAAAAAATCTCAAAAAACACAGGAACAACATTCCCAGTGTGATGGTTTTAATTTGTAACCCTGCATCTCTATAACTTGTGCAAGTAGAGGCTTGACAACAGTAACAGCTGAATACTCAGGTGTGCATATTTCACTTATTTTGCAAAGCAGAAGAAAAGAAAGATGCAGACAAGTCATATGTGAAGAAAAGGCTGGGGTTTTTCAACTGCTGACACTGTCATCAAATTATGGACAGTGGTTTGGTGTGAAGCTTTGAATTGAACAAGGGCAAAATTCCTGTTGTTATCACTTCATCTGGGGAAATTAATATGGAGTATTTTGGAATAAATCATGGAGACCTAGGGTCCCAGAGAAGCAAAGCCTTTCCTGCACTTTTGTTCTCTTAGTCATTATGCCAAAAACCTAAGCATGGATAGAAAACACTTCTTTAGGCAGATTATTTGAAAATCCAGAGGTAAGCACAGCAGAACTTCAGTGCCGCTCTTTACCTAGAACTAGCATCCATGCATATCCACACAACAGATTCATCATTTGCTTAGAAACACACTTTAGAAAGTTCTCTAGGAAAACTTAGAAAACTTAAGAAAGCTATAATGTAGCCTCTGAACATCTTCAAACAACTACAGTGTTTGAAAGAAAGGTGCTTTGCTTTCATACATGGAATTTTCTGTCCAAGAAGCAATCCTAAACTAGCAACATTTAGCTTTGCATTAGAAAAATATTTGGTACATGATACTTCATTGAGCTTCCAATAATTGGAATCCAAAAAGTCTAAGTTCCCAAAAGCACAAGGGACTTCTCTTTTGTAACCTATAAATAGAGACTTGGAATTATGATGGTAAAACTGAAGCTTTTCATGGAATCACCACAGAGTCATAGCATGGGTTGGTTTGGAAGGGACCTCAAAGGTCATCTAGTTCCATTGCTCCCATGGGCAGGGACACCTTCCACTTCAATTGTATAGATTTCTGAAGTATACTTATTATATATTTTCCCCAATTACTGAGTATTCAATCTTTATGTGCAAGAATAGGTGTTAATAATCACAAAAAGTGGTAGCAAAAATTATTTAAAAGGCAAATATTTTCTAAATATTTTTTTTGTAAAATACAAAACAACCACAGAACATACATTGTCAAAGTATGACAAATTTTTCTTGACCACAATAGGAAGGCTTTCTGTAATTTCTGCTTTCAAGGTGATTCTGAAAGTCACTCTTATTTGAGCATCTATAAAAGTCTTCATTGCATATCATCACAACACTGTTTTACCTGCATACTGTGCTTCTCTTTGCTTTGTGCACATCCATCTTCCAGGCTTTTTCTACCTTCTTTTTAATTTTCTTTGTCTCTGTAAGCAAATACATTTGTCATTTTATTTAAATGATAAAGTGTTTTTAGTGATTTGTCAGGCTCATAAGTCACTGTTACCATAGCATCTGGGACTTCTCTTTATGATCTTATACAGATGAAGATAAACATAACAATAAAGTAGGGAAAAGTTCTTATTTTCTACATGGAAAACAGAGAAACCACACTACTAAAGTATGAAAGAAAGAAGCACTGATTTTCCCACTTAGAAACCTTGCTTTCTGTGGTGAAGTTTTCGGTGACATAGAATTGTTAAGGTTGGAAAAGACCTCTAAGATCATTGAGTCCAACCATTAACTTATCATTGCTTAACCTAAACATAGATTTTCACTTCTGCAACAAAGTGTACAGACTGAGTTTGTGGTTGCCTGTGTAAGCAAGCAGACGTATTATTAGAAGCATATTATGTGTAAAAATACATTTTAATTCAGTTTTGATTAGTTTCTACCTTAAACTCAATTATATATGCAACAAATACCTATTAACTTAATAAGTATTCTTTGTTTGTAATTTCAATGTTAACAAAAGACAACTTAATTGCTTTTAGAAATTTACTTTATTGTATTTTCTGTGACTTATCAAGTGAATATTATGTACATCAATCATTGTTTTATTGTTGAAAAAAATTTCAATTACAAGAATAACTCACATTTCAATAACACTAAATGGTATTTCACTATGTAAGAGTCCATTGTCACAATGCATAACATTCAGATTCCCTTTCATTTAATAGCAGAGCCAATGTAGAGAAAAAAAAAAGAGATATAACTTTAGTACCTTCATATTTTCATTTCTGTTAAATATCACAGTGAGTATGGTTCACATTTATCAATTTGAGTATGCAGCAGTTATGGGCTATGCTTTTTTGTGTGTAATTTCTTTTATTAATTTTCTCACAAATCAAATTATATGAGAATAAAAAAGAGAAATAAGGATAACAGTTTCATAAATATCTTAAGGGCAAATCAGAAATTGTGTTACAAATCATTGCCATATTATTCTTTTCCTCTGTATTTCAGCTGGAGAATGAGGAATCTAAAATTCTCATATACTTTTCCTCTCAAAATAAATCAAACAATATTTTAAATGGCTTCCAGCCTTGTTTTCATATGCTTCATTGCTGTATTACATGAGAAATAAAAATTAAGGTTTTGGTTTTGGTTTTGTAGTTTGTTGGGGATTTTTTGGTGAAAACTGATGCATATATTTCAAAAGAACATGCAATCACAAAAACATTTACAAAACCAAACTCCTGTCTTTAGGAAGCTGTCATCCTTCCTTTGAAAATTAAAGTATACACTTGGATTTGTGAATGCCTTTTTTTCCGCCCTCCTCCATTTCCCAGGCTGCCTCTGACCTGGTTCCCTTTTTCTTTCAAAATACCATTAACAGGTCTTTTTACTGTCATAAGTCAGAGTCTCCTATAAAATAATGCAGGCTGTGCCCCCTGAATGAAAAGGTGCTGTTCTGACTGCTGAGCACCACAGAGACTGGGAGGGGAAAAGCCGCTCTTTGTAAAGCTGAACCTCAGTGCTGGTGGCAAGGGTTCAGCAATGGCCACCTTTTTAGCCCCAGAAGCTGTGTACCCAAGTCTTAGCCTGACCAAGATGCATATCACATCTCTTAGAGAGCAAGGTGTGGGAATCTCCCAGGAAAAAGGTAGACATAACCACAGAGGTTTCCTCAGTGATTACCCACTCCCTCACCGGTCGCAGTAGCGCCCTAACCCCAATGAGACCCACACTGTGAATTGCTCAGGTGCTGAATATCACCATCTTCTCCAGCTGTGACTTTATATACCACCTATGTATGTTAAGACCTAAAGACTGTATCAGCAGCTATGACTTGTGCATGCTAGGGAATATTCTGTGAGATCTTAAGCCTTATTACAAAAAGTGGTTGAGAAAAATGAGCTTGCCAGATGCCATGTTTCATAACTTTTTACATGTAGGTAGCTGAAGCTTAATTTCAGAAAGAAGGGCTGTTGTCCACTTCTGAGCAGCATTACCCAATGTCTTTTTGCTGCAAACTGTGCTGAGAAACTATTGGTACAAAATCAATTAATTTAATCTTTGACCGCTTTGTCAATCAGTGTACGAAGATATTAAATCACAATGGAAAATACATTCTAATATAGTGATTATTCTCCTGGGATGTCATAAAGCATGAAGAGCAGCCAAGAGTTTCATGAAGTACAGGACAGTAATTATGTCATGACAAGTATGGTCCCTGGAGATCACTTTAGAACTACTTTAAAAGTATTGTGAAGAAAAGCGTTATATGTGTTGTACTAGAAGATGACAAAGATAGCACTTTACAGTCACAAAAATGAGCTTTAGCTGGCTGTGAGGTACACACTGAGTAATTTAAAGTGTTAACAGCCAATTGAATGCTTCTTCAGTTAAAACATATTTGTTATAGAGTATAACAACCAGTTCATCACCCTTTGAAGCTGTAGCATAAGAAAGAAGTTGGAAAACAACTATCTTCTCTTTTTTGCAGTCATTTAGCTGGATATAAAGCACTTCCTTTGTGTTTTTGCCTCTTAAAACTACTTTGAAAATGCAAGATCATTGTTCCTTTTTTTTTTTTTTTTGAAAGAAACAAACCACCACCTTTGATACAGATGCAGAATATTGCTAAAGAAGGATTGTCAAAGCTATGGTTTGAGTTCTGGGTAATGTCAATACCTGACCTAAATTGAAATCAGTTTACAAATCCTGCACTAAGATATTCAACCACTTTGCCATATGCCTCATTCCCATCTTGCAATACACATTTGCTTACACAAAAAGTTCTAACACTAGAATATTTTAATATCCTTGAAAAACTGCATATGGTTACTGTTTCTCCTCTTAACACAAGGACAACAACTAAAATATTTTTTCTTTAGCCTAAAAATTTCCCTTTCACCCAGTGTATTTGATTTATATTTCTATCAAAATAAACTATGTAATAAATATAGCATGCGTGCTTGGGTGTGTGTATATGTGTAGGAATTTTTTTCCTGAACCATCTGCTTTCCTTGAAAATGTGACCTTCATGAAGCATATAGAAAACTGAATTGCAGTATACATAAATATTTGCATACACACTTTTTGTTGGAAAACCCGCCACTTTAAAAATTACCATTATAGCTGAAAAAACAGCAAATAGTTAAATTGTAATACACAAGTATTGATAGGTTACTGCTAACTAGGCTTTAAAGGGGAATTCTGTAACATGATGTTTATAAAAATGTTACTATAAAACACATTCCTGTTTGCAGATTTAAGACAAGATATTATCCTTACTTTCATCAAGAATCATGTGAAGACAAGCAAACACCTGTCGATGCAATATGAATTCTTCATGCATAATAAAGTCAGGGGATCAAAAATACTACAGTGCTGCCATATTGATTATTTCTGCATAGTGTGGAAATAAAAAAAAATAGTAACATATTTACAATTTTTATAGGGTCTTCTAGGGCATATGATAATATTGAAACAGGACAGGGAAAAAAATAAAGAAGAAGGAATATGATTTTGAGGATATTATTTACAAATAATATTTATGAAGTGCCAGTTAATTTGCATTTCCTAATTTTTCCGTCTCTGTAACCAGATGAAAGAATAGAAAAGATGTGACCTTGTTGCCAGCATTTTTGTCACACCTTTTAATAAAAGGACTAAAATACATATGCATTTCTAAAGTGTATAAGGCCTACTTAATAGAAATAGAGGCCTATCACAAAGGAAGAAATCAATTCAAGCCAAAAATAGTAAAACGGTAAAAATTCATCCTTGGAGAAGGGCCAGCACATAGTCCATATCCTATTAAGGTTTTAATTTGACAACTTCATTGAGTCTTGTGTAATCTTGTTCCCAGTGTCTGCTCCCAGGATGAATTTCACACAGCATAATGCAATATCACAGAATATGCTGATTTGGAAGGGACACAAAAGGACAATCAAGTCTAACCCTTAGCCCTGCACAGGACCATCCAAGAGCTCACACTATGTGCCTGAGAGTATCGTCCAAACAATTCATGAACTCTGTCAGTCTTGGTGCTGAGATCACTTCCCTGGGGAGCCTGTTCCAGTGACCAATCACTCTCTGGGTGAAGAACCTCTTCCTAATATCCAACCTAAACCTCCTCTGACACAACTTCAGGCCATTCTCTCAGGTCCTGTCATTGGTCACCACAGAGAAAAGATCAGTGCCTGCCCCTCCTCTTCCCCTCATGAGGAAGTAAGCTGAACAGACCAAGTACCCTCAGTCACTCCCCATACGACTTCCCCTCAAGGCCCTTCACCATCTTCATTGCTCTCTTTTGGACACTCTCTAATACCTTAATATCTTTCTTATATTGTGGTGCCCAAAACTTCACACAATATTCCAGGTGAGGCTGCACCACCATAGAGCAGAGCATAACAATACCTTTCCTTGACCAGCTGGCAGTGTTGTGCCTGATGCCCCTCAGGACATGGTTGGCCCTCCTGGCTGCCAGGGCACTGCTG
Source organism: Xenops minutus (assembly GCA_035221455.1). Taxonomy (NCBI): domain Eukaryota; kingdom Metazoa; phylum Chordata; class Aves; order Passeriformes; family Furnariidae; genus Xenops; species Xenops minutus. The sequence goes on along the minus strand of JAWWEE010000122.1, from coordinate 36,274,095 downwards.
ACTCACATTTAACTTGCCATGGACCAGGACTCCCAGGTGCTTTTCCATGGCACTGCTTTCCAGCATCTCATTCCCCAGTCTGTCTGTACATCCAGGGTTGCCCCATTCCAGGTACAGAATCTGGCACTTTCCCTTGTTGAAGTTCATATGGTTGGTGATTGCCCAGTCCTCTAATGAGTCCAGGTCTCTCTGCAGGGCCTCCCTGCCTTTGAGGGAGCCAACAGCTCCTCTGAGTTTTGTGTCATCTGCAAACTTGGTTAGTATCCCTTCCAGTCCTGGATCCAAGCCATTGAAAATGCTGACAAGCACAAGACCTAAATGGAGCCCTGTGGAACCCCACTAGTGACAGGTTTGATGATATACCCCATTCACTATTACACTCTGTGCTCAACCAGTGAGCCAATTGCTCACCCACTGTATAATATGTTTATCCAGCTGTGTTCTGGACATTTTGTCTAGTAGGATTCAGTGAGAGACACTTTTGAAAACTTTACTGAAATCCAAAAAGATTACATCAACTGGCTTCCCTTGTTCAGGCAGGTGGGAATAAGAGAAAATAGGGACTTTCCCCTCATGAAACCATGCTGGCTGAGACCGATGACTGAGTTGTCTTTCAGGTGTTTTTCAAATACATCCATATCTTTCATACCTACCATAACTTTACCAGGCCCTGAAATGGAACTGACAGGCCTATAGTTTTCAGGATCCTCTTCCTTGCTCTTCTTGACATCCAGCTGGGACCTCTCCAAGATTACCACAATACTCACAAATCTTTGAGAGAGGTTTTGTGATGACATGAACTGGCTCTTTAGGGATTCTGGGATGAATGCCATTAGTCGCCATAGATTTTTAGAGATTTGGCTAGAGCAGCAGGTCGTGGACAATTTTAGGGTCAACTGGGAGTTGATAATTTTCACAGTCATGGTCCTCCAGCTCAGGGCACTGAGACCTCCTTGGTCCGTTATCCATGTTGAAGATGGAGACAAAGAAAGCATTAAACACCTCTGCCTTGTCTCTGTCTCTGTGTGTGAGATGACCATCCTCATTCTGTAAGGGGCCAGTGATATTTCTATACTGTGTATTACCCTTAATATATTTGAAAAAAACTCTTTTTATTTTCTCCCACTTTTCTGGCCAGCTCCAACTCTAGTTGCACTTTGGCAGCATGAATTTTTTCTCCCTACAGCTGCAAGCAGAACCTCTGTATTCTTCCCATGAAGAATGTACCTCTACCTTCCTTTTTTGCCTTATTACCAAGAGAAGATCACTGCTTAGCCAGGCTGGTGTTCTGCGTTGTCTGCTTGACTTCCAACATTTGGGAACTACCTGCTCCTATGCCCTTAGGAGGTGAAGTTTGAAAAGTGACCAACACGGATGGACCCCAGCACCTGCAAAAATATTTTTTTCCAGGGACCTTACTAATTCCCTGGGCATCCTGAAAGCTGCTCTCCACATGTCCAGAGGTTTTGCTGGTACTTTTCCTCCTGTCAACAGGGATTTTAAACTTGATCACTTTGTGGTTTTTGGACTGTGGCCAAGACAACCACCTATCTCCAGTGTGCTCCTGAGATCCACTCTCTTGACAAGCAGCAGATCAAGGAGTGCATTGTTTCTGAGCCAGCTCCCTTAGGATCTGTTCCATAAAGTTGTCAATCCAAGTTTTTCAGGGATCTTCTGGCCCAGGTTATACCAGGTGTGTGATGCTCCCAGTTAATTTCTGGCAAGTCCAAGTTCCCCATAAGATCAAAGGCAGTTGACTTGGAAGTATTCCTTAATTCCTCAAAGAACAATTTATTGGCACCATTGTCCTGTCTGGGAGGTCTATAGCAGAATTCCGCAATGATGTCCACATTATTTGTTTTTCCCTTGATTCTTCCTCAGAGTCTTTCAGCTGTGAATTCTATGCATTCTGACCCTTCCATTACACACAATGCCATCCCTCTGGCTCTTCTGCCATACCTATCCCTCCTGAAGAGCCTGTAACTATCCAACAGGGAACTCCAGTCACAGGACACATCCCACCAGGTTTCACTTATGCAGTGAGGTCAGATCTCTGGGATTGGGCCAAAGCTTCAAGGTTCTAGTTTATTCTTCATGCTGAGTTCATTGGTGTAGAAGCATCTCAGGTGTGGTACACTGTAGCCAACACCTCTTGAGGCAGATTGAGGGATCTCATGGGTGCTGGTTTGCTCAACTTTTGGTATGCTATCCCATTGCTCATCACTGGCAAGCCTGGTATTTTCTCTTCCACCCACTCTCTAGGCTAATTTAAAACTCTGTCAGTGAGCCCCACTAATTCCTGTGCTAAAACTCTTTTTTCCCTCTGAGAAAGGTGCATCCTACCAGGTGTCAGTAGACCAGGTGTTGAGTAGATCATCCTATGGTCAAGAAACCCCAAATTTTTTCAATTACTTCAGCCTCAGAACCATGCATTCACTCGATGAATCTACCTTTTCCTATCAATATTATTCCTCATTACCAGAAAAATCCAGGAAATCACTGCCTATGCTCCTGATCCCTTTACCAATCATCCCAGGGCCCTGAAGTCTCTTTTGACTGCCCTCAGACTTCTCTTTGTTATTTCATTGCTGACAGTTTCAGCAACCAATATCAGAGGGCCTTACTACATTGGAGAATTTTCCAGTAATGTCCCTTATCCAATCCCCTGGGAGACATCATACTTCCCTGTGAATTGGGTCCAGTCTGCATATTGGACCCTCCTTTCCCCTTAGAAAGGAGTCTCCTATTACAAATACCCTTCTTTTTCTCTTAACAGAGGAAGTCTTGATGCTGGATACAGGTGATGTTGTTTTGAGAGGCCACTACACCAGAAGGACCTTCACCCACCTCACCCATTGTCTGGCCTGCTAGTGCCAGAGCCTCATACCTGTTGTAGAAGGTATCAGTCCTACTTGTCAAAATTTGAGAAGGAGGAGGAACCTTCTTCCTGGTATGTGCCTGCTTCCAGCCTTCATCTTTAACAGACTGTTGACTAAGAGTCCTTCGACTAATTACCCTGTAGGGTTCTGAGTCCACCTGCTTCTCCACTACAATGGAGGTTCGATACTCCCAAGGGTCTTAAGACTGTAGTGACTCTGAATATAGTCCATCTCTCTTGCCCATTTACCTGAATACTACAATGCTTGTTCACGTCTTCTCGCAGCTCCTTCATCTGGAGACACAATTTACACAGCACACCTTCTGCAAAGTAACTGTTGATCCCAGCCCCACAAAGAGCCATCAGGCACTCCTGGCAACCTGTGATCCAGAGAGCTGCATCTGCCCCCAGCAGGTCTGTCTGTCTGGAGGCCTCTGACATGGCTGGTTCAGTGACTCCTGCAGCTACAGGGGTTCAAGCTTTGTGTTAAGTTAACACCATAACTGAGGCAGCTTAAACTAATGCGCTAATAAAACTGAGGCTAAAAGGATCTTTTTGCTCTTCCTTACCAGCTATGGAATCTGTTTATTGCTTCCAGTGGATGCTCCTGGGTTCTTCCTGCTTGCTCTGCCTGTGTGAAGTGCCATGCCATGCCCCTTTTTGCCCACTCCAGTTTGCCATGCTGCCTGGAGTAATTTAAATTCCCCTTGGTCTCCCAGCACTGCCCCATCTTCACGTAGTTGGCTGCTGAGCTTGTGGAGCTGCTGCTTGGGAGTTCATGGATTCAGGAACCCCCCCTGTATATGTGTCTCTCCTCCACAGACTTTCCTTCACTCACAGTTGCTGGAGCCTCAGTGACTGGTGGTTTGTGTAGGTCAAAGGCCAAAGAAAGCATTAAAAGCTGGAGTGTTTACAGGCCATATATAAAGTATAGCCTGCTTAGACATAAGTAAAGAATAGCAGCAGTAGTAGATGCAGTTGCAGGTTAAGGTTCCCAATGAACCTTTTTTATGTCCTAAATTTATCCAAAGAGGAGGCACTTGCTATTCTCCTAACACGTATTATCCCCTCTTTAGTATTCTCTTCTTCAGCTCTCCAGTACAACACGAGGTATTATACACTACCTCCCCTACAACATGTCCCCTGTCTCTTTGCAAAATAAAGCCCTGCTTACAAAAGGCTAAAGATCACCTCCAACAGGCAACTCAGGATCACCAGTGTTTCAAATGCTATACAGTTTAACCTTTAGTTAAAGATCAAACTGTGAGAGGAGGCATTACTTTTTTCCTTCCCCAAATCCCATAGGTAGTTTCTGAAGACAAATTCCACTGTTTATGTGTAAGTAGAACACAAGAACCAGAAAATGCTACTTTTGGGAAACAGGATATTTTCTAACAGTATTGGAGCCACTTAGAAATGAGGGGAAAAAGAAAAAAAAAGAAAAGGGTTTAGTGTTAATAATACTGATATGTTCACAATCCATGTATTTTAATTTAGATTAATTTTTTTTTGTAGCTGAATGGAATGAAACTTTTAAAAGCCTCTTAGCTTTACCAGTGGGGGTGTTTCATTTTACCACTGTTTGTAATTATCTATTTACACTAACATAACAAATGTGGTGCCTCCAGCAAAAAGCTAAAGGTTGATGAGAAACAGAATGAAAAAGCACCTAAATGTTAAAGTAGTCAGCAAGATTTTCAAGTTTTTTAAAACTAATGCAAGCTATCATTAGAATACTCTACAGTTCAGTGCTTCATAAATATGAAAAAACAAAGCAGTAATGCTTTTTGTACTTTTCAGCTTGACTTTTATGTGGTTTTATCTTCCTTCAACAAATCAGGATGCAGAACCACTCATAAAGCTTTCAGTATAGACCAACAGTATAATAATTCACTATGTATATCCTGAGCCACTTACAACTTGAATGCATCCAGAATGACTGAAAAAATATATCCTAATTACATAAAATACAACAACCAAGAACAAAGAATTATCTGTCTCTGCTCTAAAGTGAAGATGGGTACCTCTTCAATATTTTGCCTGCTTATTCACTGACCCAGTTGTCTTGACAGAGGAAATTAAAAGAGTTTTTTCCACTTCTGTCTGCTGATTCCTATGTGTCCTGAAGAACAGTAGGATTCCTTCCAATTGGTGGTTGAAGCTTTCCAAAATGAAATAAAATATTGAAGTACATCTTTATAATTTATGCACCAAAAAGCATGGCAAAGTGGCTCAGACTGAGTACTGAAGCTGCTTCAGAAAATGATGTAGTGGGAGAATCGGTGCCAATTCATTTCAAATTTAGCAATGTTTATTAAAAATGAATGAGTGCATTATTTACCATATAACTTTATCGGGGTAGAAGAAGGTAATTCCCAGAATGTTTTAAGTAAATCACAACCTTGATCTCTTGCCATGATGCTTCTTGGGAATACAAAAGTGGGTAAAAAGTTCTTTGGTAGAACACTGAGTTATTCAAACATTATTTAAAAAACATTTAAAATTCTGAATGATGAATTTATTCAGAGAATCATAGGGCATTTAGTGATAAAAGTTCTGTGTGGGAAGGCGTGCAACTTTTACTCAGATGCCTATAATATAATAACATCTTATTGCACTAATAAATATCTGACTGACCTGACTCACAAGAATAACATGAAAAATTAAGTGAAATTAAATGTCTGGCTACAATCTCAGTGGCAAATGTAAACTGTGCCTTTTTATACAATCGATTATCAAGACCTATAAAAAGTAGAAAACTGAAAGCAAATAGTTGTGAAAATGGACATAATAGTTTTAACTTTCACTGAATGTTTATAATAGATAGAGTCCAGGCATCGGGATTTCATTTTTTTTCAATGAAAGGTGCCAGATTCTAGAACAAAGAAAGAAAGATGGTATTTCTTTTTTTCTGAAGTGATAGAAATAGCTAGAAGAGTAAACATCACCACCTTTCTTATACATTAAATGAAATATTCAGAAGGAGAAAATGAAACAGGATCAATCCAAAATTGAAATTTTCAGTAGCAATCTGCGAATGTCCCTGAAAGTCAGCAGTGCTTCCCTGCTCAGGAACTGCAACATAAGGCCATTAATTTTACTGTGTTAATGAGTGATTTCAAAGCCAGTGTTTCTAAAAATCATAAATTAAAATAAATATTCTTTCTTGTCTTTCAGGTATGAAAGGAATATTAGAGAAACTGCAAACATGAATTGAAAAGTCAGCTTACTGCTACTGGTACTTTACATGGTTGGAACAGAAAAAAATAATATTTAATATTTCTTTTTTTGGTGAGAAACCACAATAGGTACCATTGCCCAGAGCTTTTCCAAGTGGAATCTTTTCCTCCTTTTCCAATTCTATAAGGAATTTTTCACATGCTTCATGCATGTATTTTCATCAAATATTCAGAGGGCATCTGGAAACAAAATGAATCTCAGAAAAGCAAAGATGTTAAACAGAGTAACCAAAGTCCAGAGAAGTCTTCCTTGTTGGTAGATGATTCATCCTGAAGCAGTCAGTGAGTCATAACTTGTGCCACCTTCTGCTCAGTAGTGTGGAAATAGATGTTATTTTGTTATGATTTAACCATTCAACAAGGAGAAAATCCATAAATTCATGAAATATCTACAAAATGGAGTTTTAACAACAGATTGTGAGAACTCTGAGAGATTCAGCAATTCTGCTAGCATATTCCTGTAAAGATTCATACTTCTCTGACAACGAGTATGACTGAGAGTCAAGGATGCAACCTGTAAGAAAAAGTCCTGTCTCCCTTGTTGAGGATAAGGGTAGGGTCAGTGAGTTTACCTTGTTACTCAATTTGCACTTGTTAGTATGGAATTCTTTCTTCTCCAGTCTGTAGAATAAAGTTAAGTAGCAGATGGAAAGCTATGAGGTACAAAGGTTAATGGTGAAACAATGCAATAATGAAGAATAATATATGCTATTTCTGTTGTAATGAAGTCCATTTGGCTTCAGCTTTAGAAGCATGCTATTTTAGGCTCTCTAGTGACATAAGGATTTAACAGACAATGAAATATATCTTTAAAAAATGAAAGCAAACATGTAAAACTGTCCCTAATATTTCTGTCATCAATATGCTTTAATCCTGACCAGGATTATGGAAAGGACTCACAATCTAAAATTTAATATCATATTGGCTTATAAAACCCCTGGATGTGGTTTATATAAGTACTTCTAAAAAAAACCCCCACAATACCAATTACTCCCAGGTGTTCTGATTTTATATCAAAATGGAATTGGAAACCACTCTTTGACCTATTACTGCCTCATCAGTGGTTTCTCATGATCTCTCTCCATCACTGCCCACTGCTGCTTCCTGCTCACAGCCTGCCAGGGGGTGGCCTCCTGCCACCAAAGTCCCACCTGAACCAGGAATGTCCATCTCCTGCATGAGCAAAGCAAGGGGAAAACCTTGTCTAGGCACCGGTCCTGGGCCTGTCCTTTTGACCACTGTTTGGCCACAGTCCCTGAGAAAAGCTAGTTTTGGTTTGACAGGGTGCTGAAGTCCGTATGAAAAAGTGTCCTCATTATGGGCTGAAGGTTAAAGAATCTGGACCATTTCTTCCAGCATAGAAATACCAAGCACCTCATGGAGATGAAGGCAATGGCTGACAGAAGTTTTTGTAGAGTGCGATGTTATCGAACTGTCAGGCCCTGGCTTTATTCACAAATCTGTGAATCCCTAAGATTGCTACAGGCAAAAATCCTTCCCCTGTGGTGCATCTCCAACTGCCTGTTCTCAGGAGATTTAAAACCCAGGCTTTACTGTCTTTTCTCATTAATTTTGAAAAGCAGAGCAGACATGCAGAATTCTGTTTGTCTACCTTGTCACTGCCTAGGAAATGAAATTCACAGAAAAAAGTGTTGCAGAACCCCAAACTGCCAAACAGGAAAGTGTTGTAATCAGACTCTTCTCTTTCACGTGAGAAGTAGTAGTTATCTGTGAATAAAGACCTCATAACCCCAGTAGTGATCAGTTCCACAAATTTTTTGTATCAGTTTTGCTTAATTTGAATATATTATAAACTTAGGACAAAATGCTGCCTCAACTTCATCTGACATCAAGTCAGTTTTAATGAATCTGACCCTCTTAATTCTCATCTCTCAGAGCCACAAGCACTGGTGTGATGAATGGACACATTGTTTAGCATACATTTTTTAAATCTCATTTCATTTTATAGTAGATTTTTTTGTCTTAAAACCATTCACTTTTATTGAGCAATTAAACTGCATTCTCAGTCGGGGGGAAGAAATGCTCATAAAACAGAAATAAGCTAAGCAGTAATTTCTCAACAGAAATTGCATTTTTATTTCTTCCGTCATAATAGGAACAAGTATTTGCTTTGTAAAATAAGATGAAGTCTTCTAAAGAGCTTAAAATTACAATTGTTGGTGGTTTTTTTTTTATCTCGAGTGATATTAGTTTAGAGTTCTTGGAATAAAAAAACTGCTTCTGGTATACTGGCCTTATCGGATAAGTAAAATAAAATGAGGAATAGTTGTTGGAATCTTTTTCTACAACCATTTTGCTGACTGATGGGTGTTTTCAATGCATCACACATATTGATTTGATTTTTTTTCCAGAAAGCACCTCTGCTTTAATGCAAACATTTTAAAGGTAACCCTATTGCTGCCAACAAACTAGTAAAATCCTACCTGTTGCAAACAGTTCTGATATTAAAGTAAGATGACTGGACATATCTTTGTGATGGTTCAATGACTACCAGTGAATTTTATAGATGATGTTGAAAAGCATAAAACATTATGTATCGTATCTGTTTTCAAGTATTATAATAACAAAATTAGGTTTAACAAATATTGATTTGAAGGACATTGCCATTTGTAAGACAATATCATTTTATTTCACTTATCATTTCCAGTCCTATTAATTTGCTCTGGTAACTTCTAAAGTATGTTTCAATCCATCATGAGTAAGAAAAGAAAAATGTACACTTAATTAAACAAAACTTCCTAAAATATTGAAAACACCACCCTATGTACTTCATTCAAAGAAAGTATTAAGCCACAAAACTACACACTACAAATCTATGAAGAAATTCTTTCTTTTTCCACTATTAACTAAATGTCACTGAACAAATAAACGAATTCAATGATACATTTTTTTAGAAAATACCTTACTAAAATATCTCTGTATTATGGATACCTACCTATTTAGCTACTTTCATGTTCAATGAACACAAATACCTCAAAAATAATTTGGATAGCAAAGACACACAGAAACAGAGTAGACAGAAATATGTAACAAGTTGGTGTAAGACTCAACAACTGACAGCTTTATGAATATTCATACAGTTCTGGTGTCCCCTATAAAAGGACATGGAACTGTTAGAGCAAGTTGAGAGGAGGGCCACAAAGGTGATAAGGGGACTAGAGGACCTCTCCCGTGAAAACAAGCTGAGAAAGTTTGGGCTGTTCAGCCTGGAGAAGAGGAGGTTGCATGGAGACCTCATAGCAACCTTCCAGTATCGGAAGAGGGGCTACAAGGAAGCCAGAGAGGGATCCTTCATCAGGAACTAGAGTGACTATAGTAACTGGATCAAACTGAAAGAGGGGGAATTTAGGTTAAATATACAGAAGAAACCCTTTACTGTGAGGGTGGTGAATCTTTGGAACTGCTTGCCCAGAGAAGTTGTGGATACCCCATCCCTGGCAATGTTCAAGGCCAGGCTGGATGGGGCATTGAGCAAGCTGGTCTAGTGGGAGGTGTCCCTGTCTAGTGGCAGGGAGGTTGGAACTATATGATCTTTGAAGTCCTTTCCAACACAAGCTCTTCAACGATTCTATAATTAAAATGAATCTATAATTAAAAATTGGTTAAGACCTTCATGCTAGCAGAAATACAGTATCCAGAAGAATCCTAGCACCAATACAATAAAAAATAATAGTATGTCAAACTCTTTGATCTTTATGTAGATGTTAAGTAAATGAATTCTTATTTTAATAAGGCAACTTTCAATAAGATTATAATCATAGCCCAATAAAAAGTAAGAATCCTACTGATTTCAGTCCCTATCTGAAAAGCAACAGCATTTGAAGCTGCTGCATCACTTGAAAGACATTTTGCCACATAAATACATTAATTCTTCTGAAGCATGATGAGTGGAAGTGGCAAGAACTTGCTTTAATTCATTATTATACTCTAGTTTACAGCAGACTGAAAATTTTATGACTACCTTAACAGTTTTGATGAACGCATACTGATTTTATTAAATCAAAATATATCAGCAAAATCTATCAAAATAATTTTGGAAGGGTTATTGTGAATATCTTTCCAGAGATATTTTGGCTGCATGTTCCAACTTAGGAAAAAAAACCCCAAAAATCAAAATCATTACACTTATTTGTGATGAAACAGACATTCCAAATTTTGACCAGTCTTGAAAGGAGTCATGCTCCAGTTCATGCTTCATCCCTTTTATGGTATTGCACTGTGTGGAAAACTGAAGAGTTATAATACTGAACTTTAAGGGCTCTTAGATCAATAAAGCACTGCGACATGCTGTACTCCCAGGTGAAAGGAAAATTGAGCTGGCAATTGACATCTCGGATCTGCCAGTTTCTTACGTTCACAGAGACATTATTATTTAGTCTGGTTGAAAGCAATATTCTAATATAACCAAAGGTCAGGGTTGAGTAATAAATCTGAAGCTAGAGTCAGTTTATCATAATACTGCCATGTAAAAGTCATAATGTGTAAGTAAAGGTCAATTTTAGCAAGTCATATTCAAGTGTTTTTCCTTTGGGCTATGGTAAAAAGATCCTCTTTTGTGTTTGTGATAAGTAAATACTGAAAAGTATAAAAATCACTAAATAACATTACAAATTATCTAATTTTAATCCTGCTGTATATAATATTTTTAGAGACTGCACTACCATTCCAGTCTCTTCTTTCAGTTTCTCAGCTTATCACCAAGTTAGCCTTACCATACATTCTTCTCAATGGATAACTGGAAACATTAGCTTATTCTACAGGTGTTTTTGTGGACTTCCAAAGTTTCCTTACTTTTTGTTTCACTAGAAGCATGGAGGGATTACCATATGGTTTGGAAGAGCTTCACATAATAAGCAAGCTGAAGAAATGCTATGTAAATCAACATTTACGTTTTTGTAAACTTTATGTATATTATAAAAAAATAGTGTAAACATGTTTTTGTAAACTTAAACTGATGTAAGTAAACTATACCTTTCTGTCAGCGAAGACTAGTGAACTAAAAGGACCATACTACTCAAGCAGCTGAAAATATAAAAGCATTCATGTGCAATTTCTCCTTAACACAGAACATTTCATCTGGAAACCTGCTCATGAATCAAGAATTGCTATTCAAACCTATAGTCTTGAGAAAACAACATAAATGTGAGAGCTGGTTTACACTGAAAAATAGTATAAGCATTAATATTTGAATATTACATCTTTTTGAGACCTCAAAATAAGATCCTGTAACAAGCAGTAGTACTATATAACCTTATGCTCCATAATAGAATGCAATTGAGGCATTGTTAGTTGCTGGGTCAAGAAATATGCAAGACCTTTGTGTAATTAGTGTGTAAAGTACTAATGTAAGCATGGTTGGTTGAAAAAAATAAAGGAAAACAAGAGCTTTGTAGGACACAGACTATAGTCAATGTCCAATCTGAACTTCTTACTAATTATGTTTATTATCAGAGGTCCACTGAAATTTTCCACTGCTGTAGACATTTGGATCACAATTGCTATTATCAAATCTTTTATGAAGGTTTCCCAAATATCATTAATATTTATCAGCTTTTCTCCTTCCCTCTTCCTATGCCTCACCAGTGTCTACTACAGAGATGTTGAAAACCAACAAGAATTCAAATTATGAAGATTATGTCCAGTCTTGTTATTTCAGGAGCAGAAGAGGTCATGTAAAAGTAATTTTTTTTCATTCTGGCACATTTTCTTACACAGAAGAAAGTTCCAGAACTCTGCCTTTTCACTTTTATTAATCTAATCTTAGCAGTGTTTTATTCCTGGTCTGATCACATATGATAAATTTTACAGAATTTTTAATTATTTAATTATTTATCTGGAGCTGCCTAAAGCTACCAAGATTCCTAATTTTTCTATGCAACATTATTTAGGGAGTTCTCATAAAAACTAGCAATAGTAAATACCATCTGTTGTCTTCCCTTCCCTTCCCACCATCAGGTATTTGTACACATGGATAAGTTTGACCTTTCTTTTCTCTGGGCTGAACAGTCTCAGCTCCCTCAGTCTTTTCTCATATAAAACATACTACAAGCCCTTAATCATCTTCATGTCCTTTGCTGGACTGGCTTCAATAAATCCATGACTCCCTTTTAGTGAGAAACCCAGTCTAGGCACAGCACTACAGAAATGCCTTATCAATGCTCAGTAGAGGAAAGAGGAATCACCCATGTTTTCAAGATTATAATTTTACCCATAAAATGTAGGAAAACCTTTTTCAGATGTAATTTTTAATATCTTTCTGATATCTTTATATTAGTGCATGACAAAAGATTTTGCTTTTCTTGGCAGTTTACTCGAGATACATTATTAGAGAACTGTGACTTAGAAAGATGCTATTTTTCCTTGGAATTCCTGGAACAAGCTAAGAATTTTCACTGCATATTTATCAAGCCCAAATTTCTAGTCCCTACATTTCAGTAGAATAGTTTATGTCCCATTATATCTGTGCTTTACTTGCCTCATTCTGGTTTTGCATAGGATGCTTTCCCCATTCTTTTTGCCCACATCCATGCGATACTTTGAAATCTATTACACAAACTAAATATTTTTCACAATGTTAGAATTACTTTTTAGTCATTAAAATACTCTCAGAGATTAATAACTAGTAAAAGAAAAAAGATTAACACAAATTTCATGACAAGTTGTTATAATTAATATTTCAACAACATCTGGATGAAACATGCTAAAATTCTCCATACCACAACATATTTATATTCCTTTTCAATTTCTGGTATCAGACATAGTCAGGGCCAATTTAGATATGGACACAGCATGAGTGGCAAAAATAAAACATTAATGGGGAAATAAAACCCATCTCTCACAGTAATCCAAGAAAATAAAAATATAAAGAAAAGTTATGGTTTCCCTTGATGCTTGGGTGTGTTTGTGTTTTGTATTTGTTTCAGCTGAAGGAGCAGTTATTCAGACAGCTCTAAATATTCTGAGCAGTAATCTCAGAATTTATGGATACCTGCTGGTTACAGTTACATACTATTTTGACTATAATGGCTTAGCTTTAGCTTATTGCCATGCTAACCACTGCAGGCTCCATTACCTTTCAAGTACCTACCATAAATGCTGCCATTAAGCCCTAGCCTTCCATTTGTCATATTGTTCCTAATTTTTCCAGTTTCAAAAATTATATCACTGTTCTTCATAATTTCATCCCTCTCTTACCTAATGAAAAGGTGCCTTTGAGTCTAACTAGATCAAGCTACTTTTGGTCTTGCTTTCATCCTACTTTCTTGCAGGCTCTATAACTAAATTGGTTTTGGTTCATTTTTCAACAGAACTCAACTAGAATGCCAAATTCTACATTGCTTTCAAGTCTAGGGCACTGAATTGGGTTACAGTAGGAATACAGGCTTCCTAAATGTTTATGATACTGCTCTGGAGAACCATTAATTTTTTAAAAATAACAAACTTGTGCTTCAGAAGACACCAAATGTATTGTTGACTCTCAACAGAAAACATGAAAAGTAATACAAATGCACAATCACTATTGCAGGGGAACTTTGGAATGATTTGGTTTTCAAGCTTTCCCATTTGTGAGCAAGACCCAGCTATGACTGTTGAAGAGCATGAAACTGAGTTGTCATTACTTACTCATTATATTTTATTGTGCTAGGAATCATTAAGAATCAAGTATGTGAGAGTCATGAGAAATGGGGAATTTATGTGCATCAAATTCCTACTGTTGTGCTCCTCTTTCCAGTTTAGTATTACTCAAATTTCTTCAAAATTTTTCAAGAGTGTTTTATTTTTATGAATTCCTCCTTGTACGTCAGTACTACAAAGGTAACTTTCATCTGATTCCCTTCTCACAATGACCCTACCTCTAAAGCATCCCTTAAAATGTGATTTATCTCTGATTCTCAACAAGTATTTTAAGACTATTGACCTTTCCCAAATATCCTCTGGCCTCAGAAATCAATGACAAACTCATGCTGTTTGAGATTAGCTCCTTAAAGGCTTGCTTTGAATGGCTGAAGGTTTTCTATATAACCATTAAGAACTTAGCAGTTCCCTTCCATCATTTTATCATCAGATAATCTTTAGTTTTGCCACCAATGGACATTATTACATGGGAAACTGAATTTCTTAAATTCAGCAAGGTGATTCTTGAAGTGTTATTTTGTTTTAAGGTGTCTAAGCCTGGGTAGACATATTATAAACAAAAATATTCTAGTAAGTTAATAAAATACCACATAATGTAGACTGGTAAATACACCATTCCACTGTCAAAAGTGAATAGGAGGATCAGAGCACCTCTCCTGTGAAGGCAGGCTGAGAGACTTTGGGTTGTTCAACCTGGAAAAGAGAGCTGGAAAGGAATTTTTTACAAGGGCATGTAGGGATAGGACAGGAGGGAATGGCTTTAAACAGATAGAGGGTAGATTTAGATTAGATATTAGGAAGAAATTCTTTACTGTGAGGGTAGTGAGGCTCTGAAACCACATGTCCAGGGAGGCTGTGGATGTCCCATCCCTGGAAGTGTTTACGGACAGGTTAGATGGGGCTTTGAGCAACCTGGTCTAGTGGAAGGTGTCCCTGCCCATGGTGGGGGGAAATTCAAACCATTCTATGAAAAGATGAATCTCACAGTATCTTGGCTAATGAATTATATAGTGTCATTGTCATTTTAATGCACCAAGGGAAAAATAAATCCAAACACAGTACCATACTAGCTACTAGAATATGTCATCTACTATTGTAGATGAAACCAGGACACATATGTGGTTTAGTCACCAGAGCCCCAAGACCCTCAGAATTGTAATATTTTCATATATAATGGGCTATCTTCTTCTCTTCCCCAGACCACTATGAGTGGTAGGTCTTTCTGAGGAGTGTGGAATCAGCTACTGCCTTCACACTACTGATCCTGATACCAAGGTTCAAAGAGTAATGAATTGTAGCTTGGAATTTGGAAGTCTAAGTGAAATTTTATGGTACTAAATTTAGTGCTCTATATCTCTACTTCTTCTACCACTGAAAGATAAAACATCATTTTTGGAACATGAAATTTGGAACTCATTTTAGGTGTAACTACTTGGTTTTATTTATAGAGAAATCCTATGATTAACTGTGAATTCCAACATGATTGCATATCTTTCCCTTCACATTTAAATGAATGTAGTGAGGAGTTAATTGCACAGCCTTGCTGATAAGTAGGTTTTTCATTCAAGTCTGTGAATGGGCATGATAAGAGAGCAAAACAAAACCCCCAAAATTCCTTGACTATATTTAGAAAGTGAATAAACCCCCCCGCCCCTCCCCCCCCCAAAAAAAAAGAGAAAAGTAATGAAAAGAAAAAAGCGGAACCTAGAAGATTGCTTCTGCACAAACTTTGTTGAGAGAAAAAAAAGACAATACACAGTAGACAAAATCAAGTCAATCTATCTTATCAATTTTCTTATTGAACATTCATCACTTATGAAGTCCTCAGTCCCCTGTTGCCTCAGCCTCTTTAACACTAAATTTTAGAAGTTATGTATGTTAAAGAGCATGTTACTGCATAGCATTTGGCCTAAGCCCTGCTCCAGGCACCTGTATTAGTAGCTGAATGACACCTAGTTTTATTCAGTGCAGCTGCTTTGCTCCAACCTGAGCACAGTCTGTCGTACAGATCTCACCGCACTTTGCAGACACAGTACTGGAACCCTTCCACCATTTCAGATTTTCTGCATACATTGATCATGACGTTGGGTGAGAAGAAATATACAGAAATATACAGCTTGGACTAGTTGTATCTCTGTCTGACTTCTGCAAGGAAGAGTGCTTTTAGGCTCCTACACCTAAATTTTCCCCTACAACATTGTAAGCACAATTTTGTATTCCAACAATTATGCCATGTGTACAAGACATAATTGAGAGTAAAATGCAGTCCTGTACAGACCCCATGTTAATATCAGAGTTTGATCTTATAGAGGTGAGTTGATTTTTCCTATAATTTATTGTGTAAATCAATTTTTGTTTTTGTAAGAATGCCCTCATTATTATGTAATTATTATGTAATATTTCCAGATATGAGTAACACAGAATATGATCCTGGCCCTTTCAAGGCAGAAAAATATTTTACAGATAAACACTACTTAAAGTCTTGTTGAATATGATATAACCATACTGTAAACAGCAAAATCAAAGACTTAATACCTTTCTTACAACAACTGATCAGAAAACCTAGTAGAGTAACTACTGCTGAACTTTTACAATGTTAAAGATTTTCACATTATTAACACAAAGACCTCTCAGCATAACCACTTCAGAACGTGTATGTTGCAACCACAAATTTCAGAGAATCACAGAATAGGCTGAGTTGGAAGGGACCCAGAAGGATCATCAAGTCCAGCCCTTAGCGCTGCACAGGACGATCCTCAAGAGTCACACCATGTGTCCCAGAGTATCATCCAAATGTTTCTTGAACTCTGTCAGGCTCGGTGCTGTGTCCATTTCCCTGGGGATCCTGTTCCAGTGCTCAACCACCCTCTGGGTGAGGAACCTTTTTCTTATATCCAACCTAAACCTCCCCTGAGGTTTAAGACAACTTTACACCATTCCCTTGAGTCCTGTCACTGGTCACCAGAGAGAAGAGATCACTGCCTGCCCCTCCTCTTCCCCTCATGAGGAAATTGTAACTGCAATGAGGTCTCTCCTCAGTCTCCTTTTCTCCAGGCTGAACAGACCACTCCAACAGTTTATCTAAGATGTTATATAGAAGTAGAACATTATATAGACAGAGTGTTATGTCCACTATGAATTCCTATTATATAACTAGTAAGGTGTTATGCGTACATATTGTCACTGTCTATACAGTAGATATATTCTTATAGAGATAAATACTATGAATAAAAAAGGTCTACTTGAAAGCTAGCACTCTGTCCTTAAGACCTATTACCTAGTGTCAGACTAGACAGTAATGAGAAATGAGATAATGGAGGTAAGATGAAAATGAAAAATAGAGAATGACAGTAGTGGAAGTCCTTTTGGTGTTTTATCAGTGCAATTGCTGTAAGTGTGAATAATTTTTAAAAGGATGCACAGCATAAAAAAAAAGTCAAATATATAATCAGAAAATAACTAAATATAATTTGGAAATCACATGTATGCATCGTAGACCTTCTTTCTAGGAAATGAACACTCCTGTAGATTTTGCAATTAAGTCATTAAAATGAATCCAAATATGACCTCCAGCCTTTTTTGCATTGTTACATATGCATAGGTCAATGCATTCATAGAGAAGTAGAAAATTACTCAGCTAGAGTGACTGATGAATGACAAAATCCAACAAAAAGTTGAATATGAATAAGAGATAAGTGAACTAGCTTAGCAGCTTTGTTATGGAGGGTACAGGTTTGATGCTGCCAAAGCACCGTTATCTAAAGGAGATGTTTAATGTTGAGATTCTGCACTTTCTAAACACTGAACTTCCTAAACATCAGAAGAAAGATATCCTACAATTTCTACATGATGTCTCAGAGAAAATTTACTAACACTTATAACCTTTTTGCAGTTGTAATCAGTAACACTAGGAAGGAAGACATCAGAATCAAGACTTGGCTGGAATTTTCCAACAGTCCAAAATTGCAAGCATCAAAATTGTCTCAAATTCCATCTTATAACATAATTTAGTTTCAGTCTCTTCTAAAGAAGTTTTTGATCTTAAAGTTTCCTACATACGTTTTAGTCTTGGAAAAAAAAAAAAATCACTACTCAGCACTTTTGGTTGGTTTGTTTAAGGGCCACAACATTTACATTTTTCTGGTAAATACCCCAAAGGCCTCCATTTAATGGTCTTCATTTTTGCCCTTACATTTTAAAGGGTGAGACTAACAAAAAGAATTGATAGCAGTCCCTTGTTTTCAGACCAGTCATGACACCTTTTTGCACAGACCTACCCTTTTTTTAACCCTACAATGTTGAAGTGTCACTTACAAAATGGGGGAAACGTGCAGTTCTCCACATTTCTCACTTCTCACCATCTTCAAAATAAGTGGCCTCAGGCAGGACACACCTGTGGGGAAAAGATAAGTGTGAAATAGACATCAGAAATACAATCAGACCCAATGAAATTAAAATATCTATTTTGCATTATCAACATCCTAATCCAATTTTCTTTTTAATAAATATTAGAATTATGGATGGATTTTATATCTAAGTTATTTAAAACACCTTGCTTAAAAATAGCATCCCTCTGAATACTTTAGTTTTATCGTTTCAGGTGGTTTTTTTTGTGTTTGTTTCTTTTCTAAAAAACCAGCTTGCTCTAGAGAACCTAACTTTTAACAGCTTTGATTTATTTGCTAAGTCTCTCTTTAGAATACAGTCTTCTATCCTTGAAGACCTAGAATAAGAGCTGGGAACCAGCTACTCATTATACGGCAAAGGTAAGACAAAATTTCACAAAAGTAAAAAAACTAGGAAACTGTAATGGGAAAAATAAACAGAAGCTGTTAGAAAAAAAAAATACTTACAACACATTGTTTAGATCTAGAAAATTTAGACATTTCTCTCATAACCTATAGCAGTCTGCATAAGAAAGGGAAGTTTTCTATCATTCATAAATGTGACATGAAATTTTATACATTTTATTATTTACATCTATTATATTGATATATTTTTATTTTAGTATAGGTTTGTTTGTTTTTGTGGTCCTTAGGTTCTTACATATATAAAAAGAAATGATCAGCTTTTAAGTAATTCTCACCCTTATACAGGTGACAAGAGAAACACGTGAGAAGCAAAAATAAGCTTTTAAAAAGATTTTTATGTTTTCTGCTTTTCATAAGCAAAAACATTAAGGGAGAAAAAAAAATGCAGGGGGATAGTAAAGACCCTCGCAATCTAATATGTAAAATTTTGGTTCTTAGGAGAATATTTTTTTTCCTAAAAAAAAAATCGAACACCTGTTTTTTTTTTTCATATTGTCCTATAAAATGATAAAATACCTTAAAGAAAATATTTTAGATAACTTTAATTTTGAAGGTCAAGATGCTTATGAAAATATCTTGCATACAAAGAATACTCTGTTTCATAATAAAAGAATATTACTATAGCAACAATTCAAGTTGTTATGGTAACAGGGTCTGTGAAAAGGGCAAATGAGCTGACAAAATGTTTAGATATTTTTCTCTGCTGAATTGTTTGTATTCAGTTTTTCCATTAAAATTCTTTCAAACTGATTCAGAGGATAAAGTATGGAACAAATGAACTACAGAGAGATAGAGTCATCATTACTGTTCTGAAATATAAACACCTGTTTTGTTTGCACTCTTTATATGTTAATGATTATATAACATTTTTATACTCTGAAAAAAAAAGAACAAGCTCAATGACACATTCTATTAGACAACTTCTCATTTAACTGAAATTTTAGAATTTGGGAAGAAAAAAAAAGGAAGAGAAAAAATCATTCACAGTCAAGGAATTGAAATAAGGGTTTTATTAACAGCATTACTCAGGGTTCATCAGAATTTTCAATTTAGTTGAATCACCACACTATTCTTCAGGCTAAATGTAGCTGTTGTGTACACACAGGGGATGCTGCCCGGGACAAACGAAGTTCACATCTGCTTGGTGCAATCATTCTTTCACAGACTGGCTGCCTGTGTTTGCCCACACAGAGCCCAGGATGGAACCATGGTCGGGGCTACCAGGGTGGGGTGGAAAAGGCAGCTAGCAGGCTCCAGCAGGATGAAAGATTTCTGGACCAAACAGGTAGGAGGCTCAGAGGAGTCTGCATCTTGTCTTTTGTCACTGTCTCAACAGAAAGGGTGCCATTGGAAGACAACACATTAATGTTTTTGAGTCACTGACTGCTTTGTGGTCCTAGCCAGATCTCTTGTGTTGCTGACCAATGTGAAACAGGCCTTATTGTCAAATATATGATGTTCTACTGAAAACAGCAATTCTATTCCTTATTTTATTGGTTCAATTAACTTTTCAAGCTTCCCAGGAAATAATTTCCATGCTAACAGTCAATCTGCCAGATACAAAGTGGAAATAATGTATACTTATGATACTGCAGCGATAGACCATCCTGTGACTGTCCAAAAATACCTGAGAAAAGTATAGCAACACTCTGGTTTACATACTATAGATATTCAATTGATAGTTACTGATTTTGACCTGAGATCATAACTGATTCTGACTAACATTATGATGTAACAAATCTGTGGAACTTTCAGCATAGGGGAATTTGATCAAAATATGGGAGAGCAATAGATTATTTTGCTGAAGATATGTATTACAATTTCCACTGGTTATTTTAATATTCTACAGATGTTTTAAAAATATTGTTTTCTAATTTAGTTTCTAATTCAAACATTCTGGGGAAACAAGGAATCACCTTTAATTATTGGGCTATGGGTGAGAACTGGGATATTTTTATATAGCTAATTTATATTTCAAAAAATAGCCATTTAAAAAAGCACGCCACTCCACAGAGTAAATGCGCTCCTTATAAAAACCCAGAACCTTAACTCAATTAAGTAACTTCATCTGGAACTAGAGAATACTGTGAGATGACAAAGCTTATTAAATACTTCTCTGTAACTAGTACAGTATTTGAAGTATCTCAAAGTAAAGTTTCAAACTACATCAGACACCTCCATTGACAGGTCACCAGTAAACTAAAAAACCTCTTTTAATCTGGGGACATGATCAGAATAACAGCTACCAAACATAATTTCTGGGCACACAGAGAGGGAATTTGGTAGACACATGCACCCCGTGTAGATCCACCTACAATGGATGTTGCCAGTAGGAAGTACCTTGAATTCCATTGCTTGAAATAGTAGTCATTTAGAACTATTTTTTTTTTTCCAAAACAGTTAACCAGTTTGTATGAGCAAAATATAATTAAAAAAAAATATCTACCATCTTATGCTTTTGCTATCTCTATTATTCATTATTCTATGCAGCTGCTATGTGAAGTGTTTAAACAGTAAACTCTATTTAAATGCTCAAAAGTGTTTATTCAGTGTGTAAAACCCATTTTAGAGGGTAGCGGAAGGTGTCATTATACAATCTCAGCTATTGTGTGTTTCACTCTGTGTGGCAAGAAATGCTGCTATTTATAAAACCTGAGAAAATACAATTAATGCAACTAATTAATTTTACTTTTCTGCTTGTGAAGTGTTTGCAGGTAAGAATGTCTGCAGACACAGAAGCTTATGACTGCATTTTTAGCCTTCTGTAAACAGTCCCAGAAAAAAAAAAATCTTTCATTTTTGAAAGGTATAAGTATTCTTGAAATATGAAGAATACTTTTTGATTATTTGGAGAGCAGTTGGAACATCCCTAATGCGTGGAAAAAATAAGTTCATTTTGCTTTTATAGATGTAAATTTTCTCTGGTTTAATACCAGAATATTCCTGCAGATAAACTTGCTGTATACATAGAATTTACTGAAAAGTTTCAGAGATGAAACAGTTCCCAACTCGTCCAGAACAGTATGGCTAATGCCTTTACAACATCATTCTCTTCTTCGAGATGGCTGGATTGATTATTCCTTTACTGGAGTGAAGCTGACCCAGTGCAGAGAATGCTTTTAAGACCATTTGTCATGATCTAAGACTCTTTCACCTCTGTGGAAAATATTTTGGTATCTGATAGACTCTTAAACTGAAAAAGGTTAGTTTTGAGAGTCAGGTGCTGTGAAACAGTATAAATTCTCTTTTATTAGACAGAAAGTATTTTGTATAGAAGTATTTTGTCTACGAAAAATTGTGTCAATATTCATTGTGGTACCATTTTCTACATAAGCAGAAACATGCAGTCAAATGCAGTGGTTTTGTTGGATGCATTTTTTTTGTTTATGTTACTTATTGACCAATTTCAATAAAAATTAAAAAAAAAGACTTATGGAACAACATCCTAAAATATCAATTCAGACATTATTTTTCTCATCACAAAAATGTTTAATTACTCTTCTGTAAATTTTTACTCATTTCTTTCTGAAAGTGTTCTTCACATTGTATACTCTATTATCCCATATGCTAGGTCACTGTAATTTGTTCTGTAAATTGCATGTTCCACTGATTAAAGTTCACTATATTTGAACCAAGTCACAGTTATGAGGTATCTCTCCTGATACAACTATATATATTTGTGACTAAGGCAAATAGCCCATCTACCTGTGAATCAAAGGGTTTTTATGCAAAGAAGTTAGATTTAAGTAAGATTATATTTAATTTTCTTCAGCTTCTGAAATAATCTATGAACTAGTCTGCTATGCACTGCAGCTAAATATCCAGATTATTTAGGATCTCTATTATTTCTTTCCTGGTCTATTTTTATGTATATACAGAGTACTGTGGCTCAAAAATGCAAATATATGCAGTGCTATTTTACTGTTCTGAAACCTCTGTTTATATATTCCAAGCTAGCTGGAACTTTTTCAAGAACCTTCGTTATCTGAGACTTTTTGAGAATATTTTGAAAGCTTGAATAAATGCCTAACCACCAAATGCCTAGGGCAGCTAGGCAGTGTCTGAAGACTTAGTGAATTGAGTGACTCTTAAGTCAGACATTTGCATGGTTATTTTTAATTAATCACCATATAAAATATAATTAGCATGCACCACTTATCATTTGAATAGCAGTTGGCAATTTTTTTATTTTGTAAATTCTTCACAGAGCACAAAGTTCAGGAGGAAAGAGGGAATCCCAGAGGCTGATGTCAGGAATAATCAGGGGTAATTTACTTGGCTGTTGCTCAGGATATAACATGCAGTTTATTTCACTCTTTACTGGTCAGAATTTTTTTTACAACTGTCCGTGCTCTTCATATCTTCCCTTTCTTTTGGAACATTCATGTGCTTGATAAAAAAAATAAGGGTATGACTTGCACAGAACCTCATTCTTAAGTGCTGTGTGGTTACTTTGGATGATGACTGTGAAGACAGCGGGTAGCACAGGTGCAGGGCCCCCACTGTCTTCAGTGAACATGTGTTTGTGCTGGTACGAATGAAAATTCATAATGCTGTTTTAAAGTGGATTGAAGAACACACAAGAAGAGCTGTAAGGCAGAGAGCATCCCTAAATGAACACTGGGAAGCCAATTTCTTCCTATCTTGACACAGCAGCCCTTAGCTAGGATTCAAAGGTACAGATCCTTCCTAACAAACAAATGAGTCAATATCAAAAGTTTCTGCGCACCCCCAGCATCTCTTAAGACAGCAGTTCTTGACTCCATGGTGCCCAGAGCTGGTAAGGACCTTCAGAATCATACAGATGCACTTTCAAAGACCACACAGAGAACATTATCTGTGCATGCTTGAACAAGCCCATTCCCTACAGTTATATGACATGGTTGGCAGACCCTTCAGCATACTGATTGTCTGGACTCATTAATATCCATTCCTGATGACACATCTCAAAAAGGCACTTTGTATTTGCTCTGGAATGAGTAAAGTTTAGAATAATGTAAACTGATTTCTGACAGACTATATTCCCATCCTAACTATCTCTGTAGACATAAAGATGAGACCACGCTTAACATCTACATGCTCAGTCTTACGCTCCAGCCAAGACAGATTACTGCAACAGAGCAAAGTGAAAAATATCATGGAGTTTTGCTTTCTTTCAGCTAAGTATACAAATCTATTAAAGGTGTTTCAAGCACTAATTTAAAGTCAATCATATATCCAGAACTGCAACTACAGCAAATAAACTCAAATTAGAAAAGCAGGATTGACAGCATTGCCTTGCTCTGAGAGCATTCTTCCTTGCAAGCCACGCGGCAGCATATGGACTGCATCCTTCACGTCACGTATCACCTGTGTACACTGCTCTCAAGAGGGTGCTCCTAAAATTTCTAAAGACAAAATTCTTTCTGTTGTAAATGAAAAGACCTAAAAAACTACCTAATTTGAGGATAAGTTAATTACTACATTGTATTTGAACACTGGCCAAATTCTAGAAATAAGCGGAAAAGGCTTTCTGGAAGACTTTTCAAACCCAACTCATACTTTTTGTTAAGAAAAGGGTTGCAAGTTTGTGAAAAGAGTGGGGATAAAATGGAAGGGAAAAAAACCCCAATCTATTCTTCACTGCACACAAGCAATATAGAACAATTACTCTTTTGGGTTTATACCACTCCTATGTAAGCTTTAGTAGCCTGATTTAAAATAAGATTTCAGCATCTGAAGCATGACTTAGACAGAAGATGGATACTTATCTCAGAATTTATAGTTCTAGAAGTCTCTATCTACCTGAATACACTTTGAACACTTTAAATCATCATTGTTGCCTTCACTTCTTTATCCTAATGGGTTCTCAAGTGCTGAAAGATTTTCCTCTGTTTCATTCCACAAACACCTCAATCCTGACAGAGCTGAGCAGACAGACCATACAAACTCCCACTTAAGCTAATATAAAAAACTGACTTATTTTTCCTTCTTTTTTCCCCCTCCTCCTGTGATTCTTGAAAGTGTTGATAGAATGCCTTCAGAACAGAGATATACACAATGTCATACTAGTGGTTTCTTAAATCTTCTAAACATTGCATGGAAAAGTATTATCAAGAACTTTCATGTAGCAACTCAATTGTTAGAGCATGCAAAAAGAGAACTAAAACGGAACATATACAACTATGAAAGAAAAAACCTTACTTGTAAAGGGAAGCCCTACATGCCAAGACTTTCTATATATTCATAAAACCTTTACTGGGTAAGATATGTAAAATACTACAGACTAGACTTCTCATGGTAACCAGTTAAAATTGACATCACAGAAATGCAATTACTGGGTTGTTTGGTTCACCTCTCCCCTTTTTCCTGTCTTTAATGTTTCTTTTTAAAAGATAACTGTAGAAAAAATGCTCCAGATCAGAGTTCCAAAGTAGACAAAATTAAAACTTTGAGGCTCTGGTGGCTAGGTCACCTGTGGTCTGGAGATGGAATAGATATAATATGCATCTCTACACTGAAAAGTTCCTGTCAGGTTTTGGGTTCCACTCAAGAGATTAAGCACTTAGAAGCACCTTACTTTGAAGTAAGGCAATAGCACTATTTTGTAATAATGCATAACTCTCCTTTTGGTTTAACCTTAGTTGTTTAAAAATATTTTGTTACACTCACAACCTTGCAAATTAAAAATTAAATCCCTCCATAATAATATTCACCCACATCAAATAGACTAAAGCAGTAGTCTTACCTTAAAAACTACTTGCTCCTAAATACCCTTTAGCACGATTTTCCCGAGGAGACTCACCTACATAAAGCAATACACTCCAAGCAGGAGAGAATGACTAATGGCTCACCCAAGGCTTGCTGTCAGGAAATGTTCTTCCTGATCCAGCACCCTTCCAGCAGGTGATTGTTTCAGAGTAATCTTTCCCTCTTACCTTTTTCTGTCCAGGGGGAATGTTTTCCAACTTTTTTCCAGCAAACACTCCTCAGATTTTCACAGGCAGGGCATGTAAGAGTACAACAGAGTTGCTATTCTAATAAAAATGCTATTATTTTTGCTACCTCAGTAGCTGCTAATATGACTTTTTTTTTTTTTTTAATTGAGACCTTCTTAACATACCATTTGTTTTAAACTGCCTATTTGCTTGTAAACAGTTTAGATTGCTGTAAATTGATCCACCTGACATCCTTCTTTCTGGTGTGGATAGTCAGGATAAAGAAAAGGCCAGGTTAATTATGAAGAAGATGAGTTAATTATGTAGTTAACACATCACACTTCTCTGTAGCAGGTAGAAAGGAGGAGAAAGATAATTGTGGGAGCTGAGTAAAGTTATAGCAGAGATTATTTTATGTAGCACAGAGAGCAGAAACTAACTTTGATGAGGCACCACAACTGTGTGTAATGCACTCTCTGGAAACCTCTGTCTCTGGTAACCTGCATGAATTAGCTCATTCATCCACCTTCCTGAGAATGCAAGGAGTACAAGTCATACTACCTTAGTCAGCAGTTTGCCTCAGTTTCTACAAGCCTGGATGAGTCTGGCTCTTTCCTGAACCACAGAGCAGAAGACCCCACTGAAGTCTACACAGAAGAAAGTGCTACTTTGAGTCCTTACTGTCTACATCTTACAGTGGGCAGGAATGAAGCAAAGTGATAGCCTTAAAGAAATTCAATTAATCACACCCAGATTGATGGATGCTGGTAGCAAAGAGCTCTAGCTTATGGGGGATTTGCTTTCATTGTGGTTTTGTACAGTCTTGTATCTCATATAAGAAATGTAAGAAAAGTACCTGTTAACTGACGATCAGTTTGACCCATACTTTCCAAATAAGCCATGAGTTTCTCTGGCTTCCTAAACAAACCAAGGTACCAGGACAAAAAATATGAAGTTTATATGGAATTAAGGGGATTAGGGTGCTTGATGAAACTGACATATGAGTTTTAATTTCCTGTCATCCTTTTCCCAGCAAAAAAAGGGCAACAATTTACAGAACTCTGCTGTGTAATTAGAAATATTCGTAATCTATCCATTAACTGAATTTATTAATATCATTGAACCTGTGAAATGCACAGTGCTGTCTGTCACACTTGCTTACTGCTGTCAAGAGATGCACAGTGACTTTCAGGAAGTGTTAGAAAGGTCTCAGCTGTCTTACAAGGCATGGCATACTTCTGTTCAGGAGTACCAACCTTTTCTGAAATAGGAAGGGGAAACAAATGTGCACATTAAAATCCTCCCTCTAAAATGATGGTTTGCCTTACTGGTAATTCATCCACCCAAGTGACTTCAGATTCAACACACAATTCTTTCCCTATTTTATTAATGACTTGGCTTTTCAAAGTGACAGCTTTGTGCTATACCCCTACAAAAAACCCACAAACAAATAAACCCCCAAAGAAAAAAACAAACAAAAAACCCCTCATCATAGATAAGCATTGTGTGAAAGCAAAAGTGATTTCAGAGACTTTTTTCTTCTTCGGTCTTAGTTTGAGTCTTAATGTGTCTGTTTATCTAATGTCTCAGTTTCTCCAGCACCAGCATCTATTACAGACAGAGAAATTCCTATAAACATTTCTGTAAACTTCGAAACACATTGCTGCTGTTACCTTATAAATTAGCAGTGTCAAATTCTTCTCATTGTGATGCTCTAATTTTGTTCAATCATTGTTTTGTTAACTTTAGTCTTTTTTCACTGTTAGGTTATGATGGTAGAACTAAATGCTTAAGATCATGCTTATCTGAAAACTGCATGATTTGATGCCCAACTAAGTACCTTCTACATTCTTAGCTTTACTTATGAAACCAGAACTGGGGCAGAATTTGGAAGGTCTCAGCACAAGCTTCACACTGTCAGAATTATTAAAATTTCTGAAATCTAAAAGAAATTGTATTTATATGTTAAGTATCATACTTCTGAAACTTTTTCAGCTTATGTTTGTAGTTGGTATCTTTTATGTGATTTAAAAATGCTAAGTACATAGAGTGTTTCAAAAACCACTGTTGGTTTCTTTTAAATAGCATACTTTTCACCTGTATGTTTTTAACGATATGCTGTAGTTTATGGGGTTTTTTTCTTTCCTATTTCTTTAATTTTAGCTCTTATGGATTCTTTTCCCTATTATATTCTTTCACTCAAGTTACTTTCTTAGTGTTTTCATACTACTATTTCTGTGTCATGATCAGGACTCACTGTTTATCTTCTTCATTTCAGAAAAGTAGTTCCAGTGCCTCTGTAAAACTTAACACAGATTTATACAGAGCTCCTTTTCAGGTATCAGACCTTTGAAGCTAAAGCTACCAGAGATTCAGTTTTCTATTTCACAGCTCTAAGCAAGGTCATAGTTCTAAACCTATAAACAACAAAAATAATGGTATTTCTGTTACTAGATAGATGAGGTGTAAATTCTGTGGTCAAGATTTTTAAAAAGTATAGGGATTTGCACCCTAAATTCCTTACATGAGTGTATTAAATGGTGAACTCAGCAATAGGAATACTTATCTTTTCATGTTGGCCTTTATGAGTATTACCTTAATTTAGCTGTTTAAAATTTACATCAATTATTATAGTTTTATGTCTTGTTTCTTTCTAGCTTTCATGATCATACCTTTCTCAGGTAAAAACTAGGGCTCATCTTTCAGACTCCTTAGCAGCTTCAGCAAGAATTAAATCCAAAGATTTTCCAAATTTGAATTCCAGATTCAAATCCAAATGCCATAGATTTTCATAGCCCTATTACTATACGAACACCTATATAGTGTAAAAAACCAGCAAGCTGCTACCTACTGTTTTGATTTACAGTTTTTAGATTTAGCTATCTAACTACATGATATTGTTTGTTATTTTAGGTTTTGTCTTCATTATTGACAGCATGGATAACATAAAAATTTGGAAGTAAAGCCTCCAAGACCTGTCAATTGAGTAACAGTCAGTTAATTACACTAGATAAACAATAGTCTTATGTAAATCCCAACATTGTAATTGTAACATGATCTATTAATATTGAAAATATTAATTAATCCATGTCCATGGTAAATATTCATACAGCAAGAGACAGTTTATCAATTGTTAATCCCAATAATTCTGAACACCAAATATTTCAAAAGACAGCCAGCAAAAAAGCAACAATAGAAACCTGAAAGGAGGTAAGAAGCAGCAGGAGAAAGGAAAGATCAAGAAGGACAGAAAAGAGGTCATATGAGAGTAGAAATAAGTGGAAGCAATCAAGGAATGACATTTTTTATAAAAGATCCTCGGTGAAACAAAATTGGTCCAAGTTGTCATATCTAGCTGACATTCTTTTCTCTGTATAAGTAATACACCAATTCTCTTGCTACATTTACTGATTAGTAGAGGCTCAAAATTCTTCCAAAGAATAGATGAGTTTTAAAAATGAGATACAGCCATAATCATAGGCTTTATGAAGTAGATGGGAATAGCTAAATACACATCCAACCTCAGGAGACACATAGTAACTACAAAAAATATGAGAAATATTATCTGAAATGAAGAACAGTTTGCAGGAACAGAAAGCAGGTGAATAAAACTAGGGGAAACTGTTATCAATGGTTGTTCAGTGCTTTAAAGAATTTGCTTTCAAATTGGATTTTCAGTTTCTTTTAGAGACAATATAAAAAGCAGTATTAAATCATTTTCTTATTGTTTACTAAAACAATATTGGCATAATCATAGAAATCATAGAGTATTCAGAGTTGGAAGGATCATAGAGTCTAAATCCTAGCCCCACACAGAACAGCCCCAAGAATCACACCATGTGCCTGAGAGCATTGTCTGAACACTTCCTGCTCTGTCAGGCTTGATGCTGTCACCACTTCCCTGGGGAGCCTGTTCCAGTGCCCAACCACCCTCTCGGTGAAGAACTTTTTCCTAATATTCAGCCTGAACCTTCCCTGACACAACTTCAGGCCATTAACTCTGGTCCTGTCACTGGTCACCAGAGCTAGAAGAGATTAGTGCCTGCCCCTCCTCTGCCCCTCATGAGGAAGTTATAACTGCAATGAGGTCTCCCCTCAGTCTCATCATCTTCAGGCTGAACAGAACAAATGCCCTCAGCTGCTCCCCATAAGGCTTCTCCTCCAGACCCTTCCCCATCCTTGTAGTCCTCCTTTGGATGCCTTCTAGTAGCTTTATATCCTTCTTATATTGTGGCACCCAAAACTGCACATAGTGCTTGAGATGAGGCTACACCAGCACAGAGCACAGTGCAACAATCCCTTCCCCTGACCCACTGGCAATATTGTGCCTGATGCATTCTAAACTTCACAGTAGTTTGCTGATATTTTCAATATTTAAAGAGAAACTCAGATTCTTTTGGAAGATTCTTTTGCAACATTTTCTGCAGACATTGATTTCCTTTTGCAAGAAATCTATCTCATGTTTCTTGAAATAGGTAACTTCTGGGACTAAGTTCCAATACAAGGGTTCAAGCAGAAAAGCCATGTAGTCTTACTGTAAATGTACATATATATTTATTTGTATTTTACATAAGGTAAAAAAGAATGAAAGCAAGAAAATAATAACCTTGTCAGTTTGCAGGGAAAACCTCTGAAGCATGATCCAAATTCAAGCTCTCCAAATATTTACCCTTTATTAGCCAAAGGTTTTTCCAATAAATGAACACCAAAGTATGTTTATGGTTAGAGAGGAGTTATAGCACCTTGCTATGGGAACTGTCCCAGTGCATTAATTAAAAAGAACCTTGCTTTTCACAGTCTTTTCTTGTGTTTTGATTGGTTTTTCTAAATAATCTTTTCTATTGATTGACAACAATCAGAAGTCCAGTGAGTAGATTTTGAGGTGCAGGTTTGAAATTACTTATTTTATTATTGAAACTTTGATAGTGCTCTGTTATATTTGCTGCAGAATGTTTTAAATCAGAGCATTATAAATTGTAGTTTCTGTTAACTGGTATTGCCTGTAGTTCAAAAAGATGCTTATTCAGTGATGGGCGCATCAGTGATTTCACTGAATTTAGAGGTGGTTTCTCTCCTGTACCATCTCTCCACCATATATTGCTCTGAAACATGATAAAAACCTAGTGTGACAGACAGAAATGGTTAATGGCTTAAACATTTTTAAAATCACTAAAGACTTACGTCCACTGTAGCAAAGTGTGCAAAGAAGCAACTGCTCATCTTCAGCCACTGAAGCCCACCCCTCCCTGAACATGCCTCCAGACTGGAATTTGAACTGTGACAGCAACTTGGTATAGGATAAAGGTGGGACTATTGTTCAATTATCTCAGGTCAAGGGAAAAGTATAAAAAGCTAGGGGAAAGAAGGTATCCACAATTAAAGCCAAACTCAACAGCTCTGTTGAAAATCAGCTTTGACTGGGTTCAGCACAGAGGGGCCATAGCCCACATATGTATTTACTGAGGCCAGGTTTGCATTCCCTGAGAGGGAGGCTACAAGCCACAGTTTGAAGCCAAGAAGAGGCAGATCCTGCAAGATGAGATGGTGCTTCTTATCATGGTAATTGTCTTCCCTCACACACAGTGGCTCAGTTGTTAAACTCACCACCACCCCCAGCTCTTTCCCCCCACAGTTACAGGGGATATTCATGTGAGAAGCAGCTGAGAAGGGGTCATAAACCATCAAAGACTCCCAAAGTGCCACTCAGACTCATTCCTGAAGCCTTTCACCAGAGGACTGTATGTGATCCAAAAGTGTTGTGACAGATCCAGAGTCTGTTGCAAGAGACAGTGTAAAAGTCCCCTCTCCCCGCACTCAACAGGGAAGGTACCTGGGTGCAATTAATTTATTGAACTCTATGTTTTTTGGGACCTTCACTACCAAGAAGACCAGAAGAGGAGGATCAATGGGACGTCATCTGATTCCACATGGTGCTGACTATCTTTCTACTTAACCTGTCTGTCACACTCTTTCTTCTCCTCCCTGCTACATTTTCGTATTTCTTTTTATATCTATCTCAAGTTTACTGTTAAATAAAATCCATACGATTGACTTCAGCATATGGTCTCATTTGCTCCTTAATTCTGGCAGAAGCATCTCTCTAATAATTCTAATAATTGGATCGTAACACCTAGGAAACCTGGGGCTGTGAATGTGCTGTGAAAGGTGTCCCTTAAGCTGTGATGTCAGATTTGTTTGGCCCACATCTTGAGCACGTCTCCATTAAGCAAAACTGGTGATCAAGTGCATTCCCTTCTGTGCTTCAAACTCAACACTTGCAAATAGGTCTGCTATTTGACAGCTCAGTGATGCTAATGTTTTTACTTTCTCTAGCCTCATTGAACAGAGATGACATAATGGATTTCACTGAAGCTTGTACAAATGATTGTGCACGCATGGAAAGGGAATGCCATGTCCTAGATTTTGAGGAGTTTGTTTAGCTTGTCTCAGCTTGTTTGTGATGTACATTTTCTGCAATAAACTGGCATTAGTTGGATCATAAACTAGTGAAAAATACACTCTTGTCGATGTTTCCATGGAAAAATGTATAATTTGTTAGGTATTTGAGATGTTTAAAAAAAGTCTTTAATGTGACATGCAATTCCCAAATGAAGAATAGCAAAACCCCAAATTAACTGAGGTAGTCTGATGTAATCTGCATTGACTTCTTAACAGGTAGATTTATAGACACATTCCATTTCCATCTAGTCAAAAGGTGTAACAGCACCCTAATAATCAACTGACATTTCGGTTCTACCTAAGGACATAATTTTGTCATGATAAAACTGCAGTGTCTAATATCTTGTATATTAGGAAAGGGGTACATGAACTCAGGTTAAACACAAACTTTTAACATACAAGCACTTTTCACTCAAATATGTATTCTTTTCTGGGGCAATTTTCATAGTTTTTCTATTCATATTACTGATACACAGGTAAAAAAACCCAACCAAACAAAAGAAAATGAATATTCAATAAGAATGCTTGAAGGGTGATAAACACAGCTCAAATAAAACCAGGGAGATGGTAGCTCAAAACCATAATTCACAGCAACATGATTTCTGTATATGTCACATAAAATACCTGGGGAAAAAAAATTACAAATCAGTGTATAAATGATAATTATTGTATAGCTGAGTCACAGCTTGGTATACAATATTACACTAACCTCATCAAACGGAAAAGAAAATATTTGTGAACAATTCTAGGTTGTTGCTTTTTCTTTAGTATAATAAGTATCTGCTTTTGATCTGAATGCTTAAAGCCTTTCAGGACCTCTGACAGTGATGTCACTGACTATCACACAGGGACCAGATTTAGTATGGAACAGTACCAATTTAGGAACTCAGATTTGCAAATTTTAGAATTTTCATTTTTGTTTTGACTGCTTGAAGGACTTCAAGTCTGAGATTTAAAAAAGCAAATACAAATAAGTGAAGACACTCCTCCTTCCCTTTAGAGAGTGTATAAAACATGTTTATCTCTTGGGAAGAGTATGAAAGGATATATGGAGCTAGAGAAAACCCTCAGTGATTAGTTATTTTCCAGAGGTTTCCGACAGTATTTTGTAAACCTGGGAAGAACCATTCCCCCAGGACTCTTTGCTCTCCTAGTCAGTTAGGTTTTATCCTCCAAAGCTGTGCTATTTTTAGTTCCTTTGATGGACACTGAAATGTATGTTTTCAGAGAATGCAAAAAGCTATTTGGAAGTATCACTGCTGAAGCACTAAGTTAAGAAAAAAATAATTCAGCTTTTTCAGTATTAACAGGTATGAATGTTTTAAACATTTTGCAAAATAGTTATGATAATGTAAATATATTTATATTTGGTATTATTATGCTAATATATAAGAAGCAATTTTCACTCTATTAACAGAAATTGTAGTAACAATGAGGTTCCTTCAGTTTTGCTTCTGTTCTGTAGTTATCTATTTTCTAAAAATAAACTAAGTATTAGTTCTGTATTAGAGAACTAGTTGAATTAACATACCTGAATTTAGAGTTCATAACAGATTTTAGTGCTTCATGATTGTCATCTCCTCAAGGTTGGCATTGCGTCTGTGTGCTATTGAACCCAACACTAAGCACTAGATTAACACATGAGATTTTTCAAAGCCATCTCTAAACTTTACTGTTCAAAACAAAGCTTTCCCTAAAGGATGTCTGTTCCGAGTGTAAGTGACCAGCCTTTCTAAGAAGACGTGAAGAATTTTGATCTTACTGATATGATACCTGAACTACATGGGAGTGAAACGTAGAGGAAAAGATGAAATTTGGACAGCATCTAAACTGTCTGTACCAGACAAGTGGTATGTGTAGTGGCTTATATCAGGCTCCTGGTCCTCGGGGTGCCCCCACTGACAGTGGGGTCATGCTTTGGGATTGCTTTCTCACAGCAAGCAGAATATCGTAAGGCAGAAATGGAATCACTCATGTTCCACCACCCACAGGAGGTGGGATGAAGCTGAGAAGTCACCTGCACCGGACACTTTATAGGTTTGGAATGGTTTTCTTCCAGCTCACAAGTGCTAACCTGGGCTGAGAGAGGTTCTCCAGATGCTCAAAACCTTGAAATAGGATCTTTAACTCAGGCTTCAGTGTTAGAAATAAGGAATTTAGAAAAAACACCAGTATTCCAAAAATAAAGAGCCTTTAGGAATCAAGCTTTCCTTATTTTGTGTGCTTTCTCTCTCAAGATGCTCTTGGATTGGTGGCATATACATGTTTACATGTATATACATCCAGATTTTCTGGCAGATTAGAGTGGAATTATGGAGTTGATATTTGAGTTCAGGCCTGAATCTGGTATAAGCTGTGTCCTAACATAAGCTGGACTTACAATTGTGTAAACAAAGGCTGGTTTTAGTTGATATTTTCATTTGTTTATGTAAAAGATATGTAGATATGTAAAAAGAAATGAAGGCACAATCCTGACTAGACATTTTACAACAGATGATGACCAAAGTTTGTACACTTGTGACACTAACTAAGAGAGAGAGAAAGATAAATTTGAGGCATGAGGATGACCATATAAATTACAATTTTTGGAAGATTCTTTGCCTTAATGTAATATCATTCAACCAACAAAAGGCATGAGGCAATACAAGGCAATGCTTAGAACAAATTTTATCCAAAATCTCCCAT
This sequence comes from Xenops minutus, assembly GCA_035221455.1. NCBI lineage: Eukaryota > Metazoa > Chordata > Aves > Passeriformes > Furnariidae > Xenops > Xenops minutus. Next base: position 36,239,450 of record JAWWEE010000122.1, on the reverse strand, counting down.
GTACTCACCATATACTGTTATACTGAATTTACCTGTATTTTTTCATGACCTATATAATGTCAGTAAAAAGAATGTCTTTATTTTAATGTCAGACTGAAAAATGCAGTTTGACATTATGTAAGAAGATATGTGTTATCCAGACAAATTCTAAAGAAATTAAGGATTGTGGTGTGATCTATGGAGAGTTATAGATTAATATTTTATTCCAGAATTCCTCCTCTATCTTAAAATGATCACAAATGACTGTGAAAGAGCTGATGATAAAAAGTATTTGTGGTAACACTGCTTCTCACATGATGGATTACTGAGGCTTAAAAATTGACAGAGAGTCATGAAATCGTGGAGTAAAAAGAAACAGTCATATATTTTTACACACTGGAATTGAAGTTTTAAACCTAAACTACAAGATGCACTTAACTAAGTTATCAGCCCACATTTCATGAATCCTCTGTGAGAAAATGAGAGCAACTAACACCTCTGCACAAGACCTCAGCTAAGTTAAGCCACATGCAGCCTTTTCTTAGGGAGAAAGCAGCGGGGCAAGAGATTCCATTGCCCTTCTAAGATCTGCAAAAAATGTACTAGAAATCTGGGGTTCTGCCCCCAAATATTCACCTGCATGTGCCAAACTTTTAACACTGCAATATAAAAAAACTTCAATTAATCTGAGATTGTTATTATAGCAAATGACCCCACACCAGGTCAGTGCAAATAAGGAAAAAGCTTGGCTGGTCTTAACCTATAAAATATGTCAAATGGATGTCTCTCAAGTGTGTGATAAAAATGCATCTTCACAGCCTCCAGCAGTACGGTATCTGACCCAAGAGCATAAGAGAGGAGAGACCATATTGAATGTTTTCATTTCCCCATAAAATGCTGATCATGATAGTTCAGACATGCCAGATGGAAGTAGTAGTGATAAATGGTGTTGATGCCTCAGGAGAAATGAGCTAGTAAAGTTATATTATGTTCAGTTGGGATTTTAAACATGTTATATAGTTAAAACTGTTATTCTCTTGCAAAATTATACCCCTCATATTTCAGTGCCATATCATATATGGGGGAAAAAAATTTCAGCCGCCATTTGCTACTATGAAAAGCAGATTTTCTACATCATAACAAAATATCTCTACACACAACATACCTGATATTTTTTAGTGTATATAAATGCATGTATGAAACGATGAATGACAAGTATAGGAAAATCCAAAATGTTATTCCTCCTTTACTTCTTATGTGGGTATAGCAATACATATCTGGAAACAGGAAGGAAACACAATGCTACGTTAGATAAGATTCACCTCACATTTCTAACAGGTCCTTTGTTCCTTTTTAAAATTAGTCAGGAATTCTGCCCTAAAGGACATCAGATGCCGTAGGAGGTACAAGGCTGGTTTTAATTCCCAGTTTGATCTGGATAACAGTTTAACTACAACTAGAAGACATTTTAGGAAACTATACTGATCTAGGCATAATTTATATCTTCTCCTAAGAAACAAATCTATGGAATCTTCCCTTTCAATGTCTAAGGATTTTAGAGGGAGAAAGGTAGATGCTCTGTACCCTGTAAGTCAGTCTGTTCCCAAAAAACCTAAAAACTTAGAGGGATGGAGGCAATTTGCCAAAGCATCCCATCATCTAGTTGTATTCCAAGGACTTAGATCACATTACTGGTGACATGTCTGCGTTCATTCCTTTTTATTAGATTGTCTCCCACCAGTGGCATTGTCTTGATCTTCCACTATATGAGTTGAAACACCAGAGAAAAGAAAGGAAGTTAAAACCAGCAGAGTTGTTAGGAGAGGTATTATTCAGTTGTTCATTTTAGAGTAATAGTCAGAAACACCTTTTCCTAAACACCACCTTTTCCTTTTGTTCATGTCTGGAGCCACTATTTATTTTCATGTGTCTGGGTTAAGAATGTGCTACAAGAGCATACAACAAATTTATTTTTGGAGAGGAGGTGGACTGCTTATAAGGGAGACTGTTATATCCAAGTCAATGAGGACCAACTGCACTTTTTTTAGAAATTAAGGTTGATGGAAAGGAGGAAACAGATCCACCAAATACACAGTGTTAATAATACTCTGCATACTCAATACTCATACTAAAAACAAAGAAATTAACAGATGTTACTTTCTGCATTATTTGTAAATCCTTGAAGAATATAGAGGTGCAGCAAGAACTCTGATTTTTCATGCATTTTGTATATATTACTCAAACTTTTTGTCCTTTGGCAAGTTGAAACTTAATTTCCTTTGTCTAACTCTTCTTATTTAATTTTATTAATTAGAAACCAGCCAAATTTAGAAGAAGAAATATTACAGTGGCATATAAGAAATAAGACAGTGAAAAAGTCTATCATGTAAAGATTAATTTGTCCAATTTCAAAATGTATATTGTAATATTTTATAGTTGACAGGTGATCATGGGCAGATAGTCATTACAATTTATCACAGCAGGAAGTTGTTAAAATGACAATATGGGCAGGTATAAAATTATATGAAGGAGAAGTTACAGAAGATAATTTTGAAACTCTAGCAACTTGTCCTTTTAAAGTTTCAATCACCAAAAGAACATAATCCAAAATCTAATTATAATTTTAAAAGACAGAGTTGGAAAAAAAATTGCCTGTTGAGGGGGGGAAAAATTTTCAGCAGGCAAATTTCCATTGTTACTTCCTCCTATTAATCAACATTTATGCTTTGCTACATGGGAGTTGTGTAAAAGATTTTTGCTTCACCCATTTTCTAATTTATTGAATGCGATTCCAAGGAACACAGAAATTGTTCAAGCCCAATTTATGCCTTTGCAAATTTTTCTCTCTCCACTTTTGTAACCCTATCATTTATAAACAGCAGCCACATGTTATTTTTAAGTGGAAAAGGAATGTTCTTTGGCACTGATCAACCTTGAGTGGAGTTTTATAGCAGTCTTATAAATTTCTCAATAGCAGTGTTTATAATGAAATTGCCTAAAGTACTCTGACCTAGTCTGCTAGTTGGCACACTAGGCACTCTTGATTGGGTCCTTGATATGAACTAACAAAAGGAGCTTGAAATTTTTCTTCCCTATTGCTGCTAGCTCTGCTTGTTGCTTTTACAATTCTGTAATAAAAGGTCCATGACTTTGGATATTATGGGCTTTTCTTTAGGCTTTTTTGTTCTCCATTTGGTTACTGGGATCCATTGCAAGACTGGGACCTTAAGATCATAAGCTCTTGGATGTAGGATTGTATTGTACTGTGGAGTACAATGTCTAGCACTGAGGAACCATTGACCAGACTCTCTCTATAGATGCTGTTGTAATAGAAACACTAAGAGATGATTAAAGTGATGTATCCGTTTTATACTTTATGATATGCAGAGTGAGCAGAGGTATTAAGATCTTTCTGAGATTTTCTATTTTTTTTTCCCCTTTATTTTTGATCTGCCTTTCAAGACTGAAAGGTCTATCCTAAAGGAGGGTTATTCACAGAAGCCTAATGGAAAAGCTGCTTCTGGAAGGAGCACTTTAATAATGAAATACTGAAAGGAGGGAAAAAGTGCAACAAATATTCTGACCTTTCCTTTATTGGTGGAATTTTGACATTATCATCATGAACTGCAACTTTGATACTAAACCATCCATTTAGACAGGTTTTAGCCCACCAATATGTAATAAGCAAATACTATTTTTCATCTATTATTTATACTTTAGTATACACACAAAATTCATATAGTCAGTATAGGCGCTCTTCCAATCCTCAATGTAGTCAAAGTGAGATAAACTGAGACATGACTACTGACCATATTATAAAGCATTTCTTTAAGTTCAAGCATTACTTATTCTCTGTCTCTGGCTAGAGAAAGGACTAGTCTCACAGCAAAGCACAGTTCATCATTAAGAAAACTACAATCTAATTGTATTTAGCTAAGCTTTTAAATTAGCTTGTTATAGGAGACTGTTCCGTGTTTTCCACACAGAAACACAAAACATAACCTTTTCAATTTTATAGCAATATGCCTCAAGAGCACACAGTTTCCAGTTAAAAAGTATTACTAACTTACATGTACCTTAAATCAAACCTGTTTTGGCACATAGGTTAGTGTTTCTTAATATTTCTACTCAGGTGCCAGCTGGAGTAATGAGAATCACACTAAGCAGCACCACTGACATAAAAACCATATGAGACAACACAGGGATTCATGTGAATCCCTGTGTAAATATCCAGATAGGTGGTACCACTCAGGAAGGATGTTGGAAGGGAAGTAAGGGAAGTTGGACTGAATCTGAAAAGAGAAACAATTCCATCTGTATTTGAAATAGATTCCAAAACACAGTCACAGCATTTTTAAATTCTTGTTGCTTGAATATATTCACTCAGTCCTTCTAAAGCAGAATTTAATTCCTGAAACCCAGAACATCATTATGATGTTTAATACTGATGCAGTGAAATTAATTTGGGGACAGATCTGAAGAAAGTTCTCTAATACTTTATAATAAGCACCCTATTGAGAAAATAAATGAAATATCTACATTACTTTGCACTTCATGGGGAAAAATTTTGGTTTCTGCTAATGGCAAAACCTTTTTCCTTCAATGAAGCAAGTATCCCACCACTGAGATAAAATACAGAGTGACTTTGCAAACCCTTAAGCAAGGATTAAGTAAACTTAGAGTTCTTTATAATCCTTGCACAATGAATGGATTTAGTATCATTTCCTCCATTTTCTGAAAACCCTGTATTTCACCCACTCATAATGACATACAGTAGGAGCACAAATATTTTCTTAAAATTTTAATTGCTTAGGAAGGTTGAAATACATATTGTCTCATTTTTGCTTTTCTATTGTACAGAGCAAAGTAAGCTTTTAAAAAATTTTGACTCAGTTGTTAAACCTTGTTATAATAATGTGTTTTAAAAAATTGAACATTTTGTCACTTGTATCATTTATATACTCATAAAGTATAATTATAAATATACAATGAAACAAAAGGCTATAAATAAGTAAGCAAGAGAAATTGATTTAATGTACTTTTAGCATATCTCATTCACCACTGTTCTGGTTCTACAGAATATAAAAAGGAAAGCATTTTCAACCTTATTTGTCCAATTATAACACATTGCAAAAGCATAATTATTGTTCAGAAAGTTCCAGTTTTGTCTATATAAAACTGAATGTTTCTTATAACAGTATAGACTTGTATCCACGTAGGAGGTCTTGCTTTATGCATCTGTTGTTATGAATAATAAGTTTTTAATTGACTACCCAAGACTACAGTCATGCCAAGCAGGCATTGAAAATCATGGATATCTAGTCCAGAGGCAGAAGGTACCTGGATGAATATTCATGAACTTAAATAAAATTCCTGTTAAAATTCAGTTCTATTGCTTTATTAATACTATCTGCTTATATTTAAAGTACTGCTGAGAACAACATCAAATATTATTTTCTGAGAAAGATGATTAAGTAGCTTTTTATGTCCAAAATGTTCATGCATGACTGTAACATCCATATGTATAAGTTTAATACATTTCCTTCTGCCATTTTCTTACATTATTTAACTGAACAAAATTCAATAAAGCACAGACTCCATAGTTCACTTGTCAACATCAACTACAGTTTGCACAGGCTTTTCCAGCTAATCCATCTGAATGTAGTCTTTCTTAGCATTTCTTGAGTCAACTTATTGCCTCTTGGTTTACCCAAATAGGCCAAAAAGTTTAAACATGAAAACTAGGAAATTCATGACTGTTTGCAGAGTTAGTATCTATTGCTCACAAGACCTAATACCTGAATGATATTCTGCTGTGTCTGGACAGCCTCATCTGGTCAGTGTAGTCTTGTCTTTCCTTTTTAGTCTCCAAGCCTTTAGAGAAAGCATTTTCTCTTCTTATTATCTTAAATAGGGAAGGAAAACAAGGGATTGTGGAGTGCAAAACTAAGCTATTAAGTAAACTGAAAGCAAAGAATTCCCCCAAAAGTCTTGTGTCAGTTCTCTTAGAAAGGGCATGGTGGCCTCAAGCTGAATTAGCTTTCTTAGAGCAGTACTACTATCAGAAAGCCTGTGTGAATCTCAAAGGTCAGTCAGGCTACCATGACTGCCACATGCAAAACACATTAAGGACTCCAGATGATTGAACATTTATCTCCAAAAATCTGCTTTTGTGTCATTGAATACTTTTGCTGCTTATTTAAATATGACATCAATAAAAAATGCCAAGAAGCAAATTCTAAGTGCCAAAAGTATTTTTTTCATGCTGTCAAACTAGAAAATGAGAGTATTCACATAATGTCATTTTTGGAGTTCAGAGGAGGTTAAAGACAATCCAGCTGTGTGGCCCCGCACAGTACTGTACAATGATCAGCCTCTCATTTGAAGATATGGTATATTTTACAAAATTACATGGAGATGTGGAGAAACAAGAAGGAAAAATACCTACTTACCCTTATATCCTAGGCCTTTATACCTTTTGAAAAAAAATGAAACTTTAATGGCATGGTGTAAAAAATAGACATCATCTTATATTTTAATACGAAATATAGAAATCCACAATCTGTAGGGCATGGTGCTTTTTTTTTTTTTCCTTTTTCTTCTTTTCCTTTTATAGCTTTATGAGCTAGCTTGTTTTCTCCTGCTTTTTTTTTTTTTTTTTTTTTTTTTTTGTGCAAAACAGGTCTGCCCTGACTGTTTCAGGGTTTAATGTTTGCAGCTTAGCAAGGAGAAATGCAACTGTGAGCCCCACTGTACGTATTTAAATGTCTGATCCAAACATTCAACAATAGATGTAATTAAACAGGCTATAATATTACTTATGTGATTCAATATAAAGAAAGAAGCTCCATTACTTAGTGTTTATGTCACTCCTTCGAGAAATGACCTTAATTTATTGTAATTTCCAGTTGAAAGATTACCAAATTGGTTCTGAACTTAAGTAGCCCTATGGGTGCACAGTCATTTACTGCCAGATTACATGAAGTACACTGATCACTTCCAATTATGAAAAAACTTATTTTACCTAATATATAAGTTTACCTTTATTACTAAACAGATATTACAATTTAACTTTCCTGTTGGGATCATCTTCCACCAAATAGTTGGTCAAAATATCTTTATAAACAAAAATTTAAGTTGCATAGTACATAAATAAAAGCATATTCTTGTGTATCACATGAACTTAGGCAAAGAAAATAGAAGTTTATGTGACTGAGCTGAATTCTACACAGGATAACCAGGTTTATGCAACTAATCTAAAGACAAAATTTGCAGTCTTCAATGACAGTATGATAAAAAATTTTAGGTTTTATAACACATGATACCATAATAAACACAGTCCAGCTCACACTCCAAACAATCTGACAGTGTTTCACAGTTCAAATTGTCATTAAAATTTTCCAACTTCAGTAGAACCTCCTGATTACAGCCAGCTATTGTATAGGAACAAGCTTTTATACACAAGGGAAAAGCCAAACAGTGTTTAAAATTACAGTGAACAAGAAACAGGGATCAAAATAAGAGCTCTATTTCAGACTCAAGCCAGTGAATAGTTTCACAAAATACAGAAGTGTAAAACCAAAATTACGAATAGAAAATCTCAGCAAGGTAGGCACACATATTGAAAATACAAGTGTGCTCAGATCAAGGACATTTGAAGACCACAATCACTAATTGTAACTCTTAGCAATGCCTTATGATGCCAAATTTGGAACTTTAACAAGTAATTTAATGTTATATATAATGCCTTACAAATAAACTTAATCAAAGGTCAAGATACACTTCTCTTTATGTTACCTTCTCTCCTCATTTATCTGGAAAGCTTTATGGGTGATTACCTTTCTTGATCTAGAAGAAGACTGGGCTATATACATTTAAGTCCTGATGGAAAACTGAATTTTTCACCTTAATTTCCTGTGAAACAGTTTTTGCTGTCAGAAAATATCTTCACATTTGACTTTGTTATGCTGAACTCCAGGTTTTCAGACTAGATCTGCTTGATCCTACAGAAATGGTACAGGAAACATTTTTATGAGCACCTGAGAAAACACAATATTGGTCAGGTCCCCATGAAGAGTTTTTACTGGAGAAAGCCCCAAAACAATTAAAAATTTTGTAATGGAAAATTGTGTGTGTGGATGCATATGTGCATGTCTCTGTGTATTTATAGTGAAAAAGCCTTTCTCCCAGAGAATTTTAATTGGATGTTTTTCCTGTTCTTTATTAAAAGATGGACTTGCTGATGTCTCATATATTTTTCATAATGAACACGGTTAGCAAATTAGAAATTCAGAGGCAATACCTGGAAGGGGATCATTAACATTCAGACAGGATTCCTGCTTAAATTGAAGCATTTGTCATGCTTATTGTGGTGATATCATAATCTGTGCACAAAATAACTAAATCTCATTCAGGGATGAGTGCAGTACACTCCTACAGAACTAAATGTGGTTCAAAGCTAGATTAAACTTCCGCTGTGGTCCAAATACCTGTTAGGTTTCTTGTCATTTCTCTGTGTTTTTATATAAAATACCTGCAAGAAATTCATATATGTCACAAATAATTGCATTCTTATCCATCACTGGAGCAAACTGAAACAAATACAACCCCAGATTAAAGCAGTATGGATTCTTTCCTTCTGTACACAAAAACAAAGATTAAGTATTCCTTTAGGATCGTTGTCTTTGTCCACTGATAATGTGATTTATTTATTTTTTACTATGTTATCAGAAGTGTCTGCACTGAAAGTTATTTTCCTTTCTCAAAAAAATCTAATGTCTCAATAAAATTCTTTACTTGTTTAATATTTTTAAATATTGCACTATTTAAAAATGTAACTAAAACTGAATGCAGTCAAATAACTTATCAGCTATTAATTTATTAATAATAAAATATGATGAATACTTACATGAAAACTCTAGGATTTCCAGTGTTCCCTCTCTACCTGTAAACTTTATCCTTCTTCCTCTGTACTGAAACTGTGACTTTTTTCACCATTTTCAGAATACTGAACATATATGAAACATTACCAATAATGGGGCTCCCAGTAAAATTTTGAGCAAGGTAGAGTTGTGACTGTCTAGATGCCATCAATCTGGGTGGCTTAAAACACTCTGAAAAGATATGCAACAGTGAAGTCTGCAACAAAACCAGACATAGGTTAGGAAGAAAGAAGCTTAAGGTCTGTGTTATCCATTACAAGTTCACAGAGCACAAAGCCAGGTCTTCTAGGACTAAAGGCCTACATAAAGCACTGAAAACTTCTTTCATGTCCCTAGGAAGACACTGGATTGGTCAAGCTCTGGAGTTCCTTTTTGTCAGGAGCTGCATAACCTTGGATTCTACTGCAGGTGCTTCTATGAGACCTCACATGTCACTCACTGGATTTCTGGAGAAAATGGTAGTCTGACCACCAGAAGCATTTTCTGAGACTTTGTTATAGTCATTGCTTTCCTGATTGAAAGTAATGGAAGAAAAGCAGAAGGTCCAGTTTATCCAAACTGACTCCTCTGACTTCCTATAGGTGAATATATGTCACTTTGACCTCTGGCAGCTGATCACCAACCATTGTGTGGTTTTCAAGTAATGCTACTTAATTGCTAGTCTGAGTGTCTACATGCCAAATAGCATCCTCTAAGAAAGTAAAATGATTAATAACTACTTAAACTTTATGGAACATACCACCTTTCACAAAACCGGGTGTTTATCACAAAGCATTTTTAGGCGTATCCATCTGCCAAAATCAACTCCCCTGAGAAAGGTAGTATGAGATAACTATCTGTGGCTGTGTGCTGCTTCTCACTGGTGATATTTTAAGTGAGAGTTTATGTACACAGCAGTCAGTATGGAAGGGTTGTGAAATTGATAGCATACCCTTTTCAGTAAAACTACAGACACAAGAGTGAACCATTTATATGTCAGTAGTTGGCAGTTCAAATGCTCTTCTCTTCATTTTACAGTCTAAAACACCTGGTATAATGATTTTCTCTGTAATTTCTGAATTCAAATCAGCAATTAAAAGATCAATTTTACTAATACAGGACTCACAGCCTAAACACAGTGCTGTCACACTGCCGATGTTCATACTATGTGTAGTTTCTTAGGATGCTGTTTGAACTGGGGACAGAAGGAGGTATGAGACATATACAAGAGGATCTCAGAAGGGTTTGCACATCAGGCATATCAAATCCTCAGGCATCTATCTTAGCGGAGTGCTCAGTGTGTAGGCTGATCACCCTTTATTGTACAAAATCTAATGCAAGACAATATGAGGTAATCCAGTCTTACTTGAAACAAAATGAAAAAGAGAAAAAAAAAGGCATTTCCCTCAGCTCTACCTGAATGCTTCAAATAAAAGAGTGTTTAAGACAACTAGATGGCAAGCAAAAAGAAATCCAGTGTTTCTGTAGGCTTTATTTCCACAGAGGAGAAAAAAAAAAGGTGGAGAGAGAAACTTTTGTATGTGTTGTGTACAGAGTTGAAAAGAAAGAGTAAGAAGCCTGAAGCTGCTTGGAAGGCTTTTCTCAGACACTGGGGAAAATCATGCAGAAAAGAAAGACCTACATTTTTACTGAAAAAAAAAAAAAAGCCATTCAAAAAAATAAAGGCCAACTTCCCCAGCACCTGTAACAGGACTGTAGAAATACTGTAAGACTCCTGAAATATTGAAGAAAGTTTTTACTTGGAGGACAAGTGAAGTAGGAGGCTTACTGAAAGCCTGAGAGGAAGAGGACTCGGGCAGGAATAAAATTCTCCAGAAGAAATTAACCCAGGGAAGAATGCACAAGAATGCAGATCTGAGCTGTGGTATATCCACAAGAAAATTTTTCCAGCTAAACTTTTAAATTCAACCATTTCCACAAGGAACATCACACCTAGAAGTAGCCTGTGACCTCTTCACCATCTGTGTTCTTTTTAAGCCAGCAGTGGGTGCAATGGCATCTTCTACCCTGTTAGCCAACTAGGTAGAGGCAATTTGTATTCATAACTTGAATTCTGCCAGAAAGGATAGTGACAATCTAGCCTAAAATATTCCTTGCCCATACTGAAGGAATTTGATGAATGTTTGCAAATGCTTCAAGCACTGTTTTATTGTAAGATTAAATGCCTTTTATTTGGATGCTTACTCTTTTTGAGAGTCATATCTGCTCACACTTAACAAAATTATTCCTGTCAAGTCCAAGAGTTCCATTTGCTGTTGGACTTCTTTGATCTCATCAGCACGTCCTAAGCAAGCTACATTTCTTTGTGTTTTCATGCACTCCAAAAACTCATTTTCAAAATTACTTCCTTATACATAACTATTCATTAGGATTTCTGAATCACTTACAGTAATCGACATTTTAAGAATAAAAGTATTTGCCTATTAGGGAGGCATTTATTAGCACCCTATGAAGTAGTAAATTATGAAATTCACCATCATGTAACATCATAAAGGATCCAGAACACTCTCTGTAAGTGGTGCTGTCTCAGGGATTTTAAAAAAATGGTTTCTCTGAAACCCACAAATACACTTCTTCTAATCAGTGGGTCTTGGCTTTAGCCTGAAGCTAAATGCAAATGGCAACGCCCTTTAACAAGAAAGAAAAGCACAACAAGAAAGAAGGAAAAAAGCTCTTATGGATAAAGCACAACAAGGAAGAAAAAATAATAATCATCTCATTTCACAGGGTTGTCATCTATTCCTGAAATACATATGTATGTAATGTACACAGGTGGGTTAAAAAGATAAGATACATCAATCCTTCCTTGAAACAAAGAAACTCAGGGACAACTGTTTATGTGCTTAGAGACTATTTCTCATTTCTCATCGCTCTTTTATACAGACAACTGGCTCCATGTACTATTGGAATAGCCTTTACCTCCCTCCTCCTGAAACAAGACATCAGAGGTAAGGTCATGGCCTTTGGACTCTCGCCTATGCCCTGTTTAATGCTTTGATATCTCTTAGACATCTGGCTTAGAGCAGTGCATACCTGCCACAGACTACTCTGTCCTTTTTCTGACTGTTGGGCTGGAGTTAGATCAGTGCTTTGGAAACTGTGTCAAGAAGTGTCTGGAGTGGAAATTCTGACTAACTGAGAACTGGTTTTGTTCTTGAACTGTTATTTTCATCAATATTCATTTCACTAGGACAACACATATTGATTTTGAGGAGACTTTAGAATTGAATTGTACTCAGGAGTTTGGGATTGCGCTGGTGAATGCTTTGCACACAGTCTTGAAGTGATAAGTATATTTGAATTGTGGCAAATTACAATAATTTGCTAAAGCAAACCCTGATCTAACAAGAAAGTCTACAGCTACATGCCTTTTGAAAACTGAAACATTTTATTGACCTTACTGTATTTTCCCCATTAGCCTGGCAACGAGCTGTCATACTTGACACAGAACCTTTGGTGTAACTCTACATTTCTTCTTCATTTAGAGTTAGATTTTCCATAAATTAAACATCAAAGGTCTCCAAGGATGAATACTTCGAGTAGAACAGGTGAACATTTCTTATAGTAATTTGCTGTCCTGCTGACATTTGATCACGTAAAAAGTTAAATTTCATTTGGTGCAAGAGGCAGAAATGCTCTAAAATAACCTGCAAGGGTCTCAGTACCAAATCCAATCTGTTACAGGAGAGCTAGCATAGAGCAGAAATATTGCAAGGCCAGTGCCATCCAGAAGATGTAACTTTATATACCTTTTATATTTAAAAACTGCTGAAACACATGGTACTAAAGTGAATGAAAAGCATGTGCAGCTTCCTGTATTTTGAATACTATCATCTGATGAAATATTTTGTAGGAACTTTTAATGTCCTTTAGTACTATTATCAAGATCTTGTAATTATCAGTAGATCTTAAATCTGTCTCTGGACAGGGTAAACATTCTTATTTTCTATTAACAAGTTCACATATAATTAGTTTATTGCATGTGTTCACATTATTTTTATCTATAATTAATCCTGTACTTATTTTTTTTTCATATCAGCATGTCAGTGTTAAGCCGCTATCTACAATGAGTCTGAATTATGTCTTAATTTGGTTCCTTCCATTTGTATGTACACTTCATAAGAAAAATAATATGATGGTAATTTCAATTTTTGTTCTGATTTCTGGCATAACTCCAAAATAAAAATTTATAAAACACTAAATGAATTACACATTTTGAACTTAGGTAAATGATACTAAGAGAAAACAGTTATATATGCTAAGTGTCCATTTGTTCACATTAATAATCCATTACATCATTTTTCACTATTGGAAATGACTCTTCCAAAGAAAATTTCTGGTCTTACTTGAAGCCACTTGGAGATTTCAGTGTGTGCAGAGCTAGCAATTTCTGACAGGCAGTTCTTTGCCTCCTACACAAAAGTGATGCTGAAGGTCATGTTTGAAATTTCTTAGCACAGTTGTGTATGTATTTGGATACAGTAGGTAAATCTGCCACAAAGCTAATAGAACAAGACTTGGTATTTTGAATTGACAAATTCTGTGTGAGTTAAATATTTTGAAAAATACTTCCACAATGATTCAGAATTTGGTCTGATAGTATGTTATCAAAAATTCTGTATATTGACTTTTTTTTTTTTCTTCTTTCTCTTAAGAAAATATGGCAGGCATTATATGAACAGGATGAGGAGGAATTCTGTGGCATGCTCAGGTAGAAAAGAAAGACAAGAAGCTCAAATATACTGAGTATATTGCTGAGCGGTTTCCTGGCTCGACTGAAGTGAATGAAAGTTTTATCCTCAAATATGCCAGAATCAGAATCTTCATCCTTTGTATTATTCTTCCAGATCTTACACTCAGTGCAAAGCAGGAATAGCATCACCAAACTTCATGCCAGCATCTGGTGACTTCAGGAACTCTAGACAATTGTGATCCATCTTTCTCCTCTGGCTTCTGCACCTTCAGTTTCAACCACATTGACTTGCAGTGTGTGGAGATGCTTCAAGATGCCTTTGTTTACTCTGCATGTGAAAACCCCAAGGTTCTTAAAGCTTCAGCTAAATTCTGAAATGAGTAGTCTTTACAATTCCTTAATTTTCTCAGAATTATTAATATTAGACATAAATGTAATGGGACCTGCCATCTAAGAACTATCATTTACATTCACTTGAATTTATCTTCTTGCTCACATCAAATACAAGACATCCACCACTTATTCTTAATGCCACATTTACAAAACCTCTCCTGCACACTTCCAGTGAAGCCTGTGGTTAAGCCAGGCTGTTGTACACCAGTGATCAGTTCCTTTTGTCATTATGAAGCACTGTTTAAATGCGGAAAGCAGATAATTTGAATTTAAAAAAGGTAAAATCTCTGAGGTTTGAACAGGCTTAGATCTGCTCTTCCCAGATGTCTTCTTTACTGGCTTAAAAAGTGAGTTCTTTATGATTCTGAATCATAAATCACAGTCTTGTTTAAAGCAGACCTATTATTTTGGGGGAGTGCAATAGCACTCTGACTGACATGCTAATATATGGTTTTACACTTTGGCTCCATTGCCCACTATTTAAGATAAGGCAATTCACACTGAGGGGTTTTTTTCTGTTCCTCAGCAGATCATAAATAAACTCAGAATGAATATGAATACTAAAAGGAAAGTGCTTGTACCATTTAGATTTGAAATGCAGGAGCAAATACATGAAATTTACATTTTAGTAAACTTCCACGAGAATCCTTTTAATCAGCATTAAAGGTATTCTGAAAAGCAGGAAATGTGGTAGTGAATGCCTGACATTAATATAACTAAACCTTATATAAATAAGTCATTTCATAATGCATTAAATAACCCTGAAATTCATAAAACAAATAATAATAAAATAAAAATGCACACCCTCCCCAAAAATGCATGCTTACTCTTATTATAATTTAGTTCATGAATTCCTGTCCTTGGACAGAGAAGTGGATAGATACATTCAAAATCATAAGCAAAAGGGAATTTCTTTGCCTTGCCTGAGTAATCCATGATGACTGATAAAATCCATTGGACAGCCAATTATCCAATTCTTGTCATGAACAGGGAGGAAGATCTTTGAAGTCTATTAAGATGGTTCATTCCTCAACATGCTGATGCACCAAGAAAACAACATGTTAGGTTGCAAACTTACAATGGAAGATGAAGGCAAAGAAGCAGCCTCCTGATGACCTCTGCCTAGTATGGATCAGTCCTCCCCTTGTGTGGTGTGATTTCAGTGCCTCAGCTCTCCCACTCCCGTCTGCCCCCACTCCCAGTTTTCACCTTTCATACTTGGTACATAACCTTTGAAAATTTCTACTCTACTTTTCCTTGGCTAGGATTTTCCCTGCTGTAACAAAGACAACCAGTATTTTTCTCCACTTAGACCAAACTGTACTTTGATTTCTAAAGAAAATAACAATACATAATCTATAACAAACATGGAAGAAATGTGCCTTTGTATTTCACAGCTTTCAAGCCACTCACACACAATAGAAAAGATGTGCTGGTAGAAGTTTATCTGAAAATGGTAACTCTGGTCAGCTTGCTACCAGATATTTAGATGAGATGTCAATACTTCTGTAACTGACTAATTATTAAAATTTATTTTAGATTAGATGGGAATTTTATTCTTACCTGATATGAGTCCTCAGGTTTATATATTACAGGGTCAAGGTGGGTGAGATGCATATATTATTTCTTTATTAGTTTTTAAATTCCCTGCTAGATTTGCCAAATGGTTTCACTGTCACTAACACTGACACTAATTTCAGTAAATATTCTTCCAGTGCAAAGTTACATGATAAGCAACTTATTTGCAATAACTCGCTGATCTCTATTACAGCTGCCAGGTGCCACTGAAATTATAACAACACAAAAGACATTGCCAGAAGTATCTGAATCTGATATTTTAACTCCTAATAAATAAAATGTATCTCCAACACTTTGAGCCTACCAGGGTATAAAGTTTTGACCACTTAAAAAGAATTTTGACTATTAGTCTCATTACACTAAAAATGATGGAGTGAGCAATTCAAATTTTCAGCTGAATTTACCCAAGTTGCTTGGCCTACAGCCAAAAATAACAGTAGCCCTTTGATTTCCCATCTCTTTACCTGTCTGCCATAAAACAACATCGTTTGAGAAGCCTTCAAATTCTATTTTCTTCTGAACATTCAAGTAGCCATAACAGGATATAGTATGACATCACCACACTAATGAGCAGCTGAAGCTACTTCTGGATTTTGTGTTTGTCTGTTGAAATACAGCATAATTAATTGACGTAACTTTTTGTAATACAGCAGTGCTATATATTAGTTTGATCTTGAATCAGATGAGCAAGGTGGAAAATTAGTACCTTGGGGCTCAGATTTAGGGACAATAAATTTCATCACCATTTCTGATAGGCACCCTAGAAGAGTAAGGTGTTTTAATAAACAAATTAGACACTTTGATGGACTATCACATGATTCAAGACGTGAGCATTTACTATTCTAAGTGAATCCCATTTTATTCTGGACCTATTGTTCCCTTAAAAAATTCCAATCAAACAACCATCCAAAACAATCCCTAAAAGAAATGAAACAAAACAAAACAAAAACCCCACCCCAACCCTAAACCTCAGAAACACATAAACTTAGTAAAGAAGAGACAGGAACTATTTGGCTGGGTAAGATCAAACTTAAGTGTCTCTGAGATTCCCTGTTGCAGGTACACCTGCTAGACAATTCCCTTCACTAGAAATCATGACAGATGGTAAGGATTAACTGGATCAGCCATAAGCAAGAAAAGGGAAAATATCAAATAGTTACAGAAATATTGTAAGGACTTAAAGAGCACAGCTGCCTGTCTTAAACACTGTTAAGGCCACATGGGGAACTTGCCATAAGATAAGCTATTAGAGCAGGAACTTGAGATAAGAACAAAAGGGAGGAATTTGTGACTAGAAGGTGCTGATTCCAGGTGTGGCAGAGGTGAGATCTGGTTAGCACATCCTGGTTAATGCATCTAGATAATGCATCTAGAAAAAATTACCACTGTGAAAAACTGTGAAAGGAAGCAACTGCTATACACATATCGCCAATCAAACAAAGATCACTCCAAGTTGTGGGAATACATCTATACATACATTCTATTACCTGGGACTTAGACTGTATAGACATTCTTCCCCCAGAAGAACATGTCCAGGACTCCCACCACCAAGAAGCCCAGGGTAAAGAAAGACCAATGGGATGCTGTTCGATCCATGGGTGGTGACTATCTTCTGTTTGATCTCTCTCTCTCTCTCTCTCTCTCTCTCTCTCTTCTCTTCTATTTATTTCCATCTCTCTACCTCACATTTATTGTCAAATAAAATCCGTGTTACTGATTTTGGCATATGGTCTTGTTTGCACTTTAATTCAGGCAGAGGCATCTCTCAATAGTCAGATCCTAACTGGTGGCTGAGAACTGAATGTTTATATATTGCAACACTTGTCCATCAGCAATGACACTGAATTAAAGTGCCAAATGGGTCTAATTTATTCACTGTTCGAGCTCCGACTGATCTGTGTATTGCATAAAACTAATCTTTGCAAAAGGCCCAAATTTCATTACAGTGAGCTATTGCAACAGTTACTGCAATGCTCCCAAAACAGAATTTTTCTAAAATTAAAATGTTTACTATATGTTCTGAGAGTTTGTGTCATAATTACGGAGGTTGAGACTTGCTCATATACATTATTGCATTTATAACCTTTGACAAACAGATTGGTGTAGAAATGCTTGCAAAGTTCCAGTAACATTGCTGATACAGGCAAACACATTATTCCTGGGTTTTTCTCTGTATGCTGAACTTCAATTTTTGACATTACTAAATGACATCAGTTTTTTTGGATATGAATGAATCATCTGTAACTGAATTATTGGTACTTCTCTTAGGTTACATAACAAAAATAGATTTAGTTTTGTTTGACAGACTGTTAAAGAACACGATAATGTCAAAAAACCGATTGAATATGGAAAGTACATTCTGTGCTCCGTACTGGCCATACACAGCTACTGTAGTCACAAACTATTGCTAAAAGTGATAAGTTGTTTCTGGGAAACACTGCAGTGACCAAATATGTTATATGTTGTTCTGTAAACATACTACCAAACCACAGGCCATAAATTAGTATGCAAAGATTGTTACACTGAAGATTATTTTCTGCCTATAGCATTGTATTTATATACTGCTAAAGAATAATTAAAAAATACCCTGTAAGTGTTCCATTCCTACTTGTGTTATGTCTCAAAGGGTAAAGGAAAATGTATTTTTAACTTCTAGTTTGGATATTTTATTACATTTGTTAAATCAAATCACAATTTTTTTGTCAAAAATAACTATTTCTAATTAAGCTTTGAAAGTGGTTTCTGCCAAAGCTAAATTTATCTGATGTAATATTATGGATATTTATTTAATAGTTTTTGGATTCTCCTGGGCTATCAATTTAAATAAATGAGCTATAATTTTTTCTAAGAGATTGTTGCTAACTGTTGTTCCTGTATGACATAATGTTTCTGCAACAATAGAACAATAGAATTTCAAACTTTAATGTATTTTTTTTAAGTTATATAGAAGAATGCAAGAAAAAATGAGAAAAGTAGAGCATAGTCTATTTTATTTTTTTTTTTTTTTTTTAAATACAAAATAAAGTACCCATAAAAAGTCTGGAACAATATATTTTTCTTTACATGAGGAGGTTTCTGCTTCCAAGAATAAGTTAATTCCAAGTGTTTACTAGAACACCATGGCTGAAATTCTCTGTACTGTTTTTTTCTCTATGTCATGCTCCAGATGAGCTAATGCTACAATTGTCTTTAGAGATCTTACCCATTTGCTGCTGAGTTTTCTCTGTTAAACAGTAAGAAAGATGGTAATTTCTTTCTATCACTCAAAGAAAAATCAAACTGAGGTGATGGTTAAGACTTTAAAATAAATATGACAAATATACATATACAGTGATGACTGCCTTCCTGGAATGAGCCTATATATTGTTTAGAAATATGAGAAACTAAAATTCTATTCGACATATGTGATAATAACATAAGATATAAAGATAACTTATCTTTCCTGCAGTATGCAATATATATCAAAGAGCAATGTATTTCAGTAAATTGCAACATATCTCCACACATTCTTTTTTTCCAGCATATGATGATATGTTAATTTTTTTTCAACTTGGTTCAATATTCCTTAGGTTACTACCAATAAATTTATTAAATAAACATATAAGCTAAGAATAAAAATAAAATATTCACTGTTGTTTTGTGATTGAAAACAATTTGGTCTACTTCCATTTCCCCACTCCCAGACCAGTATGCAATACAATATTTGGGCTGTCAGTTCAAAATCACTGAAGCACATTTTAGACAGTTTTCAGTATAATCTCAGATCTAAGATATAGTTTTTGTTAGTCTTTATGCAGGTTTTAGATTACTGAGTTAAATGTATTAGTTAAATATATGAACAACATTATTTAAGCATGACCTCTTTTCCTGAAACTGTAAACAAAGCTCAGCTTGTTTCAACATTAAATTAAACAATAACAGCATGTTGTATTTACCATGTAAGGCCATCTTTAATGTTTATACAGCATCTATTATAATGAGACTCTAATCCTAACTGGAGTCTCTGACTGCTACTCAATAGAAAGAAAGAAAGAAAAAAAAAGGGAAGGGAAGGAAAGGGGAAGGGGAAGGGAAAGGGAAAGGGAAAGGGAAAGGGAAAGGGAAAGGGAAAGGGAAAGGGAAAGAGAAGGGGAAAGATAAGTATATTAATTTTCTTTTTAGTAAGCTGTGGACCCAGTAACTCAGCCAGAACAGCTGGCATTCTTACTTCACATATCAGCAAAAACTGAATAAGTAGACTGTTATAATGAGATTTCATGATATTAAAACATCATTTAAGTTATGGCAGTTACTGTTATGGGTATGCTGTAGAATAAAACATTTCAAAAACAAATTATGAACTAAACAATGTTGTGTAAGATTACAGAGTAAAGAACTTTATGTGATACATTGATCAAGTAATAGTTATTTTACTCTGAGGCCAGGAATCATTCTGCCATAAAAAGGCACCTTAGGCGACTTTAAAGACTCCACAGCTTTTGTCATCCTTTTTTTCTTTTCTACACACTAAAGTTATAGACAACTTGCCTCCAGAAGACCAGGGCAAGTTTCCTTGCTTTTACTACTGGGATTTGAATAGCCAATATGCCTTTACCACACTGCTGCAGTAACCAGGGGACATTTTGGCCTCAGAATATCATCATACAGTCTTTAGCATGATTGAAAGGCCTCTCCAGTTGTTTGCTATTTCAACCTCGAATACAAACCTTAAGTTGTGCACTGCAGTAAAAGCTTTCTTTCCCCCCTGCAATTTCTGTATTTTATACTCCTATAGCGCCTTCTCTTCTATAATAAAGAAAATATAAGTGTTACTTTTCCTGAGTTGCTAAACATACTGATCAAATCATGGGGAATTTAATATCAAATATACTTCTCTCTATGTTTTTATCTGATTTCTCATTGAGCTTTTTTCAGAAACACCTCTAAAGGCCTGCTCCTCACATTTTCAGTTGGGGAATTTTTGTATCCACAATTCCTTTTTCTCTGTGAATAAAGGCCTGGAAGGTAACTGACTTTAGACAGCAAACAGATGGTTTCATGTCAGCCTTCACTTTTTTTCTCCTCTTCCTAACTGGTCATCAAAGGCCAAGTAATGCACAAATGGAGCATTATTGTTAATATAACTTAAATATTTCAAGTGGAGCAAACATGATAGCATTGGATACTAAATCAATACTATATTCCCCATAGGCAATCTTCTCCACTCTTCTCCAAAGAAACCGTATGACTCACATGACTGCCTTTTCAGTTTTGACTGGAAATGCTTGCAAGCTGCAGAAGTTTCCCATTTACATATAAACACAGAGAAACTTAAAATTAAAGGTGCTGTAAGGGCAAAAAGAAGTATCTTAATGAGCGATATGTTCTTTCAGTGACCCCAACAACATTTAACAGCAATAGTGCTCTTGGCAGCTACAATAAAACATTCTCATCCTTGATCTAATCATGAGTTCCACTGAAGGCCTTGAGTTAACTGTATGTCAGGGTAACTGGGAGTCAGTTTGGTTGTGGGCTGGGAAGAACAAATAGGCAGGCTGTTATTTTCTCGAATTGTCACGGTACAATTTACAGAAATCTCAAGCACAGAGAAAAACACTTAGACTAAATTTAGGACTTCAGTGATATGGCAAAAGAGCTTTAAAACTGTAACAAAGATTAGATTACTTTTTCTGACTTTCTTTGCTCTTCCTTTAGGTTAATCCTGCATTTTAGTAGGTTGCTGGATATACCAACTACTTCCTAAGGACAGACAAATTACAATTCGATACATAAAAAGAATGAAGGCTAAGTTGGTAAGATGAAAGATCCAATTACCAGATAAGAAAATTAGTATGTTACTAGATCTTAAACAAAATAAACTATGAACATTTTTTCCCCTCTTTCTTAAGAATCCCAAATTCTCTTCCCTATTAGTTTTTTTTTTTTTCTCTGAGATGATGGAAATATTTTGTGTTTCTATAACACAAAATGTCCTTTATGAATAAAAGATTTCAGAGCATATGTCTATCACACAATTCTTCCTGAATCATGACTATAGGGAATGAAATAGGGGTTTTCTTTGCCTTA
Source organism: Xenops minutus (assembly GCA_035221455.1). Lineage (NCBI taxonomy): Eukaryota > Metazoa > Chordata > Aves > Passeriformes > Furnariidae > Xenops > Xenops minutus. The sequence continues at coordinate 36,217,799 of JAWWEE010000122.1, read as the reverse complement.
AACCATAAAATCTCTGTAGTAACAGCTAAGCACCAATTTTCTCAAAAAAACCCTTGGATCTACAGAAACCATGAAAACTCCAGATCACCTGATATGTCTTTTTAAGCTTCTGCCTATAATCCTGGGTTTTACCTTTTGTTCCCACCCAGCAGCAGATATGGATATCAGGTCTGGGTAGAAGTGCTGCAGCACTTGTCCTGAGATGCAGCTTACACCAAAGAAAGTACAGAACAGTATTTGTTGCCACTAGACACATCTAATCTTTTGTCAATTAGAAAGGATTCTGGGAGTTCTGACTGTACCTGCTTTCCAGGTAGGAAAGAATACTGGCAAATACAGCAATTCTGCAATTTTGGGTTAATTAAGTAAGAGCATGTAAATAGCTTTACAATCCAGAGGTGGTCAAAATATTCAAGTCTTACTTTATTATTTTGTCAAAAATTAATATTGTACGACTTCTTGTTGGAAACACTGGGACAAACAGAGTTGTAAGAAAAAACCTCTTTTCTCCTTCAACTTGACTGGAAGCTTTGGCTGTATAAAAAGAGAGAACTCTCCCTATTTTCCATTAATATTTTAAGTATGTCTCAAAATATCTTTTGGTTCTTTAGTACCACACTTCCTATAAAACTTCAGAAGATTTAGGCATATACACAAACACCACTGGTTATTATACTTACACTTCTGTGCATATGCCTCTGCCTCGCCTGTCCTGTGGAGCATGCTTCTCTTCTTCAACCCACCATGACCCAATGTCCTATGCCAGAACAAATAAATAGCAGTATGGAAACTATGATGGAGGCCATTACCTTCTTACAAGCACTGGAAATTAAGACCTGGATGAGCTGGTATTATTAAAGCATTTTTTTACATGTTGATGGCAGAATAGAGCCTAATTACTTTGTTATTTCAACACCAGAGGATATATATGAAAGTAAATTCTCCTTAACTGTGCATCTAGAGACCAGATTTATATCTCACTGATTAGTGGCTTGAATCAACCATTTTTTCTCTGTGATTCTGTGTGTGTGGGAAGGGCTGGGCTGGCCCTGCAGGCACATGCTGAGTCCTGCCCAGAGCACAGGGGCTGCAGCCACATGGCCACGGGAGCCATGGCTGGGCTGGCCCGCAAGGAAGGGCTGCCAGGTAAGCCATGCACACCACACCCCTGGAGACTTAATTAGCTGTGACACCCCTCACTTTGGCTAAGGGGACAGGGAATGGTCAGTGAACCAAAGGCACTGCCTACAGGGAATAGCCACTGTGACCATAGCAGAGGAGGAGGCACACACAAGGTGTCCATTGTGGGCCCTGATCTGTTTTCTTTGAAGCCATCAACATGTGACCTTCTGAGGGGTAACTATGTTCTTTTTCTTTCTTTACTCTTTCTTCTCAAACTCTCTTCCTTTATTCTTTTCTTCTTAACTTAAACACTTATTTTCTGTAAATTATCGTTATTTAACTTAAGTTGCATGGAGTTTGTGTTTGCTGGGTGTAACAAAAGTTCCTTACTATAGCAATGCTTGATAATCCTGGTAAATTGTTGGAAAGATTTGTAAAGTTGCATGATATCTTTGTAAAATCCTTTTTTGCCAAAATGCCTATTTTCTCACCAAATTAAAAGAAATCTCTTAGAGAAAATGTGTAGTTATTCTCCAGATGTTAATTCAGAGTACCAAAGAACCAATGGCTTTACAAGGGTTTGAATAGGCAAAATCTCTTGAAGTGTGAAATTAAGATGTACATCTGGTAAAGTTGGCCCGGGGTGTAATGTAGTCTCACTTTAAGAAGCTTCAGACTATATATATAAAAAAAGAAAGATAATACATATAAGCAAAGTTTTTCAAAATTTAATCTGCAGCAGCAACAGCTTAATAATGATTCTTTTTAGATGGCATCTCTGGCTCGTATCTGAAATCCAATATGTATTTTTCGTGGCCAAAATGGAATCATCCAATGGAGAAGTCACAGGAAAGTCCCACAAGGTTCTCCTGGTTTTTTGAAGGACAGATTTTAGCATAGAAATTCTGTTCAGATAGCTGAATGGCATCTATTCCCTAGTCTCACCCAAAGCAAAAGCTGACTACCAATGCTCTGTGAGCCTTGCTTCATGATCATTAATTTGACACAGCACTCCTCTGAGTTCTATTCCAATTCAAAACTTTTACTAAGGAAGTTTGTGCTCAGTGAAGTGAGGATCATAGTTAACTTTAGATTATTTATATCGTACCCAGTGAGAAACATTAATAGCATAAGTTTGGTTCAGTCATGGTTTTTCTTTTTCTTCAGAAGTAGATGCTGTTTCATTTAATAAAAATTAGACTGACACATCTATACAAGCAGCACTGAATGTCACACATCCCTGATTAAACATTTAGGGTGGCATGTCAAATTCTTGGCAAAGTCCAGAATCGCTCCAATTTTCCAGAAGGGATTGGCATATATGTAACATCACCATTTATCACAAGTCTGCTGAGTTGCATTTTTAATGGAAAAGAAACTTCTACCCTGGTTATTTTATTCTCTGTATATTTACATAGCATTTTAATGAAGACTAAAGTTTAAGATGAACTATGCATTGACAAAAGTGTAAGTCCTAGAGTCCTACTTAGCATTAAATTTAATGTGCTAATCCTATAAAATCAAGAACTCAAAAGACAGCTTACCATTTAGATATCCAAGAACTAAGGATCCAAAGACCTTTCATATATTTTTGATTATGACTGTATCAGGCAAATTAGTGACAGCCAGAGTAGAGGTAGTATAATTTCTTCCATTCAACCCTTGATGTCACCAATAACATTACAAATTTTTTCTCACATGGATTCCTATTTTTATATGAAAAAGAAAAATCAGAAGCTGCCTTTGAAAAAGTAGACAGGCAAAAGTAAAAACATTAATGATATTTTAAAGAAAATTCAAATATTCAGGAAGGTAAGGTGTAACTTTTTACTCTTGTCATTATTTACTATCTTTAGCAACAGAAGTAAATATTTTTTTATAGTCCAAAGATTTGGTAAAATTTTTGGACTTACCCATTTAGATACATGGCCAAACAACAAACATCTCCCTTTAAGGCAGAGAAAATAAGAATATCTACAGACACTGAGAGCTATAAAAAAAGAGTATGCTTGAAGAGACACTGGTGAGTGAAACAATTTATACTAGCAACTTTCAATAACATATGGCCAATCTTTCTCACCAATGGCATGAATTCCTAATTACTCCTTCTCTGGATAATATTTAAATGTCAATATGGTACATGAAAAATTGTAGCAACATAATCTTTCAAACCCAACATTAAAATGCTTGGGTTTCTTACTCGGACCTGTAAGTGGTATTTCATATGTACTTTGGCTTCAAAACACAGTGACTGCTTTACTCAAGGTTACTCCACCAATTACTGAAATTTCTTAGTTTATGGAGTTTATAAAAATAGTGCTTTAGAAGGCATTAACAGAGTATATAGGCATGTCTTCCTGCAAGCATCTCAGCGTTTCTGGTGCATTTTGTCTTCAAAACTGTGAACCTTCCAAATATGCATTCACCATTCAACTGCAAATAAATATAAGGGGAATAAAAGGAACAACAATATTATTACACTCAATGAAACATCACTTCAACATGCACTTCAGGTTATCACAAGTTCAAGAAAGATATCTAGATGGCAGAGTGTATCCATTGCACAGACTAGCTGATTTGCAGGAGAAAAGCCTACTTTTAGAACCGAGGTTTAAATTTCAAGATTATTCCTTGCAAGTCCCAGAGAAGAGATCTCCTTTCTATCCATTACCCTTGCTCATCTTCTGCAATAGTCCATGTTGTTTGTATTAACTGTAAATGCATGGAGCCAGTAAAATGCATTGTTCCTCTGCTAACTATCTCAAGAAAGGACTTTTGATTATCACAAAAGATTGAAAATAAAAATAATAATAGTTAGAATATCACAGTTACTTCAAATGTCATGTTCTGCTTTAAATACTTTGGAGGCCATGGAAATGTCTGTATCACTTTGGACACAGCTTAGAAATGGAGACTCAGTGAGAGAAAAAAATTAATTCTAAAGAAGTTTCTAGAGTTTGCTGAAGTAAATTTTTAATGGAGATTGAAATCTGACTGTTTTTTGGAACACTGACAAGTCTGTTGAAATCTGACTGTTTTTCGGAACACTGACAAGTCTGTTGCAAGCAGAATTTGTCCTATGCAAAAGAGACAAAGTAAAATTTTCTTCCACCTACAGTCACATTGATGCTGGTTTTCAGAGGACTTACGGGTCCTTGTGGCTGATATTTCTGTATCTGAAAAGCTGTAGGTTTTGAGTTTCAGGACAGGACTCAGAGCCTGTGTAGAGTTTAGAGCTGGCTATTGAAAAGGGAAATAAGGGCAAACAACAGTGAAAAAGAACACACAAGCTTATTAGTAGATTAAGTGGTGAAACAACTGTAGTGGTGATATTGATCATCCATACAGCTGAAAGTTCAATCTTCAGTCACATAGCATAAGCTACTGCAAATAGATCACTCCTTTTCAAGATACTGTTACTGCAGCGTATTTTCCCTGCCTGATACATTCTCTGTTGTGTATTGCCACAGGGTCTCCAGGTTTGATCTGCAGCACACCAAAGCATACCAAAGCAGTACTGTTATGGCTACTCCAGTAGCCGTGTACTGCAGCAATACTTAATAACTCTTCCTGTGCAAAGCTAACAGTGCGTCCACCTCTTTATCTGTTGTCCAGAGATATTCCTAATGGAAAGTGAGCAGGATAGCCTTACTGGCTTTGTTTCTCTCATAAAAACAATTTCCAAAGGGGAAAAAGGCTGTAAATAAGAAAATAGAAAACGACCCCAGTGTAAATCCACCATAGGCTGGGGATCTGCACTGCATACACCAGCCACTGGATATTAATTTGGGCATTCCTTTGAACTCTTGGAGTGTCTTTTAGACAAGGTATTCCAGGTGTTTCATGTTCCCTCTTCTGAAGGGAAGAAGTCTATGAAGTTTTAGTTGATAAGATGTCCGATCTGGTCATAGAGTTTTCCCATTATTAAACTGTTGTTATGCTTTCTAAAACACATCTTTGTGGAACATGAAGAAAATAGCAATTTGCTGAGAAGGAGTGACCCCATTGAAGGCAGTGGAATAAAGTTCATAAAGAATACAGATTGCATATGAAGCAAACCCACACAAATGTTTCAAATGGAAATTTTGGTGCTTGTTCAACAATTGACTTATATAACTGAATTTTCAAGGTTAAAACTAATCACAATATTTAGAATTCTCCAACAAAGAAAAATCTCAGTTTCTGACACCAAAATCACATTTGCAATTTGATGTTGAATAATTATCTTCTTTTAAAGCAAACTGAAAACAGAACTTTTACTTTCTAAACAGTATTTTACCACCACTCCCCAAGAAATCTTCATTGTCAAAACTAAAAAGACTGCTATCAGTTGTTTCATTCTGATTGCAATTTCCCTCCCCAAAATTTTATGTTATAGTATGTACAAAGACATAAGGCTCTCTAGTGCAATATACCAGAAAGGGAAATGATGGGTAATGTGGTTTTTCCACTATATAAATGTTTCCAGTAATTTATCCATCACAAATAGGAAAAGTTTAATTATAATGTTGTACAGCTGCTGCAGGAATATTTTATCCATTAGAAATGACATGCACAATGATGGCCCAGTGAAGTTAAATAGTATAAAAAAAGAAAATAATTCATAGCAGAACATTCATGCATTTTCATTTTCTCCTTTAAAAAGACTGTAGTAGAAAAAAACCAAAATCTCTGCTATGAAATAATTCACTTTTCAGCGCTATTAATTCAGTCTACTCTGGCATGAATACTGATGCTTTGCAGAACACACCATATCTAAGACCAGCCATTTCAAGGATGAATATGGGAGGGATTTCATTTATTAGATTTCTCCTCTTTCCTTTAATTTCTCTTTTGGTAGGAAGGATCATTTGAGCTTTGTTTCAGATCAGGGCTTTTTACTCTTAGTCTTCATTAGTGATGAAAATCTAGAGACCTATAACATATTCATTTAATATAGAATAGATTAATTCATGCCTGAAAGAATAAAGTGGAAGGAAAAAAAGAAAAAGCAAACCTCCCTACTAAAAAGTGACATTAGTCATTTCTCTCTGTCATTTCTTTGACAGCTGATGTTCTATGTTTTGTAAACCATTATAACTAAAACAATTGAAGCTGTAAAACTAATTTAGCAGGTCAGGGAAAACTACTAAATCCAGGTCAGAGAATCTGAACCCATGGTACCAGTTCAGTCAGTCTTGTGTCAAATCACTTACTATTCATTTTAGCATGCTAACTTACCAATATCACTGCTTATTAGGAGTACTACCTACACACTTTCAGAGGCCTTTGCTGCAGATATATAAGAACTGGAAGTTTTGGACACAAAAGGAGTAAGACATTTTCTCAAATGAAGCATTTTTAGAAAGATTTTGTAATAAGAGGATATAATAGAATTATTATTCACGTCACAGGAAGCAAGAAGAATAGCAATGAAAAGCGAACCAGTAACTGAAGCAAAGAAGGTAAGAGGCAGTTATTGGTTTAAACATGTGAGGTGACCCAATTATTAAAACATGGCAAAGGACTCGAATCTGATTTTGAAAGAGATAAAGGCAAAAACCCCAGAGATGAACAGAAAGAGATAAGTGTGGGAGAAAATGACATATCAAATATTCAAATTTTAGATACAAAGCAAGAAGGAAAAAATTGTCCACAAGGACGGAAAGGAAGAAATGAGTGGATGATAAAATGATAAGAAGGTTTACTGAGCTAAAAAAAAAAAAAAAAAAAGAAAAAAAGAAAAAAAAAAAGAAAAAAGTGAGGAGCCAAGAATAGCTGAGTGGATTAGATAGAGAAAAGAAAACAATGAAGCTTGTGAATAAAAAATACTGGTCATTGATCTATTTCTGCTGTACACCTTTTGTCATCTTTCAACAACAACACCAGAACTGCAACTGTGTTACTTTCAAATGCAAAAATGTTACAACTGCTTTCTTGAATTTGCACTGGCATGTATTGAAAAAGGTGCTGCTCACACTGTCTTTAAAGCACTTTAAAATAGAAACTTAACGTTTTCTATGGTAACAACTAAGACCTGATGTATGCAATAAGGAATTTTTATGGAATGATCTCCATCTCACTAGCACAAAAATAGTACTTAACAAAGATCTATTCGTTTTTCCAAACTCACAGAATATTTATCTACAAACCTCAGAATTAAATACAAATATTTCTTGAGCAGTCTTATCACGTAACTCTTTCTGAGATTCATTGATTTTGTTTGGAATGCATTGCCTGGTCTTAAATTTAATACAGAGTGAAAGGAAAATGCCATCCTAAAGGTCAAATATCTGAACTAAAAAGAAGATTTTTAGAGATAGGAATTAAAACCAGACATATTAAAACCCCCTCTTATATTAGTTGTTTTTACCTGACAACTACAAACAGCAAAGAAAAGTTCGTCAAATTTAGAGTGAGCTTCCACAGATATTAAAGAAGAGTTGATTAAAATGGCCAGAAAAAAACCCCAATTTTTTGTACATGAAACTATAAACCCATTTACTTATAAAACCACTACATATTTGGGAGTGTTTCTGACCAATTGACTATTTTTTCTGGGTACTTTATGTTGTATGTTTTTCCAATTTTTTTTTTTTTTTTTAACATATAGAATTCATGTACTCCTTTTGTTGCTAACCACAAAGATATTAAAATAGAGAGCCCCTAATTGCCAGCTAGTGTCATTCAATTGGATCAATATGTCAGAAAAACGCCTTTCCTTTAAACAAGCTTAAATTCTGTTTTCCAAACAGCTTCTCTTTATATTTCTATTGAAGCATCCAGTTCTCTCAAGAGATGCATGACTACTCATGGTGACATCAAGTTCAGTACTAGCTTCAGCAGAAAGCTGTTCCTGAACCTGAACATTCAAATAAGACCAGATGTATGGTAATACATACATCTACACAGTAGTAGTGTAATCTACACAGTAATTTATTTCAACACGTTTCTCTTTTTGAAGTAACATGTGGACACTAATTCTTCATGAAATTTCTGAAATAAGATACTCTTGTTCACAGATGTGAAAACTGAATTTGAACCCCTGGAAAATGCAGTCTATATAATGCAGCAAGGAGTGGGAAATGACCAAAGCCCAGCCGGACTAATTTATTTTCTTTATCATTTCCTCACATTCTGTCAGATGTTCAAACCTGTGAACTAAAAATGGGAACGAGTATTTTTGCTCAATAGTCCAGAAACTCCTGTGCATCAGTGTAATACAGAGCATTTACAGTTTCACCAGTTCTAAAAACTGAGAAAATAATTGTTTCTCATTTTAAATGCACATAAAGTAAAACTGAAGCCCTACAGATGTTAAAATTTTTTTCTCTATCCATATTTCAGTTCCTCGAAGTTCACATTTTCTAGGTTTTGGTTGTCCAGGGAAATTCCTGAGGACTCTTAATTGTACTTTATAGCTTTACTCTAAATAAATATAGCAAGGCACTTCTAGAAAGTGCCATTTTCTGAGTTTTCCAAGTCTGTTCTCCTACATAGAAAAAGACGTATATTTTAAATTCTTACCATTAAATTTTAGGTAAGTGAGAAAGGATGTCTTTGAGTTTGGGGAAATAACTTGACATTTTCCTACAAATATTAAAAGAAGACAATATTGAGTGCAATGCAGAATTCAGGAATCTCACTAGTCTATGGACATCTACTATGCAAAAGAAAAACAGTCTTAGGTCGATAATGATACATGGTAGAAATTAATAATGAATAATATACTCCCCTTAGAATTTTTTGACCATTTAATAAAATTATAGAAATCCTTGTGAAATTTTAAAGCATAATTAAAAACAAAAAAGTAAGGAAACTTTATACTTCTTTGGAAAGTTTTAAGGGATTTATTTATCAAGATATGAAAATATAATATTAAATTAACAAAGAGTCTTCCAAAAGCATAACAGCATCAGAATATGATTTCTTAAAAGCTGGACTAATATAATCATCAAAGTACTGCATTCCTGGCTGCACCTTTTCCCTGGAAGCTAAATGTATAAACGTACCTGATAGACATTTCCTTAATGTGTCCTATCAGTCTGTCATGTAATTGGCATGCTGCCTTCCCTTTAAATGAAACCAGATTTATTTGGCAATGTAAAAGCCTCCCACCTTTCTGTCATATATCTCTGCACAAAAGAATAGTGAAGTTAAGAGTTTCCAATCTGGTAGCTATGAGTAGATATTTCATGGTGACAACTCTTCTTGAACACAAAAACCAAACCCAAAATTATTTGGCTTCACTTCAGTATATATTTATATATGTGTGTGTGTGCCTTATACAAGGGATGTGTGTATACACCAAAACAAGTATATATGCATATATCAATGTTATCACTCAAAGGAACAGTGGAGAACTTAATTGGTCAAAAGTTTCAAATAAATAGATACAAGAGATTAGCATTTGTGACATGGGGCCTCCAACAAGCCATTTGCTGAGGCAGGTGTAAAGAAACTTGACTGGCCAATTGCCTTAATAATATTATAAAAATTACATAAAAAACCTGATGGACATGGTGCTTTCAAATACAAAGAAATAATTACTAAGGTAATTTCAGCCAAGCTCTTTCTAATTGCATCATATAGAGATTGAAAAATGTTTGTTCTGATGAGAAATTTTGTTAATTTGTACCTTCAATATGAGCTTAGTTTAAAGCCCATTTAACGCCATTGACAGGTTATCAGCTTGCTTTAGAGTTTCAGAAAACAGTGTATTTTGCTCAAAGAGGAGACATACAAAAAGCCTCCTCTTTTAGTTTCTGTCATTAAAAATGACAACTGTGGAACTGTAACATCTCTTATGTTCTCTAGTTGTTTTTTTTTTAAGGTAATGGTTTTAATTATCTATAATTTTGACAAAACAGAATCACTAAAGTTGAGATTTTCCAAGTAAGTTTGCTTTAATTTGTTGTGTCTTGTTTTTAGCAAAAACAATCTAGAGAAAATTTGTTGTTCACTAATATGAAAAGAAATTCTCCAATGCTTAGTTGGAAAGTTGTAGAAATTCTGTGCTTACAAAGCATGCAGCTAAAATATAGCTTTCTTTTAGAAAGCATGAGCTAGCTGTGCCTGTGGAAGTTTGCCCCCATCACCTGCTTTTAAAAATACAATCTTCATGTGTTTAGAAAAGACAGTTTTACTGTAAGTAATAAATTACATTTGTACTAAGAATGCTTCAGAGTGAGGTCACCAGGTATTTTCTTAGCAGCATCTGTGGACTATATATGATTGAAGTCTGCTTATTAACATTGATAATAGGAGCCCATAGCAGTCTCCTTTCTTCCTTCTTCCTTTCTTTTCCAACCTCAACTTCCCTAGAATAAACCTGGTGTTATATAACAACAAAAAAACACACTCGATATTAAAGCAGCTGAGGGAAAACCTGTAGAACAAAATAGTATTCTTTCCTTAGCTACTGAATTTCTATGTGCTAATGAGCAATCAATTTAAAATAGACTTTTCATGGATGGTCATTAATAAGGTCACATAATTAGTGGTCACCTGATTCCTGACCTGTCATCCTGAGATGCAGACATACTGAATAGTAAAACCAGCAACAGAAAGTCAGCAGGAGCTTTGCTTTAAGCTACTGTACCATTGGGCTATTTTTAATGCTAAGTAGTCTGGAAAGCAGGTCATGGGTAGCTCAGTTTGTCAACCAAACTGAGTGGCATTTTGACCTTAATCTCCATGTATGACAATGTGTGACAGTATGTCACCTTCTCATCTTGAAAGGTGATCTAAAAATAAATATTTTAAAAACAAATACAGCATGGATGTTTGTTATAGAAAAACAAGAAAAGACTGTTGGAAATTCTGGAATTGAAGTAGGTTGATACAATGCAAATAAAAGTACAGAAATGCAAAAGCAAAATTTATGACTTCTGTTGAATCCAATCCCATTTTAATTCTTTGAATTTCTTCAGGTAAAGGAAATAAAGAAATGCCAGGGAATTTGTATAATTTGAAGGTGGATTGAATAACTAACAATCTAGATGTTATTTCCTTCTTGAAGTTCACAACTAATGTATGACACACCAATGAACAAACAAAAAGACAGAAACAAATATCCCAATCCAAGTCTCTCTTTTCTAGAATGTGATTTTCTACTATACAGAAAGAAAAGTGGCTTTTCTTATTCTACCTGTTCTCCAGAACATAATATCCAGAAGATATTTGATTTTTATTCAAATGCTGCTCACTCACTCATATTTTAACATAGTATAAATGCCTGATGCAAATATGGAATTTTTGTCAACTTTGTTACTTTGTTAACTAATATTGCTTATAGTTGTGGTTGTAGAATAAATATGCATCAAATTCAATGTTTTTTAAAATAACATTTTCACTGCTATAGTTATGAGTGAATTAAATATATTTCCCCCCCCCATAATAATCATGTTTATCTTTTAAATCAGACTCAGAGAAAATTTTGTGCATATCCACCACCATAGACAACTTTCCTTCTCCTCAAAAGAAAGACTCTAAATTTTCTGTCTCCTCTTGCTTTTACCTTCTCTTCCTGCTATACTCAAAACTTGCCATCATGATACCCAAGACTCTTTTCTGAAGGAAGCTGAGAAATGACTGCCATTAAATGTTATTATTCCATGACTCAGCTTGCTGAGTTAACTGTAAAATTACCTGCTACTCTTTATCTGGCAGCTTTTGAAACTGAAGAATCTGAGCAGGGGCAATTTTTTTCAGTGCTTTGAGCTTCAAATTCTTCCAAAATCTACAGTCTCAACAAGGAGTTTGGTTAAAATCAACAATTGTTGCCCATTCTTGTCAACAAATCTCAGCTATTATTTTCAAAGGCTTTTGACAAAGCAGATTAATTTAAACTTAAATCTGCAAGGAAATCTCGGATTACTAGAAGTAGATACAGTATTGCATTTCACAAGAATGATTAAGAAGCACTCCGATTGAGGCAGATGATGGCATTTCTGTGATCTGTGCTCATATTTGAATTTGCTTCAAAAAAAGAATGTATATAAGGAAAATATGTAAGTGGCAAAGCTGCAAGTCAAATTTAATCAGGTCAGTAGTTCAGAAACCCAATGGAGATCTTAATTAGATATGAATTATCTAATAATTGTGAGTATCTCTGATGTACATTTGTTTGGACATCTATTACTAAGGGTCCCTAACACTGTTCTAACATTACAGCTAACGGAACAACCCCTTTGAGTCCCATATTGGCTTCCAGCTATCTATATATTGTATCAGGTTATTAATGTGAATGTCACCAGACATGAGTTACTTGAGCTCCTCGTAAAAAATTTCTAGCAAATTTTTATGGATTGTATTTCTTGTTTCAAAGTATTCTTGATTTGAAGTTTGATCCTACATCTTTGGCTGCCTTGCAATCTCAGGTGCTCCCTTGTGTCCCTGATTATTTTCACTAGTTTGACTTTTCATTTTGACTCCAGACAAAAAGTTTAACTTTATGTCTATGCTAAATATTCCCGGACATTGCAAAGTTTCACCTTCCTTTCAGGTTTACACCACCACTTCTCTGTCTGACATAAAATATAAGTTCAAACCTAGAATACTCTCAAATTTCAACTGAGTAAATATGAATATAAAATTATAAATATGCACTATAGCTTTTGCATTGTAAGCTAATACATTTCTGCCTGTTAGGCTCTCAATTTACCTTATCCAGTGTCCAAATCTGTCAGCAGAAGGAAGACCACACAGTTATCCTCCTAGGAAGAGCAAACAATACAAGCACACTATGAATGTAGATACAAAAATTTCTTGAGAAGTAAAAGTAGAAATCTATCCCTGTATTTATGGTAGATATCTAAATAAATGCCTGATATTCAGCACTCAAAATTGCTATCAGGAAAATACGCTTGTGCTTCTTACTGTCACATACAGGCTTATGAACTAAAGTGAATGTTTGTAAACATTAAATGCAGTACTCTTTTTCCTACATGTACCAAGAAATATAGTTTGATTTTTCTCAAAAGACATATTTATGAGTAGACTAGACAAGCACTTGTCACTATAGCAAGTAGGCGTGAGAGACCCTTCAGGGTCTTCAACAACAATCAGTTACTCTATTTCTGATTTTACGTACATCTTAGTTGGAAATTTTAGCTTCTTTTTCATCTTCAAGACAGTTACTGTATTGTAATGAAGTAATCATCCCAAAAAAGGTGTTTGAACAGAAAGCTTCTCATGGTATGTAGCACTGTGGACAGGCATATCAAAGGCCCATGTTAGACCAGAGACTTATATTCTAATGCACTGAAAAATTAAAAGAAAATGAGGCTGAAAAGAAAAAACAGTAGGATTTTCCCTTAAACTCAGACGAGATGTTATGAAGAAATAATAAAACTGAAACTTATTTGAACTTCTCTGTCTAAATCAATACAGGAGCAGTCTGTCTTTGCAGTGATAAGACAGGAAGATTCAGCCTTTATGTCGGGCTCAAGGCAAAAGTCATAGGCTGAAGTATAATCAAAAATTATCTCCTTGCTCTTTCTAGCCTTTTCTTTTTTTTTTTTCTTTTTTTTTTTTTCCTTATTGCCCTCATTCCTAGAGATGAAGCTTCAATTGATGATCTCAGAGCTTCAGCTTATCTGTCAGACAGAGAAAAGCTGTCTCAAGATGCCAGGACCTCTAATCAGATATTGACAGATAAGATGTTCTGGGTGATAAAAATAGATTTAAAATCCAAAGTGACATTTTTTTACTAGAGTGATAGCCTAACTGTTAAAGTAATGATATAAGAGAAATTATAAAATCTAAGTCTTTCAAGCAATTTGTTAGCTTTCCTACATATAATGAACATGAATTTTCTACTTAAACCAAGGTCAAACCCTCACAAATAAACATAAATAGCTTCATATTTTCCTCTGGATTGTTAAAGAGACATTTCTTCACAATATAAACAAGTTCTACCTGATTTGAAAAACTTACCTTCAAAGGTATATAGAAGAATAGGAAATATTGACAGAAATGGTTATACTCGACATCTAACTAGTATATCATTCTAACTGAGCCCATGGTAACAGTGTAGTATTAAGCAGCTCACTTAAAGACATTCCTGTAACTAGAAAACACCAAGCAGCTTCAAAAACTTGGTTAAGGCTTACCTTAATGCAGTAAACTACACATTCCATAGAAGTACATTAGGTAGCAGAGAAGAAACCACAAGTAAACCAGAAAAATACTCCCACAAACTAACAATCAAAAATTAATACAAAGGAAAACAGTTCCAGCCACCAAGAATTAGATAGTTTTAATATAAATCCAACTTGAACTCAAGGGCAAACAATTCATGAGTCATTGCACAAGCCTACTAACACATGTTATTGGTCAAGGAAACAAAGATAAGCAAGTCTTCAAACAGACCCCTCATATATCTTCAGTATTGAATCAAAGTAATTTAAATTGATATAAAAATAGTACCCTTATGGTGATGATGACCTTGATGCTACTTTATTAGAGCATTTAAGCCTGTGCATTAATTATTTTCCTGAAAGCACAGGACACTTTAGGAGGAGGAGAAAAAAAAACCCAAATAACCAAAAAAATTATATGTATAATTTTCCCCATATTTGGCTTTGAGTTCCAGAGTACAAGTCACTATCAAAGCAGAGTTCATAAAATCTGCTGCAATCTAAGAATCAAGGAGAGATGGAAAAGGAAGGCTATAATTTTTGTACAGCTGCATCACGTATCTGCACAGAGGGTTTCAGCCCAGGAAGCATCCTTCCCAGCAGGATGACAAGCAGTCATTGTCTGAAAGATGTAGCTTCAGCCAAGGTTAACATAAAGTGTCATTTCAGAAAAAGAGTGAGTGCTGAAGGAGGGAGATTGCTTATACCAGGAACGGAGACATGGTCAGCTATGTGGTGCAGAGAGCCCAAAGAGTGAATAAGGGGGGTGTTTATGATAGACATGCAGAGAGAAGAGCAGATAATTAAGAGGTATAAGACACAACATACATCCTGCAATGTCATGGGTGCTGTTTGATATATATCTCAAATACAAGTATACAGGAGAACTGAAAAATGCATAGGCTTTTGTGACTGAGTGTCAGACATCAGATCAGTTATTATTGGGCCAGAACCACCTTGTAAGGATGCATGGTGCGTGTGTGGAGGGGGACGGGATGGGTCCAACCTCACAGAGGTGCGGTGGCATCATATCCCCCGTGGCAGCCCCTGGAGCCCATATGGGGAAGCTTCGGAGCAGCTGTCAGTCACAAACAGCCTGGGAAAGTTATAACACACCACACTTTCTGGAGCCCCTGACCGAGACTCAGATTGTCAAGGACAGTGAGAACACTGCCCTTCACCCTGGCCTGGGACCCCAGAGTTGCCAGTGGGCCAGAGGCCCTGCCTGGGGGGTTTGGCTATAGAGATTAGAACAGATAAAACCAAAAGGATATGTTTGGCTTGTGTCGCTACCCTTCCATCAGGACATGTGAGAGCTGGTCTTCCACAAAGCCTCAGTGGTAGCTGTATGATCTGTCTCTACCTCTTTTTCCTTCTCTCTTCTTGCTCCCTCTGTTTCTCTTTCTTTGCTCCTTTCTTGATGCTTTGCCTGGCTTGGAGCTGGAGGCATTAGATTTTGACTTAAGTATTCTGGATTGATTGGATTTTGATTTAAGTATTCTGGATTGATTGGATTTTGACTTAAGTTTTGTGGATTAATAAGTGCTGGGTTAATACTTGTGGTGGAACATTTTGTCTGGCTTGTGTAGTCCTCTTTTTGAACCTTTGCCAAATTCCCTTATTTTTTCCCCTGAATTAATAAAGAAAACCCTTGTGAGCAAGTCCGTGGCTTATTCTCTTGACACTATCCCGAGGTACTAAAGAATCCTAGATGTATGTATATTAAAGTAAAACTTCTGGCTGAGCCATGAGCCCATAGCTCCCAGGGCTGGAGTGTTACACTGAGTTTATAAGTATTGCCGGAAGAGAGGAGAGTACAAAATAAGACAAATGAATGAGGAGTCATGGCACAAAAGCCACTGTAGATCAGCATCTTGGAGTCATACTTATCTGGCCAATATTAACACTGAAATACAACAATGTTTCAGTATTATAAAACATTTGGGGTTTATAGGCTAAATGTATTTCAGAACACATGGAAACATAAAGTAGAACTTTATTTCTGATCAAAGAAGTATTTCCAGACTGCTGTGGTCATGTGACCTAATTCACTTGAGAAAATTCAATTGTAGATTAACTTTCTTATAAACTGCTAAAATGATAAGCAAAATAGACATCTACATTTTCATGCAATGATGTGCTCACTCAGATTCAGTGCCTGGTAATGTAGAATGTGATAGAATAAACTTGACCTTTTCAATTTTATAAAAAAAAAAAATTAATAAAACGTTTTGGTGTAAACATTGTGCAAGCAATCAACAAATTTAATGCTCTGAGCAATTATTAGGTAGTTTAAATCCAATATATATACCCAATTGCATGTGTATAGAAATTGAGGTCACAGCTATGAAGGTAAAATTTTAAATGAAATATTCTTTCATTTATTAAAATACAATCAAAACAGTATAATGAAAATCATCAGAGCTAAACTAATAACAACAATAGCAATAATAATAACAACAATAGCAATCCTATTATGAGACAGCTAGGCTGTACCACTAGTTAACAATCCTCAGGAGAAATATATTCTCTTTTCCAACCTCCTTGCAACATTGAAATAAAACCTTATCAGCATAGAGAAAGCTTTCCAGCACAAGCACAGAAGACAATTCCCTATACTTTCACTACATTCCTCAAGAACATTTTTTTTTTAAATTCTGGCAAGGCATGACTTGTAATTTACTGCATATCCATAATTTAACTAAGCATTTAACTAAACCTGTGCCTTCTCTCGTGTAATACAAAGATTTTATCAGCTTTGGCTATTTATAGGCTTTGTTGATAGAAGAATCTCACGCTCTTTACAAGCAAAAAATATGAATTAATTAAGTCTCACAGCATCCATTTTAAGCAGAAAAATGACATCCACTTTTCCGATAGGGAATTTCATGAGTTCATGGAACTCAAATCAAGGTCATACATAAGTCAGCTGTAGTACTGCCACTGAATTCAAGATTTATCCAAAACTACAGTAAAGTTCATGTTCAATGTAGAGGAAACTAATTTTAATTCATTCTCCTGATTCACAGTACTGGGCACTAACCTCTAACTACAATGTTTTTGAATTAACACTGGCTTGGTATTTTTTTCCTCCTTGGATTTTTGGTTACCGACATTGTTCACTTTGAGAAATAAACCAGTGACTATAAAGAAATTAAGAGAAAAAATTAGTAACACAGAGGTTAAACTAAACTGATCCTCAACAGAGCAATTCCACAGTGTGGTTGCTCTGACAACTGCATCCATTGCAGAGAGATTTATTTCACTACATTTCATCTGCATCATATCCAGTCTTATTCTGTGATTTTTCCACAGTGTAAACTAGTTTAGATTAAGAGCAAGTGATGTAGAAACCTTTCACGTGGATGACTTTTTTTTTTTAATCCAGGGTTCAAAGGACTACTTCTACAGCTACGAATGTTTCAGACATTTTTGAGCCCATATAGATTACATATTTTCTAGGTATTTTTCATCCACTGAAGCAACCTATGAATTTTCACACTTCTCTTATGTATGTATTACACCAAGGAGTGTGAAAAGGTATTTCAGCAAATTTTCGTTTGCTCTTTTACTAGCTATTCTACAGCCAAAAAATAAAAGTCAAGTATGAAGTATGATGTAAAGGAGGTGTTTATTTTTTTTTTTTTTAATTATACTTAAAACATGCACTGTAAACATGCACTTGCTTTTATCCTGCATGAACACTTATATAGACATACAATAAAAATTTGCTTTCTAATTTAGGTATTCTTATAGACTCTTATTAAGCATCCATAGGTTATCTCCTCCATAATAATTCTTCTGGAAATTTAGCACCATGGAAGTGATGTGAATAATTTTCATGTTCTTTAAAGCTTGCTTTCTTTTTCATACCAATTATCACCAAGCATTTGGTTAATCAGTAGATACCTGTTCTGGCTGTCTCTTCAGAGCAATGAACTGTCAAATAAACTGCATAATTGGCACTTCCTGATCACAGTGCAGTTACACTATAGTTCCAATTTTAATAGCTTTCCTTTAGCATGTTACATTTACAGTCCAAGATAGAACACTCATAAAATCATATATAAGCAGGAAAGTTCTTTAGCTTCACCTGAAAGCATATACAGTTTTTCAGGTACATTCAAATTCCAAAAACATTTGTATAATTGATTTAATTCACTCAACAGTTTGATATTTTACTCAAATTCTGTTTTTATTAAGAGATAATAGAAATCACTTTTTTCCAGAATTGTCTTGTATTTCTTCCCAAGCCACATATGTACCTATTTAATTAACAGGTTGCATTTACTAAGGCTTATATCTTCAGGTAAGCACTAACAATGGGAATTTCTCTCATGTGTAGAAATGGTACACTGAACAAAACTCAGGAACAGATTTTTATGTATGGAAAGTTTTGTAAGGTTTTAAGATATAGGCACAATCTGGAATGCTTTTTAGCAATAATCCCATACAGGCAGGTTTATTTAGTTCCAAAACAACACTGTGTTCTCGGTCTCCCAGCCTCGTTTTATTACTGGGCCATGCACACTGGTAAGCTCCAATGTTTCATTACGTTCACTTCCACAATATGCTTTGGCTTCTACCCACACACTGTATGCAAGTGATTGACAGCCAAGTTTGACACCCATCTTAACACTTACTGATATTTTCTGAACCCCCACTGGTAGGTCTCATCTAGACGCTTGCTTCTATTCTCATTTAAATAGGTGAGCCTATTAAACCTAGCTCCTTTGTGTAGATGGTGAGATAGAGGTGAATCACAACTCAAGTAGAATGTTTCGTTAATTGTGTAGTGAAAACATGCTACTGAACATCAATATTAATTTGAAAGCCACATGCAAACCCTAGCTAAAATTCTCTCACTGCAGCTAAAAAGAACTGGAATGGGTTTAACTTAGATATTGACAGGCAGCAGAGGGGACCAAGGTAAACAAACAGAAGTAGATTTTTAGCTTTCTTTTAAAAACAAAATAAACAAAACAAGCTTTTCAGACTTTTACATCTTCCAATCAAAAAAATTATTAAGGCATTACTTAAATTGACATACATAAATAGGGCAAAATATTGTAAGCACATTTATTTAATTAAAAATTACGTTTATTTTATAAAGCAGACTTTAACTCAGCTCAAATTAATCCAAACTAATTAGAATTGGTGTATTTCCTACTATTATATAAGGCTCTGGATACCTCTGAAAAGTTTCTTACTTTTGATCTGTGAGTATAAGGTATTAGCTGATATAGCTGTTGGCCACATTGTTTCAAGAAATTTTAAGCAGAGCACTCCATTAGCCATCACAAAATAGTCTATTAAGGAAAAAAAAAGATGCTGTCATATGACCATACCTTTCAAGAAGTTTGGAGATATTTATTTGTTCTTCTTGGATAATACAAATACTTGTGATATCTTTAGTCTCAGTTCAGTAATTTCTGCTACACAGTGCTACTTTTCGTCTCACCTTCATGAAGAACTCATTTGCAGGCAGCAAAAACCATGTGACAGAGGCATGATTTATACTTTCTCAGGTTAATACAGCTTTTCAGTTAAATTTTCTTTGTGTAAGCAAAGCTATACAATGGTATTACTCTTCTATGAGCAACTGAAATTCTTTTTCTTTACACTAGAAACAATTTTTTCTTTTTTTCCTTTTTTTTTTTTTTTTTTTTTCTTCTAAGAATAATGTAAAGTTGACAAAAGTCAGAAGCAAGCTCAACAAAGAGAATAACAAAATGAAGTGTTCCCGTGGTTTTTTAATGTTTGGAAGTGTCATTCTCACAAATGCAGCATGTGCCACAACACCAGGGTACCAGAGCTCTGATTGGCTTACAATGATTTATTATAAGCAATAATTTTGTATGCTGGCAGTTGCTGGAGCAAGGCTGTGCTTGAGGCCTATGCATATACATATTGGAATTAATGAAGCAGCAGCTTATGCTGTTGCAAACAGCTGGGGGTGCTTAACTTGTTTTTCTCTACAGAATTTTTGGATTTCATTTGTTTCTGGCAGTTACGGAATGTAATAAAAGGGAGAATGGTGAACAAAGAGAAATAGAGTTATGCAAAAGCTGTAAAATGTTGACCTAGGTCAACAAAATATGCTCCTCTGATAATACAGATGAATTTATTGTTATACTTTACATTTTTTTATCAGTTCTGCTTTCCCCCAAAATGCTGTATTTGATGTCAGTAAGATTAAAGATAACTACAGATATCTCTGCAAAATAAACCAGGCAGCATGATATCGACCTTCAACATCTTGCTGATCACGTCTGCCTCAAAACCAGAAGGAAAATAAAAATGGGCTTTTAGATGGGACAGCATTTTCCTAATATGTTCCTATTGTTTCTATACCTATGATATTATTGTGTCCAGGGCTCTTAAAAAACTTGGCACTGCACTATGTTTTGAGGTTATGACACCTCTGGTTTGTACCTTGTCTGGAATTGCTTTCCTTCTGAAACCACAGTTATACATAAACTGTACTCACAACAGCAATTTATATGTGATGGTTACTGTGCACAGCTCTACAGTTCCAACACATTCTTAGGGCAACCGGTACGTTCTCACTTTTAAAGTTCTTAGCAAAATAGAATAAAAAAAGAAATAATGGGGTAATAAATGCAAAACGGTGCTCCTGAGAATGGATTTTAATAGCACTACTTCCAATTGCTGCAGAATATGCAAACAGTCCTGAGCTACTGCTGGGGAGCACTTGTTAGGATCAGAAAGAGGGAGGCAAAGATGGGTGTTTCAGCAGCTGAAGAGAGGTTGAAGGGCAGCTGCAGAAACTGGAACATATGTGATGCTTCATGCAGAGACTGTGGGTTGTGCAGCTGCTTAATTCTCTATGGAACATTCCTTTTCTCATGAATATTCCTTTATTCCCTGCATCTCCTCCAAAGGAGTTGGCAGTGCCACATTACAGGATCCTGTCTAGTACTCTTCAGAGTCTAACTTGCTATCGCTTTTTAAGTCAGCTAGAGCTCTGAAATGACTGCTTATGGCTGGGGCATGTTTTGATTGCTCTCCTGTCTTCCTTAGGCTATTGAAATGAAGGCAGCAGCTGCATTTTGCCATTCACAGTCATTTATGCCTAAAGGCTCATGTTTCCTGTCAAAAGCTGGAAACAGTGATTTGTATATGATTTTTTTCTTTAGTTTAATCATACATCACCGATATGTTTTCATGGCATTTTCCATCTAGTAATGACTTTATTGATCCATTCTTCAGTCTTTCATCTTTTCATGCATCTAAGCACATTGTAACAAACTTCCACTGATCATTTTGTACTTTAAATTGCACATAAGTATATATTATAGAACTATTCAATAATCACTCAGTATCAACAGGCTTACTATACAAGGGCACAAGACAGCGAGACATCCTTAACTGTCACTGGAAATAATCACAGTTAAAAAGGAACAGAATTAGGTTGTTACCATCTGCTTGGTCTGTTTCCCATTGCAGATTCAAAATGAAATAAAAAAAAAATAAAAAAAAAAAGGCAAGCAAGAAGGGAAAAGGAGCCTATGCCCTCAATAGCAAACAATTTAAAAACTTCTTTTTTCTTAATAAAAATATTAATTCATGTGCAGTGATTTTAGTATTTATTTTCTGAAGACATATATTTTCCACAATTAAGAACTTTATGTTCTTACATTCTAGACATCCTCATCATATGAACTGCAATATCTAAAAATACTTACTTTACTCTGATATACTGTCCTTTTTTTCTCTCATGGTTTTCCAAAGAATCAAATACATTCATGTCGAAATTAAATTTTCTTCTACTGCATCCATGCTTTCAGTTTCTATCACATTCTACTGCTACACAGCCCACAGTGCTGGATTTCTAATATTGCTAATATCACTTCCATAGCAACACACTAAGATATCATAAACCTGGCATTACAGCTTTATTCCTAGATTAGGTCTAAGGAGGAGCTGATTTCAAAAGGCAGCTCTTATTAAAGCATACAGATACATAATAATCAAAAGTAATTGCTAGTGGAATACAGATAATGGCCTTCAGAGTTCTGTAAATCAGTTTCACAAAAAAGTTGTCCCTTTTTAAACCTGACCAAGAACAAAGAACTTGTTTTGTTAGTGATGTTTCAAATATATTTCCCCAGCCATCCTTAAAAGAAAGCACCATATAATCACAGGGATTCAATTGCTAAGAAAGATATTATTGCTTATGTTTTCCACATGTTGGATTCAGTACATTACACAGTGGATACAGCACAGTGTAAAATGAGGTCTTTTTGTTGCAGATATTGAGAATGCACAAATGAATGCACAGAATGAATAAATGAATGAGAAGAAATTCAAATGCTGCCAAAATAATTTTATCAATAAATCTTTTTACTTTTAAGTACAAAATGTTAAGTAGAACACATATCATTTGGTCAACATTCTGGCACATGTTATGATATATAACGACTAAGGACAAATGGGCTCCACTTGTTACTTCCTGGCTGGAGTCCTATGTAAAATTGTAAAAGGAGGATAATGCAAAAAACCATATACAAGTTGTACTGCCACATGCCTTGCAAATGGGTGAATATGCCAGAAATAAATGATTTTATTTTAGGAGTAAATGGTTTTACTCTGTACACAGTTCATTAACAACAATCATGATCACAGAGGAAAATACTTCTCTCTTGGTCTCAAGACCAGGACAGGTTTTCTTTGGGTTTCATCAGGAAAACAAAACATCCAGATTTCTTGATTATGAAGTAGAATGAGGAAAAGGAAAATCCACTTGTCTGTTTCTAAGGCATTCAAGAAGGTTAGTCTTACCTAGATACTAGCTCTAGATAATAGGGAAGGTTCTTCAAGGGTGAATTCAAAGTTTAAAAAAAAAAAAAAGAAAAAGTCGAACAGTAAAAGGAATGAGCAGCTTTCAGCAGAGAATACCTAAGGATCTGTACTAGTACATGTTTTGTTTAATATATTCACAGCTTGTCTGAGAAGGTGAAGAAGAAAGTTCCACAATACAAGGTTACTGAGGATAGTGAGGATAGAAGCCAACAATGCCTAGTTTCAGGGAAGAAAAAGGTCTGAACAATTATAAAATGGCAGATAAAAACAGGTACAGAAAGACAGTGATGCATACAGGAAAAAATGTGAATGTCACATACAAAACAATGAATGGTATGCTTTCTCAGGAGTGATTTTCACTACTTTGGCTCAAAGCTCAGGAGCAGCAAAAATAAATAAATTGAATGCAAGAATCAACAAGGAAAAGAACAAAATGAAAAACATTGTCATGCTGTCATTGAAATGCATCACACACTGGTGTCTTGAATACCCTATGAAGTTAGATTTCGTCTCAGTAAATTTATGGAGTAACAGGGAAAAGTCCAGAGAAAAGCAATTGGTATGACATAACTAGAATTTTTCAGTGTGGAAACAAGACAGTTTATAGGAAGATGGATATGTATATATTATTAAAAAAAAAAAAAAAGAAAAAGTGAAAAGAGACAAGAGGAAAACAGTAAGTGACAGTATTTTCCAATAAGTGTGCATATCAAGCTTTCCAAAGATAGAAAACCTTTTGTTTGTTTGTCTTTTTGGGTTTTGGTTTTGCTTTGGTTGGTTGGTTTGGGTATTTTTTGCAACTGCATGGTCACATGTTTAATCAGTAGAACTCCTTGCTATAAGATCTTGTGGACACTAAAATCTTACATGGATTAAACCTCCATACAACTTAATGATGCAAAGACTTTCTAAAAGCTGAGAGAATAACATGGCCTAAGGAGTACCTGAGGCACAAGTGGTGGGCTGGAAGAAGCATGTTTGTGAGTGAAGGCTAATACTCTGCCTTTGCCGGGCCTTATCTCACCTCTCTGGCAGAGGTGGAATGCTTGGCTAGAGTGTTTCCTGGGCCAAGCTCATGTAGCCACTCTTTATTACAAGCTGTCTACTATCTGTCCAGCAAGCATTACTTCTCTTCTGCCACTACAGAACGACTAGAAGTTTTCTGTGTATCTCAGAGACAGGAGAAAGCCCCTGAACTGGCTATACAACATTACCTCCACATGCAGGGTAGAGTATCCTCATCTGTTACTTACTCAGTTGTTTTCTTTTCAATTCTATATTGTTACTCCTGGGATTTGAATACTCATGCCATTGTTTTATCAACCACACCAAGCAATTTAGGTGAAAGAGGGAAAGGAGCAGAGGGCACTCCGTAGGAGGACTAAATGTACAGTTTCACTGACTGCAAGTCTCAGTGGCCAAACCCATTGTGAAATCCCACATAATGAGCCTTGGCTTTTATAGAATCATAGAATTATTTGAGTTGGAATATATCTAAAAGATCATCTAGTTTCAATTCCCTCACTGTGGACAGAGGCATCTTTCAGTAGACCAGGTAGCTCAGAGTCCCATCCAGCCTGGGCTTAAACACTTCCAGGGATGGGGCATCCATAATTTCTCCAGGCAACCTGTTCCAGTGCCTCATCACCCTCAGAGTAAAGAATGTATTCCTAATATCTAACCTAAACCTACTTTCTTTCAGTTTTAAGCCATTCCCTCTCATCATAGACAGCTCCTCTCCAGATTTCTTGTAGGCTCCTTTCAGGTTGAAAGGCTGCAATCAGTTCACCCTGAACACTCTCTTCTTCTGGCTGAAAAATTCCAAGTCTCTCAGACTTTTCTCACAGGAGAGGTGCTCCATCCCTCCAATCACCTGTGATAAAAGTCTGTTTCTTGCATTAACTTGCATCACTTCCCCTAAGAAGGTCATGACGCTCTTTCAGTCAGCAGTTGAAAGTGCGCTACAATAACTCACTTATTGTGGCATTTGTCACTGATACTGAGACAGTGCTGTAAAAACTGATGCATTTGAAGCTTTCCTTCTTTTTCCTGAAGAGGTGATTTTCCCCCTCAAATAGCTCAATACTTCTTTCTAGTCAGTAACAAAGCAAATGAGAAGACAGGTGAGAAGCTGAAATAAAACATCCTGCAAATGAAGAGTATCCTGATGGAACAGCTCATTTAAAAACCACAAGCAGATTTCAAAATATTGGCTCTAGAAATAGAGCCAAACAGGATGAATGAGCTAAATATTTCAACTCCTGCAATTTATATTTGGTTTAAATATTTTGACAGAGTTTTTACTTGAGAAAGATTTTTCTCTATTTCTATGATAATAGAAATTGTAATGAAATACTTTATCTACCTTAGTGAGAAGGCTCATCTTGTCTGACTGTCTTTTGATAAATATCAGGAGTACAGATTGGAAAAAGAATTCAAGTAACTAATAGATAAACCTGTAGCTGAAACCTTGTATGAATCTAGTAACTAGAAACTCTCATTGATAAAGTAATCAAAAGAGCAGGTCACAGAAAATGCCTCAAGTTTTCTTTTGGTCGGAACAGTAATTTTTCAGTATAGTCACCCCATACACCCAAATTCCAACGATATTTTCTGACTCAGGTACAGTCAACAGCTGAAGAGGAAGTGCTCCTCTAGGTGAATATAAAGTTAAAATTTATTTTCTTCCTGATACTGGGCTGCAAAAGACACCTCCTGTCATGTGTAAAAAAAGATAACTTTCAGGTATACCTGTTGCAGTCAATAAAGTACTTTTGTGCATTTGTGACACAATAATCCTTGGTAAGATAGTAATATGTTTTAGATAAAGCATAACTCACATTCTAATGTATGATATGAATGCCTTAAAATATTTGTGGTTTAGTTTTCTTCAGTGCTTTGCATTTTTTGCAGTATATACATTATTTCTACTAAAATATTTTAAGTGCTGTTTAACTGTTATATAAACTATAACAATAACACTGTAACTAAGCCTAAGTAGTCATAAAATATATTTTGCTGAATGCAAGAAATCATGCAGTGAAGAAGGTAAAACAGGAAACAGCCAGCATGCTTCATGGCTATTCACTTTTTTCACTGAGGTCAACTTCCAATATTGAGGTCCACTCTGACTGGATCTGTATGTGGAGAGAACTGAGAGTATGCCAAGATATCAGAGGACAACAGGGAATGCTTATTACAGATGAAAGAGTTAAATTCTCTATGACATGGGAATATTTACCATGAGATTTCCCTATGTGAAACTAAAAGCTGTATAGCTAATGCTTCCTATTGTTCCAGTAATGTGTGCATGACCATGCAAGTCAGTGCCTAGTAAAAATAGAAAGATTTTGGCTGTGAAAAAGAGAATACTTTTTTTTTCTACCAGAAGAATGTGCCCTACCACAGAAAAAAGAAATGAACTAGTTAAAATAAACCCATCAATTCACTTTAAAATTTCAAATATATAAAGCCATTTAGCTTGAATAATGCAATAAAAACTGTCAGTAGCAAAGATTATTTGTATTACTATTCCTTTGAATCTAACCAAAATGTCTTAGTTATACAAGTTCTTATGCAAATATTTAGAGATCTGGAACTGTTCTCTTCCAACCCAAAGTTTTAGCCAAAAATGCCATGTTCTCTAGGGAATATGAAGGTCTGAATATGAACATATTAATTTTTTTCAAAATTACTTCATTTTTTAGTGATTATGAAAAATAAAGTACAAAGTTAATATATTTAGCATCATAATGACATTCTTCATGATAACTTGTTTACTAATTAGCTTGAAATCTTCATGATAAATGAATTGGAATCCTAACTTAAATTATTCTAGATAGAGCAATTTTAAATTTGATCTCTCTGAACTACAGTGGATACTGACAGTTTTTGGTTCTTGGATCTGGTTCCAACATAAATAAATTAGGTATAAAGAAAGATTTTTATTTAAATTGAATTTGATTCAAGTTAATGATCATGACACTTTTGAGGCAATGACAACACAGTAATGATATAAACCTTAATGCAACATACACTTGCTAGCATAGTCATATAAAAATACACCTTCTATAAAGTACATTAATACAGAAATTTGAAATTTATAACAAATCCTGTATCTATGCTTGTCTACACGGGTTTTATGTTAGGACATTGGAAGGTCTTATAGACTATCATACCAAGAATACCTATTTTACCACCCATGAACTACTGTAGGAGTTTTGTGAGTACCTGATTAAATGCCTTTATGTTTCCTTTCTCTTTTCAAGCCTACTTGATATAGACCACAATATCTATCTCTGTACCTATTTAGCTGACAAATATGTCCTTCCTCTAGAACCAGAGAATACTCAGCTCTGTTTTATTCCTGAATGACAAGTCATCAATGTTACTTGCATTGTCCTGATTTAATAAGTGGGGTCACATCAAGTACGTTATATCCCCCAGGCAGCAAAAATTTAAGAGCTCCATAAATGTGTCAAGATGACAAAAACCTCATAAAGTTCATATAAATTTAATATGAGTGACCACTATTTAAGATTTTCCCACAGGTATCAGTAAAATTACTTCTTTTTATTTCTTTTTTTTTTTTTTTTTTAATTAACAGCTTCCTGAGTAACTACAAAAAAGAATACTTATAGTACAGTGCATTGCAATCTATTTTAGAAGGCATTTGAAATAAATTGATACCCATATCCTGTAAAACATGCTGTTGGCAGCCTTCTTTGCATTGTTCAGTAACTGAGGTAATAAATATTAATAATGAGTAAAATTCTACAGGATATGGATAAAAAAGTAAGATTAGTTATTGAAAGTAAATAATTAAAAATTTCATACCTTTCAGAGCTTCAATACTGCCTATTCAATTCCCACCACCACCAAAAGAAAAAAACCCAAAACTACTAAACTAAAAATCCTAAAAGTTACGCTTGAATTCCAAAGTTCTTCGTGTTCCCAGAAAAAGCCTAAGTGTCAAAGACAGAAAGTTGGTTACTTTCTACATTTCTACTGATGTTCCTCTTCTGAATTTTAAGGATTATGGATAGCTGGAAAACACTATAGAAAATGAGGTGTCCAAACAACAGTCTGAGAAGATCCTTATTAAAATCAAGAACTAGGATGGTAAGCAACACTATCTTCACTTCTACATCAAATCATGGACTAAATACATAACATGACAAAAGGTACTCACTTTTTTTCTTTCTTCTTGAATTTTGCCCCATGTTGTGAAGAATTGGAACAGTAGCAAAGAACTTTACTCTTTTTGTTCTCTCAACATTTTATTTCTAGAATCAAAACAATTGAATAACATTATCATGGAATCATAGAATATCCTGAGTTGGAAGGGACCCACAAAGATCATTAGAGTCCAACTCCTGGCCTGCACAGAAAAAACACCAAGAACCCATCAGGTGCCTGGGAGCCTTGTCCAATTATTTCTTGAACTCTGGTAGGCATGGTGCCATGACCACTTCCCTGGGGAGCCTGTTCCAGTGCCCAGTCACATACTGGGTGAAGAACCTTTCCCTTGACTGGTTGGCAATAGTTTGTCTGATGCCCCCCAGGACATGGTTTGCCCTCCTAGCTGCCAGGGCACTGCTGACTCATATGCAACTTGCCGTCAACCAGGAACACCAGCTTGTGGTGCTGCTCCCCAGCATCTCATTCCCCAGTCTGTCCATACATCCAGGGTTGCCCCATTCCAGGTGCAGAATCCGGCACTTCCCCTTGTTTAACTTCATATGGTTGGTGATTGCCCAGCCCTCTGATTTGTCCAGGTCTCTCTGCAGGGCTTCTCGGCCTTTGAGGGAATCAACAGCTCCTCGCAGTTTTGTATCTGCAGACTTGCTTAGTATCCCTTGTAGTCCTGCATCCAAGTCATTTATGACAATGTTGAAGAGCACAGGGCCCAGGATGGAGCCCTGTTGAACCCCACTAGTGACAGGTGATGTTATCCCATTCCTTATCACCCTCTGTGCTCGACCCATGAGCCAATTGTTCACCCACTGCATGATGTGTTTATCCAGTTGTGCTCTTCACAAAACTTTAACCTATTATCAAGAAGATATATGAATTATGCCATTATTAGTGACAGTCAGTGCCAAGTGACCAGCTGCTCATATTTCATAACTGAAAATACATAACTGTACAATGGTGCAATTGTTATTCAAAATTCTGACAATGTTAAATTTCCATATTCTTCAAAATTCTTCTCTATACACCTGATAACACCTTATCAGCATGAATCAAATCTAGATTCCTTTAGATGTAAGTAAACCCAGGATTTTATCTGTCTGCCTTTTTAGTCAAATTTAATTGTTTTTTTGATGCTATTTAATTACTATTTTCACTCTTTTAAGGCTTCTTTTGCTTCTCTAATCAATAGGATTGACACAATCCACAGAAATTCTAATGCTGCCATTTTGATGGATCAGTGAAAAGAATGTTGTCATGAGTTACCCATATAAAATGCTTATTTCATATAAAGATATTTAAAATAGAAATATTTTTTTAAATTGTGTAAGATTGTATTTGTTGTTGAATTCCATTAATACACCTATTAACACAATTTTCTCTTTATTACTGCTGTTACATTAACTTTTTTTTGCTGCCAGACAAATCTAAAAAAAATTCAATTTATACAACAGAAGATTTGCTGTTCATAGTAAGAACAATATCAAGTTTCTCACAGAAAAATAATAGATACTTTCCCCATGATTACCTGAGTCTTGATAAAACTGTTACCAAGACAGGAATTCAAGTGTACCATATTGTTTTGAATTAATAGCTCCCCTCTGAACTGTGAAAGTAGAATGTAAGTTTCTGCTGCACCTGTTTCACATTAGCTCCTGGAAGATTCACATTTCTCAGAGCTTCCTATCTTTCCAAAATTGGTGTCTTCCACTGTAGGCAAGGTCTTCATCTGTCAGCTGCTCATTAGCTAGGTTTTACTGAATGGGTTGCAGAACCTAATCCAGGTTTATTTGCCATTGCAATAAGTTAGGATTAAAAAGTTACCATATACCTTCTGAATGGCAGTAATTTCTTTATATTTTTATAAAAAAAATGACTGCTTGCAATCCTGAAAATACACCTTCATGCATATAAAACATCTTATGTGTATTATATAGTCTAACTAAAGTGACTAAGTGAAGTTATTAAATTCAACTAATATGTGAAATTCACTAATTTATTAGGCTAATTATAGTAAGGTTTTGGTAAGGATCAATATTAATGTAGAAGTGTACAAAACATGCTATTCCCTTTACAAAACTTAATCTAAACTCCAAAAAATTCATCAAAGTCCTCCATGAGCTCCAAAAGACCTTCAGCTTGGCAGGAAATAGTATCATCAGATAACTCAGTAGTGACATGGGTCCTGTCCTGACATGGGGGATCAGCCTGGATAATACTGACAACTAGATTATGTGCCTAGTCATTAATGAAATTGAATGACTGAAGTAAACCCCTTAATAATAAATTAAATACTAAATTATTATTCCATTGTATTCATCTAAATAGAAATGGTAGGAACAAAGATGCAACACAAAGCAACATTTGATTTTTAAAAATACGATTCTGAATTCTAGCCAACCCAGAAAGCAGATAATCTAAACTT
The DNA here is from genome assembly GCA_035221455.1 of Xenops minutus. NCBI lineage: Eukaryota > Metazoa > Chordata > Aves > Passeriformes > Furnariidae > Xenops > Xenops minutus. Next base: position 36,187,112 of record JAWWEE010000122.1, on the reverse strand, counting down.
ATGCCTAATGACATGTAAAATATTTTTTCAATACTATTCCTTTTCAGACTTTTTTCATTTGCTTCCTTGGTTTTAAACCTTTAGCCTCTCAATTTCTTTCCAGAGTGTGCTCTTCTTATTAGGAAATATGTAAGCAATTCCTCTTCAATTAAAACAATAGATTTAAAAGAATTGATGAAATAAAATGCTCCTAGTTTTAGTATCTAAAGGGATAACAAATGGTAGAGGTACTACAACATGAGTGACAATTTCAAGAGGTGGTTCCAAGTAAGTAGAAGCATAGCATTAAACCGAATATTTAGATCTCTTACGCTGACCACTGTAGATGGTGTATGAACTCATTATTTAAATGTTATGTAACGCTAGCACAGCAATAAAATACCAAGCAATGCACATGTAATAGTAATGGGCACAATCCAAAAAAAGGTTTAACTGTAAAATTCCATTTTGAAGGATGAAAAACACTTTTTCTAACATATTCAACTGTGTTATGAAGATTTGCAGCATTTACTAATATTAATTTCTTGTTAACTATATTCTGCAGGTGGTTAATCAGCCTCTCAGCCAACCTGTACCCCTGTGCCTTTCAGCTGATGAAACAATATCAATGGCTTGTATTCAAATAAGGTAAAAAACTGCTGGGCTAGCCTCTCAGGTTCACTCAGCTCCTGTAAGCACCTTGAACCCTAAATACCCAGAATTCAGTTGTCCTCATTTGGTGCAAGTACCTCCCAAGATTTTTATTACAACTGTTAGTGGGATTGCAGTGTATAGATTTTCTTCATTTTCCTAAATGACACACCATCAAGAGGTAATACAAAGAATACTACAGAAAGCAGGAAGTCAAGCTTGCACATGACACCCCATGTTAATATCAGTGTTCATGTGATAAATGAACCTGTTTACATGAAGCATGTGTGCTTGTCACCTCTTCAGAGAGTGGTAGCTTACTTCAATCTAAAGAAACCTATTCCAGTCTGGTTCCCCTGACCTACTGCGAAGACCTTGAAGTTCAAGATCATCATGAAGCCCTGCCAGCTAGGCTTGCCTAAGATATGTAAGAGTTATTCTCAGAAGACAACTAAAAGATAATGAAGTGAGACTGTAAGAGGTATTTCCACTTTCCTTATTTGCAACTCTGAATTTAAATTCAAGAACTGATGAATTTTGGCCCATATGGCCAGTACTCCTATTGCTATGTTATTATCAGAGGTACAAGAAATTTCAAACCATCAGTAATAAAATTATTAATTAAAAGAGTAACATAATTTTTATTTATACTAGATGTTTTTCTAAATAATTGTTAGTTCACTGATGGGAATATTCAATCACTTTATCACAGTAAGTGAAATGAAAGAAGGCAAACAATTTTAAATAGTAACAACAAGAAGAAAGCATTTAAAATACAAGCTGGGAGACAATGAGCAAAGAAACATGTGAAAGATAGTTGCACTACTTATAATATTTGATTTTTAATTCTCCATAGCAATGCATTAAACTCTTCATCTGGAAATTTTAATTCATTTGTGAAAAGACATATCAAAACTAAAGGACCCCTGTTTTGCAAGTAAAAAAATACATACAAGACTCTTAAAACAATTCTGATTGGACTTGCATACTTTGTAAGAGGTTTAAAAAATGAGAATGGCAGCTGAAAGTTGAGAATATAAAAACTGAAAAACAATAACTTGTATACACTGATTGACTAACAAGGATGAAAAAAGTTATGCAACACTGCTGTCATTTAAATAGGAACTACAGTAGACTCATATGCATTTCAATAAATTAATCAATTAAATGTGTTAACTTAGTTTGTCGAACCAAACTCCTCAAGCTGGGTGATTCCCAACTTCATCAACAATTCTAAACTTAATTTTCAGGATCTAAATCCAAAACTGAATTTTTAAGTTAGACATCTCTACATCTCATAACAAACTCACTATTTTTAACTGGGTTCTCTTCTATTAAAGAACTGAATTTTACAAGTTAATTTCTGGATACGGAAATTAAGTTCCATTCACATTCAATTAAACAGTGCAAGATTTACTTGTTCTGTTCAGCCTGCCAGATGGCCCTCAGTACCTGGCTTGGAATGACTTACAGTCCATGCTGGTTCAGACAAGCAGGAGCTAGGAGAAATAGAAGAAAGAGATGATACTGTGAAGGGTGAGGGACAGTTAGAGGTATTGCAGCAGGGGTGGAGATAGAAAGGAGACAGAACTGCAGGCAAGCAGAACTCATTAGGTTTTTTGCTTGGGAAGCAGCTTCTCAGACAGTGAAGTTTCTTGTTAGTATCCTGGTCTTGTCAATAAACTAGGCAGAAAGAAGATTTTTTTTAAAAAAGAAAAGCAAAATAAACGCAGATAGTATGCAAAACTATAGAGAAGTGAAGCATCCATTTCATTTAGAATTATCTACCAGTAATGTCAAATGCTAAAACAACTCACTTTTTCTGAATTCCTAAGGAGTAAATTCAGTTTTCCCAAAGTCTGAAAGGAAGAGCACATAAAAGGAAAAAAAAAAAAAAGAATAAAAAAATTCTAAACTATTTCCTTGCCATGATTTAAAAAACCCTCAGGTCTAGCTAGAACAGAGAACAATTTATTTCTAACATGAATGCAGAAGTTTGATATTCTATAAAAACTGGGCTTTCACAAGCTGAATTTCTTGTCCCTTAATATTCAAAAAGTGATTACATTCCCTTGAGTTTAGTTATTCCTGGTTTCTGGTAGCATAAGAGAGATTAGGATCAGCATTTGCAAAACACTATGCATTATGTTACCTTTTTTAATAAAAAGAAAATATATTAACAGTAACAATAGTCATTATGTCAGAATACAGTGATAGTGGATGATAATAATAACATCTTGGAAACACAAATACAAGAAGGAAAACAAAACAAAACAAAACAAAAGTCAGATCAGTGGCTTTCCACTGCTATTTGCAGAGTTGGGGCAACATAAGAAATAACAATGATTCTGTTTCTATTTTAAGGTCATAAAATCACTGTTTCCCAGCACAAAGTACAATAGAGAGTTTTTTGTCTGTCTCTAGTCTATTTTTCTCTTTCCTTGAGAATACTACAACAGAGCTTGTGAAAGCCCAGCAACTTGTTCCCCGATTTGTATGTACATGAAAGGTTGCCCCATCCCACATAAAGAATCCTGCATTTTCCCTTGTTGGTGATTTCACCAGTCTGATGCTATCCCATTCACTATTACTATAACCCCTTGGTCCATCATCCATGTTGAAGACAAAGGCAAAGAAAGCGTTAAACACCTCTGCATTGTCTCTGTTCCTATTTGTAAGGTGGCCGTCCTCATCCTGTAACATGACAATGTCATTCATATATTAATAGCCTTTTGCTATTAATATATTTGAAAAAATTATTTTTGTTGTTCCCTGCTTTTCTGGTCAGCTTCAGCTTCAGTTGAGCTTTGGCAGCATGAATTTTCTCCCTACAGTGGCCAGCCAAATCTCTGTATTCTTCCCATATCATTTGAACTTGCTGCCACTGGGCATACACTTTCCTTTGTTGCCTTATTTCCAAGAGAAGATCCCTTCTTCCTAGTATATGCAGCGACCTGCTTCCAGCCTTCATCTTTAACAGACTGTTGACTAAGAGTCCTTCGACTAATTACCCTGTAGGGTTCTGAGTCCACCTGCTTCTCCACTACAATGGAGGTTTGAGACTCCCAAGGGTCTTGAGACTGTAGTGCCTCTGAATATAGTCCATCTCTCTTGCCCATTCACTCAAATACTACAATACTACAATCTTCTCATAGCTCCTTCATCTGGAGACACAACATTTTTCAGCACACCTTCTGAAAAATAACTGTTTCTTGATCCCAGTGTCACAAAGAGCCATCAGGCACTCCTGGCAACCTGTGATCCAGAGAGCTGCATCTGCCACCAGCAGGTCTGTCTGTCTGGAGGCCTCTGACATGGCTGATTCAGTGACTCCTGCAGCTACAGGGGATTGAGCTTTACAGTGACTCAACACCATAACTGAGGCAGCTTAAACTAATACACTAATATGACTGGGGCTGAAAGGATCTCTTTGCTCTTCCTTATGAGCTACTGAGTCTGTTTACTGCCTCTACTGGCTGCTCCCAGGTGGTTGGAGAGGAGCCCTTTCTGCTCAGCCTCTGTGTGTGAACTAGCATGGCACACCCTGTGTGCTGCACTCTGGGTCATTTGTGCTCCCTAGAGCCATTTAAAAGTCCCTCCAATTGCTCTCGGCATCACCCTCTCCTCTCCTGTTTGGCTGCTGAGGGCTTCCATCTCCGCACAAGGCTGCTGCTTGGGGCTGCCTTGCCAACCAAGGCCCTGCACAAGCCTTACTGGTCTTTAAAAGTCCCCCAGTTGCTCTCAACATGAACTGAGTAAAATGAAAATTTCAAAAATAATTTAGATTGTATTTGCAAAAGTAAAGCCAATGCAGTATTAACAAGTATATTTTGCAAAAAAATATAAAGCCATTTCAGCATTAAGAAAATTGCATTTTATACCACAGAGCTGTTGCCAAGCTTTCTCCTTCAGTGAGCATTTTTCTCTTTTTGGTAGGCAACTAACTGATTGCATAACCCAAAGAGACTAACTAATGTTTCCTCTATAGTTTTTACTTTCTGCACAGTCTAACCCTCACACCACAGAGGCCCAAAATACCATGAGACCCAAATAGGAGCTATTTTAGGCCAGTATTTAATTGACTGGAACTCAGAAACTAATTACAGATTTGCATTAAACTTCACAGAAAAATCAAACTTTAATGAATGACTATTTGCTGTAAAAATAGGGGAAGGCATTTTTTAACATGAAACAGGAAAAATGAGTTGCTACTAAAAGTGCACAAGAAAATGGAAGCTTCTACATCTATACAGACATCAGTTCTGCCCCATGATTGAGACAAATGGTACTGGCAAATATACATTCAAAAAATATATATTATATATATAAATATACATTGCAATTAATTGATTTTAATTTATGGAAAAAGAAATGGTGGCATTCTGTGTTCATAAACTTTGTGTTCTAGAGGAATGCTCTCTTTTCTGTCTTAGTTCCCAGGACCAAGCCAAGTGTTAAATTCAGCTTATTTACATCAGTCTAGAAAACTACCAACTTCGAATTCCAGCTGTCACACTTGAAGACTGTCTTGAAATTCATACACATGGATAATGTGTATTCATAGATCCTAGGTTCATAGAATATCCGGAGTTGTAAGGGACCCACAAAGATCAAGTCCAGCTCCTGGCTGGACCTGCACAGGACCATCCCAAGATTCACATAATGTGCCTGACAGTATTGTCCAAATGCTTCTTGGACTCTGGCAGGTTTGGTGCTATGACCATTTCCCTGGGGAGCCTGTTCCAGCACCTAACCACCCTCTGGATGAAGCATCTTTTTCTAATATCCAACCTCAACATCCTCCAACACAACTTCAGGCCATTCCCTCAGGTCCTGGTTCTGAATATCAGAGAGAAGGGGCCAGCATCCACCTCTCCACTTCCTCCTGTGAGAAAGTTGTAGAAGCTATAGACCACAAAGAGATCTTCCTTTAGCCTCCTCTTTTCCAGTCTGAACAAACCAAGTGACCTCAACTGCTCCTCATATGTCTTTCCTTTAAGGCCCTTCACCATCTCTCTGGCCCTTCTTTGGGATGCTTTCTAAGAAGTTTATATCCTTATATTGCGGCAACCAAAACTGAACATAGTTCTTGAGGTGAGGCCACATAAGTGCAAAGTAGAGCAAGACAATCACATCCCTTGACCAGGTAGCAATTGATCTATTTAAAATCAGCAAAGATAATTTCACTGGTAATATCTAGATTTTTTTAAACTCAATATATAGAAAGATAGGATGTTTATTGGAACATGTTTCCTCTTTGATCTTATGGAATCACAATTTCCCCATACCTTCCGTGGCACAAATATCTATCAGCAGTTCCCATGTGCAAGTGCTTTACAAAGCACGAATGGAGAGAGCAGGGACCTTGTTCCAAACTCACTCTTTATAAATGTTCTTTTTGGCTATATTTGAATTGTTACGTGCCCAGAAATAATTAATGGGTACATATGTTAGATAATGGGAGTGTAATAATTATTGGTTCCATGTTTGGGTTATTCTAAAAGTAAATCAAAGAAGTAGCAATTTTTAAAAAAGTGTAGAACCTCTTTTAAGCACTAAGAAAAAAGTTGCAATGAATTTCAGGCCAGGAGGAAATTAAAGGAAAGAAATAATTAAATAATTTAGAGTTGTTGCTGTAAGGAGAGAGGGAAAAAACTTTCCAAGACAACTTTATGTGGGTAAAGTAGAGAAGAGTTCTTTTACTTATAGGGTTTTGGGGTACA
>JAWWEE010000122.1:36168295-36180659 GCA_035221455.1 Xenops minutus | reverse complement strand
CATCTTCACGCCACTTTCCCTTCTTGGAGCTTCTCCAAGGTTGCTGGGCTTTGCTTTCTTGTTTTGACTAACATGGTCTTAGCTCTGGTACATGTTTCTCAGGCATGGTGTTCCAGCTATTATCTGACCCTTAAGACAGCTAGCACAAGGTTAGAGGTTGCCTGCTGCTCTGAATGCAAGAAACTACATAGAAGTATAAAAATCTACAAATTCATGTAAACCCTATGGCATCAGAGTGGAGGAAAGAAGCCTTTGAAAAGGAATGATTTTTGTCCTGCTGAATTAGTAGTAAAAGAAAAGTGTGCACATTTATGGATATCTTCCACTGGAAGAAAAGGATATAAGATTAGATCAAGAAGGAAATTAAATGTGTGGCTGATGATAACTACTGACTATTAATTCAAAGCCTTAATAATTACACTGAGGTTTTTTCATTTGTCAGTGCCCCATGTTTGCATGTTTTTATTTTTATTATGTGTACTTGTGATGATGGCAAACCTGTAAGAAGAGCAAACAGCAAATCTTTAGTGAAATTAAACGATTACCAGCAGTAAGTTTAATTTGAAAATCTATTGCTAGGGAAATTAATTTAAATAATAGTAAAATATGGTAAAGACTTTCAGATATGATAAACTCTAATATTCCTTCAATAAACTTCATAAATCAAAGAGAAGTGCTATCACTTTGTAATTGAAATTAATTGACAGAAAATATTTTTGCTGCCGAAAAATATTTCTGACATCACTCTAAGTTTCTTAGCATTTCCATTTTATTTCAGTACATTGATAGATATACATTACATTACCATTGAATGGAAAATAAGGAAAAATGCAGTAAGGAAGCAAGATGAAATGCTATTATAAAGTACTGATTCTATAAAGAACTGATAGAATTTTTTATCAATTTTATTACAAAAAAAAAACTATAGAAGAGATCATGTATAAACTCTGAGTGGATTTTTCACTCCTACTTTGAAAAAAGTGGTATTTTCTAAAAGTTATATATACACAGATGCTATACAATAACCTCAAAATAATCAAAATCATGTTTCAAAGAAACCGAAATTATGTTCTGAAAAAAAAAAAAGATGACAATACTGTCATCAGGTATTTGGTTTTAAAATAAACTAAAGTCTAACAAGTGCATTGAGAACTATCACAGGTGACTATGAATACACTGCATTTATGAACAATCATTACCTTTTTCATTGAGTTTTATGTCTACATTGTTTAGTATTTAGACAACCATACGAATCTAGCAGGCAGTGCTATTATTTGAATATTCCTAGGCATATTCAGTGAATCCCATTGTATTGGATCTAGCTGAGATGGAGTTCATTTCCCCACAGCAGCCCTCACAGTGCTGTGCTTTGTGTTGGTAGCTAGAAAAGTGCTGATAACACGCCAGTGCTTTGGTTAGTGCTGAGCAGCACTGGCACAGAATGAGTGTCTTTCCAACACTCCCCACCATCAGTAGGTCAGGGGTGGGCAAGATCCAGGGAGGGGACACAACCAGGCCAGGTGACCCAAATTAACCAAAGAGATATTCCTTATCATATATAGCTCAGATATAAAAGCTAAGGAAATGAGGAGGAAGTGGGGGCATTCGTTATTTACAATATTTGCCTTCCAGAGCAATTGCTACGCATGCTGAAGCCCTGCTTCCCAGGAAGCGGCCAGACATGACTTGCTGATGGGAAGTAGAGAAAAAAACCTTTTTTTCTTTTTTATCTTTCCTTGTGCATGCACAAATTTTTGCTTTTGCTTCCTCTTCCATAAACTGCCTTATTTCAACCTGCAAATTGTTTTCCATCTTGTTTTCTCTCCCCAGTTCAGCTGAGAAGGGCAAGTGATAGACTGGCTTGACGAACACCTGGCATTAAGCCAAGGTCAACCACCACATCCATTCCCTTTATCACCAAAATACTTTGACACTGTTCTATGAGTGGTCACAAAAACACCCATTTCAAACAGCAGGCTGTGATTGGCATCTGTGCCAGAAAATAGTATATGGAAAAACATTTAAGGAGTCACTTTCCTCTTTGTCTTCCTCTTCCCTGGTTAGAAAAGCGTCACAATGTCTGCAAAGAAAATTCTCCTGTGAAAGTAATCCTTTCAAGCTAGATTACTTAAGAAAAATGGGGTCTCCTTTTCCACTGTAATTGATAGTCAGTTTCCCATATTATAATTTGTTTGGATTCTTCGAGCCAGCCCATGATTTAAAGACTTCTACATAATAAGACTTCTGCAGCATAAAAAAACCCCCAGCTTCTCATTAAAATCTCCACAGTGTGCATGTTTTGTTGTAGAGCTAAGAGCTTTCTTTGAAGAAAAAATGAAAGAATACTAATTCTTAATATTTTCATCCTTTCAGAAAAAAGTTACAAAATTCAGGAAAACAGTCCTTTGTAAAGACTGACCAAAACTTCGGCAGTTCTTATATTAGCAATCTAGTATGTGGTGTTTCCTCATACTATGTGTCACAAGTGTCCTCTTTATCAAAATTACAAATAATCTTCTAGCATTTTTGCAACACTAAATTCTAAAAGTGCTTTTAAAAATTTTATTTAATCTTCAGCATAAACAGGAGGGCAGGTATTATTCTTAATTTACAAATGAGGGAGATGACATGTATGAGAAGTGCCCTTACAGTAGTTTGTACAGAACAAAATTTGAGCAGAAGCCAAGTTTACATCTCAGAGTTTTCTTTCATAGTCTCACAGCCATACTTCATATTTTCATTTTTTGCCTATGTTTTCCAAACTCACTAGCTGCTTGTGTTAACCTGTTTTTAAAACTATCATTTCTGGGTCAGCAGACACAGACCTTAGTATTCCATACTCCGTAGAAGTTGTTCAGCCTTTGTTTCCACCTTATCTCTCTGAAGAGGTAATTATTTATTTTCCTAATCACTTCTTCAAATCCTTTGAGCATGAGTGACGCAGCTCTGACAGGATCACCAGAAAGTCCAAGATGCAGGAGGGAGGTGGCAAAATGGCGTTTATCAAAGATGCGTGCCGGCTTAAATAGGGTAGGTGGAGAAAGGGCTAGAACAGGGGTGGAGTTGTAGGAGGAGATACGCAGATCTCCGTCACTCTCCATAAAATAGGGAGGAGTATACCAAACAAAGGCAGATCGGGGAGGAGCAAGGGGTGGTCAGCCGGGGGTAGAACGTGGAGTACGTGCCGTTGTCATGGGCGACGACTGACCAATGGAGAAGAGAAGCCAAGCCCGGGAAACCAAGGACCAATGAGAACAGTAACTGGGTAGAACTGGGGTACAGAACAGCCAACGGGGACAAACGGAATAAGTACAACTTGAAGACTATTCTAATACAGTGAATATCTATCTAATCATGAACTGTATGAACTTAGAACATTTTTTATTCAACTATGGGGGACCGCATCTCAATCCAGACCTCCTCCGGGTTAGTGTCCTTTTTATTCCTTTTAAGTGCCTTTCTTTCCTTCCATGATTGGTAAACATTCTTCCCGATCCCAACACATGAGTGTTAAGGAAAACATCAGATTGTACTTTCTGCTAACTGATGAAGCCATTTTCCTGTGCTGGAGTTTGCCCATGCAAGCTGTTGTTGCATGTTGCTTTCTGAACAACAGAATTCAATGATTGATCCAATATGCTTAGTGTGTTATCTTTCTGACACAAGCTCAGTTTAGTTTGTTCACTTCAGTAGTGAAAGGTTCTCAGGCACGTCAGTAGTTTTTAAGGTAAATGTTAGATAAGAATAAAGTTCTTCCTTCAGTAAATGGTCTGTTGTGCACATAATGTTTCAGTAATCAGTACACTCTTCAGAATTTCATTCATGTAGTGACACCCTGCTTTCTGTCTCCTTCACGTTTCCACATCTGTTTCTGAAAAAGAGATCAAAAAATGTTCTAATAGCAAAAGAGGGAAAATACTATTCTTAAACAAATTCCATCAAATTGAGATGTATATCAGTTACACTAATCCTAAAATTGGATGTGTGACCATTCTGTTACCCAGTTTCTGAAACCTTTTTCTTCTGCCATCTCTAGAGCCAAGTGATCATTTTTCAAAAACTCTGTTTCCTGCTATATGTCTATGATTAAACTACACTTTTTCAGATGAAATCAGTAAAATCATAATGAAAAAGGCATCAGGACCACACTCAAATCCACAAGAAGACTTCCTGGTGAAGTGTGGTGAAGAGAACAAACGCATTGCTAAAAAAAAAAAAAAAAAAAAGAGAAAAGAAAAATTATGCTTATCTTTTTCTGAGACTTTTCTCTCCTCCTTTCTTGCATACACAATCACTTCCCCAATTTCTGCTACCGTCTTCTCACAGCAGGCAAACCAGGAATAAACAATCCTTAAAGAGAGCACCACCAGATGCAGTGCTCCAGAACTGATGTTATAGTCCTAAATGTGTTTAGTCAAGGTCTGTCTCAGAGGCTATAAAACACACTCCAACACACTGAAACAACCCTTTTATGCAGAAGATTAAAAAAACCCCAAAAAACAAAAAAAACCAAACCAAACCAAACAAAAACAAAAACCAAAAAACAAACCACAAGTAAAAATCCACAGCACAGCTGTAATTGATAATGTGGCAATTTCACTGTTGTTACTGTAAGGAAGAGTAACTCATGTATTTCAATATTCAGCAAAATCTTCAAGTATTTGTGCTGTAAGTGGGGTCATTACTGCATTCTCTGCTCTAACAATGTGCTGTTTATCAATAATTTTCACCTGAGCCACTTAAGATTCATCACAGTGGACCATTTTCTCCAGGTTCAGAACTCATGTTCAGAGACGCACATGTGTACATTATCAGCCTTTTATAAAGCAAGCTGGGTTTTTTTCTTGCCTTCACCAAAGTTAAATAATACTGATTTTGGTTTTGTGTTTTATTAAAAATTAAACCCTCTCTAAAATGGCAACTCTTTGTGAACAAGGTAGTTTATGCAGTAACAATGTTACTTAGCTAACCTAAGATGAAATGGTAGTAAAGTGTGTAAATTGAGACTATTTAGCTAATTTGTTGGCAAGGGAATCACTCATATTCTCAGCTGTGAGATCAAGGCAAACTTCTTTTTAAATTACAGTAAGCCTTGTTTTGATATTGGAAGCAGTGTCAAGAAAGTAAGCTAAACATACTTATTTTAGGTCCCTCAGCTTAAAAGTTTCTTAAACACCTTCCAAAACAGGAAGCTTATATAGCTCATCAAAACCCTTAAGATGACTCAGATTTGCAAGCACATTTTGTTAAATCATTCTATAATTAAAAAGTAAAATCAATACAATACTTTTCTTACCTGTGTCTGAGTATCTGGTATTGTATTCTAAAATCTACAGCAGCTGATAGTCTTCAGCTCAATTCTCTAATTCATTTCCTCAAGCATCCTGATAAAATCCAGTCTTGGTATAACAGTTTACTGATATTAGTCTATAAGCAAATTCTAATTTGACATGCCACCAGCAATACAGAAAAAGTGAAAGCAGAGTGCTGAAGGCCATAAATTATCTATGGGCTTACCTGTACAAGGCATTTTGTCATTCTGCCTGGATGAGAGAAATCTGTGACATGTATTGGTTGTAATTCAAGGTGACCTCCATCTCTGCACTGTGCTATTCCCCACTCATGTAAAAATTAGATGCTCAGTTCCCATCTTCATGTCATAACTATTGCCTGTGAATATTATACCTACTTGAAAAATTTCATTGATTCACAGGGCAAAAGTATGGACATTAACATTCTTGTCAAAGAGATTATTGGATTTTCAATCTACTAAATACAGAAATCTCAAGCAGATTGGTTTTGCCTCAGGTATGTGTTCTGGTCATGGAGGCCAATTTTTTTTTTTTATGCCTTGCATTTGATTACTGCAATATATCTTAGAATATACAGCAAAAAGGGAAAAAAAAATAGTCTGAAGTTGCTCAAACATCCAGTAACACATCACATATATATAAATACCACTTTTGGATGTTCAGGATTTATTTCATATTTTAAGGTGCTCAAGTGAACTAAGATTATGATTTTTACTGTTGGCAATAGCATAACTAAAATCTTGGTAGACATACCCAAGCTAGATTAAAATTGGGTGGCTCCTGTACTGCTACCATTGTTGCCATAGCAGCTTACAGCTCAGTATTTATATCAATGCCTTGACGTGGTTTTGCAGCCACAGGAAGCCTCATACACATAAACTTTATGTAAGCCAAGTATTCTGAACACAGGTTTGAACATAGGTTTCACCATGTCATGTATTTAAATGCAGTGTTATCATTCCTAAATAGTTTAGGATCATTCCTAACTCATTTCCTGTCTGGATTTAGTTTTCACAGTGACATGGCCTATGGACTGATTTTATAAAGTATTCTGAGAACCAGAAGCTCACTATTTTATCCTGAGTTTTCATTAAAAAAAAACAAAACAAAAACCAACATTGTCTCCACAGCCATTTTTCTTTTCTAGACTGACTGTTACTATAAAAGACGACTAAACCATAGTCTGTAGTCTAAACAAACTCCTCCAGATACAAAAAGCTTTGCTGATTGAAACACAAGTCAAGGTAGTAGAACAGAGCTATATTATTTGTAACTATAAATAAATAGATGAATCCAGCAGTAGGAGACCAAGAGAGTAGATCTATTTAAAGTTTTTTAGTTATTTATTTTGATTTCCCAATTTCTAAGAATCAATACACTTGGGATAACTTGGCTTGCTAGAAAATCTAAGTACCTTTTCAGTAACCAATACGTCATTACAAGAAGTCTCCAGCCCCTGGTATTTATTTTTTGTTTCATTCCACCTAAGAAAGTTCCAATACAACCTTGTTGAATAAGGATAAATGAAATAAGTGCTTTCTTTTTCTTTAAATATTCTTAGTAACATGAAATCAGGAATATATAAATAGAATTTAAAATATTTCCTGACAATTTCAGGAAATATTTAATACTTCTATTTGAGCTTCAAAAGGCCAGTTTAGAAGAAAACACTGCAGCTGATTTTCAGTAAGCAGAGGCAGTAAGATGAATTTCTGATATAAAAATTAAAGGATGTTGCCCTGAAGTAATAACTGCCATTTCTTCTCCCCTTCACCCTACAATTGCACAGTTAACTTGGTAGTAATAAAGGTTTAAAAACTTTTGAAGCATATGGCAGGAACAATAAATGTTAAAGAGCACGAAAACTACATCTACCACATCTCAGAATGCATCTCTGAATCTCAAACAGGTCTAGCAAGATATTTGGAAACCTGAAATTATCTGAAAGAGTCACAGGTTCTTGAAGAGTAATTTTACACTTTGTAGGACTCCCCAAGGAAGATTATATTGCTCCTGCATTTTTATTTGCAGATTTAATTCCTCTGAATTTTAATCTGAGACACACTCATCTCCCACTGAAATGAAACAGCACTTTGATTTTCCATCAGCAATAGAAATCTTAACACAAAAGCATTATCCTTCATGTGGCAAACAAAAATCCTTATAGAATTGCAGACAAAAATCAATGTGAAGAAAAAAAGGGGATTGTCCTCCTATTTCAAGAGGTTCCTCCTCTATTACAGAAAAAAGACTGGAATATGGCAAAATCCAAGATAACCTACAAGACAAAAGGTTTTCCCTGTGCCCTCTGTATTCCAGCTCTGCTAGAAGTTCAAGACGTGATGCAAATACATCACAAACACAAAGATGCAATAGAGATGGAGAACCTGAAGAAATTTGGCATTTGAAAATATAAACAGCACGTTTGATATACTTATTACCCTTATGCACCCATCAGAAACAGGATTTCTTTTTCAAAGCCTAAGGGACTGATGAGATGAACATAATTTAGGGTGCCTATTACAAGTGGTTTTCTTCCTGTTTTGAGCCTGAACAGCAGCTGTGTTTTCATGTCCGGTCAACCTTATGCATTTCTGATTCATTTGCAGATTTCTAAAATAAAGAAATAAATGCTGATAGAGTGTCACTGAAGGTTCTGCTTGTTTTATTTTTGTTATTTTAATTTGTCTAATAAGCATTTGTTGTCAAGTGAAGAAAAGCAATAGAAGATTTGAAAATGGGAGCTCTGGAAAAAGCCAAGGCTATTCAATTAAAGGATCTAGTAAGACTGTTCTCTGGATGTCTCAGCTTGATTGAAGTTGTCTGAGTGGCAGCCAACATGAAAATGGGGTATTCTGTCATCTGATCATCTTGTCTTGGGCTCAGCAGGGTACCTACTGTTAAAAGCTTTCTGTGAAGAGGGGGATATTTTCCATGTGCAGTTTTATGTGCTTTCCTGATAAAGATTAGTGACAGTCCCTGTATAGGTGAAATGACCATATCAAATAATATTTTCAATGATGACTGGTGTCTCAACAACAGTGATTTTTTAGCTCTCTTTAGCTTTCTTCACACTTACTAAGGAGTCAAGCAAGAACTTGAATAATGAATTTTAAGACTGCCTTCAAATTATTTCAGATGCTGACCAATATTCATCCATGTGAAATATTCTGTTCAGTTCTTTCAATTAAAAACACACACGGTGTTCCACTCTGCTAGTTCCTAGGCTCCAGCTACCTCTTTCCTGGGTTAACACTGGCAACACCTCTGCCTGATTAAGGAAATGGGTGTGGGACAAACATTAAAACCCCCAAGAGTTGTACTGGATGTTGAATGTAAGGCAGAACTTTCTGCTTCAAGTAAAATCACATATTTATTTTTCTTCTGTCTCACAAACTACAGCCTAACTATACTCAGGCATAAACACTAAAAGCAAAAGGTAAAGTTCCTTGCTTCATCTGAACTTTTTAGTAGGCAATCTTCTCCTAGAAAAAACGCCTCAAACAAAACATTAAGGCTTAAATTTTACTAGGATCAGACTAGAGAGAGAGAGAAGAAAGTGATAGAATAAGAGATTTTGCTGTCTGACAAAATGAACTTGTACCTGAAGAATAAAAATAGGCTGACTACTGTGCAGACAGCTCAGACACGCCAGTTTGGTCAGCGTGATGCACCCTAAGCCACTCAGGAAAACAGCAGGTGACTCATGAATTTTCACTTCCTTCCCAAGGCGCCCATCTCAGCTGGATTATTAAGTATATTTTAACCATAATCTCACCATTAACTATCCACCCACTCACCACTGCCAGCAGGTTTACAGGTGAAATACACATGAACGAAATGTAACTATGCACTTTGCAAGCAGAACTGTTTCTGTCAGCTTATGTTTCCAATAAAGGGTATTTCTCAGTGTTGTTCTAAACATATGGCAAAAGAAAATAAATATATGAGAGAATAATAAAGCTTTTAATATTCCATATATCTTTAAATCTTATAGTAACACAAGGTTCTAACTTAGAGTACATAGAGTAAATATATATTATTTAAACACTTTAAAAGTAGTCACCTCAATGTAAATATATTTTTGCCTGAAAGTATTGCTTAT
Organism: Xenops minutus; assembly: GCA_035221455.1. Classification (NCBI taxonomy): domain Eukaryota; kingdom Metazoa; phylum Chordata; class Aves; order Passeriformes; family Furnariidae; genus Xenops; species Xenops minutus. The sequence continues at coordinate 36,171,242 of JAWWEE010000122.1, read as the reverse complement.
GCATTCTGTATTGAAATACTGATCTCATGGCATATCTGTAGAGCAGTTTCTTGCTGAGCTCCTGGAATTAATAGCTTACAGTTTTAGTGAGATCTTATGCAAGTTTTATTATGGTCTTGGAAAAGCAAAATCTAATTTTTGAAAAAAATCCCAATCTCAGATCTCTCTCTCTCTATATATATATCTGCCTGTCTGTCTGTGAGAGACTACAATACTGAAAATGACACTCCCACATATGCAAATTTCCAGTAAAGATGATGAGCAGAGCATCCAAATCACAAATGGAGATCACCTCTTCCTCCATCATACTCAATAGTTTCCACTCCTCTGTCCAGCTAGCTCTTCCCCACCCCCCTGCCCCATTTTCCCATTCTCCATTCCGTTTTATCTTCTCCAACTTTTATCCACTTCTGACTCAGCTTTTGTCTCCCCAGTCTACTCCTTCTCCCCTAACTGAAACTCATTCTAAGCATATGGTTTTTTGCTACCTCAGTTATTAGCAGAGGAGAAACAGATTTCTGTCTTCCCTCCAGCTGTACTCCTGTCTGGTTTCTCTGTGGTAACAGAGCATTGTCTTGTCTGCAGTGGGAGCTGCAAGAGAACTAAGAGCAGTCACTCCCTGCCAATGAGAAAAGACCTCAAAGCTTATAGCTCCTAGCAAAGCACACAGAATTTTTCACAATTTTTTGGCTTAGACACATTTGAGTAGATTCCCCACAAGTCAAAAGGCTTTTATTCACAGAAACCATTTCCCTGTCAAGTTTGAAATTCTCACTACAAATCCACAGATGCTAGAATACTGCACAGAACAATAGGAAATAATCTAGCAATAATAAAATATATTTTGCATATAACGTATGATATAATAAAGACAGCTTCAAATTTTTTTCCCTTACTACTGCAACATAAGATATTTGTAACCTGGCCTTGCCTCATACCTATATGGGCCAAGTGAGGTTACATTTCTATAAAATAGTTAAACATTATTGCAGGTGCATGACATGGAAGCCATCAACCCAGATGTTTAGCATTTGGCAAAGTTACAAGGGACAAAAACACCACAGTGTTTGCAGGAAATTAATGTTAATGCTGAAGCGTAGATCCCACCCTTCCAGTAACACAGAGGTGGCTTTTATTCCTCATAGTCATTCCTAATTTGCTCTAAAGGTTTGGGAAATAATGATGCATGAATTTCTGTCATCTTGGCTGCTGCTCATCACTAACCATCAAAAGGTCACACAGAAGGTATAGCTGCCTATCACAGTGAGAAGCTACTAGCCATATAAGGGCCCTCATTATCATGAGCTATATATACAAAATTATCCTTAAACCAATTATAGTAAGTAATTAATTAATTACTATGAGATTTTTATTTTATAATTATATTAAATTATATTTTCTGACTGATACAATTTGAAGCATAAGATGGAAGCAGTGTATTGAATAAAGAATTGGACACAATAAAAATACAGCCCCCCCACAAAGCATTGTCTCAGTTTTAACCTGATTCATATATTGATGTGAGCAATAATATTTAAAAAGTGTTGATTTTTTCATATAACTAAAAGTAATTTATATGTCAGACAATTATGTAATTATGTCACAAATTATTTGTAATCATCATACAAGAAATCTCAAGATGTGATTTAACAAAAGGGAAAGATGATTTCAAGAATGCAACCTCTTACCCCAACTCACCTCCCATCAAATTCTTATGGAAAAAGGTGAAGAGAGGATGAAGGAACATCAAGAAAACAGGGTTGTAAAACAGAGAGTTTGGAAGTATAAAGGAACACAAAAAGAAACAGAGGAAAGAAAAAATGAAAGAGATTATTTATTAGGAAATAAGTAAATTAATTACTTTGAAGTTGAGAATTAATGTTACAGAGCTGATAGGCTGGAGAAAGTGAAATGGCAAAGAGATGGAAAAGAAGGATGAAAGAAAATTCCCATAAGCAGTATGTACCCTGAAGGACTGTTGAGTGATGGGGAGACACAGAGGACTGAAACAGATATCAAAAGGGAAATGTATAATTCCTCTCACATGTTGGTTCATACTAAATGGAAATCACATTTCAAAACATATTGGCAATTGCCTTGAAAATGTATGCATAATATGTCCTCAGAACATCTTTGTACATAGCTATAAATATAATAGATTAGTACCTGTACTGTAAGTACATTGTTATAAAAGTTCTCTCTACTGATAAGATAGTAACCATCATTGAACTGCAGTCTCAAACTACACTCACTCTTAGCACTGTCATTAAGAGAACCTAACATACACAGTAAGAGATTATGGCATTTCACAGAAATTATTTGCCCATACTGTTTTATACTGTGCATAAAACTAATGGCCTGAATTCTGAGAAGTTGGAGGATTATTTTTATGAAAGCTGAATAAATAGGAACTTTTTTTCATCATCTATCAGAGGAGAAATACCTAGAATAAACCAAGGAGAAGAGAAAAAAATGTTCTAAACATCAAAAAGGGTCATTAATCTATTTAAAATCTCCTTTTTGTGACAAATATTTCAAACTGAAAATGGTATGTTGCATGTTGCTACATTCTTTGCAAAAGAATTGATACAAAACAAGAGCTGTGGTGACACATGGCCCAGAAAATCAAACCAAACCAGCTTTGGTGAGATAACAGCTTTGCAGTATTGTAACAAATGCTTTAAGTAAAGTAGTACAGTGATACCTTCTCCATGGACACCCCCTTGTCGCGGGGGAGAAGCTTTTTGCAGACTATGCCGTCCTGGTTGCTCACACAGAAGCAGCTCTGCAGCACTTAACATCCGGCTTTGTAGAGGCTGCTGAGCTTTTTGGGCTGGAAGTCACCTTGAAGAAGACAGAAGTTCTCTACTAACCTGCACCTCAAGAAGTTTTCCATCATCCCCACATCACCATAGGTGAATCAGAGCTTAAGTCAGTCCAGCAGTTC
>JAWWEE010000122.1:36157210-36168195 GCA_035221455.1 Xenops minutus | reverse complement strand
ACTTGCCTATCTCACATTGGCCTTTTTAGCCACCAGCGTGCTTGTAGCAAGCGTGGGTAGAGCCCTTGTAAATCTTCGTTTGTGAAGTCTAGCCATGATGATGATGGTGATGATGACAGTGATACACCAAAGTGTACGATTTAAATTTCCACATTCAAAGGGAAGTGTACATGTTTCTGGTTGAAAAACACCTTATTGTTTAATCACTTTTAAAAGAACAGTTAATACCTTGATCACTCTTTTGTTTCTATCAGTTAATTCCACACAGAAAAATTAAATAAATAGGTTACAATATGTTTACTTCCATGGATTAACACAACTTCAAAAACAAGTTGAGTTATTTTGAATCATAATTGTACACAAAGCAATTTTCCCCCCCCCTGCAATTACAGATCTTTAAATCATTGATTTCGTCTGTCAATATATATGTATCATTCTTCCTTTCCATAATGTCTGGCATACCAGCACTACTTTTGTTTAGTCTTAGGGCCTGAAGTTTACACTCTTATGTCCCAGGATTTCAGCTACCTATGCTCAAGGGCAGGTCTCTGATGTAGCACTAATCCAAAGTCACACTACTCTGAAGGAAGACCTGTTCAAGAAAGAACATTAAAAGTCTTGCAGGGAGGGACCTGTCCCTGCTTCATTGAGGAGCCGCTTCAGGCCATCCCATTGATCTTTGCTTCTGTGCCTTTTCTTTTTCCACTTACCTTCCTCGTCTATAGCTGGTACTACAGCTAACAGAAGAGATAACTGGGCTAGGTCTGATCTTAGTCATCATCACTGGACCTGCATTGAAGAAAGAAACCAAAAAATCATACACAAATGAGTTTACTCAATACAGGTCAAATAAACAGTTGTTGCACATTTCTGAGTGTTATCTCTAGCACCATACCTGTAAACCTAGCCTGTAAGGTTCTTTAGACCATTTTTATCTGAGGCTCTGTTCCTTGCACTATCTTTGCCTGTTTCCTTTAAACAGAAGCTTCTGCAAGGAATTGCCAATGGCCAATTCCCCCTTGCTTCTTTCCTGACAAATAGGTAGTGACACTCTTCCACCACAGCATCTCAGAACATCTCCAGGATGTCTCTTTAGGCCACTGGAGGGAATACACCTTGGCAAGGAGAGACTGAGAGAGACACTTGAGAGACCGTAAGACTGAGCAAGAGAGAGACCGAAAGTCATCCACAAAAGGGAATAGGAGGGAAAACTGAAATGTTCTATGAAATTGGGATATTCACCACAGCTAGAAATAATATCTGACAAAGGGCTTAAAAAGATGCACCTTACCATTCCTGTTTCTTCTGACACTAGAGCCAAAGGAACATTACACAGCATATGAGCCTTAAATTATGCATTGGACCACACACACATATGCACACATACAAAACAGATCTGAGATTTTAAAGGTAGTATTACAACTATGGGGCTTTTTAATTTCTTGCAATAAAAAGGGTGCCCATTGTTCCCTCTCCTTCTGTAGCAGTGATAAATTATAGATTATATAAAAGACAATGTTTATTCAGGCAACAGGAATTTTGCAGTGCTGGAGCAGAAGCAGGTTAGAACACGACAGGAAGAGTGGTGGCAATATTCTGATGAATATACAAGCTCCACTCTTCAGTAGTAACATGGATTTACAAGCCAATTTTTTTTTTTTTTGAGAGTTACATGGTTAGAAGTTATGTAGAAGTGTGAGAGACTGGACATTAATGGCTAATGACTTAAAACAACTGAGGAGGCACCAAGGTGCTTTGTTGGGGCCAGGTTTGCATCTCCCCCAAAGGCATAGGGGGTGAGGCTTTGGGTGTGTAATAGCAAGACTCTGATCTGCATAAGACAGAGGGGGAGCCTACAAGCCAGGCTTTGAGCCAGATAAGGGGCAGATTTTATGGAGAGAAGATGGTGCTTTTTATCATGCCAAATTTCCCTCCCTTATATGCACACTTTCTCCCCCCCCAGGGGAGGTCACAGTCACACATAGGTCTGATATGAGAGAAAGATGTCACGTCTTCAAACGGGTCGTAAACCATCAAATACTTGCCACCCTCAGACCCATTCCATAGGCCTCCCACCAGAGGACGGCACATTATGCAAAAGTGTTGCAACAGACCGAGAGTCTTGCAAGAGACAGTGTAAAACTACAACCCCACCCCCAACACACAGGGGAGATACCAGTGTGTTCCTCAGTGTATACTAATCCATTGGACTTTGATTTTCATGGGGTTTTTCCCCCACTCCTGAGGGACCAAGATAGATCAAGACTTTGATCATCACTTTGACCAATGGTGCAACAACTAAGTCTCATCATAGATCTATGGGTGTTGATTACGAATTTTTCTCCTTTTATCCTTTTTTTCTATTCTTTCCTTTTTTTTTCCCCTTATACATTTTATTGCCTGATATTTTTATGCTTTCATATTGCCATATTGCTATAGATAATAGTAAACAAAATGGCTACATACCTGCTTTCCATTGCAATCAAATTGTTCCAAAATAAACACTACATGAATATATTTACAAGCATCGGTCATTCAGTGTTTTGCACTCCCACCCTGAGGGATCTATTAACAAGAACCTGAGTTACTCTAGCCTTCAGGGTGGGTCGTAACAACAAGATTAAATAATATAACAAAGGATAATCTAAGTATAGTAACACTATAAGATAAAGTAAAATCTCAAGTGTGAGAACTCATTATATCCAAACTTATGGAGATAAGTTAATGCTTTTAAGTTGATATCTACTCCACAATATCTTCTTTTTTTCCCCTCAAATGTTCCCAGTCCAATTGTTAACAACCTGCTGTACAAACTCTAATCTCAGTACTCTGAGGAAGAAACAAAAATCTAAATCTTAAATAACATAATTCAATATAAATTTAGCAGCAAATAAACCTGCTTAACCTAAAATTGCCATTATCTGTCTATTTATGTTTGTTTAAAACCTGACCCAATGAACTGAAATTACTGAGTGGGACTAAAAAATCCACCTTTGATGGAATCAAGACTAAATTATTTCCTCCTTCAAGTGATGTATGTAAGAGACATATTTTTATACTCTTTTGAAAAAGTGTCCTGTCAAGTTTCAAACAGGCAGATAAAGAAAAGAACTTAAACTGCCCTTTGCAAGCATAGATTTATTTCATTTGGCATACTCTATTTCTTTTGCCTTGCTACAGAAGTCAAACAGCTTCCCAGCTCTGTGACCATACTGATGCATTGTATCTGCTAGGAAATGGCAGAGATGCTGGTTCCACTTGCCGTGCAACAGGAAGTGTCCATCAGCTGGGGCTCCCGGGGCCCCGGGCTCTAGTCTGACAGGTATGGTAGACACCAATGACACCTCCAAGAAAGGCTAATATTTTCAGCAGTGGGTATAAGTGCTTATGATAAATGTTGGAAGAAAGGACATATTTATCTGATACCACTTTTTAATTTCCACCCAGGCTCCAATCAGTTCAGGGGCTTCCTGAGCCAGATGTATCTTTTAAAGTATGTAACCACCATTAGTGCTTATCTCCTCCAAAAATTTGTCTGTTCTTCTTTGGGGTTCATATGAGCTTTTAGCTCCTCCAACAAACACAGGTTTAGAAAACATAAGGATTTCTACAAACCCCTGTATAAAGAGCCACATAATTTGGAGAAATCCTATACATGCTTCCCAGATCTACACCTCTTCCCCAAGGAAGAGTTTGTCAAGGCAAGAAAACTAAAAACTGAAATTGATTAAATAAAAAGCTTGATGCTCAGGAAAAAAGAACAAGAAGTTTATTTTGAGTTCTGAATATTTCTGAAGGAGGTTAGAACAGGCATTAAGTATTTTAGTCTCCAATTCTGGCACCCACCAGGGAAAAAAGGTCCTGATACATTTTTATTCCTATTGATATTGCTTAACAACTCTTAACTTCTTAGTCACAGAAATAGAGAGTAGGCCTACTTCCTTAAGATTTTTTCCTTTGTTTTTTAGATTTTTTTCTCTTTGAAGAACTGTAAACTGTCTCTTTTCAGTAATCTTCACCCAGGTTTTTTGGTACTTTAATATTTTTGTCCCTCTTTTCACAATGTTTAGAATTACATATCTAATTCTAATTAGTTTTGCTTTTTTTCCTCTTGTTTTATGTATAAAAATATACTAGAAATTTTGTGCTTGTTGAATCTATTTCCTTAAACATATTTTTACTACCATCATCTGTACAATAAAAAACTTTGTCTTTTTTTTTTCCTCTTTAAAACAAGTCTTTTCCACTCCAAGAAGCAAACCTTGTCTGATGGTTCACAGCTGATTTGACCTTTATCCTTATCCAGAACATGTGTAGCATCTCTGTATGGACCTACTTGCCATGCAAAGCAATACATGCTCTCATTTTCCCCCCTTGCAGATGTTTCTGGAGCAAATTACATGCACTAATATTCTAATCATGTGAATTATCCCACTGAGTGTCTCATATGCCAGTTGAGACACTGTTGTGATGATTAATTAAGATTTCAGTTCTTCCTGGTTATTTCCCTTCTTAAATTAGTGCAGAAACAATTAAAAATATTTGGTGGATTGACATTCTACTATCCTGCTTGCCCTTTTTATGACCTTCTTAAAATCGTCCCTAAACTCAATAATGTTTAGGTCCTCTTCCCAGTCGTTACTATTTATACGTATCTGTGAATATATGGAATCTCTTTTGATCCTAGCTGAAACATTTTGACATTAGTAACTGACCAAGACTGTGTCTCAAAGTGTTGTTCACAATGGCAGCACCATTTTTTAAGGGTCTGTGTTAAAAAGACATTGTCAGAGACCAAAATAGTTAATGGTTTAAACATCGTAAGATCACCAAAAGACTTCAGTCCACTGTAGCAAAATGAAAAGAAACAGCTGCTCACCCAGCAAAGACCAGCCCTCCCTGCATATGCCTACTGTGAAAGGACCTTCAGATCAGAGAAGTGGGTACCACTATCCAGCTCTCCCAGGTGCAGAGGGGTGTGCATACCTGAAGCTACAAACTTGATTTCTAGATAAGGGAAGAGGCTAATAAGAAGCAAATTCAGTGAGGTGGGATAATCCTTCTTATCATGCCAATGTCCTCCCTTGCCTGATGACTCTGCCGTAAAAATCTTTTCAGGGAACCTCAAAGACATTTTGTATCTGGCCTGGATTGTTCACCTCAAGTGTTGGACCAGGATCGATGCTGACATAATAGGCAACTGTAATATCTTAGCAGGTGTCAGGGACTCATGACATGTCCCGTGACACCATCCATTGTAAAATTCCCCACCCCAGGGGAGATACAAGATGTTCCCCTCTGAGCTTGAAGTGTATTAATAACTTGTGAAGCCTTTGAGTTTTGCAGGGGGCTTCCCACTGCCCCAACAGATCAAGAACATCACTTTGACAGGACTGTGACCACCACTTAAGCCAACAGACATGAAACCTGCAACTACCAAGTTTAATTGCTGGATCCAAGCAGGTGGTGACTATATGTATCTTTCCACTTTTATCCTTTCTTTCTCTTCTCTTCCTTATACATTTCCTTAAGTGTTATTTTTATGCTTTTATTACTATAGATGATAACACCCAAAATGGCAACATACCTGTTTACCTTTGAAACAAAATTCCAAAATAAACCCTACATATATATATTTATAAACACCAATTATTCAGTCATTTCACTCTAATCCACTCCAAGGGGTTTATTAACAAGAACCTGGGTTACCCTCCCCATCTAGGGCAGGTCATAACAGACATTACAACAGGTAATACAGAGCTATTCCACTGCTTAAAATATAAAATCACATTACTTTCCAGTTTCTTCTTCTCTCCTACTCAAGCAAATGTAAGCACAAATGAAGAATGTCATGACCAAAAAAAAAACCACAAAACATTTCCTCTCATATTTCAACACTCATATCCATGAAGCCCAAAACTGTAAGGAATTAGTTAATTCCAGAATGAATTCCTTAATTTTGGAAACTTTTCTATAAAAACATCACTTAATTCTTAGGAATTGAAGCTTTCCTGTGTAAACATCACTAGGAATTAGGAATTCAGTCTAAAAACTTCCTCCACATACTAATAATGCTGTAAGCAATTATCTTGCACTGAACACATCTGTTTGGACTAAATTTGACTTAACTATGCTACAGTGCATTGTACTGGTTCTCCCATATGCCCCAGGCAACATTTTTAAGTGTCAGGTTGCTATTAGTAAACCTAAGAACTTTCAAGCATGTTCTTCTATGAAGAAAGTGAGAAAATCAACAATAAGACCAGCCTAAAAAGCCCCGGAGATGAAAATATTTAATTAAAACCAGCTGAAGTTCAACACGGCATACAGGCCAGGCCTATGTGGCCAGGCCTCACCTTGCATGATAGTGCCAGCACAGTTCCTGCCTCAACACTAGGCAGATTTCACCATGATGACAAAAGCAGGCAGAGATTTAAAGCTGAGGTTCTCATTAGAGCTTAAATTGCTACAGAAACACACACAGAGAACCCAAGAAATGTGCAGAGTACTCTTTGAGGTGACTAATAGCAAATACATCAAGACTTATTGTTAGATTACTACACTGGAAGCACTGTCACAACAATGCTAATAATAGGCTGCAATTTCAGTAATATTTTCAGCAAAAGATTATTTCTTCATGAAAAGCTCTGCCCTTTATTTCTCCATGCATGGCTTCAAACATCAGACATTAAATAGCAGCTAGCTCTTTCATTCACAGAATCACAGAATACACTGAGTTGGAAGGAACCCACAAGGATTAAGTCCAACTCTTAGCATGCAGAGGACCATCTCCAAGAGTCACAACCATGAGCCTGAGAGTATCATCCAAGCACTTCTTGAACTCTGTCAAGCTTGGTGCTGTGACCACTTCCCTGGGGAGCCTGTTCCAGTGCTCTGTGTGAAAAATCATTTTCTAATATCCAACCTAAACCTCTTGATCAGCTAGATGAGTTACCTTGTCATAAAAGGAAATCAGGCTCGATAAGCAGGACTTTCCTCTCATAAAGCTGTGCTGTCTATGACTGATGAGTGAGTTGTCTTTCAGGGGTTTTTCAATAGCTCCCAGAATAATCTTCTCCATAACTTTATCAGGCACTGAAGTGAGACTGACAGGCCTGTAGTTTCTAGAGTCCTCCTTGCTCTTCTTGAAAACTGGGACAATGTTCTTCAGCTTCCAGTCAGCTGGGACCTCTCCAGATTCCCAAGATCACTCACAAATCATCAAGAGAGGTTTTGCAATGACATCAGCCAGCTCTTTGAGGATTCTGGGATGAATCCCTTCTGACTCCATAGATTTGTAGGGATCCAGCTGGACCAACAGATTATGCACAATTTCAGGGTCAGCTGGGAGTTGACCATTCTCTCAGTCATGGTCCTCCAGCTCAGGGCACTGAGATCCCCTTGGTCCATCATTTGTGTTGAAGACAAAGAAAGCATTAAACATCTCTGCCTTGTCTCTGTCCCTGTTTGTGGGGTGACCATCCTCATCCTGTGTGAGGCCAGTGATATTTCTACACTGCTTATTACCCTGAATACATTTGAAAAAAACTCTTTTTATTGTCCCCCACACTTCTGGCCAGCTCCAACTCTAGCTGAGCTTTGGCCTCATGAATTTTCTCCCTACAGAAACAAGCAGTGTCTCTGAATTCTTCCCATGTCACTTGACCTTGCTTCCACTGGGTATACACCTTCCTTTTTTGCCTTATTTTCATTTGTTTCAAAGTGCAAAACTTTCAGTTAATGTCTTCACCCAACATCAAGTGTGCCAATTACTCATTCCCAAACTCTAGCAATACTTCTGCAATTCTAAGTTTTTTAACCAGCATAATGAACAAGCATTTGAGAATCTGTACTAACATGTACTGTCACCTCAGTCATGTCCAAGGTGAACTGAGTTGACCCAAGTTCAATCAATTGTTCATATGTTTTGCTCTTTCTCTCATGTTTGTGTTACAGTGTTCATACTTGTGAAACTGATTACAAGCTATTGCAGTTCCCAGCTTTATTAATAAATATGAAACACAATCAAAGCACTCTGCTCTTCAGCAAATTCCAGGGCCACTGATGATTCCTGTGTCTTTGATGCTCTCTATCTGCATTAAATATGAAGAAAATTACCAATAAGAATGTACTTACACAACATTTGCTCTTAAAGCTGCAACTATTTACTGCAAAAACTTCTAAAACAAGAAGAAAGTATTCTAAATGCTTCTATCTCCTATCCTATAGCAAGTAATACAGTAAAATGATACACCATGTTCAGCACTACTAATTAGAGTTGCAAGAATTAAACTAAAATTACTTAATTTTCCATTGTCATAGTTTTAAAAAATTGAGTATTGACTTAAGAAGAGAAAAAATTTTCTGACATAATAATCAGCACTGAAATCAAATCAATATTGGCACTTTTGTAATTTCACTAGAGCCTGCGTATTTAAGACCAGGCAGAGAGTGGAGAAGAGTTTGGTAGAATGTGTAGAAAGCTATGGGACTAAATATGCTTTTTAAATATATACAATCTTTGCCATTAGATATTTATTGTAGTTATATTATTAAAATTAGTATGAGATATATGCAAATAAAAGTTGATTAAATAAAAGGCACCATAACCTATAAATAAATAAAAATTATGAATATTAATTTATACTTTTTATAATTTCTTATGAACTCTATAGCAAGGCAAACAGAACTTCCACTTTTATTTTAAATTTTTGAATTATATTTATTTATTTTTAACATAGGCCACATCTTTCTACTTTTTTATTTGCACTGCTTGGATAGATCACAATTTGAAATATGGCATCAGAGCTGGGCATTTTCAATCTATATTAAGACTTATTAAATAATTAAAAAAAAAGCACACAATCCCTAGTATTGATAAAAGAAAAGGAAGGCAGTTTTAAAAACATATTACTTAAATACTCTATACGCATATAAAGCTTTGTTCAACTCACAGTTTCTCAGTGTTAGTGAGCAGCCCAACAGCATCTTTTTCTTGTAATTTAAAGTGTCAAATATTTCTTTAATACTTGTTTATTACAATTATCTATCCTGGGCATCTCACTGGAATTCATCCAGAGACTAATTCTGCAAGGTGTTGAATTCCTTGTAAAAAATGTTGAGTGTCCTCATATCTTATTAGTGAAACTGAGAGTCCTTGATGCTGGAAGTATTCGGCCAAATTCAGACTTTGTTTCATTATCAACATCACAGCTTCTGAGCCTGTTTACACAGACTCTAATAGCTACTGCCCTAGTCAAGTCTGGTTTTCCTGGAGCATTTCTGAGAATTAGAGCTAGAATACAGAAATCAACATTATTTTAGAGGGAGGAAACAATCTGCTGTGAAGATGCAAAGATGCCCTTTACCCTCCAGAAAAAAGTACACATACATTTCTTACTGAGCTTGTGACTGGTATCATCAATAAGGAGACTTTGTCTGCACTAATCCATGTAGAAGACGCCCGGAAGGTCACACAAAACACCATTTCCTTCTGTAGAAAGCTGCCATCATTCTCAATGTTCTCAGCACTGCCAAGTGTTTGATCTATACACCTATATTTACAGTGACAATTCACACTCATACTGAAAATCTGCAAATCATTTTGCCCAGCAGTCTTCAGTACATTAATTTGCAACACAGTTGGCAGAGCGTATAGTAAACAAAGTGGTCATCCAGTTTCCTTCAAAGTTTGCTTTACCAAGGATGAGCATACTGTTTGCTTTACCTCTGGAATCTTGTATAAATGTGTGTTCTATAAGGTGATGACATTCTACTTTGTTCTCAGAAATAAAATAAAATAAATTAAAAAAGTCATGGCAATTGTTTTCTGTCAATATCTGCAGAATTTTCTGACAAAAAAAGAGGGTTGTTTTCTCCCTTAATATTAGCCAGTCTCTAATTTCTAAGTCAAGTTTATTTCTGGATCATAACACAAGACCTAAATGGATACCACATCTTTCAAGTCAAGAGTTCTTTAAAATGTTTAAAATGTTTTTAAAAACATGTTTAAAGGGCATTTTTCCAGGAGTATTTTTCAATTAGTTTTTACAATAATATACTAATACAAAATTTAGCATAAGATATGGAATGGGTAAATATTTCTTGCAACATTCTGTGTGGATAGCACGCAGAGGTTGCCAGCTTAGGAAGACCTATCAATTGTGTGTTGCCATTTTGCCAGTGAATGAATTAACAGTTCTTGTACAGGACTTAAACTGGAATCAGTTTCAGACATAATGAGTTTCATGCTTTTTTTTTCATAATCACAGACGGGGAAACCACATCAAACCATATGCAGGTTTATTTCTGGGAACAGCAAGACCTTCTATTGCCCTTCATTCTTCTGAATAATAGAACAAATTTACTCATTTGTATGGAGGTATTCATCACTACCTTGTATTTTCAGTCCTCGGGATGGTATAGTATAGCAAGTTCAGAGGAAGAATACAGAAAAATAATTACATTTAAATAATTTGGAAAATACTGCAGTCAATAAATTATACTTTTGTTCTTCCCTAGTGAATTTCTCACACCTTGACATGCTTGACTATGCGTTAGTTTAAAACGCCAATTTGTAAAACTCGCAGGTTGAAAAAATTCTAAAACATGCTTATTTACTGGGGTAGAAAGCTTGAACTGAATGTCCCACATTCTCAGCAGAAGTGGTTTTTGGATGAAGGCAGATCTCTGACCTTGTGATCTAATCTCTGCTGAAATCAGTGAAATGTGCATTTACTAAGATGCAAAGAAATTAGTTCAAACACAGCATTCTCATCAGATATTGGAATTAAAATAGCTGCATCAAATCTTAAATATCCATTCCATTTTTATCTGTCATGCTGTCCTTGACAGTTCTGAAGCTCAATCCAGCTGAGAGAGCTGGATCTAAAAATGCTTGCTTTTCTTCAAAGGCTCTGTGCCCCCTTACAGATCCTCTCTGAGTCATACAAGGCAGGGAAGATACATTCTCACTGGTGCTAAAG
>JAWWEE010000122.1:36119079-36157200 GCA_035221455.1 Xenops minutus | reverse complement strand
CGAAGAAAATACAACAATAGAAGGATGAACATAGACTACGTCTAATTTAGCAAGTAGCATGGCACAATGGGAGTGAAATTTGTAAAGTGAATCATTTGCTGCAGAGGACCAGCAGTCCATGTTTTGTATATATATATATATATGTGTGTGTGTGTGTATTTGAAAGGGTTATAGCTGACTAACTGCAGTTTGATACTGTGAGCTATTGCCCATTAAGAGTTAGAGCTCTTGAGTTGCGCTGTAACAGGACAGCACCTCTTACCAATTCAGGGTCGTCAGGAAAGAATTGAGTTAGCATACCCTGAAAGCAATTGGAGGTGAACTGAAGCACCATTGTAAAAAAGACTCCGTATCTAATATTGAATGCTAAAGTAGACATAGTTAGAGTTATCCTAGACACTGTTACTTAAGATTCCCCTGACAAATCATATGCGGTTCATGAAATTCACAATAGCAGCATATGATAGCAGGAAGACCTTAGGGCAGCTAGAGAACAAGAAAGCCCATCCCAGAACAGTGGGATAATCCACTGATATGACAGTCTTATGCCTGTACAAAAAACTGTTGTGAGATCACACTGTTTGTGACTGCACAGAGAACTTCCTGGAATACAAATCTAAAACCTCAAGAAACTGAAATTATTAAAGCAAATGTATTACATAGCCTCATTACATATTACATAGCTTATGGCAACTTTCTTCAGAATTGTAGAGCTATAAATAGTTTTTTCCTCCATTTCTGCGTAAGAGGGAATGGCAAGAATAAATTGCCATTTATTCTTTGAATAAATATTTATTAACTTCTGTATTGGACCTGCACATAGTACATGAAAGCCTTGTTCACAGCAGAGTTTATGATGCAGTGTTCTGCTCATCCTTTTTCAGAAAGTTTTTACCTTTTATCATTCCAGAGCTTTTTGTGTACCTGATTTGCAATCCTGATTTGGGGGTGTTTTTTATTTTCTTCTGTTTTTATTTTGCTTACTTCCCTGTTTGCAGAGTTTGAGGCTGCATCTCAAATTCTTCATCTGCTAGTTCACTTAGGAAAAAGTTGTTTGACCTTTCTCTGCTAAATATATGTATAAAAACTTTATGAGATTTATGACTATTAAAAAAGTCAGTTATTACTGAAATTGTAGAAACCCTTACTGGAAAAAACTATTAACAAAAACTGAGCTATAAAAGCCATGTTAATCCTCTCTGGTAAATTCAAAGCGTATTATTCATAGTGGTTTAATTTGAAGCATCTAACTTCCCTTCCAGAGATGAGAATAAGATCCTTTAAAAAAATCAATAATTAAAAAAAATTAATCAATATTTATTTTCATGTGAGAATACACCTTGGTAAAAGCAGAAATACTTATGGATAATTTATTGGTACCACCATTCCTACTACCACCCCACAATGCACTTCACTTAAGCTGTTCAGAGAGGCTGATTGCACCCTGTCTTATTCACAGCAAAAACAAGTTTGGGGTAAAACATTGGGAGAAAGAGGAGTAAAAAAGAAGAAAATAAGTGTTTTGCAGATCATATAGTAACTGAATACAATCATTGCCAAAAATTGCCAATCATTGCAAAATTAAAAAATCCCAAACCCAACCTGAAAGCTTGATAATAATCATTAATAACACTTTTATTAAAAGGGCAAATGACCTTTACATATCATCGATTTTAACCTCTTTGCTAACAGCATGAATCACAGGAAAATGTTGATGAGATTTCTGAAAGGTTTCTGCAACATCAATAGGCAAAATTTCCTTCTGTACAAGCCAACCTATGAAAAAAACAGGCTTGTATGACCACACTAGGAGATAGTAGGGTAACATGGAGGTAGTAGGACATTAGATGATGCCAGGCAATGGATCTGGAGAAAAAAACACCTCAAGCCAAGGACCTGACTTCTACATTTCATGCAATTCAGCATGTTTTGACATAGGTTTCGCTTGATCTCAACAGAGGTAATAGCCTTCAACATTTAGATCACATCGTGCATGCTCCTATATAATTTTTTATCTTTTACCATCATGTAAATAAAGATTCACCTTGCGCACTGTAGGATCACCATTCAACACCAGACTGGCAAATCAGGGTAAATCAGAATATTAGCTTTGGAAGCTCATTTCTGATCTCAGGTAAAATATTAACAAAGACAAACCTACAGACTTATGAAAGTGGTTAAAGTTGTTTGATACACATGCCACTGACTGAACATGGTACAGAAATACCACTTGGTGTCCTTAAGGTATATCATACTTAGGCTCATTCAGGTCAGATAAACCTGCAGTTTCACATGTGCTTACTGAAGACTAATAGTGCCTGCACTATCAGAAGCAGGGATATCAGAAGCTGGCTTACCAGCCGTGCAGTAGTTGCTTCCCACAGAGTCCTGAGTTCCCTGGTCACTTCTGAAGGAAAAGTAGAAAAAAAGGCAGAGCAATAGGAAACTCCAGTTTCAAAACTGCCATGTAGCAAGTAAAGCAGAGACTTGAATCAGCTACTTTCATATTTCTGACAGGGATGCAATGTTTGGCATAGAAGAGTTGCCTCAAAAGTCCGGTTTAAATCTAATGGAAACACTGAAGGTTTACATTTCTTTCCCCTGATGAAATGACTGAGTCTGAATTTTAAGATATTCACAGCATTATC
Source organism: Xenops minutus (assembly GCA_035221455.1). Taxonomy (NCBI): domain Eukaryota; kingdom Metazoa; phylum Chordata; class Aves; order Passeriformes; family Furnariidae; genus Xenops; species Xenops minutus. The sequence goes on along the minus strand of JAWWEE010000122.1, from coordinate 36,154,552 downwards.
ATATTCCAGATCTAATACAATTGAGAATCTTTGAATTACTTGAGAAGGTGAAGGAGACCAGAGAGGAAGAGACCTGCTTTTTTAACAATATTGAATAAACTCCCATAACCCCCTCTTAGAAGGCTTCTGATAGAATGCTGCAGAGTAGGTTTAGATATACATAAGAATCTAAGTTTCTGGATCTATTCTTAGTTACACTCATACAGTAGATTACACCATGAAAAAAAGCAAATTTATCTCAAACTATATTGAGAAAGACTAGACAAAAGACTTTGCTCCTGTGAATGAAAGCTAAATATGACCGAGCTGTTAGGCTTGCTTACATTCTAAAGTACGCATATATTTATAAAGTACTTGGGAAAATTAACGTTCCATCATGTATACAGATTTTAGGTTCATATATTCAAAATCTAAGTGAATTGGTTAACAATGGGAAGTTTTGGTATTTAAGCAACCTGAATAGGAATTCAAGTTACATTCAATATCTCAGAAATCAGGTGCAGGAGGATCACCCTTGTGTCAACTTGTCTGGCAGCTCATCCATTACTTGGTCATACATTATATGGCATACCCAATTTCTGCCAAGAGAAAAGCCTCAAATTATATAATTATACACATATAAATCTTTGGAAAAATCTTTCCAAAGCTGGTAAGAAACTCAGTTTTGCTGTGTTTGTAATGCTGCACTCTCCTTTCCGATGAGTGAAGACTTATAAGCAAATACCATGTAACGTACATATCACCAGTTTCCATTTTCTCTGATAATACATTTAGCTTGTCTTACCTGACAGTTACATCTTATTATCATTTGAGAAAAATGCTGGTTTTTGCAAAAAACCCTGGCAAGATTCCAGAGGATGGCATTTAGTCATTGAACATCAATCCATTACATGTCATGTCTCAGCATGTGGGGATTATTTTCTAAGACATTTTTCATTTTGCACTCATACAAAATGAACATTTCTTTACCCTATATATATGCAAGGGAATATTTCTGATCAGAATTTTTTTTTTTTATTTGGACAAGAAAGGTACGTGCTGTCATTAATAATTTGATTTTATTTTTCTTTGGCAGATACAATTCTGAGATGCCTAAAAATTGTCCTCTCTAATAAAATAATCAGCGAAAGTTGCTTATTCTTCATAACTTGGAAAGCTTAGTAAAGTGTCCTGTATATCATCTATTTTAAGAGTTCAAACTTTATTTATTATAGCGTGCCATTTTGCATCCATGTTTTATTACTTCCTGAATGGTATACTGCATGAGTCTGATATTTGAAAGATTTTATGACTCTGTATTACTATAGGTATGATTTTAAAAGAACTTATCAAAATACAGTGTTCGGATTATGTTCTCAGATATCTATTGTATATTGACAGGAAAACAGATTTTTTTTTTACATTATCGCAAATCTTACTTTATTAAAATTAATTATTAGCAATTAATTTGCTTTAAAAACATTATTTTATGACAGCAATTTCAAACACCAAAATCTACGAGAAGGTAGAACCCAGGGTGCCCTCTTCATGCATACAATTTGTAGTAGAAACTTTATTGCTGTTATCTGTTATCATTTTATTCACAGGACCCTGAAGGGTAACTGAACTACTGTTCATTAGATTCTGAGATGATATCTCAACCCCTTCTAAATCCTTTGCCTGGCTCTGCCAATTCTATGAGTCCCCATCACACACAGAGGTCCCTGCAGATCTTGTGACACTTCTCAGTCTTCTACCCTTCCCTCCTGCCTTGGTTGAATACCATTAATCCTATCCTTCACTTGTTGGAGTATCTGCTGTATGCCACAGCTGCCTTTGAAAGGTGTAGCATAAGAGTCTGGAAAAACTACTATTAGGAGATTTGTACCAGTTCCTCCCCTCCCCAGCCTTCACTTTGAACAAGAAACTCTGTTACACACCAAAGTTCATAATCCCATCAGTTAATTAACATTATAAAACCAGTGACTGTTTCTATTTCTTAGTTTCATGGTTTAAGCATCAAGATAACTACATCATTTCCTTTCCTTTCACTGTGCACCTTTTTGGTCACACCTGACCAACAGAAAGCTGTTCTGATGGCTAAAGAACAGAGCATTAAACAATTCAGCTGCTGTATACAAATAGTTCAATCTTTGCACTTTAGGATTACTGCCCATCTTCCAGCAGCACTCAAGTGCAAGCAAACTTCTTTTTAATGCTACTAACACATAACACATGTGTTTTCTTTTCACCTACAATCCCTGGAAAATATCTGTTAATTCTCTCTAGAAAAGTCTTGTTTTAGTTTCCTGCACCTTGGAAAGCTCATGCAGCTCTAAGAGGTGAATAGGAAGCTCTAGTCTTCACCTCCATGATGCCAAGCCTCTAGGATGTTGACACATTCTGTTACTAAACACATTAAATTAACTCCTAATTTGATCATCTGCAAAAATGCAGGGGGATAAGCACCAAACCCAATGATTAAAGGGAGAGATTTAGAAAACCAGAAAAGTCTACATCTTAATTCCATAAATTCTGGTGCCCTTGATATAGTATTATAAATAATTAGAAAAATAAATTCTATTGAAATGCACTTCTGAATGGATTTCAGACAATTGTCCCACATACTGATTTAAGCATAAATAAAATCTAATTTAAGCACCACTAAAGACTGGACACATACACTCAAGAAAAACTTGGAATTATTATCTCAAGAAAAATATTCAGACTGTTCTAAAACCAGCTGAACACTTATTATTTGGCATGCTATAGTCAAATTTTCCTATATGAATAATACGTGAGCCCAGTTTTGACCATAGCAAAAATATTGTAAACAGTGAAAGCTGCTATCTTGCCTAATATAACCTTGTTTATCCATCCCTCTAGTCCTGAATTGGGTTAATTTTTACTATTTTGGAGCCAGCTAGTTTCTCAACCATCTTAATGCAGATCACAGTGAATTGCTCTTCATTTGTTTGAGTGATATTTTATTTTTCATCTACTGCAGAAAAAGGATGCTAGCACATTGAATTCAGCCTTTACACCTGCCATGACACGAAAATGTCTTACCAAATTACTTCCTATGTCTAAACATAGGTTGTTGTGGTTTAACTCCAGCTGGCAACTAAGCACCACATAACTGCTTCCTCAGTCCTCACTGGTGGGATGGGGGAGAGAACAGGAGGAGTAAAACTTTTGGGTTGAGATGAAGACATTTTAATGTGTAAAGTAAAAGTCATGCACACAAGTATAGCAAAAAAGGAATTCATTTATCCCTTCCCAAGGGCAGGCAAGTGCTCAGTCACCCCCAGGAATGCTGGGCTCCATCATGTGTAATGGTTACCTAGGAAGACAAATGGCATCACTCCAAATATCTTCCGCTTCCTACTTCTTCTCCCTAGTATTTATGCTAAGCATGATGCCATGATATGGAATGTCCCTTTTTTCCGTGGGGGTTGTGAGTAAAAGAACTCTGCTTCTTTTTCATTCAAAAAGACAGGAACTTCCACTTCTTTTAAGTGCAGCCCTGATCACAAACCAGTCACATTTTTGTCTTTTTGACAGCAGACGTAATCCAAACTAACAAAAGCTACCCACTGAAGCCACTTGGAAGTGGAAACCAATGAAAAAACCCCTATTTCTTTATACACATATCACAGTTTCTATAAATTCTGTCAATCATGGAACTAATCCTGCTCCTTACAGTTACAGAAGCACCAGAAAGGACTTAAAGTAGAAGCAGGTTCAATCTAGGACCACTGTAACTATGACTGCCAAGTATACAAGAGATGTATTACAAAACTCAGGTGTATTTACATTTAGTGATTGCACTTTGGTTCTTGGGAGCTTTTTAAAGTATATTCGTTTACTTTTTTGGTACATATGATTGGAAAAGAAAACACAAAAATACTAATAAATAATAATACAAATACAAAAACCAACCAGATAAATACTTAATATACATTTTCCAGGCAAATATCTAGTTCTCTCAGTTTTGTTTCCTTGAATGCAAAGAGAACAGAGCAGGAAGGTCTTCAAATTTGTTATAAAAAAGGGCCAACAACAGTACACAAAATAATCTTAGATACTAAAATTTAAAAATTTTCTTTCCTCTTGTTTACTGTAACGGAGAAGACTATATATATATATATATATATATATATATTTTGTTACTTAGAGAAGTATAGCTTCTGTTGGAGTCAAGGAGATCCGCAAAGGCAAGCATTAATTTATCAGAATAAAAATAACCCTTCAGGTAGAAAATAATCAATATATTTTTTAGTGTTCTACACAGACCAGTATAGGGCTTTATCATTGTTGGGTTTCTGTGGGTTTTTCTAATCAATAAATTTCAGCAACAAATTAGAATTTTTGTGAGACAGTTTTTTCTGTATCATGGGACAATGCTCATTTAACATGGTGCATAAGTAATATTTTGTTTCATTTGGGAAAACCTTTGTGAGAAAATTAAGAACCAAAACATTTCTGAAAACACAAGCCAATCAGAATTTCCATTTTCTGACAAAGACTCTTTCTTTTTAAGTTTCAATATTAATACAAATAAAAGCAACCTGTACATAAGTTAGCACTACATTAAGCTAATTTCCATTTCTTATTCAGGGTTGCAGCAGATTAAATGGATGCAGTTGAGAAAGTAGAAATTCTTCTCAAGCTAGGTAACATCCTTATGTACAGTATACTGTAACCCTTATTTGAAATAACCTGTAAATTACTTCTTAGCAAAGAGAATGCAATAATGAGATGAAACATGCAAAAGGCATGAGAGAAAGAAGGGGCTTTATTTCCTAGCAGCTAAGGGATTCAGATCTATTTCTCTTTCAAATAATCACTGGCTTTCTTATTTACATAATAGTTTGCTTCACGAAACATGACAAACCTTCCCCTGAAACAAAATTGTCATATCCGTATTTCCTGAGGAGCTAGACCTTGTCTATGTCTTAGAGGTGGGCCTGCAAAAAATTGAAGAGTATCATCTAGTTACTGGATTCTGCTTGGGCTTATGCAGTGCTGGAGCTGCTCTCTGTACAGTGAAAGAGAAATATTTAAATTAATCAAGAAGCATCTAAATATTTTAAAATATCCCTGAATTACAGTATCAATTAGTTTAGTATTTTTGAATAACAATTTTGGACTTAAAAGCCTAAATCAAACTTTAAAGCACCTAAATCCTTTACTAGCTTTAACTTTAGGTCTCACTCATTCCCAATGAAATTTAGATTAAGTCAGTCAAACTCTTAGGAGCTGAACAAATATCTTTAAGGATAAGGGCCTATGCAACTTCTTAATGAGCAATAAATATGCAATCAAGTACATATATGATGTACCTTTTATAATATTAAATATATTGTTATTCTCTCTATTTGACTGACTTCACTTCCCTAGCTAGGTCTGGCTTTTTTCAGTGGAAAGCTAGATTTATTTAATTTATTCATTCTTTCTTTTATCAATACACATTTAATTCATAAACAATTGAAACCCTATGGTATTTCTATTAATTTCTTTATCATGCTGCAAACACATTTGAGCTATTTTTACACATAACATTTTATGTCAGACTATGCATCATTTAAACCACATCTTCCCCTTGCAAATGGGAAAGTATTTACTTGCACTGTAAATATATGGGCATACCCAGTTCAAAACAGCATATCCAGGCCTTTAACATAACACTTTGAGCTAGAAATGTACTAGAAACTTCCCCAGAAGGAAATTCCACTGTTCAAAAGTGATACCTGTCCAAGTTAATGCGTGTCATCATTATCTTTCCTAAGTCTCCACAGATTTAGTAAGGACAATGATGTGTATCCTCTGTCATTTTTCCTTCCCCATTTACAGAGCAGTTTTGACAGAATTTACAAGAAAGGTCAAATTATGTCCTCAAATGAAGTCCAAGGAGTTTTCATTATCTCTGTTCGTATACAGTGGAGAAGATTTAGGATTCAACTACTTTTTTCCTTCATTACAGTATAAGTAGCAAGAACAATGGAAAAGATATGAGGAGAAGTACTAGGGCAAAGATAATTATTCCAGGATCTGTCTCAGATTCACAGGCTGGATAATTTCAGTTTTGAGTCTCACAATATTTTGTTTCATTGCTTTGCTCCTGATGAGTTTAGCAGGAGACAAAATAAAGTCAGTTCAACAAACTGACACACTAAAGTCTGGTTCCTTTATATTCTGAAGTGTTACTGGGACAAGCTAGCGTTCAATCTCAGAAATAGTGTTCACACATCTGATGTTCATCTACTGAGGCTCTCATTTGCATCTTCATAGCTTGGTTTCAAAATGCCACACCAAAAATACTTACTCTTGATTTACTCATTTTGTCGAATAGTGCTGCTGAAGAACAAACCCAGAATTTAAATTAAGTGAAACACAAAGTTATTTCAATTACTAAACAGAACAAATGGCTTGAAAAGAAACACTACAGATCAAATTCTCAAACTCTACAGATCAGATTTACCAGGGGAGCAAACAGTCCTTGAAATGAGATTATGCTGCTGGCTAACATGGACTAGATCCTGACAAAAATTCTTGCGAGACCACAAAAGAACAAATTGCTAGAATAAGAGGTTATGCTTTTCCTGCCTTCTAAGGACCATGTAATAGTCCTTTGCAAAGAAGTAGTCTGATATTGATAAATTTCTTTCAGAATAAGGTATTCTGAAATTTTAGTTATGCCTTTTGGAATAAAATGTTAATTCTCTTTGAAGTGAAAAGTTAGTTCTCAGTTAATGTGCTAAGCATGAGCAAACCTTGACCAAAGAAGAAAATCTGGGGAGAGTGTAAGAAAGAAAATACCCTCCTGATGAAGTCTGGTCTAGGCTCCTAAAGTAACTGACAGAAACTCTATATTTTTTTGTGTTTAAAACCATCCTAAAAAAGCAACAGCAAATGTTCTCTAGGAAACAAACTCATAGCTTCACATGTGACCTGGTGCAATTTTATCATCCATAAAAAAATTGTTTGCACCCACAATTACTGTCTGTATTAACAAATGCTAGATATCCTTGCATAGCCCATCCAACAGACAAAACATAAAAAATTGATTAAACAAGACATTATCATCAATCATTACACAAAGTAATTGAGAGCAATTTACTCACCTTTCATAGAAGAAGTAGAAAAAAATGCAGTGAAAATGAAGGCAGACAACAAAGCTAGTAAACGCTGTGAAAGAAACAAATACAGAAGGAAGTTTGTTAAAATAAGACATTACAAAAATCTGAGACCTGAGCTTCACAAAGACACTATTTTAATATTATCTTTAAGAGATTCCATACGGGGAAAAAAAAAAACCAGCCAAACAAAAAACCCCCAGCTTTCCAAAGTATTTAAGTTTTATGATCTATGTACTTTTTCAACTTCTAGTCCCTTGTTCTTTTTAATGTGCCTATTCTTCGTTTTTGAGCTCTGCTCTGAAATATTTCATGTCAGGTTTGTTCATTTATAATCAGTCTCTGGATTGACTGAGACTACAGTTGAGATCACGAAACAGTTTCAAGCAACCATAATCAAAAGTATACAGATTAGGAAGTAAAGGCCATGGCATTTTCAAATGCTCTCTCTCCACCCCTACCATTCACAAACTGCCATATATGGAGTGTAAGTTCAACAGAAGGTGTTTTTCAGTAATTTTACCACATGTTCTTCATCAGAGGCTGTCCAAAGTTGTGTTGTCAGAAATGAAAATAACAAGAGACACCACTTTGCTGCTAATGTAGATGGTAGGAACTAGTTCAGTGCTTTGGTAATTGCAGGAAAGAGTATTCAAGCCCAGATCACAGAAAGAGACACCCTCACATATTGTTCTGCATATGAATCCTTTACCCACCCTTTACAGGGACTCTTCATGTTTTTCTCTTTGTATTAACGAGTGAGTTTTCTTTTGCTCCTTTTTTTCACAATATGAGCAAAAAATCCCACCCGGTTTCTCCTCTCTTTTGTATCTTCATATATTCCGCATGGCTGTGCAGTAGCTGTCAGACTCGGGGAGTTAGGATGAAAGATACCAAAAAACTAGGACATCGTGCTTCATAGCATAGAGAGCACTGACTCCTGGAGGATGTCATACGCCTCAGGTTCCCATCAGTTCCCAAAAGGTATAGCACTTTACAAGTTTGGGCCTCAAAAGGTTTTATCAGTTACTCATACAAAGTGAAATATCAGGTTTACAGGGAAGAAATGCTATATAGTGTCTCATTTCATGAAATTATATTTTGTGTATCAAAGTACAGTTCTTGACTGAGATTTTTATAAAATATTAACATGTTTAATTTTTACAGTTTTTATGAAATATGTGTTTATTTTAATGGATCAATCTTTTGGTTACTTTCATATGCTGTATTACATGATATAGATTGTATTAGTTTCACTGACAGTACTTTCATGTCTCTCTCTAGAAATTCCCTGTGAAGAAGGCTAGTCTTGGCTTAGAAAAGTATTTTCATATTTACTTTAAGTAAAACACTTTATACTTGTGTTGTCATCTTTAAGATTATATTTTCATTTGTTTGTATTTCACTTCAGAAACTATTGAGTGCTAACTTTCTGCTTGATACTTATACTGTCTCTAAAGATGAATGTCAGCAGTCAATGTTTCTGTCATAAGCAACAGATGAAATATATTTCCATACTTACTTTTTCAGTCAAAAAGGACAATAAATTTCTTTTATGAAGCATCACCTGCAGCACCGTCAAATATTTATGTCCAGTGTTTTGTTTACTTAAGTTTTACAGAAAGACTGATGCAATGATTTCAATAACCTTTGGTTTTTCAATACCATAAAAACTCATTCTATCTATACATATATAATTTACACAAATTTATGATGAGTCCATGGGACAACAAGCTTTTCAGGTCACTCCACTCATAATTGCAACTAATTAATGTGCCAAAGAAAGGATAGAAATTTATCACTGCTCATTAAACCTGTAAAGACTGTGTTAATTAGATATCAGATTTGGTAATTCACATAAATGTTTGCTGCCAGTCTAAATTTAGAGAAAAAAGAAATGCATTTATAGCCACTGCAACAAGAATGGAAATAGGTGCTACTGAATTGAAAGGGTTAAAAACTTATTATTCTACAAATGGCACTTTTTACGGACTTTTTTTTTTATATTGAAAACAGTGTGTGAATTCTGTTGTTATTTTTTGCCCCAAAACTTAACTATTCCTTCAATAAAAGTTAATGTCACACTGTAATTTTTCTAACATCCTATTTTCAAATACTGCTTACATGCATTGCCATACATTAATTTGCAAAGTTAATTGGAAACAAATATTTACCAGCAGTTATGACACTATTGCATCATCTATGTTCTTACTCAAGAATATTATATTTATACTGTTCTATCATGTACAACAACCAGGAAGGGATTCTATTGTGTTCCCCAAAATTTATAACCAAAGCCTCCAATGTTTCAACTGATCCTTCTCATAGGACATCTCAGAAGTCAAATAATTTTAGTATGAGACACTGTATATATTGATTAATTTGAAAGCAAGTCATCAAGACATAACTAATAAGTCAGATTGTAATAGCATAGATTGTAATAGCATAGATTGTGTTCATTAGCTGCATGTACAACTTAAAATTACAACTTCAATAGACTTGTCATAGGGCCTTTGATCACTAAGGGCAATGTATGGTGATAAAAACTGAGAACTTGTGCATTTCTACAGGGAGAAAAAAATGTGCTGATGTGCCTGGAATACCAATATTGTAAAACTAAATATTCCAAATGAAGAGTGATATACAAGTTTCTGTACACTTTAGACATTAAAGTTTGAAAATTTATCAATGTTTTCTGAGATTTATTTATTGAAATCCCTGCAAATAAGCGTTATTAAAAACCAAGATGCTTGTTAGCCTGTTATGGAGTCAGGAATTTTTTCCCCTGTATTCACCTTTGAGACTGGACTCAAGAGTGTTATTGCAGAACTACAGCTGCTGTCACTGCTTTAGACTCTAGGGTAGTCTTTAAGCCTGGCCTGTGTAGTACTTATGAGTTGGCCCTCCATTTTCCTTAATGCCTTTTGTAAGACCCCAAGCTCTGCTTATGAGCTTGTTGAAGGCATTTTACATCAAAAAGATACAAGGCCCCAAAAATCTGACAGATTTTTTTGAAAGGGCCTTCAGTTCTTTCACACCTCAAGGCCGTGCATGGGAAAAACTCTATGACACTTCTCAAGGGGTCAAAATAACATACTTTTACTGGCAAACTTTGGAAAATAAGGGAACTTGGCAAAAGTTTAAAACAAGCATTCAATCAACATAAAACATTTCACAAAGCATTGACTTAGCAAATTCCAACCCATCCCGGCTTAAGTTACCTGAACACTAAGAGGAAATTAGGAGAAGGGGAAGAAGTAAAGAGAGAGATAAAGAGGAAATTATAGTTACCACCTTAGGTCCAGCATAGACCCAGACACCACAAGTCACAACCACACAGAGTCCACATGGTGTTAGTTTTATTTGCTCTGGACTCCTGTGACCACCCCTGCCAGGTGGGGCTTCTGGTGTGCCGGCCATCCTGGGGCTGGGTTGGGCTCCAGGGGGTGTGGTGTGGGGCAGTGCTCCTGGTGTGCCAGCGTCTGACAGCTGCACTATGGGCTCTCAAGGAGGCAGGATTATGGGGGTGGGGGGCAGAGAACCGTTTCACCTTGGCAGAACCTGATCTGTCCCCTCTCACACACATAGAGTTGTTCCAGTCCTGTAAATACCAGTATGTGGAATTTCAAGCCAGCGTAGGTCAGATCTGTATACACTGCAAACGCTAGGAACATTAAATGTATTATGACTAGTTATTATTGTTAGAAGTTAAATTCTCATTTTTTTCAAGCCATTCTTGCTAAAATTTCACAGAGGGTAACAGGGGTGTTTATTTATTTATTTATTTTGGGTATTTACAAAGATGACACCTGTTACTCTTATCCGGTGAAATGGCTTTGATTGTGACTATTCAGTATATTACCAGGGAAGAGCTTAAAGGACTTCTATACTGCCCTTATTTTATTTAAATCTGTTTGAAAACTTTACATGAAATCCAAAGACACAGACAAACCCCAAGAGATACGTAGTTGAGTTACCATCTTCTTGCTAATCGGATGAAATAGATACTGGAGTCTCTTGCTTATGGATATACTTATTTATCATCTTAAGGTCCTTCAACTTGAGCCAGAAGAACTATCTAGCAGAATAGTGACTATTCAAGATCAAAACCGTAAATGTCACCAATTAATAGATTTAGAAAGCAACATCCCACTTTAAGAACATCTAGCAAAGATGCCTTACTTAGCATGTTAAGAAAAACAACTAACACCAATCTGAACAGCGGTATTGCCGTTACTGTGACAGATGCTTTTTTTGAGTTTATTTTAGCTGATTGTTTGTGAGAGGCAAAGCACCCACAGATGTCAGATGTTGTTCTATCAGACTTACTGAGACAATCAGATAAATTTAGAATAGACAATGAAAATTATCCCAAGAATACATTTAGAACAAGGCTAGAAATAGTAAAAACTTATTTGCAATGTGAATGCATGAAGTTCTCTTATAACAGCAACACCATCACATCATGAGTCAGAACGACAGACAGATAGTTCTCATTTCCTCTGTCATGGTCTCAGCCTTTGTAAATGAAATGACTGTTTTTATGAAAAGCCGAACCTCTTTAATATTGCAACACTGTGACAGTCAATGAAAGCAGCCCTTAGTTTAATGATCACCACTGAGAGCTCAGGAGAGCTGAAAAAAGATTTAGCCAGACATAACTTCCAGTGTTTCATTGTGCAGAGACACTGCAGGTGGTTTCTCATGGAAATCGCTCTCAAATGTCATTTGCGTTATGGAAGTGAAAACCAGCAGCAACAAAGTTTTGGGGTTTTTTTCTGATGTTTTCCTCTGCACCTTAATCACAAATAATTTGAGATTCCATGCCAATTTGTTATACAATGCAAAGGTAAAGCTTTTTTGAATTTTTTCTTTATCATTATTATGTAACTAATCCTCTACCAGCTGATGCTACAGTATTGCAAATATTATAAACACTTCAGGTATGTGGACTTTTTAAAAATTTATCATAGTAACATGATACATAGTACACGCCATTCTGACCATGACCACCAAAAAAAAAAAACCAAGAAATTGCCCTAAGAGAAGAATAAAATTCCAACATTCACTTATGCACTTTACCCATAAAAGATAAACTAAAACTGAAACCAACAAACAAACAAAAAAGAGGAACATTAAATGTATTATGACTAAATTAAATTAAACTCTGCAAGACACTATGATATCTTAAAATACTTTACAAATTTATATGCAGGAAGTTAAATACAGGATAGCATGGTCCTGCACACCTATCAACCATTTTGGAATCAGAGATAAATGCTGCAGATTCTTATCTGCTCTATCCTGATAGAGACAGGCTAAAAGGAGTGGTCTGAACAAACAAAGATAATTCTAAACAGCAAGGGAAAAGTGAGCAAGGACAATCCAACATAAAAGGAAGAGTGGACAATCAAATGCACAAAGGAGATTAAAATGCCAAGGACATGGAGTACTGGAGATTTGTTTTAAAAAATCCCTTTTCAGAGGGAAAATAGGAGGAGATATTCCTGGCAAAACAATATTTAATATTGCATCCTGAAATACTATTGATTGGAATTCCAAAGAAGGCTTCTTGGGGCTATGGCTTTGTCTGTATCTCTCTACATCTGTTACCCAAATTGCAGGGTACTTGTTTTAAAACGTTCAGCAAACTCTGAATATTCAGATACTGTGTGTCACTGAAATGGTAATCTGTAAACTGGTGTACATTGGAGGTGAGAGTGAAAAGCTTATGCACAAGCAGCTTGAAAATACACAGATGAACAGACACGTTAAGGAATCATCACTTGGAACTCAGAACAAGTGGATTACCAAACATGATGAAACACTACCAGATCAGACTCATGCCAGAGGACTAAGAGATAAAAAAAAAATTGGCAGTTAAAAAAACCAAACAGGATGTCTAAAAGTATTGGAAACTTTTCCTAACATTCTTTGCCTTTGATGACATGTTCATAATTTTTTTGCCAGTATCTCTCACTTTTTTTTATCCCCCCAAAGCCTTCAAATCCCTTCACGTGGTGGAATCTGAGGAAAAAAACCCATTGATTTTAATTTTTTTTTGTCTTTTTGGTCAACAGAACTATTTTTAAAATTTCACCCTTTTACCAAAACTACTTGCTTTCACAAGAGCCCTCCTGACACTTCTCCTTTGTATCTCTTCATGATCTCTTGGCTTTTTAATTTTGTACTTTACTACACAGAAAAGCAAGGAGAATTACAATCACCTTGCTCAGCCTTCTTGTAAAAGAGTGTGTCATGATCTCTGATAAGACACTTTTTATAAGAATGCAAAAACATGTTGTTTACCTTATGAAGAAAAATATTACTGTTTTTAACTGAAAATGTTTCAGCCATTCCTCTGGACAGCATGTACTCCCACTACCAAGAATGGGAGGGAAGACTAATAAAACGTGAGTTTAAAACAAAAAATATAAGTAAAACTAAAATCTGGTCCTAGAAAACAAGAATTGTGCAGATGTTGCTTCGAACCTGAAGAATTTTAATAATATTACATTGTATTTATTTTGTGGTTTTTGTAAAACAGAGCCAATAAATCAGGTGGGGTTTTCTTTTAATTTCTATGTGTATAATACTTTGTTCTGCTTAGTAAGAACAATAAATTTTCATTATTGCATGACAATACTTGAAGTTTATAAAGTGATTCCAAGCTGAAAGATGCTTCTTCAATTCAGCTATCTGACTTGGCCTTGCTAGACATAGCTATAATATAATATATAGCATTTCCAGATAAGTCACATTCTTATTGGTACCATAAAGTTTACTAGGGCTACCAGATAAGCAGAAATCCCAGATAAATGTAAATCTTTCAGGTATCTTGGAACAACTTTTCTGGGTAGGAAAATAAAAAAAAGAGAACGTGAAAAAACCCTTTGTGATTAGCTTAGCTGGTTAGAGGATGCTGCTAATAACACCTAGGTCACAGGTTTAATTCCCATACCAGCCATCCACTTAAGGTTGGACTTGATGATCCTTGTGAGGCCGTTCCAACCCAGAATATTTTAAGACTCTGTGCATTGAATAACACAGACCATATACCAGGGGCAAGAGAAATGGGGTAGGAAGCTATTTTATTTCTGTGTGTTTTTTGAGTCCCTGATAGAACTAGAAAATGTAGCTGTTTTGAACTGTCTTCCTAAACCACATCTCTTCTAGAAACAGATTCTTCAAGATGAAGAGATTAAGCTTTACCTCACTGAAGTAGTGAAACTGGTGCTTAAGGCTACAATCAAGTATCAAATGCTACTCTGCACTGAAGATCAGAAATGCCCTGCAAGAAAGATGAAGGATGCAGATATTTACCAGAGGTCAAGAAGCAAAAAGAGGTTTTCAAATATTTTTTAGGTTCTGCCTTTATTATATTGTATTTCTTATGAATTTTGTATAAATAGGAATCATATAAAAACTGGACATTGCATTATTATGCGTACCTGTCTTACACTATATGCCAACACCTACAAAATTCTAAAGCTCTGCCTTTCATCTTTTACCACAAACTTAGGCCAATAAATATTTATACAGACTTGAAAGTTATTTGGTTTTTTGAGCCTCCTGCCGTGCAATCTCATTTTGCAGCTGAATCTTGTAGTGTAAATATTTAACAAATATTCCAAATAAATAAAGTAGTCTAGGAAAATATTGTTTGTATTTCCCAAGAAAAAATTTATTTCCCAAGAAAAAGTGGTCAAGTATAAACAGTAGAATTTTTTTCATCTTCTATATAAAATTTTCACAAATGGTTTCTACTTCTCTACTTATACTTCAAGATAAAAATGTTTCCTATTTTTTCAGATTATATGATTATATTATTATATGATTTCTTTCCCTTATTGTCTTTAGACACAAAAAAATTGCTTATAGCAAAACAGTAATTGGTAGTAAATGCTATATAGTTAAAAGCAAATCATAAAATGCTCAGCTGTAGAATTTTGTAAAATATGCATTTTCATAAAATTCTAGCCTCTGTTCAAGTGTGTAACATGGTTTCATAGTCAAGTGCACTGAAAATATTTCATTACTGTATATTAAAATACTGTTTGAGTATTTCTTCTCTAGAACACTTCAAAACCTATGTTGAGAGTATTTTACAAGAGTAAGGTATCATCATTGACAATTGTTCAATTGCTTCAAGATTAGGGTAAAAAAATAGACTTTGAAAAATCCTATCCAGCCAAGATTATATATATCTGACAAAGTGCAAAACCAAATCTTCTTGTCTTTTCAGTGCACATTAACTAAATCTGAGAGAACTGTACTATTTCTATATAAAATCTGAAGCAAAGTATACAACCATATTTTGTTTACTCCTAATAACTTGTTTGTATGACTACTCATATCAAGAAAACATTAATATTAAAATTTAATACTATGACTATAGTGACAAGCCTTTAGATTTGCAAAAACTACATCTGTTTCATTGAACAGTTCAAATAATGTCAGCACAGTGAAAAAAACAACTGGATACTCAATAGTATTAGAAAATACGCCTTTCTGAAGAGCTTTATTTTCCACAGTCTGCTTTGTTTTTCTAACTGAGAAAGCATATATACACATGCTAAGAGATGTCATAATCTATTTCTGAACAAAAACATTATACTAAATCAGGCCTGAGGTTAGATTGGATCTGTGTTTTACAGACTACTTACATTTTCATTGTTTTATTAAAAAGTAACCTTGAAGGCTGTGAGAATCTGAAGAGCCTGTAAACAATTTTTATTACACACATTAAGTAGTTTGTCAAATCATACATTTGAAATATATGATAATTGCTCACAAAAGGAGAAATTAACGTCCTTTGTAAAGATGGCATTGTAAGTCAGTAGTAGGAGAAAAGGAGTTCATTGTTTTAATTGTATTTTAATTTAAATTTGTATCATTATATGGACAAGAACAAATTCATGACTTCAGCCAAAATACACAAGTAACTCAAACACTACTCCCACGGAACTGTAAAGGATTTAGCTAATTGGCATGTCCATATTAATTTGTCTAGGAGGAAGCTGTACTGTTTTTCATAACTCATTTGGTGTCAAATCTTTCCTGCACACATGCTTGAAAAAGTTTGAGGCACTGTTCAATTGAAAGATGGAAAGCAGATGAACAACTCAGAGACAGAAAAAAGACAGGATTTTCTCTGTGTCTGTGGAAGCTCAAAAAACTCACATTTTGGATAAAAATTTAATGCATGTGTAATTCCGCCATGGCAGATTTGGGTCTCGTAGATCCTCTTTTTCTGGCAGAATCTTGAAAATGCTTGGGTTTAAAAAATGATAACACCATGCTATTTTAAACTACTCCCAGAAGGATAACAGGCTCCTTAGTTGAAAGCTGATATTATGGAATTGATTATTTTTCAGTGTTTCTAGTTGCACAAGATCCTAATCTACCTATGAATGTACAGAGAAAAGAGTGCCTTAATGGATTACTAATTCAAGCTGACGTTCTCAATACTGCTAACAAAGATGAAATGTCAAACCTAAATAATGTATACATTCTGAGGTTTTCTCAACTGAACAATTTATTTTGATTTCTGAATGGACCATCTTCCAGAATAAATCAAAAAATACCACTCCTCAACTGCTCTATGAAAAGAAGACCACTTGCATCAGTAGGAATTAAGCCTAACCTTGATTAAATAATATTATTCCCAGAACAGATATTGCTGACTTGCATCCTTCTTGGATAACTGGGAAGATAATACAAGTTCATTAGGGAGAAAAATCTGTATAATGAAATTACTTACTATTGCTTCCTAACAGGTGTACACTTATCAAGACAGGTGGGCAACAACCCTGCAAAAATCTAATTTGTGCTTTCACTAAGAAAATGAAAAATTTTCATTACTTCTAACATTAATCTGAAGATACAAGTCTCACCATGGCAAACAGATGACTAAGCAGCCACTATTTATCTTAATTAAAGTTCATCTTAATCAAGGTACTGTCTGTGAGATATAATGCTACTTTAGACTAAGATTCTTAGCATAGTTGCATGGTTCCCAGAGGGAACATCTATCAAGATGAATGTAGAACTACAACTTAGTCCTGCTGAAAACTTAAAGAAAGAAAACAAAGCAAAGCAACAATTAACAAAAACAAACACAGCTAGTATCTTATCTGTTGCTTAAATCATTCAAAGAAAAACTATGATACATTGCAAAGTCATTTTTAACTCAGTAATATACACACTTTATATTAAAGATTACTTCTACAGTTATGTAAAGAGAAAACCACCCTTCATTCAGAAAAGTAGGAAGCAAGGTCATACTGGAGGACACTACATTTGACTTCTTTTTGGAAAGCTCTCTTTCAGCTGCTACATTTTGAATCTAAAAATGACCTGGTTTTAACTTCAGAACTTACAAATCCTATACTGAGAAAAAAGTTGTTGGATGATCAGTAGATCCTTTTTAGAAGGATAAAAACCAGCTTAATTTGTTCAAGAAAACTTTCAGAACATCAGCTGCTTATTAAGGTAGTAGAAGACAAAGAAAAATTATTATTTTCTATTTTACCTTCTAAATTAATTTTTTTGCTTCATTCTGGTAATCAAGTTTAACTGTGGTATGGCTGTAAATACACTCTTTTCAATGAGCTGAGTAGCTCAGCCTGTAGAGAAGTGTCCTTGGCTGTACAAACCTACAGCATGTATCTAATATACATTCTTGAGAAACGCTCCTTTGAGTATCTTATCTTTCCAAACTCAGGAAACAATGAAGAGGGGATATCAGAGAAACATTTTTCCTAGGGACAGCAATAGCTAGTAATTCTCCAGTGAAGAGCTCACCAAATAGCCTGATTCTGAAGAGTTAAAATAAAATAAACTGAAGGGACAAGAGCAAGTAAACTTCCACAAAAGTTAAAACTCTAAAAGAAAAAGCAAATAAGATAATCAGCTCAACAGTGTGTATCTGTAAGCACTGGATGTCAACAGAAAGATGATAATCAAAAAGCACCTGCATCTCCAATAGAACAGTCTCAATGGGTTTTAAACTTTTTCATTAATTAAGGACTGCAAATAAACCATAGAACTATTAGAAAAATACGAATAGCATCATTCTCTGCAAAGGTGAAGGTGCAGAAATGAAAAGAAATTGGTAAGAAAAGTGAACAGTACTTTCCATAAATAAACAAATAAAAGGAAAGCAACAGCCTTGAACTTGGGGAAGATTAACATGAAAAGCTAAATTGTGGTTACAGTCTAGAATTTAAAAAAAAAAAAAAATTACAAAAGCAGGCAGACAGATTACTGGTTTGTACACAATTACCCAGGAGGAGATAATTAGTATTCAATCAGAAAAGGAACTTCCTACCAGAAAGCAAGCCCTGGACCTAAGCAATGTTTATAAAAATATTGCTCTGGTACCACAAACATTACTGAAAATGCTGAAACAAAAGGTTACTTAAAGCTGAAAGAAATACAAAGATGGATTAAAACCAACCTGTGCAGCTGCACCTGTTGGAATAAGTGTGAGGTTGTTCTGGATGCTGGCCTGTGATCTCCTGTCATTACTAGAGTCTATGGCTCTCCAATTTCACTGTAATTTGGCCTGGTGCTACAATAGCAAGCAATGAATAATCAGATAAATCAGATCTAAGGTAACCTATTTTCTTTCCAAAACTGCTCGGCTTTGAGCAATGTACACATATGAATTTACATTTAAAGTTCTTATGTTTACTCAGGTTTGGTCCCTGATTTCCAGAAAGCAGCTAACACATGCACAGTACTGATCACTTCATTAATTACAAGAAGTTGCAGTCATCATTCTTATTTCCCATTACACTTCCAGCACAGACCTACTACTGCAGATATAGAAGCAGCCCTATTAATTTCTGAAACAATTATATTCATCTACTGCTTTTTTCTTCTTTATCCTTTTTCTTTCTTTTAGACTTCACAAACACAGCAGTGAAACCAGTGCCTCCCATTGAATTGGCTGCTGTTTTAAAGCTTTAGAAAGACAAGAAAGGAGACCAGCCACTGACTGTTAAGGATGAGAAGACAGAGATCAATACTCATTTCTTAGCACTAGAAAAATTAATACAGGGATTACTTTCTCCTGGGCTCTTATTTAAGAAAGAAAGGAGAAAGACTCAGAGAACTGCATATATCGGGATAAATGTCTATCTTGTTCTGATCTGAGATCACAGCTTTTTTCTGTGGGTCTGCATAGAGAGAGCTATATTTTAAATATCTACAAGGATTCTCATTGCTACTAATTACTACAGAATTAGTTAAACAAAAGGGGCAAAAGGGGTATAATTTTATTATTGATTTAAAAGGCAAACCTCAAATTCACAGAACTCTAACTTGCAACATGAAAGTCATGCCAGTAAATTAATACTGGGACAAATTCTTAGCAAACCTTCTGAGTTAGCTGTGCCAAGGATGAGACTACATAGATATTTTTCTGCCCTTCATTATATATTAAAGAAAACATGGAGTTTTGGCATGTTTAGTTGATTGGCTTATTAGATATATTACCAGGTTTCCCTCTTGAATTCCTAAAGGTTATTGTGTCCAATGAAACTATTGATTCAAAATTGAAATAAATACAATAGTAGCAGCAGTAATTTAAAATTAAGTATTCACTTTAAGCTTAAAAAAACAATTTAAACCAACCAAATAGTTTAACTTTATATTATCACACTAGAGTGAGGAAGTCACTGTGGATGTAGCTCACTAATGTTGATGCTTCAGGAAGCTGACAGCACCTGGATTTGTCATGGGAAATGCAAGGCTTGCTGTTCAACTCTGTGATGCAAGTTTAATTTTTACAGTAGGAAAGAGCTGCTATGGCTATGAGGAAGTATAAATGAAAGCGTTTACAAGTTACATGATTTGTAATTCTTCTAAGGCCACAGTAAATATTGAAATAGAGACAGATTTCAGTCTCTTTGGTGTTGAAGATATTACAGACTAAGCAGTACTACAACAACTTTCCTCACAGAGGAGATCATTTTCTTATTCAATCTGACTCTTACTACCTCATCAGTATCACTGAACTTTCATATGTAGTCCGTTGCCTTGGCAGGGACTCATGAAGAAGTTAAAGACCTAGAATCTAAGCATTTTTTCATGTTTAACATAGGGATTACTATGCATTAATAGCCAATAGCAATATGAATTAGTGTATCAAAAAATAAGAGTTTATCAGGCATAGTCATCAAGTCCAATTCACTTTAGATTCACTTTATCCTGCAGGGAAATTTGCACGGGTTGAACTATTGGTTCATCCTTCATCCTCAGTAGCCTGGATCAGGGGTCATAATCCGGACTGGTGAGTAGGATTTCTAGCCAGTTTCTGTGGTGTTCTGCCAGCATAAAACAGTTTTAAGGCAACAGCACCTAAGCTTCACCTTGTTAGGCAGAGACAGGCAAGTGGAAAAGCATCACCCTATCAATCTCATTGGCTGGGAGTAAAACTGATTTCCTGGATTAATGAGTGGTGGAAGGATCTGGAGTCAGCAATTCTCTGCAAATGGTTTTTGCAATCAATTTCTTTGCTGACTGTAGAACAAAGGTGGTCTGATATATTTAATGCCCTTTGATACACTTACACTTTTATAAGTGCACCTATGCATACGCAAATACACAAACATGCAAGCACACAAAAATTTAAAAGTTCTCAAAAGCCAGGACAGAAAATCTAGTTTTTCTTAAAACTAGATATCTTAAATTTCTTAAAATTTAAATTTAATCATCAAACTATGTGATGTCTTCTAACCTTATTATCTCTCATTAAAACAGAAAACAATCAGGTTTGCATGGCAGTTCTCTATTGAATAAAATAGTGGTTTATGCTTTCATTTCCTTCTCTAATATATTTTAACAGGGAAAGTGTCTTTAGCTCTACATAAGTATTTTTTGCACAATTTTTCCAGCAGCAAAAGAGAGTCATGCAGAGTAGTAAATTCTAACCTTGTCTCTAAGCTCTATCTTTCATTCAGCAGCCATCAACAAATCCTTTAATCTTTGCTCCCACTTTATTTGTATCAAACGCAGTGTTGAAGTTGCTCACAATGCTTACCACAGAAAGGCTTTAATTAGACATCCTCTCTAAGTGCTGGA
Organism: Xenops minutus; assembly: GCA_035221455.1. Taxonomy (NCBI): domain Eukaryota; kingdom Metazoa; phylum Chordata; class Aves; order Passeriformes; family Furnariidae; genus Xenops; species Xenops minutus. Next base: position 36,133,343 of record JAWWEE010000122.1, on the reverse strand, counting down.
ATCAATTTTTTTATTGTATGGAAAAGGTAACATGCCAATCAGTGATCAGAATTTAAAATAAGTGTGGTCAGGCCTTTTCCCAATCTTCAGTTCAAGCAGTGTACAAGTGCTATGGAGAAGCTCTGGCTGGGCTTCAGGTACTTTTCTGTGAAAAGGTGAAACACTTGGTAATGTGCAGCTGGCTAGAAACTGTCAGTCCCAAGAACTAAAAATCATGACTCTGTTTCTACAAAATCAGAAAGGTAAACAGCAAAATGCAAATTTAAACTCAGATCACATCTCTCCTGAGTTTTGAAAGCTCTATTTTTGTACAGATTAGCCTGTCTGTGAACTCCAATGAACATCCTCGCTGCTTTTAGCCCAGTATTACTTCATACTTTTAAACTTTTTTACATGCAACATGTTAAGGCTGAGATGTCTTAAGATCTTAAAAATCTTAAGATTTTTTTGCGACATCCTTTCAGCACTTGGAACAAAATAATTATTTTATCATAAATATTGCTGAAATTTGTGCACTACCTTGCGAAAGTGTATTTATGCTGGTTTTCTAAACTTTATGTAAAAGTATTCCCAAACCTGTTGGAGTCATGACTGCAGTATCACGATGCCCTGAGGAGACAGTTTCATGTCATAGATCTAGACTCAAATACCAGGAAATAAAAATAGCATCCAGGCAGCTGTAACCAAACTCCTGCTACACTGTGTCAAATTTTTACCAGAGATCTGGGCACTGCAGTGGAGTTTCTTAGGATCTTCCTCTTGCATGAGTCACTTCCATAATTTATATTAGTGCTCAAAATACAGAATGGTAGCAATGAATCTGATTAAAGTAAACTGGGAGCTTATAACAGTGAAAAGCAAAGCAAATGCATCAGGAAACAGATCTGACATGCAACTGGGCAAAACCTGAAATCATGTTTTAAACATGTTTTAAAGTTCTATACAAAAATGCTATACCTTGAAAATTCAGCAGAAAATGAGCATGAATTAGTCTATTATTCTAATAAACCTTGGAAAGATTTAATTGAAGTGATGAATAGACATTATTATGAATCATGATGCATTAAAAAAAGGCAATAAAACATAAGCAGATGATAAAAATGCATTCATAGCCAATCTTTTTGAGAGATTATTCAATGTTATGAAAGAGCAGGATAATATTTAAAAGGTTTCTTTTCCTTTAGACATTTCAGGAATATTTAGTATATTTTCTTTCAACTATTTAATCCTGGTTATAATGATTAAATAATGACCTATTTCACCCTAGTTATTAAAATGTATCTAAAATAACTTCTTAGGTAGAGGATATATATAGGTGATTGAATACCCTAGGACTAAAAAAAAAAAAAAAAAAAAAGTGTGTTAAATCAGATAAATTTGAAAAGTCTGTGTTTTGTGCATGGAGTAACAAACCTTTGACCACTGAAAACTACTGCTTAGTGAATAATTATAATCTGTGTTTCTGTCTATTAATTTCATTGAATGTTGTGTTTTCTCCAGGAAGAAAAGGAGAATGGGCTCTTTTTGTTTTCCCCCACTATGTAGACTAGACCTTGCCAAGCAACAGCAATGACACACCAGTGGTAAAGCCAAGAGGATATCTTCTCTGATAGCCAAACTTCACCAGCTCAAGAAAAGACAGTGTAGATTACCTTTAAAGCTTCTAATCTTTCAATTTAAATGTGGTCAAAGTTGTTCAAAACCGGAATCACTATTTAGACTATTATCTTTTGGAAGCAGAGAGCAGGGTAACCTGCATGGTTCAAAGTATTTTGAAAAGGTTAAAATATCAATTCTTAATTTAAATCATGTGACCATTAAAAAAAAGCTTTAAAAGTCAGAAAACTTTATTTAATTTAGTCTGATTATAGTTTACTAATTATCTATCAATGTTTTCTTGTATGATTTGAGTACATAAGTATGCCCCAAGAATTGCTTGGAGCATTGCCCTTTTACAACATGAATAAAATAAGAGTCTGTCTCAGGGATTTACAATAAATGTCTTAATGTGTATATCAAAACATAGAACAATATGTCTAGTTCTTTCAAGTTAAAATTGTGTAGACCAGTAAGGAACTCTATTATAATCAGAGGTATCACTGGACTATGAAATCCAAAAAACAACCGGTAGGTAGTAAAAAACTCCATTTGCTGCAGATATTGATCCATTCTACACATATCAGGTCCACTCTAATGTTGCTGCTTTGCCAATAGAAGGCCCAGACTGGCAGAAGATGGAACTGCTGGAAACTTTCCACTTTTAGAGTTGGACAAAGAGCAAAAGTGCCATGTCAGTCTAGATCACAGGAAGCAGATACAACAAAGTAAACAAACATGGTTTAAAATACACCCATGGCCAGGGGAAACAAGAGATCAGAACCCTAATCATTCTTTTATCAAACCCATATCCCTGCTGATTCTATTGTAAATTGAATAAACAATAAAATAAAGCCCTCTGTATTCTATTTACAATTTTGAAGTCTTATTGAAAGCTTATTTTGTTTGTTTGTTTTTATTTTTAGAAAAGTATATATTTTAAGATGTAATTGTTGTAAATTGATAAGTTAGCCTATGTAAAATATAAAGTTGATTTTAATAGCAAGAAAAAAGCAGAAAAGTAAGAAGAGTGGAGAAGAAAGGACCCATAAGTTTAAAAGACATTTGTAACTTGAGGACAGTGAAAAGACCCACTTCAAGGATATTGACTTTACTCAGTATACTGTTCTGGCAACATAAAAATGACAACTGCGTATTTACCAATTTATTTCCTACTGAAAAAAGCACCATCCTTAGCTTTCAGACTCAATCTGCCTTAGACTGTTCATAGAACTGTTTCTGTCTGCTCATCCATTTCCTACACCTTCATCCCATAAATTCTGATATTTGGTTCATTTCAATCAATTTTGAAAGAAGGCAACAGGAGGACACAAGTTGTTGCAATATATTTCATAATGGGGTAGAGCAGGCTTGGGTTTGAGTTTACCAGAAGGCATGTGATTTGAGTTCAATATCTTTTCTATTCTCTTGACATTTTAGTTAGCCAGTCATAAAATGCACATCTAATTTGACTATGTGTATTTCAAAGCTAAATGCAGCATTCACTGCCATTTACCATGACAGTACTTGAGGAATGAGAGAAATATCTGAGGATACAATAACAACATTAAAAGAAGCTGGAGAGATCTGGAAAAGTAATGTTATGGGATGAGGAGTGTTTTGTGAGAGATGTTTGCCACAGTAGACATAAATAGATATGAAGTATCAAAAACCTGGTTTAAACAGAATACTGCACAGGCTGATGGCACCAGTACAGCATCTACATCAGCTTCCCTTCAGAATTTTTTCCAGCTCACCTTAATATAGGAGAATTTATGTCTTTGACAAAAAAAAACAAAAAACAGGAGAAATATTGGTTTCCTCTAAAATCTACCATATATTTAGCTGATTCTGAAAAAGTATTGCCTACAAATTAGTTATCCTCCACCTTTGATTTTCTTCAGGCTTGACATTCTTTACCCACACCCAGTAACACAAGACTAGAAGTAAGCTTTTCGTATGCTTGTCAAGAAAAGCAGTTTGCTGTGAAGTTCCCATCTTCTGTCTAACCCTAGAATGGCACATCTGCCATTTAAAGATATTTCCTCCCATTTGTGCCACAATGTAATCAGGTTGTAATCCAGAACTAAACATAGTCACTACAGCTTGTCCTTAAGGGACGGATGCCTAGTAGAGATGTTTTGCACAAGTATGACAAAGAAATCCATTTTCTGATAAAAACTCAATGCATCTGAAGGTCTCCAGCAATAACTGTAACTCACATAACATTATATAATGAAAATTCCCTGCAACACCCTCTTTGAAAACAGGAAACTTTACATACTTATCTCTTCCTTCTTTGCCCCTGTACATGTTCACAGCTTTCAAAGCTAATTGTACACTAATATATTTAATGTGCTCAGGAGCATTCTCAGGCACTGAAGCTATCTTGGCACTAAATGGCTTTGCCTGTAAACTCTCCTATTATTTAAGAGGTGGTGATTATTTCCAAACTGCTCTTTGGAAGCAGCCCCTGTCAATGCACATTCTCAAATGGCATCTGAGAACCATCTGCAAGCCTGTGGATCAAAACAGAGGCAAGACTGTTCCAACAATTTATCAACATGACAATCATGTTCCAGTGCCTGGAACATTTCAGTGTTTAATTTCCTCTTGTTTACGTGGCCTAAATTTTAAACAGCCTGGCTCAGGTCCACATTCTTCTACAAAGACAAGTTTTATTCCAAAGATGTTATGTTCAACAATTAAACAAATACCTTGAGAAATACTTTAAATAAACTTGAGGATGGCAGAAATGTCACAAAACAATTTAAGTAAAAATCAGTATACAATGGAGAAATCTTTATGTTGTTCTTTAATTTTCTTGTATTGCCTTAGACTTATGCTCTATAATTTCCTGAGAATTAATTTCTTTAACTAGAGCCCTCCACTGTAGGCCTCATCTGATACCATACTGATGGTATTGTGCTGTTTAACTCTCTTTATATGGCACCACAGGACAAATAGCTGTCATGGTAAGAGTTGTCTTCCATGCTTCCCTGTACCATTTCATAATGAAAAACTACCATATAGAACATCTCTACTGTGAGTGGAAAGGATGGCAAACACAGTCTTTTACAGAATAATTATATGAAACAACAGAACACATATAAGAAAATATACAGCAGCGTTTGAAAATAGGAATTTTTAAAATAGCGACACATAAGAGGCTGCAAGACATTACTTTCATTATAGAATCTTATTGACAAATAACTACTCTTGAACACACTGTTGTTACCAAGTAATTTCAAGACTAAACACTGTACTGACAAGTGCCATTTTAACTTTTATAATTCAGTAGAGAAAGTTTAGAAAATGAATAGTATAATTATTAAATGTGATTTTCCTATAGTTAGTCGGTGTGCTAGTTTTAGAAAGTTGGAACATCAAAGAGGTAGCAAGCGTTGAAAATTGTGCAGGACCTCAACTAGATCTTTTGATAATGAAGAAACTGATTCCCCATTCAATAGGAAAAAATCCCCAAAACAACAACAACAAAAAATGATAGTTTATGTGTTTTCTCCACTGTGATTAGGAAAACAAAGCAAAGTAAAAATGATAATGATTCACTATTCCATGTGAAAATATTGGTCTGAGGGTTTCAGAAAGCTGAAATTTCAAATTATTTTTAAATTAGTAATAGTAATTATTATAAACACAAAATACTTTTATCCTAAAAAATAAAAAGGTCCATTTTCTAAAGAGGAAAATGGTCAAGATCTAGAGTAAAAAATTAATTGCAGCAATGTTATATTTTTCAGTAAAAACCTGATTTATCAAAAACTTTCAGATTCTAAGTTATCAATATTGTTAATATATCAATGGAGTAGCAAAATAAAAATAAAGATTTGGAAAAAATGTTTATTTTTTATATAATATAATATAATAAATAATGCAAAAAAAATTAAATAGATGATTGCAACCATGAGTGCAAAACTGCAAAAGAATAAAACATGCAACAAAAGTGCACAGTGCTTACAAATATGCTACTTATATCTCTCATAATTACTAATATTCTAATAACAGTGATATCATATACACAATATTAATCAAATTTTCTAGATAATGATATAGGAATATATTCTACTTAGGAAAGAGTATACTCCAGTAGGACACTTCTAACAGTAGTTAGTCTCATCACAGTTCCCAAATGCACAGCCTTTTATATCTTTATTGCTACTGATATTGGCTAACCTCAGTACAAATTCATTATACAAACACTTTTTTTTCCTAGGAAACTGATATTCACCTCAAAGTGCAAAACCTATTCCTTCCCACTCAGGGTGTGGAAGAATTCTTACCTGAAATCAATTCAATTCATTCAGTGTGCAGAGTGGGATAATCTGCTTTTTCATGATTTTGACAATGTCTATATCAACCTTTTTGGCTTAACCAATCTTGTCACTGATTTAAGATAAGATTTCCTAGGAGGGATCTTATATCTGCATCATCTTGTATTGCTTGAACTTTAGAAAAAATAATATAGATTTCCCTTTCTGTTATGTACAATGCAAGGCATAAACCAGATCAGAGGTTTTCTTGGCTTGCACCATTTTTTTTTAAGAGCAAACCACATTATGTAGTACAGTTCTTTGTTATAAATCATATTAACCACTAGGCCATAGATATGGAATACTGGATCTGAGCGCTTCTACTTACTTTGGTGTAGAATAATATATCACATAAGGGCAAAACATGAAACACTTTTCATTACCAAAAAACCCCACCTCAAACCCCAAAATTAAAGTTAGGTTTGAAAACCTGTAGATGATCCTATGCCTTCACATCTGTTAATGCAATGTCTTGGATGATAGTCATGATCACAGCTTAACATAACATATAAACTCCTTCTAGGAGACCTTTGTTAACATTGCACTTAGTGTCTACTTCTTGCTATCTAATAAATGGGAAAAAGAAAAAAACCCAAACACAAAGGCAAGAGAAGTATAAAAGAATATATTATATTTGATGTAGTATAATATAATTTACATAGATATAGAAGGAAGAGAAAATCAATTATTTTAAATGTATTTGAATCTGCTAAAACATAATTTCAAGATAACTATGAAGTATACATTACAGAACCAGACTCCTGGCCCACAGCCTGCTCCCCAAAAAATCAACCAAAAAACCAAACATGATTGGAGTCATCAAATTTTAACCTGTTAAAGTATTGATGCCTAAAAATCCTGCAAAAGACTCTCAAAACAATATTAGTGGAGATAGATAAAAGGAGTCCTTTATTGGAAGCTTCTAGGTGCGTGCCAAAGGTATGTGCACATGCGCTAACCAAATGTTACAGTTTTTATAACTTTCAATAATTAACATATGTGAAATCTACAGCCAAACTGTGCTACCAATTTCCCCTGGCACCCACACTCAGAACTCCTCAGAACTGCCTCCTGGAGCCCCTCCAAGGGTTCTGAGCTTAATCTCTTGTTTTGACTACAAGCTATATTATTGTCTCAGTTGGAGTCCTTACAGGTGTTTTTTAAAAGAGCATGTCCCTGGTAAATGCGTGTGAAAGTGCTCACTGATTTCTAAATACCCCCTAAAACGTGAGAAACTTAGAAGAACTTATATAACCCTATAAAAATCTACAAAATACACATTAAAATCCTTAGGCATCAGTATTAAAACACATTTTTCATATAGGCACTTTTTGTACTGTGCTTTCATTTGGCTCCAAGACAAAAAACCTAAAATGGAACAGTGTCAAAATATGCAGCCTACATAAAAACTTTGAGATTTTTGTTTCCCATGCTCTATTTTGTTTCTTTTTGTTAATGTGATCTGAGTCCACAACAGATTTCAGAAGCATTGATGAAGAAAAACTGAAATTCTATACCCATAGTACATTTCCACTATAACAAATTTATACCTTCATGGTTAAACCTTTCATCAAATATGTTTCAGATTGTTTCTAGCAATTTTCAAGTAAGATGCTACTCTGCAACCATTTTATATACACCTGTTCCATGAGATTTGGAGATACATCTGCTTTCCTTATTGACAATAAACTAGCTATTACTACAGCTCACAATGCAGAGATTCTATTCTACCTATCACCTCATAAATGGAATCATCAACCAAGTTCTGATTGCAGAATCTGTTACCACTAGCAATATTGATAGATCTAACTGTAAGACAGCATTAACTTCAGATCCTTGTTGAATTTGATTAGTGAGAAAATACCTGCAGATCTGAAATCTGAGGGAAAAAAAAAATGTAACAAGATCATTCGATTTTCCTCACATACTACTGAAATAGAACATCTTAATAGACAAAATTCATGTTACTGCAAGTACACACAGAATTCCAAGGCTAACATAAAAAAAAATTAATAGAATTAAATTTGAACTCCTAATTACTAAACTAGACATTGTATGTATGCTTTTTGTTATAAAATTTTACAGCAGTTTTTACATTCTAGCAAAGTAGAACAAGGTGTATAGAAGTGTAAGTTAATGAAAATCCTTCAGAAATTAATGTTTCAGTGATCTCTTTACTGTGAAGCCCCCTTGACACCAGCTCAGATTTCCTTTTCACAAGTATAAATACTGGAAGTCTGAGTTTACCACATCTACCAAGCACAATCTGACATGTCGCCATTGATTTTGAAATGTCATATCAAAGCATCTCCTCTAGTGTAATATGAGATTTACAGAATCCACAGTTCTGCAGTAAGAGTTATGCCATTAAACCAGCTGAAAAATAGTAAGGCAGTCCGTATCGAGAGTTTTTTACCATCTTTGAATGTCTTAAACATCTTAACAAGAGTTTGAAGCCAATAATTAGTTATTTCAAAAGAAGTCATAAACATACATCTGCTCCTGAAACAGCATGGTCAAGAGAATCCCAAATTACCCTTACATGACTATACCCTTGAAATGCTTTATAGACATAAGGTTAAAAATGCACTAGTATGACTTTCAGAGCACTGACTGGTATTTTCCTGTTGTGCTGTATTAAGGAAGGTTCCCTCTCTGGCCATCCAGGAGCCACTCCAACAGTCATCTTCCACCACCTGAGCTGGGACCACGGTCCCTTCACAGCTACACACACCACATACTCAAACAGTCAGACCATGTTTCCTTACTGCTCAACCCCAGGTTTCCCATAGCAGAGTCTCAGAAAAACAGATCTTTCAGCTAATTTAATCTTGGTGCTCTGTTCTACACTTGAGTGAGCTCACCTGGAATATTGTGTGCAGTTTTGAGTGCTACAGTATAAGATATTAAGCTTTTAGAGAGTGCCCAAAGGAGGGCAATGAAAATGGTGAAGGACCTTGAGGGGAAGCTGTATGAGGAGCAGCTGAGGACATTTGGTGTGTTCACCTTGAAGGAGACTGAGGGGAGAGCTCATTGTAGTCCAAAACTTCCTCATGAGGGAAAAAAGAGTGATAGGCACTGATTTCTGTGGTGACCAGTGATAAGGAAATGGCCTGATGTTGTGTCAGGAGAGGTTTAGGTTGAATATTAGGAAAAGGTTCTTCACCCAGAGGATGATCAGACACTGGAACAGGCTCCCCAGGGAAGTGGTCACAGCACCAAGCCTGACAGAGTTCAAGAAGTATTTGGATGATACTCTCAGGCACATGGTGTGACTCTTGGGGATGGTCCTGTGCAGGGCTAAGGATCGGACTCAACGATCCTTGTGAGTCCCTTCCAACTCATAATATTCTGTGATTCTGCAAGACTAAGGCAGAGTATAATCACTAAGTACATTTACAGAAAAACAGAAAAAACCTGTACAACTTACAAGTTTCACTGGCATATGGGTATGCTACCATAAGGCACAAGTTTCAAGAAATTTACAGTTTGTCATATACATACAGTTTACACATGTGCTTGAGCCTAAGCTCAGACTACCCTAACACTCAATGTCTATATTTTCAGCCTCAACCAACAGATATCACTGAGGCCAGAAGACTAGAGTAGTTCCAAAACCAACTGGACAAACAGGTGAGGCACAGTCACTAAAAGAGAGAAACTACCTTTGGTTCAATAATAGTTGAGCTACAAATCACTGGATGTTGGGAGAGTAATTTATTGCAATATCATTATGTGCTTGTTTTGATCCTACACACTCCCTAGGCACCTTCTATTAGCCAAAGGATACAGGCTAGGTAATGATTTGTCTGACTTAGAACTGTTGATTTTACAGTTCTTATTTTTTGAGGTCGGCTTTCTGAAAGCTCAGCTGTAAGCCAAGTCCTTACAGACTATGTATGATATCTTTTGAATAGAAACTGTTCCAGTAAGTATAATCTTGAAGCAGAAACTCCACATAACTTTCCTCACTTTCAGAATTTAAAGCATTTACAGCACATGTTCATTGTTCAACCGTACTTTTGATTCCATAAGTATTAATAGAAAACTTTAGAGAGTGTTTTCTCATGAGATTGGAAGTGCTATCTAATGCCCAGGCCATAGACATGACAATGTTAAGAAGGTGGGAAACTTATTCAGTCTAAGAGTTGCTCTTTGATGTCACTTTAGCTTTTGCATAGAGAACCTAACATTGGCTATAACTATAGGTAAGAAAAGCATTCCTTATTCTGTTTTACATAAATTATTTAGAGAGAAACAGCCTAAGAATTCAAATGCCAGTAGCTTAAGATAACAAAGCTGTATATTTAACATGCTCTAGCTAGATGCTGAAAGCTACAGAGAACGATATAATCAAACTCTTAGGAGCAACTGGAAGAATTTACTGAAGGAATCATTGAGATTCCTTCAGACATGGCAAGAAACCATGGCAAGAGTATGTTCCATAGTGTCAGAGATATAACGCATGGGGTGGGGGGCAGGGAGAAGAAAGACTGAACACCAAACCAAATATACAAGAGTAGAAATTTGACAGCATAAACATATAACAAAATGTTATAGCAAGGTTCTACAGTCAATGCAGAAAAGCTCCAGAAGATTATTGGTATTACAGTAAATGCAGTTTGTAAAATGGTTGGATGTGATCTCGAATGTCTTTTCAACCTAGATGATTCTGTGTTTCTATGAAAAACTATTAAACAACAAATAGAGAAAAAGAACCATTTACCTACATATGCAGAAATCATCCATGATATGTGACAGCACCAAGACCTCTCCACCAGAATGTTCAAGAAAAACAAACAAAAATCCCAAACATGTTCACTTCGCATTCTAATACTGAAGTTATATTTCACAATTTTTCATCACGTCCTTTCAGAATATATTTTTTGAGGACATAAATCTTTTTTCCCCCTCTCTTCTTGCCATGCAAAGCTACTTAAGCATATTTCACTGAAATTGACAAAAATCCTGTAGGGAAGGAAATGACACTTTCTGTCAGTTCCTGAACACTGCATAAGGTAAATATCATTAGTGAGACTGTGGAGAGAAATGCTGCATGCAGTGGAGGTATCTTTCAGAAAAATAAAATTGAATGTCATATTTATTAATACAATCATGTCACTTGAAGAGGAAGAAATGCACTAAATTGTTGAGTTTTCAAGAAGTGTTAAGCTCTGTTTTACTAAAGCATTAAATCCCCCCACAGTTTCAGCTAGTTCAGACAGGCTGGCACATATAACAATCTCACTGTGCTCCCTGCACTAATGTCTTGGTCACAGATTTTTGATTGTTTCACCTGACATTTTGAATAAACTTTCTACTGAAGTGTTTCTTTTTTAAAAAGAGGAAATGCAGACATTGACTTGATGGAAATGTCAGAGTTTATATAAAAACTCACTGCATGTGTTTGCTCTTGACCTGTAGCAGGGGCACCACACAGGTTTGCAGCTTGTAAATCTGCTTGGTGGAGTAAAAGGCAGATGCTACATTGCACATTTTAGACAAACACAAGACAAACACACATACTTGAGTACAGATGATCAAAAGGAAGCAGCAGTTAGAAAGTAAGCATATACACCAAAACCATACTGTAACATTAGGCTCCTGAAGTGACATGCATTGGAACTTGTGTCAGAAACATAACACGAACGAGTTTAAAGCAGAACACAACAGGAATGAACTCAGAGGAAACAGATCCAGGCAGCAGTGTGCTGTAGTCTGATCTCAGCTAAACCAAGTTCAAGACAGAATAGCTGTGTTGACTAATTTTTCTCTAGATTCCCACAAAATTGTCATGTCTCAGTCACCCTGCATTGGACTCACACAGTTGATTCTTGTGTCACACTCATGTATAGAACAATGTGTATGGACCCTCTTTTTACTTCATAATTCTGCATATTTGTCACAGTTTAACCGCAATCAGCAACTAAGGATCATGCAGCCTCTCACTCACTCCCCCACCTACTACATCCCAGTGGGATGGAGAGGAGCATCAGAAAGAAGACCTCATGGGAAGGGATAAGAACAATTGCATATAATTAGGAGAAATGTAAAATATAATAATAATGATGATGATTAAAAAGAGGTAAATAAAACCTGAGAAGAACAAGTGATGCACAATAAAATTGCTCACCACCCACCACTCAGCCTATCCCCACCAGTGATCACTTCTTTCTGGCCAATTCCCCCCAGTTTATGTACTGACCATGACATTCTGTGATATGGAATATCCCTTTGGCCAGTTCAGCTCAGCTGTCCCAGCCATGCTCCCTCCCAGTGAACAGTGCACTTGTTCACTGGCAGAGCATGAGACACTGAAGAGTCCCTGACTCAGAGTAAGTGCTACTTAACAACAATCAATCTGTGTTATCAATGTTATCCTCACACTGAATCAAAAAAAAAAAAAAAATAGCACCATACCAGCTACTAAGAAGAAAATTATCTCAAGGCATAAAGTCTGCTCTGCTCTCCAGACCAGTTATTTCTGAGACCTGGGATTTTCATAGAAATAAGGGGAATAAATATTATTGAAATATTAAAAACCAAAAATCTCAAACTGGCATACCTGAATACCTAAAATACCCCTATAACAATAAAATAATAATCAATGCAAATTTTTAAGGAAATCAGGGAAAAAAATCTCCAGATTTACTATGGAATATTCTCCTTAATTTATGTACTCGTCAGATGCACTTGCTATGAGGTTAACATACAGGTATATTTTTGAGTGTGGATGCTACACTTTCACATTATTTTTACTCTGTCCTTGTCTTTTTGGTGTGTTTTTCACTAATAACTTTTTTCAGAAGTCACAAGGAAACAGCTTTATCAAACATTTCCCTAATCCCTCTTTCTTACACTCTAAGAATCACTAGGAAATTGTTTTATGTATGACATAGCTCTAGTTCATCTTTACATGTTGGGGAGTGGGCATTAGCTACTGAACTGTACAGTTCTAACTGTACAGAGCATTCAACACTAACATTAAAATGAAGTTATATGGCTCACTTTTTTCAGTAAATTTAGTATAAATCTGTAACAATAACATTCCTAAGACACTAGAATGGAATAGAGATGGGGAGCAGGGCATTTACACTGAATAAAATTATTCAAACAAAATTCAAGTAACCCTCAGATGTTATTACTGTTCTTTCAAAAAATGCTAATGACTATTCAGGATCTCTAAATTATCAGGGTCTAAGTACATCATTCATTTCTTGCTCCCAATGAGATAACATACTGAAATAATAGTTTTCCTTGGAGTTTTTCATCAAAGAGCCAACTGTGGCCAGTGTGAATGGATGACAGTATTCAGTGAAATGTTACTACTTAAGGGACTTAGTAACTTTCTCCTTTTGTCTATATTTTATTTTGATACAGGAAGCAAAAACAAAGGGATTATATATTTAAAGAAATAGAAAGACAACCTTCAGATATACTGAGTTGGAAGGTCCCTAACAAAACCTAGTGGAATTCATTTGTGCTTTCAATTTCACCAGAATGCAATGTAAACAACCATAGGAACCACACAGCCAACTTTTAAATTAAATCTTACAATGAATAATTTATATTTTCAAGCAAGGATTAGAAGTTTCATTCAATTGCAGAGTTTCAGGGGTGCCTTTAATAATTTACATGCTTTCCAAAGGTGAATAAAATGCCCTCCTGAACAAATATCAAAACAATCCAAATATTTTCTTTGTTAAAGCCACACTGTGACTGACAAAAGAAAGGGCCACTGTTGTAAAGTTGAATGCATTGTGGGAGATAGGCAGGGGAACTAAACAATCTTCAAAGTAGAAGTGTCTGTATGCAATTTCTACACTCATCAAAGGGAATATGGAAAAATAAAACACATCTTCAGCAGCAAAATCTGCATATAATTTTTGCCCTTTACTTAAAATTTTGGAATTCTAAAGTACATTTTTTTGTGTGTGTGCAGAAGACCACATTGTTCCCTCACAGCAATTGAAAAAGAACTCCAGGTCAAATGTTCCCAGTATTACCACAGCTGCCTCTGACCTTGCAGAAAAATGTCAAATATAAAAGATAAAGTCTGCAAAGCACTATCATCTGGCTACAAGGAGCACACACTGAATTTAGGTGACCAATTTAAACTATAGCTGCCTCATTGGAGTTTTTGTAGGTAAACTAGCTGCCTTTGCTGTAATTCACACTTTCTGCTCTTTCCAATCCTAATAAATATTCTTGCACTATCTTTACCCTGAACATGTGTATTGTTGCCTTAAGGAAGGGGGACAAACTTTCCAAGACAACTTTATGTGGGTAAAGTAGAGAAGAGTTCTTTTACTTATAGGGTTTTGGGGTACAGAATAT
>JAWWEE010000122.1:35944731-36118979 GCA_035221455.1 Xenops minutus | reverse complement strand
AGCTAGCACAGGGTTAGAGGTTGCTAGCTACTCTATATGTGAGAAACTACCTAGAAGTATAAAAATCTACAAATTCAGCAAAACCCTAAAGCACCAGTATCCTGCAAAAAAGGGCAAGGAATACTGTGCTTGATGAAACAGAGTCCAGTAGTCTGGAGAGCTCAGGGCAGTCACAGAAAAAGTGATCTATATCTTAAACACTCAGACACCATTAAGGTATAATTTAATGCAAGACAAACATTCTCTGCTGTGGACTTAGTTCATAAATTAATTACACATTATGCATTGATTTTCACTTCCATATGAAGAAACAGGACAGAAAATGGATGCTTTCTTGAAGCAGAATAACACAATTGCTAAACCATTTGCAAGAAAATATTCTGGACCAGACAATTCTTTGCAATTTTGGTAACCAGCATGACAGATTTAAGAACAGTCAACATTCTTAATTTATACTTACTGTAATACTGATACTAGTCAGATCTCACATATATTGTCTGAAGCAGTACATGAATAAAAGGTATTCTTCAACCAAATTACGTAGTTTATCACAGACCTATTGTAACAGAAAAAAATATGTTCAAGGAAAAAAATAATTAGAAATCAGATGACAGTAAAGATCAAAGTGACTCAAGACCAAATCCATCCAAAGGAAAACTGCTGGCAATATTTTTTAGACTAAATGGTAGTCATCTCCAATTTGAATCTTAACCAACAAGATGAATGAAGTAGAATTTTATAAATGCAGAAATTAAAGGTGAAAAACTTAATATACCCAGGACAGCACCAGTAAATGAATACAAATCTACTGTGTCTGAGTTTGGTTCTTCATAGGCAACTCCCCGAACTAAGAGACCCAGCTATGAAGAAGAAATCCTCAACAAGAAAACTCAGGCATAAAGACACCCTCTTTCAGAGAAGTAACTGGCTGAAAGCTGTCTGCTGCATTTTCACTACTGGGGGGAACAATCTTCAAATTCTGAATGCAACACTTCAGAGAAAAGTTTTTGAGGATAGTTCAATAGTGTGATGGAACACCAAGTCCAGCAGAAAAGACATCTGTATGGCTTTTAAGGACCATGCTTGATCTTTCTAGAGTTCAAATTCATCAGTATACCTCCTGATAATTAACTTGGAAGAGTTTGTTCTTAGGCTGGGATGGGGAGGGGAAAGAGAGAGAAGATTTTTACACTTATTTTATTGCCTGTAGACAGATATACAATATTAATTTGGCCAAAGAATTAAGGCTACAGTCTTACTAATTTTTTACTGTCTTTCAGTTTTTCTTGACTTTTTCGAACAAGATTTCAGAAGAATATTTGCAAATTTAACTGCCAAAGTCTTAGTGAACTAAGTTATTCTGAAATGCTGTAAGCACCTACAATTTTGCTTAGACATCTAAATAGTCTTAGGATTGAGTATTGCTGTATACTGAAGAACTTTGTTTCCACTCATTTATCAAGGTCTAAAAAGCCTTACAATAAACAGAAATAAAACTTAATTCTCATATTCCCAACAGATCGCTTTGCCTCAGCCCGAAAAAGATGAACCAGCATAAGGAGAACTGATGAAGATGCTTTACATGTGAAGATCAGGAAAACAAAAATTCTGCAGAGTCTGTACCCACAGAGTGACGCAGGAAAACCAGGAAATTCCAGACATCTCCACGTCAAGGTGTTTAATAATGATTGGTAGGTGGAGGGGTTTTACCACTTTATAATGGCCACTTTCCTTGCTTCGACTTCAATTTTTCCAGTTTTACTGACGTGTCCTTTAAAACTTCTGCCATAAAAACAATAATTTTTAAGGCAAAAAGGTGTCTGCACAAATGGTAAGGTGATAAATTATAGGAGGATCAAAAATTTCAGTTATACACAGAAAGAAAAAAATCCTACACAGAAGAACTGTTAGACATTTCATTTTGTACAAGTGTATGCAGCTTGCAGTCTTCCTCACACAAGAATACATCCTTCTCTTTTTTTTTTTTCAAAAAGAGGTCTTTTTTCCTTAATTCAGTATATTATGGATCAACCTACACTGCTCTGCCCATCCTATTTTGTGATAAGGAACAAGCAGATAGCTGTATTTTTCTATGCTATTCCTTTTCCATCTCATTTCAAGCCAACAGTGCATAGTTACTGCAAGTTTTTATGATGATACCATAAATAATACTTTACCATTTTTATTCAGACAAACATAGTTAGTGGGTTTATTGATTACACAAGTTGTAATATGTCACTATCAGCTGCAATTTCTAAGATTCGGTAAAGGGTATCCACTACTATTCCTAATACCTTGAAGCTGTTGTGATTTGGTAGAACACCATTTAAGCCAACAAAGCAATAATAATTTATCTCCTGAGATAGTAAATATTATCTATGGGAAAAAACCCACATCAACTCTTTTGTTTTTTGGTTTGGTTTTGTTTGGTTTTTTTGGCTTTTTAATTTCAATTTGGGTAGCAGAACCCATTGTATCTTAATTGTATCATAATCTCCCCATGGTAGTGTTTCTGGCTGACAAGGATTCTTAAAACAGAAATATTTTGTGAGAACAGTGAGATTACAGAGGTTTTCAAGTGAATGAGAAGGATCAAGCAGTTTTCAGAAGTAATATATTAATTGGTGTAAAAATTATAGATGTGAGTAGTCAGACTGAGGCAAGACAAATTACTTAATATGCTTTCAGAATCCTCTGCTACGTGGTCAGTACCAGCACCAAGACTTACAATAATTTCATTGTGGAAAAATCTGACTGCTGTCTTGAAAATGGCAAAACAGGAGGCAGATCAAGCTGAAATGCTTCCAGCCAGTACAAAATTGTGTTGAAAAACCTTATTAAGCCTATCCTACTGAACTACAATTATTTTGAGCAGTCAGTCTCCTGTCTGGATCATTTCCAGCTCAATATATATGGGATTAATTTAAATAAAAAGTTCTTGTTTCTCAAGGGAAAGTATACCTGTTTCAAGTTATAAGAATTTCATTATTATTTCAATAGAATACCATCATCAGCTTTCTTAAAGACTGTATTATATATACACACTCTTAAATAAATTGGAAAAGAAAACCTGTCTCTGCAAAAATCATTCACCCCAGGTAAAGCTACAGAAAAATGGAGAAGATAAAATATCCTCTCAAGAATATTCTCACTGAGTGATTGTTCAGCTTTTCTTCCAGCTTTGAACTGTGGACAAGCACAGGCAAGGGTGCTGTGGAACAACCCATACATTCTCTCAGGTTAAAAGACAGCCTGACCTCTAACACAAACTCTGCAAATTCACCATATTTATTAAATGGTGATAGCAAATAGAGATTTTCTAATTTATGTTTGTATATGTAATGTCATTTCTATTTTAAAAATATTTTTCTGATCCAAAAGGGGAAAAAAAGATACACACCAGGATCCATTTATCAGATTTTATCTAATGGGTACACATGAAAAACTGCTCACAGACAAATTACAACCAATAAATTAAAGAAACCTGTAAATTAATCATTGTGAGTTACAAGCAAATGTTACATCATTCAAGTTGATGAAGGTTATTATACATAAATCCTTATGCCACAAGGACAGAGAAGGCATTTATTCTGTAACTGGACAAGTTCCAAGCATGCACATCTGAGAATTTGCAACAGAGGGGAAATAGCAGCACTGAACATTTCTCCATTTGTGAAGAACTCACAACAAAGCAGGAAACAAGTGGTAATCAAGCACTCGTTTGCCTCACATTTACCAAGGAAGAGGATACTAGTGACCTCCCATTGCTTGAAACCATTCTCTTCCTTTCATGCTGCATTTCTTTTGTTTAACTTATTTTCAGGAGACTAATGAAAATTAAGGTGAATATTGTATGCATGAATGTACAAGGAGATAATAGAGTACATGAAATTGCAGAAGAGGATACAAAGGAAAGTATTAAGAACAGATACTGCTTTGCAATGCCCAAGCATATTGGCAGCTGTAACCAAGTTCTGTAACATATTACTGCAGGTATCCTGGCTGTGTTACAGCTAATTGTCCTAACATACAGTAAAGCCATGGCATTTCTAGCAAACAGAGCATGAGTAAAGCATAACCAAAGTTCAATACCTGATGTAGTTATCACTTACTCCTCCAAAATCAGTAAAGTCAGATGAGAGGCAAGATCCTGGCAGTGTGGCCAGCAGGACTAAGGAAGTGATAATAGAATCTTTTAGGTTGGAAAAGACCGCCAAGATCATCAGCTCCAATTTTTAACTCAGCACTACCAACTCCATCACTAAACCATGTCTCTAAGGACCACATCTACACATCTTTTAAACACCTCCAAGGATGGTGACTCAACCACTTCCCCAGGAAACCTGTTCCAATGTTTGGTACATGTGTGTTTAAGCAGTATAACAGGTCATTGACCACTTCCCTTTGGATTATGGAGGCTTCATTCTCCTGCCTGTCACTGTCTTCCAGCTCATGGGCTGAGTGCCTCAAGAACAACTGATCTGACTATTAAAGACTGAGAAAACAACAGCTTTAAATACCTGAACATTTTCCTCAACTGCTGCCAGTGTATTTTCCCCTGCATCCAATAAAGGATCGAGATTCTTCTTAGTCTTCCTTCTGTAGCTCATGAAATTAGAAAAGTAATTTTAATTGTCTTTTATGGAAGTAGCCAGATTAAGTTCTAGTTGGGCTTTGGCCCTTCTGATTTATTCCTTGCATAACCTCATGATTCCCTTTTTCCAAAGAACATAAACACTTTTTTTCCTGAGTTCCAGCTAAACCTGTCTGTTCAGTCAGGCCAGTCTGCCCTGCCAGCTCATCTTTTGGCACATGAGGATGGCCTACTTCTATGTCTTTTAAGATTTCCTTCCTGTAGAATGTTCAGCCTTCCTGGACTCCTGAAGGACCTTGTTAGCACACTACCCCTCAAACATTAGGTGTGCTGCCCCCAGGCACCCCTCTCTGCCAAGCCTAGTTTTATCCCTTTCCTCCACAAATCTAGTTTAAAGATCTTCAAATGAGCTCTATGCTAAGTCCTGTGCAAAAATATTTTACCCCCTTGGAGAAAGATGTACCCCATCTGTCACCAGCCATCCTAGTGTTGAATGGACCAACAATCAAAAAACCCCAAAATTCTGCTGGTGACACCAGGCTCAGTCTCAGGTGGCTCTTCCTTTTTCTTTTCTCATCATTCCCTGCACTTGGAAGGATAGAATAGAACACTACTTGTGCTTCTGATCCTCCAATCAGTCACCCCAAGGCCCTGAAGTCTCTCTTGATTTTCCTCTACTGTCTTGTTGCAACTTCATCACTGCCTACTGAAAAATCAATAATAGATAACGATCAAAGGGTTGGACTAGGGCAGGAAGCTTTTTCTTCACATCTTTAACCCAGGCCCCAGAGAGGCAGCAGGCTTCCCTAAGAAGTGAGGCCATTCTGTGTATCAGGCCTTCTCTTGTCCCTACAGAAAGGAGTCTCCTATGTGAATGACTTTTTTTTTCTTCATGGAAGCAATTTTGACACAGTTTTTAGTCTGATTTAACTTCAGCAACTCCTCCAAGCTAGATGAACCATCACCCACATTACCATTCATTTCCACTTGCAGAACCTTTTACTATTATGCTAGGACATCTGAGAGGTTGTTGCAGAGGAGACCTATTACAGAGGTAGCTACCCATTGTGCTGGCAGGTATTTATCACCATTGCTCCCCATCCCTGAAATCACTATGTTCAGCCAGGTGGAGAGAGGATAGGGAAGCTTCTGTATCATACATCTGATCTGCCTTTGGGGCCTGCCAGGAAAGGCAGGGCATGATTCCAGTAGGCTCACTCCTTCCCTGTCTCTACCTCCTTTCTCTGATTCTCCTCAGTTTGCCCATCTCCTGCTAGAGCTCTGCCAATAAGCAGAGGAGTTCCTCTACCTGGGTGCAGCAGTACTTACTGCTACCATTCATACTGGTGCAAGACCAAAAGTCACCTTACAATCTGGCACCTAGACATCAGCTAGTGCCCACCAAAGCTTTCTCTGGGCAGCTGTGTCAGCCATGGGGGATGCAGATCTTCAAGAGGTCATGACTTTCTGTCAAGTCAAAACCAGTTTCCCTGGTCAAATAGGCAGAGCTGCAGTGCCCTTCCTGCACACCCTTGTTATACAAAGCACCATACCATCTCTTGTTTGCCTACCCTGTTTGCTTGTGTTCCTGGTTGATAGCATTCCCTAAGGGCTTCTTTTAGATGTGGATATCACCATTGTTCCCTTTGTCCTCACCACTGGTGAGACCAGACCTCAAATACTCGGCTTGGTTTTGGGCACCTCACAACAAGTGAGACACTGGGGTGCCAGATTGTGTCTGGAAAAGACCCTCCAAAGCACATCCAAAGAAGAGCAATGAAACTGGTGAAGGGTCTACAAAACAAGAAATCCAAGCACCCGAAACACTTCAAGAGGAATTTTAGTCTGTCTCTAACATTAAAATCAACTTGAGTCAGAGCAATCAATATACCTGCTTATCCCACAGTTTGTTCCATTTTTATTTATCACTATTTTTCAAATACCCAAGTTTTCAAATACAAATGCTTATTATAACACTGATGACCACTGGAAGGCAGCACCTGGGAATATAAAGCAATGTTGTGCTTCTTAGTGATGAGAACCAATTTTTACCCCTCTTTACCGTTTCATGGGGAAAATGTAGACCACAATTAGAAACCCAGAAAATCTATAAAGGAGATGTCTGAATCAGGGACTTTTTTCTTTTTCCCTTCAGTGCTATTTTGAAGACCACAATAGTAATCAGATTTTTTCTATAAAATATTAATCAAATGTATTTGGCTTTTTTGATTTTGTTAAATACCAAATTCCCCAAAGCCTGTACTGCTACTGATTCAATTATTCATCATTATAATAATTATGCAAGTCAGTTTAGTAAAAATTATAGAATTTGGCCCTTGTTTTTTAGCAAAAAGTGCAATTTTTATCACAAGCTAATTTACACGAGAACAATTTGCAAACAAATATATTATAAATATTATCAATTATTCAACACTCAAATGCATGCAATGATCCCACTTAAGGGCTGCTGTCATTGCTGCTCCACTGCACACAATACTTTGCCAGTGTCCAAAGTTTGCCTGTGGCAAACATCTGGTTGTTTATCTCCCCTGTTACAGTGAGAATAACTAATGGAGATATCCCAGGCTTTCATGAACAGAAAAAAGGCAGAACTCATTCTTCTTCGAGATACAGATTCAAAGACAGAAACAAGAAAAAAGACTGCTGAAGAACTACTATTTTCTTCACATCATGCAGCCAACAGAAAGTTACTTTTAATACACTGACAGGAACCACCAGATCCTAGTTCAGAAATAACAGGGATATGTATGACCATCATTTTAGTAGTTTATATTCCTTATAAATGAAATCCAATAAAATAGATGAAAAAGTATTTTCAGAGTTGTTACCAAGCAGTATATTTTAAATGGTAATTGTATCAGGTATAGGTACAGGTTGCTCATGAAGAAGTTCACTAAGAAAAATTTCTTTACTCTTACTGCTTTACTCTTACTGCTTCACTGTGGTGAAATGAAGGAGCATTTTTCTCTGTAAATTTTAATTTATCACAAGTTGTCTCAAATCTTTAATCTCATGTTAACCTAGATCTCTCCTAGGCCCTCATCTTACATTAACCTCATCAGCTTCTACCAGCATTTCAAATATCTTAACTTTCAGAAATGCTGAGACAAGAGTTTGGATAACAATCTTCCAATAAAGTTTTTCAAGTCTCACATGTTATCAAGTGTTCCTGCTGAGAAAAAAAATATTAAGACCACTGTACCTGCTTACAACATTTTCCCAAGACCCCAGAATTTCCAACATCCCTTGAAGCAAAATGCACTCTGTATTTCCCAGTCACTAAATCTTCTGATCCCTTTTGGTCTCCCAGGAAGGACAAGTCACCAATTTCAGACCATTTATCTGATAATAAAACTGTTTCTGACTTGCTTATTGTCTGTACATTTTCTCCCTCAAGTCAATCACTATGAAAGTATTTATTTCTCTTGACAGTTACTTTTGGAAAGGCATTTGACATCAACGTACATCTGAAATCCTCTAGAGAAAAGTCAATGCAATAAATAAAATTCATAGATCAAGGAAGGAAACATATGCAGCAGCTATGTTGTACAGTGGTTGCTCCAGAGATCAACTCTGATATTAAACTGGCGTAATGGAAATGTAACTCAATGAAGCTACACATGACTTAAGCTAGAGTGCAAGAGAGTCCCAAAGGGTAAGAAAACTGAAGACATAGTTTCAGTTAGTTAAAAAATATAGTCTCTCTGTGGAAAACTGCCTTTGTTGTTGTTTTGGGGGTTTTTTTGTTGTTGTGTCTAATCACAAACATCCAACCCTGAAATCTGTTTTCTTACACCAGTAGCATTAATTACTATTAATGCTAGCTTTTGGGCAGAACTTGTGTTTCTGACTGTGGACTGATTCTTTGTTACTGTGCAAAATTCTGTGTTGCCAAGCCTGCACCATTTAGGCAGTACAAATCCACTTTTTTCTCTGACGTTTTGAAACTCCCTTGAGTTTACCTGGATAAAACTTATGAACAGTTTAGGATTGTACTTACTGAATGTGCTCTATTTTTTAAAAAAAAGAAAAGCATAAAAGTCCCATGCAAATATGGCTATGAAAAATGTTCTGCTCACATATTTTGAAAGCAAATGTAAGTTAAGGAGGCAACTACAATGACAGACTCTAGACAAATCCTATGTTTAGTATAGGTATATTTGCACAATTGCTTATATTTCTACAACAATGCCACACAGTCCTTATAGTCTTTATTATATCCCATAAATGCCAAAATATGCCTCTTTACCAGAGGTAAAGTGTCACTGATGCTTATTCTCTGGATATCACAACTGTAAAAAGAGATGAATAGGGCACAAAGGTCTCCTGACCAGAAACTGTCTGGGCAAAATTTTAAGCCCTAGATGCTAAACACTGACAAACAAACCACACACTGCACTGCTTAAAACTTTTGCTTTTTCTGGAGACAAAAATGCTGTTGCTAGAGTCCTGACAGCACGTTCTCTGGAAGGCACTGATTCGTTCCAAACTATTCCAGCTAATCGCTTTAGAAATCAGATTTTTTGAAACTTACTGTATAATATAAATAAATTTACACAAACTGTAGAAATGAGAATATGTGAATTCTTCAGAGTATTTATCAAGGTGGACCCCATGCAGAAACTACTCCTTTAGTTCTGCCTTTAGATACTTTTGGATACTTACAGCAAAAAAAAAGAGCACAGCACTATCTGAGATTCTCCTGCCTTGGAGGTATTTCTGAGGTTAACTTGGCCTAAGCCCTACATCAACACTTCTTCCATAAAGAAAATAAAGGTATGTCACTGTCATAAAAGACCTCTTTCTGAAGGGAACAACTGTATGAGGATCAACAAGGTGAAGTGCTGAGTCCCTCACCTGAGTCACAACAACTTCATGCAATGCATCTTATGGCAGAGTGGCTGGAAAGCTGCCTAGCAGAAAAAGACCTGGGAGTGCTAGCTGAAAATCAGCAGTGTGCAAGCACTGTGCCCAGGTGACCAAGAAGGCCAATGACCTCCTGACCAGTATCAGAAAGAGTGTGACAAACGGGACCAGGACAGTGATCATGCGCCCATACTCAGCACTGGTTAGGTCACACCTTGAATTCTGTGTTCAGTTGTGGGGTCCCTCACTACAATAAAGATATTGAGGTGCTGGAACAAGGTCGAGGTAGGCAATGAAGCTGGTGAAGGATTGGGAGTATAGGTCTGATGAGGAGCATCTAGCTAGCTGAGGTTATTTAACTTGGAAAAAGGGAGGTTGAGAAGAGACTTCATTACTCTCTACGAGCACCATGCCACATTTTCTTCTAAATTCTGTGCAAATAAAAATCTCATACTTTTTTTGGACTGGAGCATGAGCCAAGCCCCACTAGGAGGGGATTCAACCTTCATGACTTAATACTGAAACCTAGTAAGGTGGCTAACTGATGAGCTGGAGTATGGATGTGATATTGTATCTGTCTGCTATATTGGTGGGATAATACTGAAAGACAATACAAAAATGCAGTCAACACTTTTTTTAAGAGGAAATGAAAAAATGATTATGCAGAAGATATTTAAATTATTACACAAAACAGTTCTTTTATCTGTGTCCTACCTCTCAGATTGATTTACTAAGAGAAAAGTTTACTTTTTGATATAGGATCTATGCAGCTTCACAGGAAAAAAAATGAAAACAGCAACAGCAGAGGAGCACAAATTCTTTTTAAAAGAGTGTAGGAAACAGGAACTAATGGCTGGATGTTAAACTGGAAAAAATTAGATAGAAATAATATGAAACTAGGTTAGGAAAAGTTCAGGTAAGATGTTAGCAAAAGGTTCTTCCCTGAGAGGATGACTGGTCAGTGGAATAGGCTCCCCAGGGAAGTGGTCATGACACCAAGACTGTCAGAGTTCAAGGAGTGTCTGGACAATGCTTTTAGTGATACAATTTTTTAAAGAGTCCTGTGAGAGCAGGGAGTTGGACTTGGTAATCTTTAAAGTCCCTTCCAATTCAAGATATTCATAGTTCTATGAGATTAATCAGGCAATTTTTATAAGGGTGATTAGATCCTGTAATAAGGTACAAATGACAATAGTATAATCATTCTTCTCTATGTCCTCTCATTTAGACCAAAAACATCTGTAGAGATGTTCTGAACCACATGAAATTAGTCAAAAAAAATGTCAGCATGAAGACAGCAATAGACAGTGATTCTGACAGCTTTAAAGGTCTATATTTTTAAAAAATATTTGACTCATAGTAATGTAATTTTTATATACTCACAGCTCAGATACTGCACAATTTTTTTAAAATTTCCCTTCTCAGGCTTATAGATGAAATCACTGTTCTCAGTTTTTATTACTTTCTCTATCTAAGCACAATCAGCAGAAACTTCATCACTTATGTTCTGCTCTGTCTTGGTTTTGAAATAGTTCAAAAGACCAAGAGAGATAGAGAAAGAGATCCTCTTTTAAAGGAAATTAATTCTTTCAACCCACATTCTCAGCTACAAAGTTAGTGTGTATCAATTTTATATGATTGCTATCAGTTGGTCACACAAAAGAACACACAAATGAAATCAGGTAACTTAAGAGAAATGTAAATAAATACCACACAAATAAGATCAACAACACCTTCAATTTGCCAGCAGCTCTGAGCATATGGAAAAGCAGTAACCTTTAATCTCTGCCATCAAGGGAACAGTCTGTTCACTGAAACTAGAGATTAATCTATCTGGTTTAAGTTAATGCATTTCTCAAAAATGTTAATTTCTTTCAAAACATGGGGAAGAATGTTCCAATCCTCATTCCTTCTCTGTAGCTCAGAGTTCAAAATACTTAGAGCAGTTTAATTCCCCCTTTCTCCTTGCTGATTGCCATAGCTCCCTGCAACTGGAAGCTTCCCTAACTACACTACCCACCACTATACAGTAACACACGCAGTCCTTTCTACTCAAGTTATTCAAGTCTCTGTGGAAAACCTGAGGATTATCTGAATCAGAGTAAGTACAGAAGACTACAAAAATCTGACTACCCCCATTTATTACATTAATGGTATGATTCTTCAATATCATGATATGAGACACTAAGACAACTCCCATTTGCTGGAAGAAAAAGGCCTAAAAGAGGAATACTAGCTGTTAAAAAGAATACTAATGTCTCTTTGTTTATATGTTCTTCCCACTCTTTTCCACCCTAATTATAGCAGCAAGCAAAGGAACAATTTGCCACAAGGCAAATATTTTAATTTGGCATTATTATAATACAGTCCATTCCTATATGTAGAATCACTTTGCTTTACCCACAACACTAGTAGGCATAACAAACTTAAGACTAATGTACACTATTTTTGTTTTAAAACTAATTATTGTAAAAGAACTAAATAAAATTTCAGCTTTTTACAGTTTTCTGTATTTGGGCTTGTATATACCACAATCAGAACTTTCCCCAGTGATAAATATGTGACATTGATTTCAACTTGAAAAACCTAATTTTCATTCATTAAAATTATGAGAGTTCTACAAACATGTTTCTGAAGATATAAATCTTTCCCCACATATTTGAATAGCAATCTGTACTGATTTGCATTTCTGTTTTAGTGGAATCTTTAGAGTACCAGGAGCCTATTATTTTTTTTATTTTTTTTTTTTACACAAAAATTTTACTTTTCTCCGCTGCTGTTCTCCTTATAAAGTTCTTCATTTTCCTACTTATTTTTCTTAAGAAAACATCAATCCTTTCTTTCAGAGTTCCCATTTCTTATAAAGAAAACAGAATATATATATTTTGTAAAACAGTGGCTCCCTTGGTACTGTTCTTGCCAACATTTTTAACTTAGACTGCTTAAACTTCATCCTGCAGTCTCCATTAAAGCTTTTTAAAATTTGATGTTTGTTTGCATTTTTTTTGTTTGTTTTGGGATTTTTTTTGTGTGTGGGTTTTGTTGGTTTTTTTTAAGTTATGTATTGTAGAAGTATTATACTGAGTCTGAAAATCACCTTGAAAATTATAGGGTAAATGATTGCAAATGAACTGCTGTACTTTAACAAAGTAAGGCCAGATAGAGCATCTGAGGGGAAAAAAACCCCTAATATAAAAAGATGATAATAGTAAATATTTTTCATGTAACCATGACACACAGAGCTTTTTGACCCAATATTATGTAGCTATGTCAGTTTCTGTTTTATAAAATACATAAACATATATGTCAATATATAAACCCCACACCAGACATGTCTTGCTTCCACTCATATAGTAGGCAAAGAAGGTACTTCAGAGCTAGCAGAGTTATATCAGAGATAATTCAAGCTGTACTTTGCGTAGCTATTAATTTTAACCTGACCACCAGAAAGAAGATACAGTTACTGATCTGAGAATAAATTAAAAACTAAGGACAGCAAAAGTCATTGAAAGGATTTTAACAGCTGTTCAATTTTCACATAGGTGAAATATTTAGGAAACTTTACTGGAACGTAACCAAAATGTAAGATATTGTGCATTTCCCTTTCGCAAGTGTAACTTTTACCCTAATCTCCCTTATTTGGAATCTAACACTTACTATTTTTCAGTATATATGTATGTTTGCAGAAAAGAGATGTAAAAAGTTATTTTCTAAAAAAGAAATTAAACAAGGATTAGCGTATTGACAGAACAAAACCCCCTATAAATTATCTCCAAGGTCTCTGAAACTCAGAAGTTAAATACCTGCCTCAAGTAGCCACAGTTGACTCCAACCAGCCAGACACTCTCACTTATATTTATTCAAAGATTTTATACAATTTTTTTCCAAGGGAAAATTAATTCATATTCCAAATGAGTAATTGATTACTAACTGCATAACATCTCCAATGAATTTCATACCAGATGTCTGCCTGCATACAATGCAGCAAAACAGCATCTCCCACATTCATTATGTTTACTTAGTATTTTCAATGAGTGTCCAGCCTGGATACACTTGCACAGAGTTATTTTTACACACATCAGATCATTTTTATTGGAAACTCTGAAGATGAGCAGTGTCTAATATTTAATTACCAACATATTCTTCATCAATCAGTGCTGTTTACTGAAATTACAGTCCAGGCAAATCCTAGTTTAGAACTAGTCTAAGACTAGTCACAACTGCATCAC
Organism: Xenops minutus; assembly: GCA_035221455.1. Lineage (NCBI taxonomy): Eukaryota > Metazoa > Chordata > Aves > Passeriformes > Furnariidae > Xenops > Xenops minutus. Next base: position 36,105,269 of record JAWWEE010000122.1, on the reverse strand, counting down.
AGATGATTATCTCACTAGGAAAGGAAACACCATTCAACATAAACTATACATTCTAAACCACTTGGCACTGATGTCCCATAACATTTCTCAGTTTCTTTTCTGAGTTTCAGATATTTCTCTTAATTTTTAAAACTCTTTTACCCATTTTTTCATACAGCGTTTACCATTTTTACCATTATTCAATGAATAGAAACAAGTATATCTATCAACCTAATGTGAAAATCTCACATGCATTGGCATATATTTTACATAGTGTATCCTGAGAAAAGGAAGAAGAACTGAGATGATAAAATCTGCAGCACAATTGCTGAAGCCAGTCTTACTTCAGAAAGATTTTAAGAAACAGAAGGTTTATACATATTCACAGCTTTCAAAGTGGTCTGAAACAACTTTGACACAAACATAACAGTGGATACCTCATGCAAATGTATGTTTCAGTGCACCAGTCAGAAAGCAAAGAAGGTATTAAGTTGCATAAGAGATGAGAATAACACTACACACATTAAAATGTCATTATATAAATTAATGACATTGAAAATATCTGAAAATCTTGTTCAGCTTGATTTGCTGATCCTAAATGCTAAGAGCAGAACTAGAATAGTTCCAAAGAACATCCATGAGTCTGGTTAGAGCATGGATAAGGCACAGGTAGTACTGCCAATACTTGCTGCAGCTCACCTGTGCTCTGCTGTCCATCCTGGGGTAATGTGGGAGCTGTTGGTGCAAGTCAGGCTGGAAGCACCTGGCTTCCCGTTCCACTTGTAGAGCTGCAGGTCTGGGTATGTTGAGTGGTCTGGTCACTGGTGAGAACAAGACTTGTTATGATACATCAGGACCAGGTTAGCGTAAACCCTGTATCCACATAACAGGGGAAAGCTGAGAGGTGCAGGTGATTGATGAACAGACTAGAAGAGATATTCTGTTTCATCTACTGCTCACAAACAAGAACTGCTGGATGATGTAAAGGTCAAGGGCAGACTTGGCTTCAGTGACCACAAGACTGTGCAGTTTAAGATCTTAACAATAGTGAGTGAGATTAAGAACAGAATTACAAACTTGGAATTGAAAAGAGCACATTTGTTTTTGCAGAAAGCTAAGCCAGCATTGAAGAAGACTAGCAGTGATGAATGTGGAGCTCCAGATTTGACCTTAAACACAAAAACAGAGCGTACAGGAGGTGGAGGCAGGGGTAGGCTAAGAAGACACTGATCACATCTAGAAAATAGTCAAAACTCAAACCTAACAAGAAAGGTTTTTCTAAGTTCCTCAGCAGCAAAAGGAAAGGTAAAATGAATGTGAACCCACTGCTCACTGGGGCAGGAGGTCTAATGACAAGTGGTAAGGCTGAGATATTCACTACCTTCTTTGGCACAATTTTCAGTGGTAAAGCTTGTTCTTGGACATCCTGTGTCCTCCAAGCAGTATCTGTTGGAGTAAAGTACCCACAGTAGAGGAAGAAATAGTTATGAATAGCTTAAGCCACTTGGACACATACAAGTCTATCGAACTGAGGTTTAGAAAGCTGCTTGTGTGACTGTTGTCTATCATCAAGGCAATCATCAGAGGTTCCTGAGAGCTGGAAAAACACAAATGTCTTATTCCTCTTCAAAAAGGGCAAGAAGGAGAATTCAGGGACCTACACATGAGTCAGCCTTGCCTTATGCTCTGGGAAGGTTATAGAGAAAATCCCCCTAGAAGGTATGTCTTAAACCAAGATACAAGAAGGGGACTAGGAGCAATGAGAATTATTTAATAGGGGCAATCATGTCCACCTAACTTCATTGCTTTCTAAGACAAGGTGACTGGCATGATGTCCAAAAAGAGGGAAGTCAATGCCATGTACCATGATTTTTATCAAATCCTTTGATACAGCCTCCCATAGTCCATTTATCACTAATTCAGAGAGATATGAGCTGGATAAATATACAAGGTAGGTGGAAAATGAAGTGGACTGCCAGACTCAAAAGTTATTACTAGCGATTCAAAACTCATATTGTATCCAGTAGCTAGTTGGATTTCTCAGGGATCAGTATGGGGACCAGTGTTGTCTTCATCAATCAGAACACTGGGATGTCAGGTTTACAGACAATACAAAATCAGGAGAGCAGGCAGTATGCTGAAGGGTGGCAGGGTTGCTGCTCAGAGGAACATAGGAAAGAATTCCAGGGAAACAATCTTTCCTCTCTCTTGCCATTTATAAGACAGCATCTGGAGTGGTATGTCCAGTTTGGTGCTTCCCAGTATTAAAGCAGTATTGACACATTAAAGTGAGTCTAGCTGAGAACAGTTAGGGTAATAGGACATTCAAGAAGAGCCTGAGAAAACTAGGTCTGTTCAGCTTGGAAAAGAGAAGACTCAATGCAAACCTCATGGCTGTCTACAACTACCTGAGATAAAAATATAGGGAAGATGAAGTTAGGCTCTTCTCAGAGGTTCATGATCATAAGAGGAGAGACATCAGATTCAAGTTAAAATATTTTACCTTGAGAGCTGGTTTACTACTGGAACAGGTAACTCTCCTTGGAGGTGTTCCAGACTCAACATGCCCCTGAGCAAATTCATCTAATTAAACTTGTTTTGAGCAGGTGGTTGGACTAGATCTCTAGAGGTTGCTTCTGACCTAAATTATGATTCCATACTTTCCAGAAAGGGTTGCAATCAGTGACTCAACACTAATGAGATCAAATCCAAACGCTCAATGAATTCTACTGTGCAAAGAATTCTACCTTTCCCTTCTCAGTCTTTAAATTTAATAGGTGGTAGATACAGAAAAGAAACATGGTAACTATACTGTCCAGATATAGTAGTGTCCAGTATATCCAGCTCATGAGTCTTGATAAAAGAGGGCAGTCAAAAGTAAATTATGGTCTAGAGGCTGAAACATAATTTGTTTCAGTTTGGCATCCAGCTTTAGTTCTTTGATTGCACCTCTTTAGCTGACTAAAGATTTTGGACATGTTACTTTTAAACACTCCTACACACGTCTTGTAGCCTATGTGTTACTTGTACTTTGAGCTATACCTTTTTCATTTCCTGCTTTCGCCTGACAATGAAGTTAATACATTTTGATATACTTATGAACCTTTAACTTTTTTCTCTGTTGTTTTAACCCCATCAACTCTCTATATACACATAGGTCACTTCTGTGTATTAAAGTGAACAGCAAGCTGACAGCTGCCAGAATTACTAAATAGAGCTTTCATTTTCATTACCGGTAAGAGAACTATTCCTGGGTTCTGTTATTAAGGTCATCCTATCCAATAACCTACAACTTCCTTGGAGAGAATAACTTGTCTATTGCTTTATATCTTTTAACTGGATATGTACCAAAAGAAAAATCAAGGTGATTGTACATGGTAACAGTAGGAACAAAAAATCCCAATAGCAGATAGATTATTATGTATATATTTCTTAAACTGATATTAAGATGTTTTTCATTGTCCTTTTGTCTTTTCACAAGCAATATATTACTTGAACTAGCATTAACTTTCATTCACCCTATCTAGAAGATAAGAAATTGTCTTTTAACCTTTAAAAGTCTTGTGATTTTGTAAAACTGAATAAGAATATCAAAAGCTCTCCTTTCCTTTCCTAGTCCTAGATGCACTCAGATCCCACAGAAAAAATTCATTAAGAAAAATTCCATTGCCAAAGAGTTTTTTCCTCTAATTTTCTAGTGCTGAAATTGAAAATTGAAAACACTTTGAACAGGAAAATAAAAGGGAGTGATGGTTGTAACTTTTTGATCTCAAAATAGTTTTCCATTGGTGTTTCTGATTGGAAATGCTATACTGTTTAAAACATTTATAATCTAAACCAATTTTAAGTATGTTCCTTTATATGGTTGCTAAAAAGTACTTAACAGCCATTTTTGCTTAAAATCCGTTGGACTTACTATACCTTTCTACAGAGCCAGGAGCCATTTCAATCAGCATACATACAACTCCAATTTTGACAAAAATTCATAGGAAAATTATTAATCCATTTGACCCTTGTTTTCAAAGCTCATCCAATAGAGCTAAATTAGATGGCTCAATCTACAATGACTAATTTTTTTTTTCAGAAACCAGTGCATTAATTGAATACAGCACAATATATCCAGGTTAGAACACCACCATATGTAGTTAGATTTTAACACATCTGTTTAGTCACAACACAACTCTTATCCCATTAAAGTTCATCAGAACTAGGTAAGAGCTAAAAAAGCTGGTTTGTGCTCAAGAAATTAGGTACTAGTCATAGGGAAGGATTCTGGAATTTCCTTTCCCTTGCCAACGTGGCAACTACTTACTTGCATCCCTTTTTCTTGAAGGGGAAATCCCATTCTCACTCCTCCTTCCAATATATTTGCCCGAGACTTACCTCAATTTTTGATGCTAGTACCTATAATCCATTGCTGCTAGAGCTTCATAAGAAATTCAGACACATTTGTTTTAATACACAAGTCCAAGAACATCACCTAGTAGAAAGCATAATTGTGCTAGAAATGTTACAGCAAAATAACTTTTAAAAGTAGCTCCACTAATCTCCAGTAATGTCAGTTTAGAAACCTACTTTTCCTCTTCTCAGCTTCTGATGAGGCTCTGATCAGGCAGAACCCCAGCTCCCTTTATGACAGGGAAAAATCTATTTGCCACTGTCTCCTGTACTCCTGGGCTGCACCTTCTGGATTTGATTGCAAGCCTGTCTGCTGTAGAAGAGCATGTTTCACAGGGAAGTTGGACATGAAACAGTACAACACTGTGCTTCCTGGAGTCTCCCAAATTCTCTTTTATCCCTGCAGAAGCAATCTTCAGGGCATACATGTGCATTGCCTGCACTCCAAACCAGCACAGTTTCCAGTCAGGGGTGTCTCTCAGCACAATTTGCTATTTTCAAACACGGAATCTTTGGATTAGCAGTAACTCACACCTCTTTGAAGGGTGTTTGAGGAAAGTATGGAGTTTGGAAAAGAACACTCTTGTGCACTGTACGAGTCACATCAGTGGGTCACATCTTTTAATCAGGGGGAGAAATTGTGAAGTTATGAGGTAAACTAGTCAGATTGGCTTTTCTACTGTAGGCCAGTCCAGTTTATATTAAAAAATGACACAGGTCTTTCATACGTTAGCACCTCTACTGATCTACATGTTAAGAAACCCCAAACTGAGTTTATAATCTTATTTCCTTGCATGAGGTTTTTAATCTCCTACCATTTTATGGTGTTAATACATGAAAAGATATCTGAAAACAGGGAGGGCCATGGGGTAAATGATTTTATATAATTAATGAATAACATATCATTTACAGTGATACACAAATTATTCAGAGCCAGTTATACTGTCCTTTAAGTAGCATTGGATAAACAGAACAATACCTTATTAGTGAGCTTTTCAGCTGTCATATCTTTACATGCCTGTTAGGTCAACTTGTGTCAAATAGCAAAGTGTAAAAATTCCTTTTAATATATAGGATGGTAATCCAAAATATTCCATACAAAGTCAGAACAAAAAAAAAAGAATGGTACAAATTATGAGAGAGAGAAAGCAGAAACAACATGAACACAATTAAAAACCACCCCCATAATTACTTGTAGCAAATGTAACAATAAACAAGTACAAAAATCAAGGAAACACTACACTAGTTTCTGTTTTATTTCTGATGACCATGAATATTTTATCTACTAAGAAATTCCCTTAGTCCCCTTTTAAATTAAGTTAGTACATATATGAAAATACAATCTAACATTTTAATAGTACTATGAAGTAATAATACTAAGTATTATTGTTCTTAAAAGATATTTCAAATAACTTTGCTTTCTTTACTGATTAGTAATTTTACATGAGTTTTCTAATTGAAGAAATGTAGTAAAAGAAAAAAGGTCCATTTCAGAGTTGTTTAGATTATCTAAAATTTATTCTAAAAGTATCTATTTCTATTGTGTTATGCATTCAAGAACAATTTGATTCCTCAAAAGAAGTAAAAAATAAGACCAAGTCAATATTATGGTTATTTAGTTTGGTATATGAGCATATTATTCAGGTTTAATCCTTCATCTTAACAGTATATTAATTACATTTGTATGCTTCTATATCTTTACTTCCTAGATATTATTTTCATGCCTAAGTTCCTAAATGTTCTTAAATTCATGAAGTCTTTCAAAATCAGTAGCTGGAAGAAGCTATTCTTAGGATTAATTAAAAAAGTAAAAAATATTCACCAAACCAAACACATTTTTTAAAGTTAGATACTCCTTCAGATGGTGTTATCTGAAAGTTAAGACTATACTACAAATATTGTTAAGAATATAATAAGAATATTGTTAAGAATATTGTTTTGTGTTAGGCAGTTTTTAGAGAGGTCACAATTTCAAAGTTATTTTTCTGCATTTCCTGTGATGGTCCCATTGCAGCTGAACAAGATGCATTTTCATCAAAAACAAAACACTTGATGCAGTACTTTTAGATTCACCACAATTTATCACCAACATTTCCCTCCAACTTAAATGGACTTCCTCAGCAGGACATCCTGTCCAAATAAAACTGTGCTAGAGTACTCTGTCTGAGCAATCACTGTGTCTCTTTAATCAGTCCATAAAATTATCCAGAGAATATTCTGGTCTGTTGAGTGTGTTTAGATGAAAGAGCACCACAGTTTTAAGTCTCCCCAAAGTGATGAAAACCACACTATCTTATTATTACCTCAATCATTTTCTAAGGTAGACACATGTGAGTGCTTAAAAGAATTTTTTTTCTTTTTGGAATTATGTCCTTCCTACTACTCTTAGTCATTTTCCCCTCAAGAGTCACCCATCCCTGAAGATACTCTGCATTACTCTGAAAACTGACCAAATACAGTAAAATACAATTCCCACTTCTGAGGATCTTCTAAGTTTTGCAGCCACTTAGGCAGAAGGTTTTTTTTCTGAAAATGAACAATTAGAAAAAGGTCTTGGAAGAAGAATTCTGATTCTTGCCAAAATAGAGATATATACATAATTAATTTCCCTGCAAGTACTGGTTGGTAAGAAATCAACAAAAAACCCCAACCCTCCTCCTAAAATCTGACTTCCACCCAGGTCCAGCTGGAGATGTGAGGTACAAGGTACTCTAGCAACACAATTTTCTGAGTCCAGTCCTCTGAAATTCCTCTAAACATAGATGGAAATATTGTACAGGTAGTTAAGACTTCCACCAAAGCCTTTAATTATATGAAAGACAAGGCTTTATACAGAATAGTGTTAATTCTATTGCACAGCTTCAGATATTAACAAACCACCAAAAAATGATACTGCTTGATTTGGAAAGGTGCTTGAAGCGTATCAACAGGAACATTCTTTCAGACTGAACTTAAAGTCTACTTACTCAAGGATACTGTTTCCATATACATCAAAAAGTAGCTGCATGCAATAGTAAAGGTTGGTAATGTGATGAAAAAAGAAGGTAGGATCACCTTTGTAATGTATACAAAAAGTGGGTCAATACAACTTTCTATTTTCAAACCTTGATGTAGCCATCAATTTTCTATAAAGCTATTTAATATTCCCTCCCAGACATAAACATATTGAGTTTTAGCCACAAGGGACCAGGAAAAGCAAGACTTCAAATAATGTATTGGCACATTCCTAATGGGGCAGGGGCGGGGTGTTGGGGGGAAGGCAGGGGGGAATCAAACAGTACTGGAAGAAGCATCCCACCATTCCTCAGACAAGAGAATTAAGAACTTGACCATGCTTACAACATTGGTTCTCAAAAAAGCTGAGGGGCATAGTCACCCATTGAAAAAGCAGGTCAGCATACTGCTCAGTTTAATACAAAATGTTAAGAGCATATTAGAAAAATCTTATATAACAGCTAATATGGGTGTACTTGGAATGTTTAAATGAAAGTAGTATGTATGAATCAAAATGGAAAAAATAAGATACACAGAAGTATATCTATGACAAATAATTTTAATATGAAGTCATATTTTAAATAGAATCAGAATCAAGGTAATATTTTTGCAAAGCAATAAACCTTTTATTGTTATTATTTTCCTAGTAGAGAAACATAATAATAGAATAGTCAAGACAAAGTAAATTGTGACTCCTTTAATAATTTTTCTGCTATCTGAAGGAAATAACAATGATTTCTTCCTCTGGAAAATCTAATGATCCCAAGTACTCTGTGTCTGTTGAGTTTGGTGTCAGTCAAATTCTACACTAGTAAATCCTACTGTGTCCTAGTCAAAGTGTTGGATTTTTTAAGAAAACAAGGAAAGCACATGTAAAGACACATCACCACTGATACAAATGTAATTAGTAATAATGTTACTAGTGTGAAAGGAAATTAGCATATTAAATAAACTCCATTTTAAAACGCAGATTATACAAAAGAGCAATTATCAGTAAGGGTTTATCACAGTGGACTAATGTCATCTCTTTTTGGTGTATGAAAAGGCTATCTTCTCCACCTCTGACTAATGCATAGAAAAAAGTTCACTTCAATTTCAAATACCTTTAACTCCTCCACAGAATTTTTAATTCCCTTTTGACCATCTCTGTCAGATAATTATATAAAACATGACAATTTGGGCAATGAGGAAAAAGAAAGCAACTATTGATAGACAGGGAGCAAGGCCATGAGGCAGCTTTCTATTCTCACTGTAATAATTCAGTCCCAGCTGGCTTAATTATCTGTTCCTGTTCACTTGATTAATATTATTTATTTCTATTATGTTTGGTATCTTGTATTACTTTTACATGAATACACTCACCTAGAGTTTTATTCTCCAGTTTCTTGAACATACTTTTATGCTGTTCCAAGGAGTTTTTTCTTTACCATCCCTCATTTCTAGGTCTGTTTGAATGGTTAATGCATTTACCATGTAATTATTTTTTATGGTTTTGTTTTCTGTGTTTTCTTACTGCACTAAATGTTTTAGTTCTGGACAGTATTTGAGAGAAAGTTTATAGAACAAGTAAAGTGCTTTGCACTGTAATTCTAATCTAGTTAAGTGTAAAATTACATCTAGAGTAAAGCCAAAGGGGGAAAATGAAGATACTAGGTTTCAGAAAAACAGAGTTTAGGGGAAAAAATTCAGCAGGTTGAGTGCAATCGAGTGTAATAAAATAGCAGAGAGGAAACAGCAGAGAGAAACTGAAACGTGTATAATGAGATTAAAGTGTGCCCAAAGGATGTGGAATGCATAGCATGCAGCAATAAAAAGAGGAGTTTAAAAAGCAAATATGGCCAAAGGAGGGAAGCTAGGATAAAGAAAACCAATCCACACAGTAAGGAAAAGCACTACAGATAGAGCCTGACTGAAATTGGATAGGAAGAGTTTTGCGTGGTCATCTTGACCCAGGGGTTTTGATAATGTTCAAAACATCAAGTACAGAGAAAGATTTGAAGGAATATGATGAGAAGCTGTGAATATTAAAACTAATTAAAAAACAATCCTGCAGTGTAAGACAGCTATACAGAAAATAATTTAAACAAAATTATTTCAAGGGACTGATGCAAGAAATTTGGAGGGCCTTTTTTTCCTTGACTACACATGTTACTATTGCCCATTAAACAACAAAAGATGGAAAATTACAAACATTCAGAACAACCATAACCAATGCAGGAGGCCTTGGGTTTGAATTGGAAGTGGAAAAGCAAAAAAAAGTGAACCTGGGAACAACAGTAATTTCTGAGATTTAAAAAAAACACATTTTTTTCAAAATTCTGACTTTGAGTAAGGTAGGTAGAGCACAAATTTTGAGTATATTTTTACAAGAGGAAAAATCCCAGCTAGGATATTCCTTTTTAACTTTGTAGATTTAAAGAAGTGACAACTTTCAACTATATAATTCATTTTTTTTAACAGCTAGAAGTTATTTTGTTTTTTTCAACATCAAACTTTACTTTCTTCATATTAACCCATTGCCACATTATTGTGGTTTGACCTTTTCTGAACACCAGGCATCCACCCAAACTGCCCCACACCCTTCCCTTTCCCAGAGGCAAACAAAAAGGAAAAAAACACATAAGCCAGGAATTACTAAAAAAAACAGTTTGCATTTACACATGAAAGAAAAGAGAGAACTAAAAGCAACATGCACACAGTGAAAGACTATCAATAAAATTTCTACTTCCCCAAGTAGAAGAATCTTGGTACAGCAACCATCTAGCAGACAGGAGCCATTACAAGACAAAAAATGCTTTGCTTCCCTTCCCACTCCCTTTTATATCTAGGTTGACAGAATATGCTATGAAACACCTTTTTAGTCAATGTAAATCAGGTGGCCTAGCCTATGTCCCCTCCCATGAAGAGGAAATGTTATTCAGCTGAACAATCCCACTACACATGTGGAGAAAGTTATGTTTGTTATCTGCACCATCCAACGGGCTGGTCCTTTTGTAGGTGTTATGTGGAAAGCTGCTGAGAAAGCAATTTTCTTCTCTTAAGGGAGCTACAATACTCAGGAAGACCAGCAAATATAATAGCAAATCTTACTCTTCATAGACTCTTACAGAGACTGACAGTTCAAATAAGTTTTGAAACTACATTTTCCTGGACCTTTACAAATTTGTCTTTCTAATGAATAAATTTTATTTGGGGAAAAAGCTAGAACAAATCAGCACATTTTTTTTTATTGTTTACTTATAGAAAGTAAAAGATTTTTCTGGTTAAAAAGATAAGAATTTCCATTTTATTGGAGTGTTTTTCATTCTGAAATATTAACTTCACAAATACTATCACAATTATATAAAAAAACCACTTAACAAAAAACCACCCTACCCCACCAAAAAAGTGGTTTCTATCTGAAAGCTGCAAAGAACCATCTGTCAAAATGGTATGAACCATTACGTCCCTCTTCATTACTTTCTCTTTGGCTCCCTGCTTTTCTCTGAGCTTGTGACCTTCATAAGGGTGGTGGTTTTCTGCAAAAGGTGGTTCAGAAAATGTAGGTGGTGATCCTTCAGTGAATCACCTGTGGAGAACCTTACAGTTTTTGAGTCTAGAGGGAGCCTAAGGAGTCTAGCTGAGTAAGTCAGATTCATGAAGTGGAACAAGTTAACAATGTTTAGTTTTCCTCATGCAGCCACCCCTCAGAACAGCAGCTTTCAGTAAACTTCCAGGAACAGATATTGTTTGCCTGCAGAAATACAGCAAGTCATTAATTTACCTGTGAGTTCTGTATAACAGATTTAGACAATATTTAGTAATTTGTTTCAAATAATAAACCAAGAACTTTTCAGACAGAAAAATGATCCAGCACTGACACAACTGATAGGTATTAAGAGAAGCTGGGTTTTAGTAGGTTCCTGATTCAAACAGGTTTTCCTGACTGACCACTGACAGAATGACTGACAGAATACTGAGCTAACTGACCTAATAGGGAAGCTAAGAGGGAAAATCACAATGAAATGAGACTATGAGAAAAAAAAGAGCTGAATAGTTTGAGGGAGTTATGGTTCATTTGCCATTTAGATGTACCATCTGTTTCTAAAGATAATTTATCACTATTGCAACAAGCAAGAAACTTTACAAGTGGATCTACACTTCTCCAGAGTCATAAAACAATACTTATGTGGTTCTTGTACAGTAAAGCATCTCAGACAGTTGCAAAATCCCTGCTACTCTTTTTTGGCACTGTTAGCACTGTTGGCTAGAATGGCAACTGGCCTTACCCACCTCGAACTGTCATCCAGAATAACATAAAATACCAGGAAAATTTCCACAAAGGGAAAAAATAGGAATGTCTTGCATTTTAAAACATTTAATATATATATATTAGCAATACAGATTTGGGAAGAGGGGTAGCTGACAAATAGAAAACAAGCTAAACTAAATTTATAATTTAGTTACTAATTTTTAATTTAGAATTAAATCAGTCATACTACTAATTATCAACTTTATGCCTGTTACTTGTCATTATTTAAATGTGAGCCTGATCGAAGACTGAATTTCAAAGACAGCTCATCATTAAAGAAACCCATATTCGAGTTTCACATTGTAGAAATATTTGCTTCAAGTCAAAAAAAGAAGACAGTTGAAAAACATGAAGAATGCTGCTTTCTGATTTGTCTTCCCCCCAATTACCAGGAAGTTGAAATGTAAAGGTAGATTAAATACAGCAGAATTATGACTTAAAATTATAAGAATACATGAATATTCATTTTTTGCCAGGTAACTATCTATGCAAAAATTAAATATCTTGATTCATTCTTAGACCTCTTCCATGCAGAAAGTTCCTTGTTTTCAAAGACATGGAAGGGCAGACAATTCCCTGTGACTTTCTAAGGATCTGTTTTGGTTACTTTGAATGGCATGTATCCTGTTGCACTTGTTTAAAGCATAATATTTCTTTATCTAACTGCTTGATATTGATAAAATAAGTTTTTAAAGGAAGAACTTTTACTGTGCAAATTGCCTAGCACCGGAGAACCTCAGCATGAACATAAGACAAGCATGGCATAGCCGTCCTCTTTTTCCTATGGACTCCTGGCATTTTATAAGTTGGTTTGTCTCTTCAGTAGATGAAGTACATACAGTCCATTCATCTACATATATATACATCCTAAAATGTTTCATTATGACTCATACATCCCTTGCTGTCAAGATCTCTTAGAAAAGTCTAGGAAGAGATTATCCTATAGGCTTTCTGTATTTTTCCTTTTGGATATTTTAAGAACACTTTATATACTTTATAGTTCATGTCCAGTAAAAATATGCCTTGATGCTGGACAGACACATCACATCATTCATTCAAAAATCACAGTGCTTTAAACTCACTTTTTTTTTTTTTGAGTTCTGGCTACCTAAGGAGCATGCTTTTGATGGGAGTATTTAAATTTTTAGCATTAAACTCTAAGTTTCTACTTATTATGTTCTGAAAAATATTTAAACCACCTTCCTTAAATATGAGGGGTTTTAACAGTAGATTAAACTTCCACTATAAATGTAAAATTTTGCCTATTGACAAATATCTATGAGTATGCTGAGAAAAAAATAGCAATAATTTGGATGTGTGTGGCACATACCATTATTTTTTGATGTCAAAAGAAGAGATTAACATTTTCTTTACTTAGTTTAAGAAGTAGGGTCCAACTCTTTTCTCAGTACACAAATGTAAAGCGATATGCAATTCCACACCAAAGTGATTAGCTGTAGATCAGGAATCTTGAATCCTTTATTATTTAATCTATGAAAATTTAATACCTTATTGTGTTCAAAGACTGCCAGCTCTCTTTTTGTAATGTTTTGAGAGCTGTTGTTTAATATGCTTATTCAGATTTCTAATGAGTCAAGTCGTTTTCCATGCTTGCATATATTAAGCTGAAAATATCCCATATAATTAACTCTTAGCCCCCACTATTTGCCTTAATCACTAAAATTCATTAATTAGACAGACTTTTGAGCCATTGTCTTTTATCTTCTGATGGCAAAGTGTGTTATGTTCCTAAGTGTTGTCCATAATGTAAAATATAGTAAAAATAAATGTATGAAGAGGTATAGGGAGTAAAGGGAAGAGAGGAAATCTCTTCTAAGGCACATTTGGCATTACAGTCTTGAAGATACTGCATATTGCTGTTCAAGGTTTGTATGTCATTATAGTCAATGAGCTGAAAACAGATGTCTTATCTATTGGCATGACTTCATTTGATAAGCTGTATTTATTATTTTCAAAGATGTTTGTATCTGTAGATTCGGTGTATATATATATATTTATATTTTTATGTAGATATAAACCAAGATTTATTTATGTATTAAATAAAAGTATCACTGAAAAGTATCTTATTGGTGAGAACTGTGTTTTTATATCAACACCGTTCCACATAGTGACAAGCATAAATAGTTATAATAATTATAGTTATAGTAGTTATAATGTTGTCTATAGTAAGAGTAGCTTTTGTCCACTAAGGACTGAAGTTTCTTCTCAATGTTAATCTAGGGAGAACATGAATTCCATTTGTAACATATTACAAAGCAGCCAATGCAGTACCTGTATTTTTCCAGACAACACTATTGTCCCCTCATTTTAACGGTCATGTTTTTACATATATTGCATACTATTATCATCAGGTTTTAGTGATATAAAATTCCAACTTGAACATCTTTTTACACATTAGTCTCTTATGAATGTATCTGAGGTATTTGGCTTGACAGCAACAGACAAGGCTGGAATTCAGAAACTTCAAAAGAGCTTTGGTTGAGGGACAACGAATAAATGTCCAAATTTCTTTTGTCCATGAACAAAAAAACAGTAAAAGAAGACTGTTTGTGAACCTGACATAGAAAGTTGAGATCACAAAGGTTGGTCTCCTTCTGAATATGCAATGCACGCTGAAGTAGAAGCTCTTTGGTTGACTGAAATCTATTTCACCCTCTATGGTAGTGAAAAGCTGTGCAGAATCATCAATTAAATTAATAACATATCTAGGGAAAAGACCCCAATCTGGCCAGACATTTCAGGTGCATCAAACAAGACAGTTTCATTAGACTGAAATTCACCCCAAGAAGATAAGGTTCAATGAGGAAAAACTCAACTTCTACAACACTTTAGAACTCCTTGCATCTAAAAAATCTGAATGTGCAGCTGTCTGTGCAACTGAGCACACTTAAATCCTTTCAAGTCCTAAGGCAGGGGCCTAAAATCCAAGTCTGAATGACAAAGTACTGCAATACAGAGTCTGGAATGCTCTATGGCAAAACTAAGTACAGAAAACTAAACTTGTCTAGTTTCAGAAGTAAATATTCCACACACACTCCCCCCTCACCCCTCCATCTAGGGACTAACATGTAGAAAGAGAGAAAACCTTAAAGTAGACATCTCTTGATTTCTGTCAAAGCAGAATTCAGAGATAGCAGAGTTCTACAGCTTTTGCATCCGGAAGTGATGCTGTGGGTAGCTCACTTCAGGAATATGAACTGCACCTGTCCCTGAAGGTAAGAGAAGGCAAAGTTACAGCTCCTCTATGGACCCTGTAAATGCTGAGGAATAGAATTATTCCTCGTAAAGAAGTCTGAAACACCCCTGTTCACATTCTTTACACTCAGAAACATTAACAGGTATATACATAATTTAGCTAGTATATACAGACTTCAGCTATCAAAAGCGTGAATATTTTTCTGATTTTGTTGCACCACAGTCTAAAGGACTGTAAGTGACTGCTGGGACTTAAGCCTTCCCCTATGCCAAATACTTCTACGAAAGACAGTATTCTTAAAGCACATAAGAAAATTGTAGGAGGTTTTGAAGACTTATCTGGAAGTTCTTTATAAAGAGTAATAAAACAAACAAAAAAATCCCTGGAGAAGTTTTCTGTGAATGTTTGGGTTTTGTTTTGTTTTGTTGTTTGTTTTTATGTGTGTGTGTTTGTTTGTTTTCATTTTGGTTTTGTTGTTTTTAGCACAGGAAGAGATTGTTCAAGGTCAAACATCTCAACTCCATGACTTGCTCAGAATCTGGGAGCTGTCAGAACTTTCTGATAGTTTACTCTGATAGAGATCCTAGACATATTGAAGGCAATGGGAGAAATATGTCCATGGCACAGATTTTATTATTCTGTCACATCATTCCCTTAATACTGAGTATTTTATTAGTTCTGTGATACTCTGGTATAGAATGAAATATGCTCAGAAGTCACTCTCACTATTGTTGTGTAAACTTAAAAGTCATGACAGTTACTGTGACCCTTTCCTCCCAAAATGGGTCAAGGTGTTCTGCTCTCACAGTCTAAAACCTCTTTGGAAACAAGTATATTAAAAAAAAAAAACAAAAAAAAAAAAAAGAAAAAAATCCTAAATATCTCTTCTTAGCAAAGAAAATTATGATGAAAAGAAAAAAGCAAAAGTTGATGCCACAGAGACTAAGAAACCTTCAGGATTTTTAGTACTGTCAAATCACATATGTTCTTTTCCATTTCACTCAGTTCTGCTTCTATCTGAGTTGACAGAGCTTTACTTCTACATCTGCCAGAGGTATTGTTATTGCAAGCTTATCTAGAACACACCATGCCATATTCTAGTTGCCTGTCTTACATGTTGAATTCATGTTGCCTTAAGCAGAACACAAAACTGATCTCAGAATGGCAAAGATTAAAAAATAAGCAAAAATTAACAAAATCTTTTCACTTTATTCTTTTGCTATTAGCATTAGTTCTGTGTTCTCCAGTTGAGAGACCAAACCACACTGATGTCCACATACTTGTGTAAGTTCAGCACAAGAATCTGGAATCACTGAGAGATACAAGAGAAATCCTGTGAAGTAAAGAATTTTATTGCTTCCATTTAATCCACAAATGAGAGGTTCATCGCACAAGATTTATGCTGCTTTATGTTTAATTAAGATCTGATGGCAGGTGGGAGAAAACAGTCACCAGAAGTCCAAAATTATTTTTTTCCAACAACTATTTTGTTGCAACTTAATTTATTGCCCAAAAACATTCGTGCTAGAAAGGAGCATGGACCAAAACCCAATCTCAAACCCTCTTAAAGAATTCATTGAGTAACTCATGACTTTGTCCTCATTCCCTAATCAATTATCCTCAATGGGGAGCGGCAATTCATGTCATAATTTAGATCCAATTTGTTTCTTTTTTACAAGTAACTTTTTTTTTTTCCAGAAAAGATGTCAGACTTCAGGGAACAGCACGTATTCAATTAATATTTATTCATCACTAACTCACAGCACTGTCAATTTTTTGTTCAAGTCCTTCCTCCCCTTTCCTTCTGACTCTGCAGATAACTTGCTCCATTTGATCTTGGTGATTCATTATCCAACAGTTTCATTGGGACATAAAACAGAAAGCAACAATATTTGATGGCAATAGAACACCCAGAGTGAAAATCTACCATCTGTTAAGCAAATGACAAGGGGACAAAGCTTTCAAGTATTTTGCAAAACTCTGGCTAAAATACTTATTTCTTAATTAGAAAGGAAGCAGAAACTGGAACAAAGGCCCATTGTTGTTGAAATGACTTTTCTTCTCATTCTGCAGTTAAGAAATTAATGAAACATAGCTGAATTATGATATATTAAGGGATAATGTTAATATTATGATATTTTAAATGATAGTGTGTATCTTCAGCAAGTTTGTTGATTATACAAGAGTGAGAGGAATGGCTGATATACCTGAAGGCTGAGCTGCCATTCAGTGAGACCCAGACAGGCTGGAGAGATGGACAGAGAGGAACCTAATAAATGTCAACAAGGGAAAAGGCAGGATCCTACACCTGGAGAGGAATAACCCCATGCACCAGTACAGTCTGGGGACTAACCTTCTCTGTGGAGAAGGACATGGGGGTCCTGGTGGATGACAAGCTGTCCAGGAGCCAGCAGTGTGTTCCTGTGGGCAAGAAGGCCAATGATATCCTGGAGCACATTAGGAAGAGCATTGCCAATAAGCTGAGGGAGGTGATCTTGCTTCTCTACTCAGTGCTGGTGAGGCCACATCTGGAGTTCTGTGTTCAGTTCTGGGCTCCCCAGTGTGAGAGACATGGAGTTCCTGGAGGGGGTCCAGTGAATGGTTACAAAGTTCTTTAGGGGACCAGTTCTCTCATGAGGAAAGGCTGAGAGGGCTGTTTAGACTGCAGAAGAGATGACTGAAAGGGGATCTTATCAATGCATAAAGATGTCTTAAGGGTGGTTGTCAAGAGGAGGGGGAAAGACTCTTTTCAATGGTGTCATGACAGAATAAGGGGAAACCAGCACAAAATGAAACACAAGAAGTTCCATCTGTATATGAGGATTAAAATGTGAGGGTGACTGAGCATTGAAACAGTTTTCCCAGAGAGGTTGTGGAGTTTTCTTCTCCCAGAGATATTCAAAACCTGCCTGGACTCAATCCTGTGCAACTTGCTGTGGGTGAACTTGCTTTAGCGGGGGTTTAGATTAGATGAGCTCCAGAGGTCCTTTCAGTTCAACCATTCTCTGATTTTCTGGAAAATTGATGACCCTGAAATTGTGAACTACTGCATGCTAAGGCTAGCTTACCTTCCACATTAACCTTGTCTACTGTATCAGGAAATTTTATTTTTCTGAAGACAGACATAACAATTTTGCAGCTTTTTTTTAACCTCCATCTTACATTGACTTACCCAGTTTCCTAGATTCTTATGGTGAATACTGAGTGTTTGAACAACATCGAAGAGCCCAGACAGCAGTTCATGGAGTTTTTCCCAGATCATATATCTGAGGAAGGTTCATAAAATCCTACAAGGCCAATTCTGGACAAACCAAGACCATTAGTTGCATAAATATAGTCATCTAGTAGAATTAGAGATGCTTAGGTGTAGCCAAGACTTCTGTACCTAACTGCAAAGTCAGAGAGCCTTTGGAAAGCTCATCCTGAAATAGTAGCATGAGGTGATGTCATCTCATACACCTAAACAGGTATAACAGGAACTGACATACCTAGTACACATAGACGTATGGTAGGTGCTTGAACATAGAGACTCGAATTTAGTCTTAATTCCAGACACGCCTTGAAGACATGGCTAAAAGATTTTTGGATAAAACAATTAGTAAAATAAATATATTCACCATCTGAGTACAAAAAAATAATAATTTAAGACAGAGGTGTCAGATTTAGAAATATATATTTTATTCTTTCAGTTCATATTAGACTTACGATCTGTGAAACAGCTCAACAGTAGCTGGAACAAGACTGCTGTTACTGAAGGCAGATTGAAGAGGATATGAACAACAGCATGCAAAACCTTTACAAAAAAATAAAAAAGGCAAGACACACATGTAGTGTTTGGAACTTGTTTAATATCACAGTAAAGAGTCTAGTAACAAAAAGATGGGGTGGTGCAAAAAGGTGAAATCCTGTTGGAGAATCAGGAAAACTTTGAGAAGAAGCAGGAAATGTGTTAAACTTTCTTTCTTTTAGGGAAAAAGGGGATGGGCTGTTCTTTTAGGACTGTTGTTCAAAAGTCCGTAAGTCTTTTTATATATTTTATATAAAGTTTTATGTACTTTGCCAGCAGAATGACAGATGAAGCCTTTACTCTAAACAGGTACAAGGGAATGCACTTTGGAGGAAACAACTTAACCTACTTGTACACACATAAGTGGATAACTAATTTAGAGCCTTTTCACAAGAGAGATTCAAATGTCCATGTGAACACTACAAAGTGCCTGCTTAGCCTGAATAGGCTGAGATTGCCTTGAGAACAGCACAGAAAGTTACCAAGAACATCTGAAATTAACATCCCAATGGAAGTCAGTCTACAAACTCACTCATGACCTATTCATGCTACTTCACATCACAAACTAAAATTGCAGTTTTCTACGTTTGAGAACAGTTTTCTGTATGTTTGAGAACAGTTTTTGCCATTGCAGATGTAACTTGTTTTCTGTCCATCTGACAGGAAGAAAAGGATCACATCTGCCTGAATTATAATTCTGGGTCATATGTCTATGGAATACTTTTTTTTGTTTTCTTCTCCCTTTGGGGGGTGTGTGTATTTGTGAGTGGAAAGAGCACCAAAGTAAACAACATTACTATACACTGGAGTTTGTAGAAATGTGATTTTTCTACTGGTTAGTGTAAGAAATCTTGTCCAAAAAGAAGGTTTTGAAAGAATCACTGAAATTATTTACCTTTTTGTTTTTTTGGGGTTTTTTTTGTTGTTGTTTGGGTTTTCTTGGTGTGTTTTTTGGGTTTTGGTTTTTTTATTGTTTTTGTAATTATTATATAGAGAGAGAGTTAAATTGTCTTATTACCAGGAAAAAAACAATAGTGAATTTACTAGGAATATAGCAATTTAGTTTATATAATTTTGTTTAGTTTGAAATGGCTATCTTGTGCTAAACCAGAGTTGGGTTTACTATTCCATCAGACTTATTGCAGAATACAAAGATGACTTCTGGAGTAGAAGACAAGGGAGAAAGAGAGGTGTGATATTTTTATTTGTCTGGAGCCATGCAATCATGTCCAGTTATAAATCTGTTGTCAGTTCCACTGATCAATAACTATTAGCAATAAGCACCACTAGTCACCAGCTTGACAGTGATGAATGGTATAACCAAGAATGGGATAAATCTCCTGATAGCAGCATCTAGACTCAAGGAAGTCATCCATCTTCCTCTTTCTTTCTTTCTTTCTCCTGTCCTTCATTCCAAGAAGTTATTGGTCTAAGTGAGTATCGCTCCCTTTTTCCCTGTCTCAAGTTATGCTTGGTACTATGCTCGCTTTAGTGCTGTCTTGCACATATGCATGCTCCTATGCAACTCACTAATCAATCTATTCTTCCACAGCAATTTCTAAAGCACAGAGCAAGAGTTTTAAGTATATAAGGACTTCTGGTTTTGTACAAAGAAATTCAGAAGCTAGAAACAATAAAAGAACTTTGTGCAGCAAAGTTCAATGGATAAAAAGCCTAGTACTTTTCAAGGCTAGATGGAGAAAAGGTTATTTTATTTCTTCCTGTGAGAAGAGTCTTACATTTTTACACATAGATATATATTTGACTGTACATTTATTTTATGTACTTATTTAAGTTCAAGTAGCTTTGATGTTAGGTTCCCAAGCCCACATGACCAACATGGTTCTCTACAGGAAGCATTAACTTGTGTCAGTCTAACTAAGACAGTTGAGTTTGGCTTGCATGTTTATGCAGCAGTGATGAAATCTATTTATTCAACACATTGTAGAATAAAAACTTCTGCTGAATTTCTTTTTAGTTCAAAACTAACAGTTACTATTAGCATTCACCCCACTGGATCTTACAAAGCTCCTTCACAGAAAGAATTAAGGCACCCTGACAAGGGACAATGTTAACTCTGCACAATTTCACAGAGTAAAACTTAAATTCTCTAGTTCACACAAATGGTTCTAAGCCACAAAGTAAATAATGCAGAATTTTCACGGGATTGGCAGAATTTGATCATAATATCTAGTTTTATTTAAATGCAGATATATTTTTCTCTTCAAATGTAATTTTGTGCAAACAAATGCTTTCTGAAGGTTAAAGATTCAGATCATGTCTCTATAAAACTGAATACTCCAACCCTATTTGAGAAAAAGATATTAATATAGAACACACTATTTTGCTCTCACTATGGTTTGGGTTTATTTTTCTGCTTATTTGTTCTCAACAGAATTCTTAAAAAGGATAGAATAATTTTAGATTTTCTTTTTTTTATTAAGTTAGTTAAAAACAGAAAGCAATAAAATACATTGATGTACAAACTGGATTTTCTTCAACTCCAATGGATTAGAAAACTCTATTCTCCAGATCACACCTGACAGGGAAGGCAAAACACGAACACATTGCCTTACTACAGGACAAAGCAATACTACAAGTTTTTTAAGAGAATAATAGATGTATCCTTTCATTGTTCACTTCCTAAGAATGAAGTCATGTAGGTACAGATCCATTTCATGCCACCTCGTCTGACATTGCAATGTTACTTTTCAATTCATCTTCCATTTGGTGAACACACCAGAAACCTTCTCAATGACAGCCTCTGAAACTTCCTCTGGTTATTGCTGTGCTCAAAAGTTCTAAAGTAGAATTATTGTATTCCCAAATGGGTCTTGTAGGAAAGGGATAAAAGTATTGTACAGGAGAAGTCACATCACACTAACCTGTTACTACGGCTAACACTTGCATATGTCCTGCTTAGAGAAAGGGCACAATCCATTAAAGCATCCTGTCAGATTTAAAGTGCACATTCATGCCCTAGATAAGCTTATCTAATTTTAACAAAGCAATACATATCTCAGCGTTCTTAAGAAATGTACCAAGCAACACTTAAATTCTGCAGCTATATACCATTCATACACAGGTCATTTTATGGCCAATCTGCATTTTATATTAAATTCCTTGGAATTGCATTCAAGTGCTGTTACCACTTTAGTCTGTATTGCTTCTTCACCTCATCCTGGGTGGACACATATTCTCTGTACAGACCATTTGAGGTCAAAGTACTGTCCAGTTAGGATCTACAGTGTATTACCCAAAAAAAAAAAAAAAAAAAAATTCTAAATTTGTACTGTAAATCTGCAGCAGTACTTATTCCTTTCTTCTGTTTGCTGCCTTGAGGACAACAGTAGCTTTATTGGCAGCTTGCAGCATTGTCAAGAGGCAAGAAAACATCACAGCAGCAAAGATTTTCTTTTAAAAAATACAGCAAAACCCCCACACATATACCAGAATGGTATATTTTCTCAGTTTTTACCCTAATTACAAATAAAACCACAACACCTGTAACAATACCCTAGTAATAATATAATCTAGTCACTTTCATTTTGCTTTCTCTCAAACGACAAATATCTCTGTCAGTACAATGACAAGCTCAGATTTAGATATTTTACTATTTTGTCAACAGTATATGATATAGTCTTACATTGGAAATCAAACTGAATTCTGCTTTTATTTTTTATTTTTCCTTCTGGAAAGAACAGCAATTAAACACTCAGTAGGCCTACTTGTTTATTTTCTTTTTATTATGTAAACAGAAATATGGCAGAACTTAATATACACAATTTCGTGTATTGCTTTTACCAGAATAAAGAAATATTTCTTTGCATAACATTGACCAATATAAAATTCCATTTTCAGTCACTTTTTAAAAATATTTTTACTTTTATTGTGTGTGGGGTTTTTTTGGTTTTTTTGTTGTTTTTTTTTTTTTTAATTTGCCTAAGCTAAAACAGAACCCCTAGAAACCAGAGGGGTTTTTTTGGTTCTTGTTTGTTTGCTTTTTGAGGCACAGCAAAAAAACAACAAAAAATTACAACTAAACTTCTATTTTTATGACCATTAATTAGCAGTAGGTTCTCCTCCCCTCCCCATCTCAAGTGTATCTTATCTCCGCTCATGTTATTGCTTTCTCTTTTAACTTATTTATTCAGTCTAAGGATAGTTTATGGCAAACATGAAAATGATTAGCTAATGGAACTTGTTAGTGTCTTCTGTCATGTGTGTTCAATTTAATAATCTTCTATAAATCTGTCAGCTGCAGAACATGTACAAACTGCAGATCTGATGCAGCTGAGGCAACAAGCTAGATGAACTAATGACCAAATCCTTGAGAAAATAAATAAGTGCAATATTTCTACAGGATGACAGAGAAGTACTCACAGTCAGAAGTGTTTTAAAATGGTTCCCATCTGATAGTCTAGGTGAAACAAAAAAACCTCTGCCAGTTTATCTATGCACTACTGTTCCCACTTCTTCCACCACGCAGAACAACCTCACATCATCTAATATAAAGCAAGATACATAATGGCCTCTTAAATCAAAGACCAAATTGGAAAAACTAGGTTTGTTTTCCACTGTCTTAAAACAATTCCTTCCTAGGAGTGATCAGACGTTTGTACTTCACGTTGCATTAAGCCATGTTTCAACAACACAAATGTACTCAGTTCAGTCAGTTCCAACAGTTACCTCGTTATAACCCTCATCCTTTCCTCTTGCACAAAGGTATCATAAGGAGTTTTAGTTCACTTCAATAGCAAAGAACTACTATGCAATGCTATAAGTAGACAAGCAATATGGCTGTCTTTTATTTCCAAGGATTTAGTTTTAACTTTTGCCGCGAATATGACATGACCCCAAGCCCTATCATTTATTTTTTCTTATTTCTTTTACTCTTATAACTACAGTTTTGTTGATCTTGGCTGTTTATAGCTCAGACCCTACCTATTATTTCTCTTCTTCCTAACTTACAAGATGACGTGGCAAAAAAAAAAATAAATATATAAATCCAGTACTGTCTTATAAGAAGTTATATTTCACACTAATGAATTATTTTCTTTTAGCAGTAGGGTCACAGCTTTCCACCTCTCTTTTCCATTGTACAAGTTAACCACAAAGATTAGACCCCTCAGGGCAACACCTTCACATTCACTTCAGGAAAAACATATGGAAATTGTCCTACTCTTTTTGAGCACAGCACATTTATCTACCAGATATTTAAGAAAAAAAGAGGGTTGATTCAAGAGCCTGGCACCATAAAGTGGCTTTTTTGGTAGAATTGTATATAGTTTACAAAATATTAGCAGCATTTTAATTAAGCATATGTAGAGTCCTCAGATATTCCATTGTCAGTCCTTGTTCAAAACTTTGAGGAGAAAAAAGAATATTGAGCAAATAAAACAAGAAACAAAAATGAATTTAAAAAGCCAAAAAAATATGCTGAACCTGGATAAAACACTCTAAGTTTTGATTGCTAAGGTTTTCTTGTGTTTCACTGCTTTAGGTTTTTGGTTTTTATCTTAGGGTGGGAGGGGTGGTGCTTGGTGTTGGTTTCTGTTTTGTCTGTTTGTTTTGTTTTGCAGTGACACAATTTCTTCCTTCATCATCTCTCTTTTCATTGAAAATGCAGTCCCAGAGCGCTATGAAATGGACTATGGTGCTCAGAAAGGGATTGCCTGCTCCTGTATTTAAGCCCCATGGATCACATCTAGTTTAGCTTAGCAGTTCTACTGTCATGGGTAGATTTAGGTATATTCTCTTTTTCATTTGAGTGATTTCAGTGTCATTTAAATTCTCTTTCACCCTCCCCTCAAAGTCTGGGATGGTATTTTACTGAACTTTCACTTCTTCCAATTTAGAGAGCAATTGTAAAAGGAATCATAGTCGCATTAACACACATAAATGGATACCATCTTGTTACAACATGGCTAAGTCTAGTTTCTGTAAAAAGATTGTGTAGGTACACACACACACTTCATCTGAAGTGAAATAAAACTAAAGACTTATAAAGAGAAAAATTCTGCCCAAGTCAGTGTTCCCCTTACTTCTGGATTCCTTTTGAGTTTTGAAACTGACTATTCTATTAAGAGAGAAAAAGGTGATTAAAAAACCCTACACTGCAAATATTTTCTGAACACATAAAATACTGCTAACAATAGAGTTATAAAATTTTCACAGAGCTAGGTTTTTCCACTTTCTTTCAGGCATCATTAAAATGCTAGTTCTCAGGAGAATAAAAGTGATGAGTCAAATAGAAAGACTTTCATTTCACTTTTTCTTTTGAGGAAGAATTGAAAACTATCAATCAGCACCTCTACAATTAGACTAATAATTAAAAAAAATAAATAAATGAAGCTATAGAGGGACTGAGAAAGCAACATAGAAATTGAGGTTAGATATCTTTTACAGAATTGATTGATAGAAAGTTAGATGAAAGCCAGCCTAAATAAAATGCTGTTGTGAAAGTCTTATATTTCTACATCTGGCACAAGTGAAGGTGTGTATTGTAATTCTTTTCTATATCAATGTATCTAAAGCTCTTTTTCATCTTTCTAGACCCATCTGGAATTTCTTTCATATTTCATACGCTATGGCTGCACACAAACAGGGTCTTTGAAAAGTGAGCACCCAGTATAGCACTTACTCGCAAGCAGAAAGAAATCTTAAACACAGAGGCAAAACTCGCGGAGTTAGTCCATCATTTCTTTTAAACAGTCTAGCAATAAAGACTTTTAGCTTGACTGACAGCTTAAACCAGGCTAGACTATATTAACAATATCTCTTGATTTCAGGATATTTCTAAATATTAGAAGCAGCTAATTTGGTTTCATTAATTATATAACATCATGTAGAATTATGGTAATGGGCTTCTCATAATATAATGAAACAGAAAAATATTCAGTTACACATTAAAAATTAAAATTCATAAAAGCATTAAAATACATATTAAAGTAATTTCTGTAATATTCTTTCTTCTGGCTTAAGGATTCCTCTGAAGAGGGGAATCTTATGCTTGAGAGTTTGCATATATTAAAAGTGTACTCAAAATAAATCAGTCATAGAAAATCAGTTGGCTTTGAAAAGCTACTGTCTAAATTGTAATAAAAATGAAGACGATAAAAGCACTAAGGGTTTCAAATGCACAAATATGAATATGTCTCTTGAAAGTCCCCAAAGCTGAATATCTGGGGACTGGGAAATTATTACTTTTTTTTTCCTCACTCTTTTATAGACATTTGTTTACACCTGCTGACCAAGGCAGCATTCAGCACTAGTCCAGACTTTTGTTGTGGCACGGAGAGCCATCCTTTGCTGTAGTCAAATGAATCATTTTTTCATAACGAAAATATTTTTTGTTTTGGGGGGTTTGGGGTTTTTTTTAGGAATGCTGTGTTCTGAATTATAATTGGTTTAGGGAGTACGGACAGATATTTACATGGTAGCTCCATTCCTGGAATGGAAACCATAGACCATGTCTATGGTTTATGTCTATTCCTGGTTTCCAGGAATGTGCTGTAGTTCTGAGAACCTACAGGCTGAACAGATCCAAACTGCTTAGAAGACCCCTAACCCTAACACACCTCCTGGACAAGATATTTAACATCCTAAATCCACTATAAAAAACCAGGGCTTATACAAGTGTGGGTTTTAAACAATTAAACAAAACTAAACTGAACTAAACAAACAAAGAAAAAACCCCAAAACAAAATCCACCAAACCAAACCAAACAAACAACCAAAAAAAACCCCTTGAATTTCCTTTTATTCTTCCCTCTTTGCTCACTTACTTTCCATCTTATCTCCACTTTCTACAATTTCTCTCCTCATATGTTATCCTCTTTTCAACTCTGTAAAAGCTCCTCAGCTCTTTCTCTGTCTGCAGGGACCAGGCAAGGTTTCCAATAAAACAGCTGGTAACAGAACAAGAACACAGGTCCTGGGCAGATGTTACTCTCCAGACAGTGTTTAACAGTTTATTACATCTGCAGAGAATGATTTAGACAGAAAATCTGAAAACAAAGCTGAAAATCTCCTGGAACACCAGTGCAATTCTAAATAGATTGTACTGAGAAACACATACACTTACCTGGAGTAAGCTAATTTAAAAAAAAAAAAAAAATCAAATGTAGGTATTCTTTGCAGGAAAAGCCCTGAAACAACTAGATCAGCCTCACCACCTATTATTATTTAATGGATTTGATGCTGCATACTGCATTTTGAGTGGAAACCACAGTCCAGAGATCATATAAACTGACATTCTATTTTGCTTTACTATATTCACTGAAACTATGTAAAGTGAAAAAAACCAAATCCTTCTCTTCAGATTATGAAATAGTGTTGCACCTTTTACAACTAAGCACATTTGAACGTGAAAAAACCCTGAAGTTTTCAGTTTACAAGCAGTAAATCTGTAAATACAGTATCACAACTGAGTAATCTTTAAGTAATTTATTTAAAGTTTCTGATCCCATTTTTTTGTATTTATTTTTAATTGAAAATCATAGATTTTTGTAGTTAGACCCTCTCAAACTTGTCAAATAAGAGTATAAAAATCTAAAACATCATTGGAAAGAGCTTAAGAATTAACATAAAGTACTTCAGGTTGGATTTAAAATAGCCATAGCATGGTAGACTAAGAATATGAAGTAAGTTTTTCAAAACTGAACCTTTAGAAATTTCAGACCTGTTGATGTAACCTTTCTCCCAGGACTTGGTTTGAAGCCAAGTCTAGAACAAGTAGAAAAAGACTAAGTTCCTTTTTCAAGGCGAGTAATCAACAGCTCAGGCCTTTGAGCGAACTCTTTTTTCTAGGCTTTCCTCTGAGATCTGAAAACTTAAAGCAAAGCTTTAATTCCTTCCACATCGCAGGTCCACTGCCAAGCC
This sequence comes from Xenops minutus, assembly GCA_035221455.1. Lineage (NCBI taxonomy): Eukaryota > Metazoa > Chordata > Aves > Passeriformes > Furnariidae > Xenops > Xenops minutus. Next base: position 36,077,721 of record JAWWEE010000122.1, on the reverse strand, counting down.
CAGGCAGAAGAACTACCAGCTCCTCTTCTGGTAACTTCTCAGCACCTCAAAGTCAGACCAGACCACAGCAGCCCTTGGAGTCCAAGGTGGAATATTTGAGTTTGATCTCCTAGTTCCAGGGGAAAGAGGTTCTTCAGAGGAGCTAAACGTGATCACAGTAGGTGATCACATTGCCACTAATTCAACATTTATTTATTTAGCCCACAATCTTTAAACATAATAATTCTCTCATTATTTTTCTTTTAATATTAGAGGATTAAAGATACATGTGGTTTGTACATGCATACACAGATCTTAGTACCTATTACAGAAATCATTGTGACAAAGAAATTATATTTACTGACACCCAAATACAACCAGGAAGCCATTTTATGATGCTACTTGGAAGTTTACCTCTTATTAAGCAAAGAAATAATGCTGTGAACTCAAAATCAACCTTTCCTCAGCCATTTGTAAGAACTTAAATGTACAGCACTTAGGCATCCATTAGCTAATTATCTATTCAAGCAAAGAAACATAATCATTAATCAATTGCAGAATAGACTAGATATGTAACTGGAGACAACCAAAGAAAAAAATAAGATTATCATGACAGAGGTTGCAGCTCTGATCTCCAGTCTTGTACAGAATATAATGATAGGAAAAATCCAATATTTCACAAATAGAGCTGTTAAATGTTCAGATAAGTCTTGCTGTCAATAGTCATGATGACAATGAAAAAAAGTGCAAAGATAACACTGAATTAGTGTAAAAAATAAATGCATTTGCTTTTTTTCTTTTTATTTTTTGTATTTTTTACCTTTTCCTTACCTTATCTTTTTATATGAGAAATTCAAAGTACTAAATATTGAATCTATAACCCTCTTTCAAACCATCCTGGAAAAGTGAATTAATTTTTTAGCAGTACACTTCTCAGTAATCATGGTGCTGGCATGAAATCATGCTTTCTAAATCCATTTTTAAAACCATGTCATACTTTTCCACCTTTCTTTAGTCTCTTATGCAGTGTTCTGCTGAAATAGCATTTATTTCTCTAGCTTTCTCATCTATATTCCCAAAGTCTAAGGAGGGTAATACGCTTTTTCCCTGGACAGTCAGACAGGGAATAGGACTGCAAAAAGCAACATTTCTATGTGCATTTTTCTTAGTGCAACACTCAAATGATATGAGCACCTTGATATTCAGGTGCACTTTCTGTTTAATATGTTAGAACTCAGATGATTAGTAACACAAGAAGGCATATTACTTACTATGAAAACTACTACATCAGTAGTATCTTGATTACTGTACAAGGATGAGGGAAAATGTTGTGGCTCTCTATTTTCATTTTAAAAACATTCTTATTCCATATTCTTTGTAATTATGCAATTAGAAGTAGCAATTACTAGGGAAATTCAGTGCCTTGAGAAAAGGGATGTAAAGCCACTCTTGAGGTGGAGGTCTTCCAAAAGTTTCCAAAAGAGGACCACTGGAAATTCTCTTCCTTGTTGCCACGCGAGTGGAGGCTGAGAAATCTGGCATACTTCAGCAGGCAGAAGAGAAATCCTGGGGGGATTGTGGGAGATACAGATCTACAAACAGAATCAGAAAGCACTGGTAAACCCACAAAGGTAGGATTTAAATGTAAGTGTTTAGAATAACTCTTTTTTTATGTTTTATAAAACGCACTTATTATGAACTAGTGCATCCACCAGTATTAGAACCCTGTAAAGTCATGTTAAGTAGTCACTGATGATCTTTGGCAGTAAGGAGGAGTCATAACTAAGCAACCTGGCTTTCCATTATTAGTTCAGAATTGCAATCTACACTTTAAATTAATCTTAAATACAACTCGGACTTATCACTATGTGACTTATATGATTTGGAGATTAAAACACGTTTTGAAATAATTCCTTAGTTAAAACAGGTATAAAAATAGAAAATGTCCAGACTTGGGACTTCACAGGTATGTCATGAAGCAAAATACAGATATTAATTCCAAATCTAAGAATAGTCTATCTCTTACTCAAGCATCTGACCTAAAATAGATGGCCTTCACATAGCAGATCCCACTGCTTGGCTTCTTAAGCATCTCACTTTTCTCTGGATTAAAATTAAAAATCTTGCAAGGATTCAGTACTATGGTTGTAAAGCAAACACACACATATATACAAAAACTTAGCATTTCTAAAAATTATTAATATTAAAGTTTAAGATCCTATTAGCTTGGAGCATTTCATGCCTAGGGTCAAATAAAAACCCAAATAAAGAAAAAACCCAAAGCAACACACCATACTGCCATTACCCTCAAAAAAACCACAAACAAACAAACAAACAAAACCCACACCCAAAAAAACCCCCAAAACCAAAAAATGAAAAACAACCACTAAAAAACCAAAACATTTGTCTATGCAAAACTTCTTGCAACAGCATTTTAGTACTAAACTGAAATTACTATAAGCTTAATTCATTACTCCTCTCTTCTCTTGGTTCTATGTAGTTCATGTTGTATCATTGCTTTTTCAAAACAGTATATCTTTCTATACATACTATTTTTTCTGAACCTCTTTTTTCTCACATATGAAATACTGTGCTCCCTTAATTTCCCCTGTCAATCCCTTGATGCACTGTGACTATTCCAACTTCTTTCCCCTTTACTCTAAAGTAAACCTTGGACTCAACAGATATTAATGTTTTCAAATTCATGCTTTTTTTCATTAATCTCTCATTTCTTCTTTGATTTTTTATGAAATGTTAAGGAAGCATTTTAATGGAGTTCAAGAGCTCAGGCTAATGAGCAGTTATGAGCAATTCATAACTACTCTTCCTGAAGACAAGCCACAAAAGAAGGTTTTCATCAGATTTTCAGTTTTGCAAGTGCCTAAGGATAACAAAGGAAAGTGGGGACAGCTATAAAGGGAAATAAATGTATTCCTAGTATTTTAATATCTTTATCTGCTAATTAAATTTGCCAAAGAATAAAGATGTTCCAAACCCTTGCATCTTAAACTGTCTTCCATACGTTGTGTAAGCATGATGCACCTTGGAACCACAAATTCCTTCCTGTATGTGCTAGAACACCCTTGTATACACAGATACTTACTGTGGATTTTATTGTCTCTTTGGAAAGCACGTAGTCTTAAAGAGCTGAAAACAGCCTTTAGAAAAAATTAAAGTAAAAAGTCAGGATCCAGCTTCTCATATTGCCCACTTACAATACAAAGTAGTAATCCTTTGAAGTTTCTTACACAAAACAGAGTTGGCTTCTACAATAAATCCTCTTTTAAAAGTAAAAATCCCTTTTAAAAAATCCATTTAAAACCCTCTTATTTTCTACTCTCTAGATTATTTTGCTTTTTAATATAGTTAAGATTTCTGGCAACATTTAAAACCTAACAATTTAATCTACATTAAAAAATTGATATAGTTAGCTTCTTAGTGTGCAACAAGAGCTGAGTTACGTAGCACAGAATACAACAAGAGATAGGTATTTGTTAGAAAAAGAGAAATGTGTTAAAATGCTGAAGTAAAAGTTGTTCCTTAAATATTGTTTATCAGTTTAGCTGTGTCAGTTTATGGTCCAAGTAGATGCAATTCCTATTTCCTGTTGTGAGCAAAATTAATCAGTCTTGGATCTTAGATTAATACAGGTGAATCTCACTGGGAAAGAATTCCTGTTAACTGAGTAGAATACAGCCTTGAATCCTTGAATAAAAGGATTATACTGTCTTCTTAATTAGCCATTTCTTGAGAGCAGTAAATATAGATAACATTCAATAAACCTGATGTCTCAAAAAAAAAAATTAAAACTGCAGATATGTTACAGAAAAACATTTTTATTAAATACAAATCAACTGAATTTTATCAATAATGAAGCTCCCACCTACGTTAAGCTCTTCATACTATCACAAACACAGGTGTGAGTACTTTTCTATTCATTTTGCCTTTCATTACCAATATTACATTTTTCATTATATGAAACAGCAAGGAAAAGGGTGGGAGGGGCAGGGAGAGAGGGAAAATCAGTCACCATCTTTTTGTTCGATTGAAGTGATGAGGAAAGAAAGGCTATTTATTTTAATTAATGTTTGTCTTAGTCAAATTTCTGCTCCTAAAAGTAATATGAAGGTTGCCTAATCTGAAGAAAAAATTCTTCATTTTGTTAAATTGATACAGGTAAGTGATAGGAGACAATTATATTTGATTAGCTACGTGATCCTTGTCATGCAGTTCTTAGATAAGACTGAGTAGAAAACAAAGATGTCAAAGAAAATCCAAACAAGCAACAAACATGGTACAAATAAAATGGCATTTTAAAAGTTTTAGACCTAATCCCAAAGAGAGAGATTAAGGCAGGTGGATAAAGCAAAGAAGAAGAAGAAGACATATGGTCACTCTGAAAGCAAGTGAAGTATCTGCATTTAGCAATAAATACAAAGGATTTTGACTCCGTGGAGACTTTGGAAGGGATCTAGCCCAAAACAATCCTTACTCTGATGTCTAGGAACTCTCACAGACATAGAGAGACAGTCCTACAACCACATCCTGGCTGATGACTAAGCTGAAGAGCAATTGTCACTTTGAGAACTCCCCAGAGAAAAAAAAATTCTGTTTCTGGAATGCCAGATTTTTGAAACTGAAAATGCTGCAGTGGTCATGATTTCCTGGCCTTAAGGTCCAAGTAATTTCCAGTGATGTGTTGACCGTAAAAAAATCTGACTTTTTTTCCAAGTTCTTTCCTTCTTCTGGCTCTTTCTGATAACCAGTTCTGGGGAGAGAACCTTAATTTGCCTTATTGGAATCTGGTGACTTTAGTGCTGTTCTGGGATATAAGAGAGAAGTCTTATCCAAACAATGGCTGAAGCAGCGAGTTCCTGACTTTCCCATATTTCATGCCTTTTGTATGAGTTTAAAAGAAATCAGTCACAAACAACTTCTCTGTTTTCTAGAAGTGCTCAAAGTACCTAAATCCTTCCTCTACAGTATTTTGTTTGAAAAAAAGGAAAACATCAGATCAGGTAAAGCCTTCCATCTCGATATCTTCAGATATCATCATAGACAGTTTTTGGGACAAGCTGGAGCCTGGCCATTTTATTTCACCACATTATTGAGTTCTGCTTGTGATGTTCAGTCTAGCTACAGAGGATTAAACTTGTCAATTACTCCAACTCATCAGCTGTCCTTTGGCCACATTAGAACAGAAGGCTTAAGAAACTCAACATTAACATGTATCATTAAACAAGTATTATTAATCATTATTGTAAAAGAATGAGAAAGCGAGTTTTTCAGCATTGTTTTATTTTCTGCAATACAGCAGGAAACCAGTAGCAACAGGCTCAGGACATTAACTACAACCTATTAGATTACTTCATGCTCATTTTGGCTTAAGTTCAAATTGTTGCTTCTTACTGTTGCCTCAGTTGAGTGTCTTCATCACATGCATTCAATCTATTCTACTACCAATACCTCTGTAGCCTTTTAATACCTAAGAGAATTCATGTTCTCTTGTAGCCTTTAAGCTCTGTAAATTGATTATTTTATTCAGGCTCATGCTTTTAGTATAGTAGTTTGGAGTTAAAACCCAGAGACAGCATTCTGGAATGCCATGACATCTTTATGATTGTAATTTTTTGGGCAACCATGCAGAGCGATCAGAATGAAGTTAGGTATTCAAACCAATGTGTGAAATGATATGTAGAAGTTCCAGGTATAGCCAAAATGACCCCTTTGTGGTTTGTTGTCTTCTTGCTCTTTTATCACCTGTTGAAAGAACTCATCTCATTGTGCATGCTAGTTTTCCATATCACAGTAAGACTGATAGCAAAATTAATATTGTACATGAAATATTTATTTATGATACTTCAGCAATCTTAAGTAATTCTGAAGTAATTTGATAACCACTGTGAAGCAGCATCTGATCTCTCTGGCAACACCTGAATGGCAAAGTACCGTTTTTTATGAATCATATTGTGTACTATAATAAAGCAGAACAGTTTTTTTATGTACAGTCTTGATAAACAAGAGTTTCAAATGCACTCTGCTGCTGGGCTACCTAAACATAGTCTTAAAATATGATCTCTTAAAAGAATAAATATTTTCCAGTAATTTGGCTGTAAGATTCCTCTTTTCTCTACAGGTTCTAAAAGAAAAAGTAAATCAATATGATGACTAACATGCCAAGAAAGAATGCAAAAAGATCCAAAGAAAAGAGAAGGAATCAGTGTTTTCCCTTCAATGATTTCAGAGTGAGAGGATATATTGGAATCAAAGTGCCAAGGAATGTGAACATTTCACCAGGAAATGGACATTTTTCATTATAAAGTTTCTGATGTACCACATATCACAGTGGTTAAAATTCAAAGCAGCTCAGATTGTATTCAATTCAATGTACTTGTCAGTTGTATTTCTTGGGTATGTAATTTACTTGACAGGCACAGTTTAAATGCTTTAAAATAAACCATTGTACCAAGAGCAGATGCAGTGCAGTAACAGAGCTTTAAGCTTTATTAGGCTTTTAAATGCAACCAATTTTTTAGGGTGAAATCTTTAGAAATGAACCCTAAAACCTGTAAGTAGAATTCATTTGCATTGCCTTTTTTCCCCTCATTGAGCCGCTCGAAACCTTTCCATTATTCATATGCAGAGGCTCTTGTAATATTTTTTCTGTATTGCAGAAGACTTGGCCTGCTACTGTGACTGCAGCAACTACAGCTAATCTAACTCCTGGGCGAGCACTAATGAAAACCAGACTCAGCAAAGGAGTCTGCTGAATACGTCAAAAGAGAAAAAAACATTACACTCTCTTTCCATACCTGCCTATTCCATCCTCTATTTCTTCTTGTACATTAGGTAATCTTACTGGTTTTGGTATGTTGTTTGTTGTTGTTTTCATTTTATTTCACAAGTACTTTAGATCTAACACTGTGTCTTTCAAACACTTAGACAAAAGTTGTATAAACACACTCTTAAAACAAAAGTTGCCACTAGCCAAACATGAGCTTAATTCTTCTAATTCAGCTAAATATCCTTAAATTTTGTTGCAAATGCATTAGTAATCTCTTAATCTCACACTGAAAATGGCATATCTCATCCCACAATTCAAATATTCCAATAGATGTGTTGTGAGAAATACTTGATGATTTAAATAAACATAATCTAGTACATTAATTCTGAAACTGAAAATGCCAAATAAAAAGGAAAAATACAGTAAATCTGATGAAATTAAAAATTTCAACAACTATTTTGTTATCTCACAACAGAGATACACAAGCAATAGGGTTAAGCATCATCCTGGATAAGCTTCATAATTTTGGATACCAACTAGACAAAAAGATTGTAGCATGAATATAATCCTAGACTTCTTTAAACTGTAGGCCTTTTTTACCCTCTTTCTTGACTTGCTGAGAAAGGCTTTGTATTTTTTTATTTACATTTCAGTTGAGTTGACTTAAGAATTTGTCAGGGTTATGTATTCCTCTTCTATTGATGCAGAGCTTCAATTGATTAACCAACCAGTCAATTTTATTGCTAGATGAAGTTGTGGGGTTTAGGATATTTTTTATTATTATTATTTTTTTAGTATTTGAACTTTGATACTGATAGGCAACCTTTTTTGGAAGCCTATGCAAGGGGTAGACACCTAAATAGAAATAACATGAAACAAATCAATATTTTCAAGTACCAAGTAATAACTCCAGAGGGAAAAGTCAGTTATTAATTTGTAACACAAACACACATAAGCCATACAGAAATTAACTAACAAAACTGATTATATGCAAAGGTTTCTGGTCTCTTGTGGACCAATCTCTGGATTAAAGTGGAAGACCTCAGAGCTAGTCCTTGAGTGGAGATGGTGAACATGTTGGCCAGTTCCCAACTGTCACTCAAATGAGACTGGAGTGTTCTGCACAACCTTTTTGTGTTTTATGGAAACACTGGTGTGGGACCAACTTCAGCAGACACAGTGTGAGAAGTACACCGTTTCATGAATACTTTGAAAATATTGAGAAGAAATCATTACACAGGAAGAAAGAGATGATGATATTTTAAACTAATAAAGGTTTAATGAAAAGTCATGGTCTTAGTACAGAAGTGTTTTCTTGTAAATGTACTTTCTTATGTAAAAAGTTATCAAAGTTATTATGAACTCTAGTTCTAAGTCAGATGAGTTAAGTATTCTTTGCCAAGCAATCAGCCCTTCTACCCACTAGCTGTAGATATCATCTAGGAATGATTAAGAAAGGACAGTGTTTTCTGACAGGTATCTACGGTTTAAGCAAATACATAAACCAAACCGTACTGTAGTCTGTCTGGCCTTGCATTAATTGGCCAAAGCAATGCAAAACTGACAACACCCCACAGTTTGCTGTTTAGATCTATGAATGACAACTTGTATACAAATATATGGTAGGTATTCAAGGCAAAAAAACCAAAACCATGTGCATGTAATGGGGGAGTCATAATAGTTAGAATAGTAAATTCGCATTGGTAATATAAGACACAGCATATATGGCCAAGGACAGTAGTCAGAAAGAACTGAGTATGAGCTACCCCTTTTCTCTACAGAAAGGGATGACCAAGGTTGAATGAAAAAATAAATACACTGAATTTAAAGAAACTGTTTCATTTGAGTTCCACAGACTTTAGATCAGGACCAAAAGAAGGAAAATGTAGACCTTTGGTGAACGGAAGAAACAACTACAGTTATTTTAATGGATTTATCTGTGCATAACATAAATCTCTGTGCAAACATAAGTCTGAATGAGTTACTCCCAATAGTACTTATGACTGAGGGGTTTTTGATTTAAAAAATATGTTCAAACAGATTTTTAATTCTCAATTAATTAATATTCAGCAAGCTCTAGTATAACCTGTAATCTGTAGAATTTAAAAGAGGAATTAACAAATTCTCTAAGAAAATAAATTCAAGGAAATTTCTGCATTCATTTTGTAGAATAATGTACCATTTCCAAGAATTCCTTATCCTGGTGGAACAGCTTTCTGGTGTCCTCACTGAAGTTAGTAAACACATCAGCATGCAGGAATGAACTCCTTATTTCCAGTTAAGTGTACAAAATCCTGTATGAAATTTAATTCTCTGAACTCATAATCATACTTAGCCAGTGACTTAATACTGGTTAATGCCTAATACTGGCCCTAATGCCTAACACATGCTGTGCTAGAAGCTAATACTTCTTTTTCTGATCCAGTCTAGCAAGTCTTTTTAGTACTAAGATGGTGCTAGGTGCAAATGTGTTACCTCACAATTTTGGTTACCTTGACTCATGTATTACTACCTGAAGAACTCTGCAATTTCTTAGTAATCACAAGACATCACCACCCATCCTTTTTCTCTCATATTAGGCTCCATCAATTACTTTTTAATAACAGACATGTTCAGACCCAAATACTTAAACTAGTAATGGGTAAAGACAAGCTGTTGCTTCTTATGCACACATTTGAAAAAGGACGATTTAGTGGAATCAATAGTGTTTTACAGCAGGCATAATAACCCTGAAAATGATAACATCCCAGTCTCAAAACAGAAATAGATGAAAGCATCGTTCATCTAATGAAAAAGGAAGTATGATTTGTGTCCTGGGCAGGTACAAAAGTTTTCAAATTAACATGGAACACAGCTTTTTCAAGATATCACCTTATATCCTATTCATTCTTCTTTAGAAGCATGTAGTACCAAGCTGGTCTTTAAATAAGAAATAACTAGAAAAGGATACATGTAGGAATCACAGGAAGAGCCAATAAATATTTTACTTGAAGGAATTGCAGTTTTATTACTAGAGTTCAAATTTCTACAGAACTGATATATGAAAACCATTTGTAAAATGTGCTAACAAGACGTATGCATGCCTCCACATTCACGTTTTGCAGCAGCACTACTCTGTGCCTTATCAGGGCATGTTACAGTGAAGGAAAATTCAGAGATTCCTCACATTATTAGAGGAACAGGTAAAGGAAGACTTGATTTTCATCCAGTAGTAGTCTGAAGTACTAACAAGAACTTTCAAAACTCTCTGTAGGCTTTTAACTTAAAATATACATTTTCATATATGTATCTATATCAGATATCCGTATATAGTCTATCTGTACAGATATTTGTCACTTTCCATCAGAGGCAACCAAACTAATGTTGACTATCAAAGTCAAAGAAGCTTAGTGAGTAAAATGTCAGTAGATTTTGAATTCACTGATGTGCATTTAGTTAGTTTTGCAAACCACATAATTTCCTACCTTGAGAGAGCACATCTCCTACTCCACTCCACACTCCAGTGTTGCAAGTTCCAAAACCAGTATCTGTAATGTCAAGGGAATGAGATATTTAGGACACTGAGATCAATTTCAGATCTAAAAAAGTCTAAACTTGATCCTAACAGTCTTTTATAACATAACAATCTAAGAGCATTTGGTTTGTATATTTCTAGGTGCCTCTGCTTCCCCCAACAACTCCTTAGTGCCCACTTCAGCAGAGAAAAGTATTGGTTTGCGCCACATTAGCTAGACAGCAAATAAATTTAGAAAATAAAAAATAAATTTAGAAATCCTGTAATATGTTTTGGTTTTCTTCTCATCTCTGCCTCTCAAGGATCAAGCACAGCCAAAAGAATCCCAAAACATTTTGAAAAATGAGTTAGAGGGTTTGCTCTCTCACAGTTCATCAAACCAATCAAGAACGGAAGATCATGTACCTGTGATAGATAATAAGATTTTAACAAGCAGGGAGATGAATAATTAATTTTCAATGTGATCTTTGGATTGGCATCCCCTCATTATCCTCAAATTCACTACTTCAGAAGAAATACTCTGAAGAGATTTCACATCACACAAAGATTCCTTTGTACTTGTCAGAGAGTCAAGGTGGCCTCCCATCATCAATATGACTTCAGGTTGATTTTCTTTCTCCTTTTCAGAGTCCATTTCTCTCCTCTGAATACTGATTAGTACAGATATCTGCTGTGTTCCTTTTATGACTTTCAGTCTTTCTATTTGAAGAGAATCAAACAAATTCAACTTTGTGAAGAGAGTGACTGGAGACTGTTTGAGGCAGAAGTATATGAGATCTTTAAGACTCAAGGGATTGTCTACTTCCCTCCATGTATTTTTACTGCACTGTCCCTCAAAATTGTTATGAATAAGATGCATTTCCTTCCTTCCCTGGAACGTTTTGTATGCATTGCACCAGTTGACATGAATAACCTGATATTGACTTCTTTATGATAAATCTCTTTTCTTATCTTTGCAATAGAAGTGGAAAACATGGTCAAAATAATATATCATGGAGGGTAACTTATAGACATGAAATTAAAGAGTTTAAGAAATTAAGTTCTTGGACATCAAGGCATACTTACATTTCAAAATATGCACTTGATATGTTTCTGTATTGTTCTTGTGTGAATAGCAGTTGTTTTTCTCCATAGGAAATATACTTTGGCAAGTATTTTTTCTGCTTATTTTTATTTAAAAAGAACTATCTGGCAATGATCTTATACTTCATTTTCAGAACAGTAACAAGATTTTCTAAGAATCCAGAATTACACACTTTCTTATCAAGTATACAGTGTTTTGTGCTTATCACTATCAGAATGATAATATTTAGAAGAGAAGAGGCTGTATTATTTATATTTTCTATTTGGGACAAGAAACAGTGAGATTGGGTGTTGGAACATCAGGAGGAAAGGCAGGCTTTTCCTCTGTACACCTTTGTGTGCAAAAGCTTTCCAGCATCCCCATCATATGGCGCAACACAAGAAGGAAAGGAACACAGTTGTTTTTGGTTTTTTCTCCCTTGCCTTGGGCACTAATTTAAGGCATATCAAAGAAAACCCATGGCGGAAAAGACTTAACCACGAAAGCACTCATCTGTCCTAGAATGAGTATTTTGAAAATGTGGGTTTGCAGAAATTAAAAAGGAGACAGCTCTATACTTAATGGGCATTAGCATATCATGACTGAGGAAAGAATCAGGAATCTGTCAAACAGACAGCCTCCTTCATTAGTGAGATATTGTTAGTATCAGAGAGAACTTACCCTGAAAAACTAGCTACTAATAACAAAAATTATTAAGACTTAACAGACCAAGGTTCATTGTTATTCTTATACATTATGCAGGATTTCAAAATCATTTTGATTATTAAACAAGTACAATCCCACACAGCAAGACAGAATCCACATGAACATTTTAAGGATAGTTTGGAGCAAATAACAGCATAAACAAAAATACCTTTACTTCCACACACATTTAATTTAAGACCTTGGAATGAAAATATATAAGAGACCAGAAGAGCAGGTAATCTTTATACTATAAATCTAAATACATTGATAGCGCATCCTAATGCAAATCTGAATGTTTCCAGAAATGAAGTAAGACTGGATTCACTCTACAAGTGTACAATTAAGCATAAATATTTTTAGAGATTTTCAATTCTCTCAACAGAAAAGAAACTTCAGTTCTGATATAGTCAAATTATTGCAAGTTATCCTAGTGAAGAGCAATTCATAGAGGCAATCACTTCTATCTCAAACTCTAATGGTATTTAGGATTAGTAATATGATACTGAATTCAAAATATCCTATGCTCTGATAACTCCCATACATTTTAAGATTTATATAGAGAGGAGAAGACAACAATTATAGAGGGCACAGGGAAAATGGACAATTAATGCTTTCAGACATAATGAGACAACATAAGCAAAGCATTTCACTGAATATGTGTGGATAAATATCAAGTACACAGAACTCTTTAGAGATGAGTTACATGTGGTTGCAGAAAAGTGTGACTATTCTAGGAACTAGGTCTCCCAAGGACTAAGAAAAAGTTTGTTATATTTTTTTTTATTTCTTTCCTGCACAAAATGAACACTCAACATCCCAACAGGCAATTCAGCAGTGAAGTGAGAAGCAGGATCTGTTAGTTCTTCAGTCAGTCTGTGTGCATGTTCTTTACCACACAATAGATTTTCCTAAAACAAGCAAAACAAACAAAAACCCAAACAAACAAAACCACAAACAAACAAACTAACTAACACAAAAAAACCCCAAACACAAAAACCCCCAACCAAATCCCTGAAAAACTACTATGTTGCATGAGTATTATAGAATCACAGAACATGCTGAGTTGAAAGGGACTCACAAGGATCCTCAAGTCCAACCCTTAACCCTTCACAGGATCATCCCCAAGACTCACCATGTGCCCAAGAGTATCATCCAAATGCTTCTTGAACTCTCTCAGTCTTGGTGCTGTGACCACTTCCCCGGGGAGCCTGTTCCAGTGCCCAACCACCCTCTGGGTGAAGAACCTTTGTCTAATATTCAGCCTAAACCTCCCGTGACACAACTTCAGGTCATTCTCTCAGGTCCTGTCTCTGGCGATCACAGGGAAGAGATCAGTGCCTGCCCCTCCTCTTCCCCTCCTGAGGAAGTTGTAACTGCAGTGATTTCTCCTCTCTTCCAGAATGAACAGACCAAGTGCCCTCAGCTGCTCCTAATATGGCTTCCCCTCAAGGCTCTTCACCACGTTTGTTTCCCTCCTTTGGACACTCTCTACATTAATAGCTTAATATTGTTTTCATATTGTGGTGCCCAAAACTGCACACAATATTCAAGGTGAGTCCACACCAGTGCATAACAAAGCAGGTCAAGTCCACAGTTTTCAAAATACCATATATAAAATGGGGTAGCATACAGGGTAGCAATTTTAACACATAGGCATTTATTTCTCCACAGGACTTTCTGGAAAGGTGATCAAAAGAAATTGATTTGGATTTGCAACTCACAGAAACCTACTACATAATAGTAAAAAATAGATTGTCCAGCATCTTACACACATCTTGAACTAGTACATCTCTTATCTGTGTGGGAGCATATATCAACCTCTGAAATGGAATTGGTTAGACAGTGTTTGTTCCTCTAGTCCCTAGAGGGCTACAGACCTATTTCCACATCAGTAAATTCAGTGGGAGCTTTCTTGCTGACACAAAGAACTCAAACTGGGACTCTACCAGGCACACTGTAGGCTACAGTGTGACTCTAGGCAGAGTTGAGAGATACAGATAGCATGTTAGCTACTTCTATTAATGTTCAAGAGATATTTATACCAGGAGTCACTGTAGTCCAAAAAGACATGTCAATCCCAATTGCTATCTCCTGTTTTCTTTTTCTGAAGGTAGACTTGTTTGTTGTAGAAAGACTCCTGATAATTTACCCTTTACTCCGTCCCACCTCAAGGCAATTTGGCCAGGAAACAGGACTGGAGGCAGAGAAATAACTAATAGAAATAAGCCCAAGTTGGAACAGTTCAAATTATGGTATGATATGGTGGGTTGCCTCATTGGATACAGGAGGACTTGGAAGGTTGGTATGAACCTGTTGTGGAGAACAACTGCAGGAGGCACGTTATGCTGAGTGTATGGATGTGAGTGTAAACTCAGGCTCAGACTACAAAAATTCATTCCATGGTTTATGCTAGTTTGAGGTATTATTCCTACACAAGAGTCACCCTGCAGGTATAAAAACACTGGAATTTATCCATTTCATATGAAAGCAAGGCACACTCCAGTTTGCCCAGCAGTTTCTGTCATCCTAAAGATTTATAATGGACAATTTCTGCTTTTTAAATCTGTCCCCAGTGTTCCATGAGTCCCCAGAGATATCTCATGCCCAGAGAAAACATTACCAATTTCTCTGCTATTTTATTCAGGTCTTTTTGTTTTCCTTTTTTACCTCCAGAAGAAAGCTAATTGCATCCCAGAGTTATATAAAATGACCCAGATTAAGTGCAACAACTATTGAGGAAAAAATATCCTTGCTGTAATGCAAACAAAAGAAACTCTGCTCTTGAGCCAAACAAAAGGGATTTGTCTCACCTGCACTTATCTAGTTAAGAAGTGGACCTGTGATATGAGATGATTCTCAGCCAGGCTATCAGAGACAGAGTCATGAGCTCACAGCCTAGGAGAAAGAATATAAGTGGTGCTATGTCTTATGCTGCTCCATTGGAAAGGCTGGCATGCTATTTTAAGTGAAAGATACCATTAATTTTTCCACAAACAGAACATAAAGGCAGAGTAAAGCAACACCTCATACAGCCGTGAGGAGCTGACCTTCAGCCAAGCTCTCTCTTGTGTCAAGGTTTGGCTCTACCCTGGTGTTATTTTGTGTGTGTCAACCTCCTGAGTGTAGCCTGTTTCATGTTTCTCAGGCTGTAGATCAGAGGGTTCAGCTTGAGGATTGCCAGGGTATAGTTCACAGTGGCCACTTTGTCTTCCTTCACTGAGAAAATGGAGCTAGGATGCACACAAATAAAGGTAGAAGAACAAGCTGACCATGGTCAGGTGGGAAGGACATGTGTGGAAATCTTTCAGCCAGCCACCAGCAGAGTTGATGACAGCAAGACCATAAGTTTAGGATATGAAGACAATGATGCTGCTCAGAATGCTGAGCACAAAGGACAGGGTGAGAAGCACCAGCTTACTTCTGAGTGCCTAAGCAGGTGCAAAATAACCCTTTGTGGATACTACAGAAGAAGTGATTTGGTCACATTGGTGGCATGTTCCCCACCACTGCTCATTCTCATGCACATAGGGGTCTTCTGAAAGCAGAGTCCCAGGGCTCTGTAACCTTGCTAGTCTTCAGACTGCTCCTGTCTGTATCACTGGTGCCCACATGGAAGAACAGAAGTGGTTAATGGTTACTTTGAGAAATTGTGAGAATTCTGCTTGAATATAGCTTCTGAAATCAAACACTTTTTAGCTCTTAGGATTTGCACCTAGTAAACAAGAACTATGAATAAGTGCACTGCTCTGAATATGCACTTATTCTTCAAATTGCCCTAAAAATCATAGCTGTCTGCATAATGGTTTTCACCACTATTAATCTGAGTCACTCTTTAGTGCTTCCAAGGTAACTGGTGTTGTCTTATGCCCTTTGCTAAATGTTCTTTCCATCACAGTAGTCACTAAATAGTCAAAGGTTGGATGGGTCTTTGGGCAAACTGGCCCAGTAGAAGGTGGATAGGGGGACAAAACTATATGATCTTAAATGTTGCTTTCAACCCAAGCTGTTCGATGATTCTATGCAAGCTTTCTGAAGAGTAGTATGAATACTAACAACAGGAGTTAGAGAGGAACCTCCATCACAACTTTCTAACATTCGTTTTCTTACAAATAAGCAATAGGATATACACTGTGTGCTGTCATACTATGTGGAATTGAGAACTCCACCACAAAGCACAGAGTAACTTTGAATTAATAGAGCTAGCAGTAGATTTTCACCAAATAAAGTTAATTCATGTTTTTATTTTTCATAAGATGGCAAATAGTATCTCCTACTGGCAATTTTAAGTAAATTGTAAAAAATGTCTATATTCAAGACTCACTCTTAAATCCACTTTTTAAAATTCCCCCACATAGTTTTCATATCTTTTAATTTTACTTCAATACACTGTAATAATACTCTGGGAAAAGTATAGAGTTAGTCTGATTGATCAGTATAAGAACTGATACGCACACAGATAAACACAGATGACCAAACCATAGCTAAGGAATTAAGGAAAAGTTTATTTTGAAGCCATCAACCCTAAATACACTGCTAAATCACACAGTGGGTGAAAGAGCACCATCACAGACCCATTCTGGTGCTTTTATAACAACACCTTCCACATGCACATAACTTAAAGGTGGTTTCCACCCATGCTTTTACAGTCTCCCTCTCCCCCAGCAGGGGCCTCAGGTATGTCTGTGAGAAAGTGTTATCTCTATACAAGAATCCTACTTCTCAAAACAGGCAGAGGACAAACATCAGGAGGTGTAATAAGTGGGGTTTTCCCACACCAATCTTTTCCTAGCATTGCCAGCATAGGCCTAGCGTTGCCAGCTCCAAAAGTCTCTTGAGCGAAAACAATTCTAAAAACAACTTATTCTCTTTTCTCCTCACCAATCTTCCATTTTCAGCCCCTTCCTTCCCACAATCAGGGATAGAGTTAAGAAAGGCAAGTCAAATCTGGAATTTAATCTGGCAAGGAATGCAAAGGGCAACGAGTAAGTATTCTAGAAATACATAAATAGCAAAAGAAAAGGCATGGGATAAGCTCAGGTACTTAATGCCTTATTGGAATGTCTCTACTAGTAAAACAATCCCTCAGGAATCCCAGGCCCCTGAGACTAGAGGGGTAAGTCTGGAATATTCTGTGAATGTAATTTATACCCTTAGCAGAGAAAAATATCCTAAAGCATTGTACACGGAGAAGTCTTTTGAAAAATTCAATATGACTTTGTTTTCATTCCAGACATTTTGAAATAGTGGCATTCCTCTCTTCTAACTTAATTATTTAATCACTTAATTTAAACATTAGTTTAAAAGTTTATTTGTTGCATTAATCTTCACTAGTTAGGAAAAGAATCCTTTTTGTCAGTAGGAAATAAGGTGTAAATATATATAAGGTGTAAATCATAGGTTAAAAATAGGGAAGATGCATTTTATTAGAATGCTTTGTGTTTTACTTAAGTAAACTGGAAAGGGTAAGAACAGAAACGTGAATAATTCCAACATGACTACTGAATGTAACACCCACTGAATGACATTAAAAAGTGGATGCAGAATGCTCAAGGAACTCTACAGACCTCAGTTAACCTGTAAGACAGTATGATGGGTGGCAAATTGAGATAAGATCTGAAAAGCAGTAACACTGAAAAGAGTTGGAGATTCTATGTATAATGAAAACATCTATAGCTGTTAATTAAGATATAAACACTACTCATAAGTAAAAACTCCTTGTAAGGGAACATTACCTGTAGAGACAAAGGAGCAAGTATGTCCTTGAGAAGGTAGTTATATAATTTCCAGTATCAAATGAAATAATTTTCTCTGAAACAGAGAAACATCTATTACTATATCTATTCTGAGCAAAGATGGATAGTCATTGTGGCTTATTCCCCTAACTGATAGGATTCATCTGGATTTACAGCTACAAGAAGGAAATAGCATGTCTAGTGAAGAGAACAGAACTATAACTATGGATTTATCAATTTATATAACTGAAAAGGTTTATAAGTGTCAATATAATACAATTCCAGCAGCAGCACCTTTTCTTCCAGTATCAGTCCTCTAAATTATCCTGTAAATATATCACACATTAGTGCACAATTAAATCTGCAAGGTCTTTGGTAACCTTAACAATTAGCATTTACATTCACATTTGCACTTAGAGATGTTTGATCTGAAGTATGAAAGAAAGACCTAAAGTTAGAAGCTTACATATGGTATTTTCTTTCAAGTATTCCCGCATCAATAATGTAGAAAATGAAGCATGGGCAAATGCATATTAAAGAATTCTTTTTTAGTTTTCCCTTCACTTCTTCAGATGGAATTGGCCACAATATTCAGAGCCTATCTGAACACATTTTATTAAAGGGAATCCAGCAAGATACATTTCTTACTTTGTGGAAGGTAATCAAGCATGAAGTTACTGCAGGGCAATGGCTAGGATAGGCTGGAATTTCTTGTCAATTCTGAAGAAGGGAGTCCTGCATTAAAAAACGAAAATAATCTAAGACTTTCAGCTGAAAAGCATTTGGGCAATTTTGATTTACAGAAATACTCAAAAGCCTTCTTTTCATCCTATGGTGGAATGAAAATTGATGGCAAGACTTTGAATGTTAACATACCAATTCAGAATATTCTGTGATATTGTCCAGACTGTAGCAGTCCATCAGCATGGATACACTTACTGTTCGCAACCACACAGACAGAAGCCAAAGCCTGGAGACACTTGAACTCTTCCCTCCCACATCCTTCTCAATCCCTGGTTCTGAAAAGGGAATGGGGGGATCCCCTACAGTAAAACACTGACATTACAATATAATTTAAATCTTAAGGAAAAAAGGCACCCAAAGTTGTTAATTTTAGTTCATAAATGAAGAACAATGCAACTGCAAACACAAATTAAAAATAATTAACAGCTAATTGAAGTAAATGTATTTCAGTAGCTACTATAGGAATGTATGACCAGCTTTATCTAATAGCAGAGAAGTGTTAATAAAACAAGATGGGATTTCTTTCCCCTTGAAGTGTGCTGTAAATAAGCAGCAGCATTCCCACAGCTGAGAGAAGAATTGAGCATGAATTATTTATACTGCCTGGAATAGATTTAGATTCTTTCAGACATTCTGTGAGTTTTGCAGTCAAGATGCAATCTTTCAATAATTCAGATGTCATCAGAAAAGACTAAGAAGTCGTGTTTGGAAACATCATAGTAAATAAGTTTAAAGTGTTGAACATATACAATGCAAGGATGATACAAAGTTATTGTTTAGTTGGCATTCGAATTAAATTGTTTATATCATTATGTTGACTATGAGCTACAAAATAAGACATTTTAAAATTATGTGGTCCGATGGAGAAGTAGAATGAACTAGAAACATTTACAATTGTCAGATAGAGGTGTTCTGAAGGTAAATGTTAATGCTCAGAGAGAATAAAACCAACTAACATCACTGAATTTATGCAGGTCACCTTTTAGTTTCTAGTTCTCAGGGGCTCAAGAGACTTTTTTTGAAGTGAGTTTTTTTTTTTTAAAGCTCAGAAAAGTTAAGTAGTAAATGGTAACTGTAAAGTCTAAATATATGAAATTATTTCCAGATTTTATCCAATTAATAGTAATTTTTTTCTTGCCAATTTGGTATTTCCTGATTATACTTTCCTATTTCCAATAATTCTTGGTCTTCCCTCAACAAGTGAGGCTTACTGAGGGAAGCCAGAACTTTGAGGTAGCATCATACCATATTTTTCTTAAAAGGAGTTTAAACTAGTATAAGTGTTCTCAGTCTCTAAAGATGACTTATATTATCTCACAGGAAAAATGACCTGAAGCAAGAACTTTCTGAACTATGAATATAAGAACTCTTTGATGAAGCACTGAAGATAAAAATGTGCTCTCCATCTAGTATTGCATAGGGCTTTTTTTTCCAGTTTTATTTTCTGCTATGGAAACTTTTAGTGGCTTTCTTGGGTGAATTCTGTGTCCTCTTGAATCCTTATAAAAGTTTCATTTCTTCTGCCCTGTAGCAGCTTATCTCTAGGTCTGCCCAGAAGCCTGTTTCTCTGCCTGCACTGCTCCTGCAGCTGCCTGTTTGCTAAATCCCTCTCTAGCTGCTCAAATCCACACTTTGGAAATTTCTCCCACCTGGCCACTCTCAGCCATGGGCCTCCCTCTAAGAGACCCAGAGTGTAACTAAGAGATGAACAAAAGCATCCACATTAATTCTAAAGGTATAGTTACTACATTTCAATAATAAATAAAAAACACATTGCATACACAATAGCCCATCAAAGAAAGCAACCAGTCATCCATTTGCCACAAAGACATGCACTTGTATAATCACATTGAATGACGTTGGCTTCCATATACTTTTGTAGCCTTTATTATTTTATTATTTAAAACCAAACATATGTATATCTTGTTACATATAGCAATGGGAACTTTGGCAAGAACCAAAGTGCACTTCTCCATAGGAAGAGGAATAGTCGAACCAGGCATTACTCTCCATTTTCCCCTTCCAGTTAGCAGGACTGGGGCCACTGTGATTGCTTCAGAATACAAACAGATCACTGCTGAAATGATGCTCACAACTGTATTTTATCCTCACAAATTCACAGAACAGAATAGGGAAGTTTCCCCAATGTATTTGGTCCATTTATACTTAGTCTAAATGAGATCCATGTCTCCCCAACTTTTGTACTTCATTTAGATGGCTGATGCTGTAAAAATTCTTCAGTCTCAGCAGTAATGCAGCACTTCCAAGTGGCAGACACAGAGTGGGCACATTACAGTGGCTGTTTTCACCTCTGCCTCAGGCATCATTAAAAGGAATGAACATCTGCTGGGTTCCAGAAATAGTAATTCTTAAAAGTCCCTGTCGATCCCAAGATTGCAGAATGTCTAAATGGGTTTTAGCAAGTTTCATCTGAAAGCACCATTCACAGCAGTGTTTTATCTGATCAGAGACCCTTGGTTTCTGTTTTGCTGTACTGGTAAGAGGTGGGAAGAGAATCTGATTCAAAACCAGTCTGCACATTGAACTGCTAGAACAGCCTCCAAGCAATGAGTGACACACATACACACACACACACACATTCACAAATAAAGGCTAGAAAATATAGTCCATTCCTCACCTCAGCTGTGAATATGCTTCAGTAAGTCCTGAATTAAAGGACTCTTAGTGCAACACAGAACTAAATGTACAGGGAAGGGAACTAAGTTGCAGCGTTAAAAAGCAGCAACTCCCCATGTCAGATATGTTTGCTTTGGGTTATCTTTCTGTCCTTGCACATCAGGGTTCTTTTAGTTTCATGTGTGTTAATCCATGGATTTTTTTCCATGTGTTTTCCATAATCTATTTTTTCCTCCTAAAATAAACTGGCTTCCATCAATGTAACTGTAATATTAGCAAAATCTATAAAACATGCAGCAATTTCAACCCAATAGTTGTTTTTTTTTTCCTCACTGAATAAAAGTGAATTGAAATATGATAAAATAAATTATCACACAGTCTTCTGGTACAGGGAGTGCTAAATGGGAACATTAACTGAATACTGACAGCTTGAGCGAATATTCATTATATGGTGTCACATCAGCTTCTGTAACACAGTAGTGGAAACGTACATGTTAATAGTATCTTAAGGCTTCTGTAACCTCCTGCTGATATGGCATATTTGATGGCCAGATGCAGAGAGCAGTTATTAGGAGACTATGCCTTAAGACAGAAATCACAGAGAAGAAACTCTTTTTTCCTTTAGGAAAAATTTGGGTTAAAAGTCTCGAGCAAAATAGAAATTACACAAAGGGTACACACAACTACCATATGATCCAGGGAGAATAGGGATCCAAAGGGGTGTGGAAGCCAAAACTGAGACACTGCAGAAAACTTAGCTTAAACAGCAGTTTTATTACCAAAGGTGGCCAAGTAAACAAGAAAGAAACCCAACAGAGAGAGAGAAGAGAAAATAAGCCCCCAGGTGCCAACACCCAAATTGCCCAGGTGTCCCCCATGGAGTTGTCTTACAGACCCCTGAAATGCCCAGACTTCCCTAGCAGTGGCTGCATCCTCAAGGGTCAGCTGGCTCACAGGTGACTGTGGGCATCCCTGCCAAGGCAACGTTGTCCTGTCCTGTGAAGCGAGCAAGCCCCAAAACACAAGCCATCTGCCTTTTATCTATTTGGGCAAAATGACGTTTACCTGATAAACACTTTAAGGTAAGGTTTCCTAGATTTTTGGAAGTATTGTTTAAAGGGTTCTTCAAAGTGTAAAAATACGCAGTAAAAAACAGTGCTGCAAGTCCAAACATAAGCATTTCTGTAGCATTCACTGTGAGTCCATTCCTATGTGTTGATCAAGAATATAAATCATTTTATCAAAGCTCTTACTGAGGCTCTCTAGGCAGTTATTTATTTTCAACAAAATTTGCTATGAGAAGCATTTCTGTAGTTCTTATTTTTCTTATGTTGGATATTTGCACGGAAACAAGTTCTTTTCCTTAGAAGCTTATTCTTTACCTGTACCACAAGATTTCCACTGAAAAATTACAATTTGTAACAAAGGCAAACCTAAAGAATTATTCTATTTCAAAACTGATGATGTTTATAGGGTTATAATAGTGAAGAACAGCAGATGTCTCAATGATATTTCAGAATGGAGCTTCCCATGTAGTAATAGTCTCTTATTTTAAAGGCACCTTGGAAAGAGGTCCAAATCCTCCCCTTTCAATTTAAACATAGTTTTCTTCTCTCTGCATTTAATGGGCAAATCCTACTCACAGTTTTCCTTTCCATTTTTATGGTGGACCAAAAAATAAACCACCTTCAGTTTCAGTCTATCTTAACTATCTCAGAAACAATGTTAATCACAATCACCTTGGAGGTGACATTAATCACAAGGAAACATGCTACTTCAGTGGACACTGTTCAGGTAGCAATTGAGGACTCTACCCCATCTCTTCCTTCTGAAACATATTGTGTTCTGCCCAAAATGTCAGAATTCTTTCTTATATATACACAACTTACCTGTAGTGTTATCTGCTCTATAGCCTCTGTAATTCCTACAGTTTTATCAGTCAGGAAATCACATCAGCTCCCTTTTACCATCCTTCCTATATAAAACTTCAACATCCTTCTGTAAAGGGAGCACAGGCTGCAACAGCTATTGACCATTTCTTCAGATTTAATCACCAAGTGGTGAGCAAAGAGCAATATACCCATCACTGGGTATTAAGCCAGAGACTGAGACTAAACAGTACAATCATGAAAAAATAACATAAATTCAGAGAGAGAGGGAAAAGAAAATAATATCAATGGACTATTAGAATTCCATTGGTTTAAAACTGGGGTTTTTTCATAAGTCAATGTTTATTAAATAACTATTAGAATAGGGAGGAATTTGCTTCAAGTCAGAAAGTTTCAAAATTTATTTCTTTTACCCTCTCTAAAGCAACAGAGACAGTTGCAGTAGTTATATTTAAGAGGGCTAGGACAAGAGCTAGAGAAGAAAGGAAAGAGAAACTAATGAAAACTGTTAAATCAATAAAATTGCAATGTTATAGTTCTAGAACAACAAAGGCTGAAAGAACCATTCACACAACCTCACAAACTCCACAGGCCAGAAGAAGAAATCAAACTTCAAGATTTAAACAGAATCACCAAGGTCGGAATTATAATTTGCACTTTGTTCCATAAAAGCAGCATAGTGAGATTCTTAGGAGTTCAATTTATGAACAAAACCTGGAGATCAAGACATGTTTTTAATCTTAGTGCATCACATTCACCACAATATCAGGTTAATAAAACATCCTCAATATAATAAAGATAGCAATTTGGTAAGTATGACAAAAAATTAAAACTAAGCTTATTTTAGAGTCTACCGATATGTTTAAATCAAAGATGTATCTTGACATAGTAATAAAATCCGAACAAAATCATATCCAGGGGATCCTGGAATATTCAAATCAGGTTATCCCTACAGCTGTCTGGAAATATTCAGAGTAAAGACAATCTTAGTAGGATAACCTTATGGAAAATTGTATCCTCTCTTATAAAAGAGTATTAGTCTTTTTGAAGTATTTCAAGATTATGCTCCACCACTCCCATTTTTTCCTCTCCACATTTTTACAAAAAGCCAGTAGGCAAATAAAAAACCCCAAAGAAACAAATAAAACAAACCAAAGAACCCACAGAGAAATCTCCACCAAAACCAACTAATGAAAAAATAACTCACAAAAAAACCCCCAACCCAACAACAATAAAAATCCCAAATCAAATAAACAAAATCCACAACAAAACAAGACAAAACCCCCCAAAACTCAAACCAAAAACAAATGACAAAACCAAATTAATCAAGATTTGGAAGTGAATCTCTTCTGTCCCCTGAAGCCAGTTTATTTAAAATGTGTCAGCTTATCTTTCTAGTCACTCAGCCTTAATAAGCAAAATAAAAATCAAAAAATTTAAAGCATCAGGTACCTCTGAGGCCCTTCTCCAATATTGCAAAGCTACATTCAACCTTCTTTCATGAACGTCTCTACATCATCTAGCTGTGGGGTTTTTTTCATATTCCTTCTAACAAGAATGCAGAAGTTAATTATAATCCCTTATCTTTATGGAGGGCTATGCCCTTATATGAGGGGAGAATATAGTAAGCATCTACATAAGAGAGGGCAGTAAAAATATCTTAGTGTTTGTTACTGTACTACAAGTTGTGAGAAGTGAATAAACAAGAGCTAAATGAGATCCAATCCCATTTCCTACACGGCAGGGAAGTTTGCAGACAGCATAAGATGAATTGCCCTAGTCATAGGTCATCTTTAATGTTTATAGAGCACTTTCCTTGTGAATGATCCCAGAGTCATGAGTGCTACAACTGAATTACACTAACATGTACAGTGGCTTGTACTTGACAGAAATACCAATTTAAGAATTCAGTATGCAAATAATACATACAGTTTCTTGGCTAAATAAGAATTCTGCTTTCATAGACTGAAAAATTGCTTTAAAAAACCATAAATGGCCGTAATTTAATCATTCCCTACCATCTCAAATAGGAGTTAGTATCAGTCCAAATGAGTTCTTGGCTCCTGGCCAAGAGTCACTACTTCTTTTCTTACTTACCCTCAGCAGAAGTTTCCTGTCTAGTTAAATCACTAGATACAAACCTTGAATTACTAGTGTTCTTTAAACACCCTGGCTATTCATGTTGAAATATTTTGCTAGTTACTAAGTTGGTTTTTGTGTTTTGGTTGTTCATTTCTTGTTTTGTTGTTGTGCAGTGTGGTGTGTCATGTGTGTCTCCCCTACCCCTTGCATTCCCCCCTATTCACAAGAGTTCTTATTCCACTGTTTTATGATCCAGATTTCATTATACAACCTGAAGAACTGACCACATAACTTGCATGAACTTCTAACATAGGACAGTCATACATACACCAGACAACATTGACCTGGAGGGGCATGATGGGTGCATGACTGAGTGTAAGGCACACTTATTCAAGAAATGCATTTTCTTTCTAACCCCACTCTTCTGAAAAGAAATTCCATGAACTTAGAATCATTCTACTGGATTCTGAACACAAGCAAAAAAGCAACTGTAGTCTGAGTTGTGTATGCTTCCCACTGTCTTTCATGCATGCCGAGAAACCCAGCCATGAGTATTGAAGCCATATTCTGACTCATTCAATTTCCTGATGGGTAGGTGGTTCAATAAGTTAGCCTGTATTTTCAAGCACAGACCAACAAATCTGACAAGAGATTCAAGGTGTTGGGTTTTATATTTTTATAGACATCATACATTTAGTGTCCTTATATCTAGCTACATCTGTTATCCTTTTCACATCCCTAGTAGAGCTCTGATCCAAGAATCTTTGAAGTATACTTGACGATATACAGACGTGTGTCCATGTTCATGAATGGAATTCTATATTTCATAAGTGAAGCTCCATCTATTTCCATGTTTCAACTTGTATACCACATTCTCAAAAAAACAGATATGTGTTATTGAAGGAGAGATCACTGTCACTAGAAAATTCATTGTTAGGAGAACAATGTTCTTGGCCATTCAGAGTTGACTCATATTCTGGAAACAAGATTCAGTGTTTAGTTTTTTATTTTGTTGTTTTGGGGTTTTTTTGTTTCATTTTCCCAAAATTTCTTTTTTTCAACAGATCTCTGCTGGTTGCTTTAAAATCATCAACATTAATCTAAAAGAGCAATAAGGAATGTCAGAGATGAGGGAAGGAACTTGATACAAGACTGTTCACATTTATACTCCTCTCTCTGCAGTGCACTCTCCAATAAGTTTTTATCCATATGAATACAGAATTGAAATACTTCTTATCATAAAAACATGTCTAAAATAGAAAGCAGAGCTGGTCAGTGTACATGAAATATTTTGAATTACTATTATCTTAAATTGTTATTTCTCTATAGAAAAAATTATCTCCTTGTTAGCACAAAAAAACCCCAAGAAAACAAAAAAGCCTCTGTACCCTTAATGCTAGGTAATACTCATAGTTCAAGCAAAATAAACTAATGGTTTCTTAAAATTTCCAGTGCAAATAAGTTTATTCAACACCTGATGTTACATTTTCATCATCATAATTCAGTGAAATCCAGGAGCTACCACTTGCTAAAGGCAGATTCTTCTGCAAGGGCAGCAACATTTTGGTCATCCTAGAATTAGGGGATATGCACATATGAGAAAAAATTCTGGTACTAATATGAAACAAGTTAAAATATTCATTACTTATTACAATTACAAGCATTATAGTTGCTTGGCTTTCTAAGTGCTCAGAATAAAAGAAAAAAAAAATGGGCTTTTTCCATTTCTCAAATTAAGCACAAATAGTTTTGAGTATCACTCACAAAAAGGAAACTTCTCCTAGTTAATATTCAGAATATCTGAAGGTTATACTTCTTCAAAATACAAACTAGTTGTACCAAATATATACCAAATAGTAATGCCAACAACAACAATTTTTGATTTTAAATTATTTTAACTGCAATGGCTTGCTTATTAAATATCATTGCATTTTACTTTTCTCATAGTGTCAGGTGCATAAAAGGTATAGAAAATAATTTTTAAAAAATCAACAATTGAACAAAAATATCTCTAAGCCCACTCTGAATTTATATCAGTTTCGCTCGTCATGAAAAGCTAAACTGATAGCATGGTCACTAAAAAAAAAAAAAAACAAAACAAAACACAACAACTATCTGAAGGACAAATTACCTAAAGTTAAACCTCCAGCAAAAGAATTAAGTGATCCAAGGTCACCAGAAACGTGGTAGATCAGTATCAGGGCAAAACACATGGAGGGAGGGAACAAAATCTGTAATTTAGAAGAACTTATGGGCAGCAAAAGAAACACATTCAAATTTGTAGCTAAATTCTGTAGTCAACAAGGGCACTCTTAAAAAGCTTCAATCACTACTTAAACAAATTGCACCATAAGCTTCCACATGAAAATATATTCCCATTCTTGGAGAATAACACTAAACTCAACATTTTTGGTTATTTTAATACAAACTACCAAAAAAACCCAATGCTACCTTAAGTAAATACTTCACTTCTTCAGATGCCCATAGCAACTAAACCAAGTGACCAGCAGGTCCTATGTACACGTTCCAAAAAGCATTTTACTTTCAAATGTAAAGAAAGTAAAAAAATACGCAAGAACTCAATAAATCAATGTAAGATGATACAAAAGCAAAAAGGAAAAAAGCAACAGTTTTTGTACAAGGCTAGAAGTACACAGTCATATATTAAAATAACACTAGAGCCCTCATTTCTATTTCTTACCTTTCTTAAGCAGTTTTAGGATGTAGTCCAAACTCTTGTGAGCATTTTCCTCTGGTTTCTTTTCCAAACCACAAAGGCACTCCCACTAGCTTTCGAACACTCTTCAGTTCTTGATCCATTTATCACTTTCTTTAAAGAATTCTTATTGCTATTTTAAGAGATTTACTAATGAATTAATGACTCAAAAGTCCCTTTATCAAAATTTTGCATTTCAAATATTAAAAAAAAAAACCAAACAAAACACCAAAACCATACAACACCAACCATCTAATGTTGGATACACGTGATAGCATCTAAGGTAAGGCACAAAAAGTTTAAGGAGCATAATGACATCTTATCAGGTACAAAAAAGTCTGTCCCTTTACCTCCCTAGGTCTTACCCACTAAAGAGGCAGAATGAAACAGAAAACTCTCCTTTATTTGCATAAGCACACAAGACTCATTAGGTTCAAATACAAAACATAAAATAGTTTCAGTTAAAAAAACCCACAAAACAAAACAAAAAACAAACAAAAAAACAACAACAAAAAACCAAACCAAAACAAACAAAAAACCCAAAACACAATTTAAGCAGTGGGCAGCTGAAAAATGCTGTGCAAATTCTCAAATGTTTTATGGTTGCCATAACAGTGCTGGGAATTACCTGACTAGTGAGAGCTGAAACTCATCTGAGGCTATCAGAAGTTATCTGAGGCTATCAGAAGTTATCAGGAGAGCTGGTCAGCAGGGAGGATACCAGGCTGGTGATAAGAATCTAGAGATCAATGGATCACTATTTTAAGACTGAGGAAATTGCTTTATAACACCATCAACCTGGCAGATAAAGGTACAGAACGTTTATTTGCTTAATGTTAACAAGGATCCAGAACCAGCTCTATACTGATTTTTGTTAAGTATTTTAGGTTATTTCTGTAAAAAAAAATTGAATTTATTCCTTGTTGCACCAATTCCCTTTTACTCTCATCTTTCTAATAACAGCAAAAGGCACCAAGATCTTGAAGCAAAATTCAGAAAAATGGGATAGGCAATGAATGTACTCTATGAAATGGATTACTAAACTGCTGCAGGTGTTCTTCTCTGTAAGTTTCAGATTAACAGCAAGGAAATCGGATGCATTATCTATTTAGGGTTTTTGGAATCCACTTTCCATAATGGTATTTGAACACTAGAATACTAAAAGTAGCATTGACTATTTACTCAATAACAGTGTTCTGAGTTTCCCATCTAAACTCAGTGGGTAAGTTTTAAGGCCTTATTTCTCTACTGCCAGTGTCACAGTTTTACTCTGTAGACAGTGGGTTGTAGCTAAAAACTCATTATCAGAAGGACTGTATGGAACATGATAAACTATGA
Source organism: Xenops minutus (assembly GCA_035221455.1). Taxonomy (NCBI): domain Eukaryota; kingdom Metazoa; phylum Chordata; class Aves; order Passeriformes; family Furnariidae; genus Xenops; species Xenops minutus. The sequence goes on along the minus strand of JAWWEE010000122.1, from coordinate 36,048,538 downwards.
TATTCACACCTTTTTTATAGATACCTAGCCAACAAATCACAAGCACAACAGAACAGGAATTATTTTCTCTTGAGCTGTTCATGTATGGATGTGCAGCAGTATCACCGGTGTGCTTTGAACTATTTTCTTTTAGAAGATTCAAAACAAAAAGAGTAAAAATTTACTCAAATTACCAGGTGTGCACCTGCAAAGTTTAAGAGAGTAGCTCCATGAGACATTGAAAAAGAAATAGCTGGGAACTACACTGGAATCTGACCTCCATTAACATAAAAATGAAGTGCCATTACTACGGCAACTGTCTTTGATTACGGGTGAAGGTAGTTGACATTTTTCTTCTCTCTGTAATATCCCTGTAGGCCACATAAGAACACAGGAAAACACATTTTTTCTGGAGGTATAGATTTGTGTTTCAAAACCCACAGAGCAATTTTATCTACAGTTCAGCAATAGACTGGAAGCACACAGTGTCCACCTGCATGGCTGGGAGGAGGCCCCCTCATTTGGAGGACTTGTATTCATTTTTATGGACTGTGAATTCCAGCCAGTCTCTGGGGTTGTTGCAAATCAGAGACTAGATACTGAATCCCTAAGCTTACATTAATTTCTTCCTGTTGTGTCTTTTTAAAGCCTCCTTTCAGTATGGAATAGGCCATAACTCCTCTTTTTTATTTACCTCTGCACTTCATGAAAGAAACTCAATACCACTGAAATAGTTGATAAACACTTTCCTGCAACAAAGGCACATGTACAGGTGCCATCTATCTATTCTTCCTTTCTCAGATGGAGTTAAATGCCCTATGAGTTATATTGGCTTTATTATTGTGAAAATCTGCTTACTGGCATCTTAGCTAGAACAGTAAGTACAAGTTCCTTTATTATGGAAGGTACTACTAGGTAATTTATGAACTCTGTTAAATGCCCACACATCCCAGAGACCGAGCTTGACAAATTACAAAAATTTTCACAAAGGACCTTGCAAAAATGTTATATTTTTGAACATAGCTTTTGATACTGAGAAAAGCTGATTTCATGTGTAAATACTGGTTTATCACTTATACAATACAAGGGCTAATAAATTTCAGATTCCCTATACTAAAAATATATACATTTTCTCAAAGTAACTTCATTGTTCACCATCAAATGTCTTCTGCATGATGCAAGCAAAAGCTTGGAAAAACAGTGTTTTAAGTTTTTGTTAGTAGTACAATATTTCAGTTAACCACTATGTTTTTCAGGAAGTCACACAAAACAACAGTTTTCCAAGAAAAGAATCAACTTAACCTTAGCAATAGTAGTCATTGCCATATGAAATTTAAAATTTTCTCTGTGAACAACATTTTTTATTTTGGTGTAAGTTTTTCTTTAACATTTCTGCTATTATTTAAGTATTATCAGATGCATAAGAATTGTAAATGTAAGACCTAATTCCTTTGTTCTTTAGTTGGTCCAGGATGCTAGACAGCTTAATGTAAAGTTGTAACCTGCAAGGTTTTCTCCGTTGTTTTTCATTTGGCAATTCTTCTTTTATAAGGGTCATAAAGGCAACAGTCTGTAAAATCTGTTTCAGGTTTTCTTGCTCAGTTGTACTAATCTTAGTGTCCTATTCTTTTTATAAGAGGCTGGTGTCTTTCTTTTTTCAATTAGAATTCTCTGAATGATTCTTCATGATGTGGAAAGTCTTCATCTCTTCAAGGAATCTGATTCAGTTAACCTAAAGTGACCTCAATTTTGAACACAATAGAAATAATTTGTTTTCTTTACCTCTACTTTTTAACACAGTCGTGCTTAGATGATCTTTTCTGGTAACCTCAGTAAGAACTTAAAAAGAGGATTTAGGTAAGACATTATAGGAACAGAAAAGCTAATTGAAATTTCAATAAAAAATTAATTGCCACATCCCACTACAATAAAGAGGTCAAGTCATCCTCTTATGCTCATAGTACACATTGTCAGAAATACATTGATGGAAAAAAAAGACCTGTAATAGTATCATTGATCTTGCATTCATTTGTAGTTGGGAGAAAGGTAAAACAAAGAATTTATTAGCCCTGCTCTCTTTGCAGCACATACTAGTGCTGGGATACTAATGAACATACTCATAGGTACATGGAATGTCCAGGTGTATGTTATCAGATTTACACTATTTTGTATAAATTTATGTAGTCATATAGAAAGTAATTTTGGGATGCTTCAGATTATGAATTTCTGTCAACTAATTCAAGAATGTTCTGGAAAACTCCCTGGGAGTTTTTCCTGTATTTCTACCACTTTTAGACACAGTATGATGGGTGCTTTCTTCCTGGCTGTGGTTTCTCTCACTAAAATACATGTTAGTTCATTGCAGAGGATACTTTTGGGAATATCTCCACATTGCTTGTTCTTTGCCCTGACTTAAACTAGTCCTACACCCACAGTAGTGTCACATCCTTGACACCACTCCTGGCTGTTGCTGTCAGGATTTCTGATGGACATTGATATGTTTTCTCATATAGAAACTACAGGAGTGAAGTGTGATCTCTCTGTAATACTAATGGTCCACTTCTACTACAACCTGAATGTAAAAAATCTGTGTAACATTTTAAATTCTCATGATATCTCTGAAGAGGTACTCCAATATATTATCCTATGTTTAAAAAAAAAAAAACACAACAACAACAACAAAAAAAACCAAAACCAAAACCAAAACCAAAACCAAAAACCACCCAAACCAACTCAAAAGACTGAATTTAAAAACATACCAACCTATACCATTATTTTATTGTTTTCACATGGTTTCAAGTTGCATTTATATGAGATATATTTTAAATTGGTTTGTTAAATGTTTGGGTTTAGAACACCCATTTTCTTTTTCTTTGTATGCAAATTAGTATGTAATGTTCCTCTAGACATTTTTGTTTCATGCTGTTAGAAAACACTTAAATATTGCTGTAACTGTTTCTTGCAGAGAATCTTTGAAAGTACTGCCTAGTCAAAGGCAGGACCCAGTGGGGAAGACAACACTGTGTTTTGTGGGTAAGAAGCTTCCCAGAGCTGGAGAGCAAAGGCATAAGGATAACTACTGGAAACACTCTTTCCTCCACTTTTTTTTCCATTGCCTTCCCTTGCTTCAACAAAACTTGAAGACAACCTTTTTCACTTCAGTCTGCATTGAAAAACAGTATGGAGCACTGAAAAGACAATGACTCTTGCTGCATTCCTTCATATTTAGGAAAAAAATAATTTAGAACTTAAAAAAAAAGATAACCTTCAGGTGTTATTTTAAGCCACCATATCTTCCTAATAAACCCATTTCAAGGAAAGAAATGTGGAATTATGCTTAGACTTTAATTATGCTTCCCCAGAAGGAAAATCTGCCTACTGAATGCCAACCTAGAAGAAAGGTGTTAGTAGATTTCTAGATAGTGAGTGTATGAATACCAGGCTGTTGCTGATTTCACTGGGAGAGCAGTAGAGCAAGACAGAAAATCATACATAAAATTTCAGATTTGAAGAATCATAGAAGCAGTGAATAAACCATGTTGAAGAAGATAGCCAAGTTGGGGAAACTAGAAAGGATATACTAGAACACTTTAGTTGTATCACTTAAGAACAAATTTGGTTATGAACACAGCATGACATGAATCAAAAATGGTTTCAAGAAAGTCACTGTTATACTACACTGTTTTGAATTTGTCTAAGAGAAAATCGGGTCTTAAGCATTTTATTCTAGTGCTACAGAAAAAAAGAATAAAAATGTTATGATTTTTTATGTAGCCAGGGATGGACAGTGACTATCCTGCTGTACAAATTGTTGCAAGGAACGTTATTCACCATGCAAGATACAGTGAGTTGATTCACTTTTCTATTGACTGATATCACTTAGAAAGCAAATGAAGTTTTAATCAATTGTTTTTGTTATATGTATATGTTATTCAGAAGTGTCTTAGATGTTAAAGAATATATATATAAAGTCACATCACAGGTAAGGAGACAAAGTGGGATCATGAAATAGATTTCCATTCCACTTCTATTAAAAAACTAACCATTTTTTGCTAGTATCTCTGCCAGTTCAATGGAACAGTAGCATAACACACTATCAAGTACAATCAATGGCATTTGCTGACATGAGCATTTTAATTATGCATTGCAGAAATTTAGTCAATTTTGGAGGATCTTTATACTTGTATTCCCAACTCATAATTATTTCAAGAGTTCCGTGTTGTAATTTGATCAGTTGAAGGGCACAGGAAACTCTCATATATACTTTACAAAGATATAGTATCTGTAAAAAAATGCAGCACACAGCAATCTTCCTCACTGCTACTTGCAAAATAGTGATATTAGAACTGATGCTATCTACCTAGTGAAAATGGCAGGCCTTGTCATCATTCCCTTGCAAGGACTAACAACATAATTTCCAAGACATAAAACTATGAACCATCTAGAAGCATCAGTTGTCTGCAAAAAAGCTGTGTGTGCATGAAATAATAGCACAGGACTTGGATTTCCACAAAGGGATCTTGAAATCAGCAATGCTTTCTACAGACAAAGGATCTTTTCATTTTGACTCTGTTCAAGTCACAAGTTCCCATGTAGTGCAGCTGAACCTTGACCACATAGTTTGCAGGTGCTTCCATAGTAAAGCGAAAAATTGCCATTGCTCTTGCAATACTGGCTGCATGTTTATCATTAAAAGGGATGGAGGAAAGGTAATCGGCCACGTAAATCACATTTCACTAGACGTGCAGAGCTTTGGAGCATAAACGTGAGTTTGCCAGTTTGAATTTGAGCTGGCAGCAGCACAGCAGAGACAGAAAGCAGACTGACAGCAAAAGGTGAAGTGTGATGTGTAGATCTAGAAGGTGTCAGTTCAGGGGTGGTATTTACTGATACCATCTATAAATGGGATGAGATGAGGTGGTCTGAGGACAATCTGGAGGAGATAAAGGAAGGAGAATGAATCTCAGAACTCTAATGGAAACTGCAAGTAGATAGAAGCTGGAAAAAAAAATGCTTCTTGGAGAATAAGAATAGAAAAGAAGCTAACGGTGTACAATACTAGTCTAGATAAAAGAGCAGGGACTGACATATTACAGTACTTCAGAGAAAGATTTAGGTTATGATACCTGAGAAATTTTCCCAACATTGTATTGCTATTTTCATGTATATTGATGCAACTTCTTAAGGGGAAAAAATGAAGTCTTTTTAAAGGCAAATTGAAAAGTCATAATTGAATATAGCTTTTTCAATTGCTAAAATAACCTAATATTTATACAATGAAAAAAATTGAGCTGCCCATCTTTGCACAGCTCCTCCCCTCCTCAGTGAAGATCAACTTGAAATAGGCCAGTATATTGTACATCAGAATCCTGACAATGAACAATGTTTTACTAGCAACATTTAGTACATGTTACCATGTAACTCATTAACAGATTTTGGGTGAACTTCATTGTCTTGCACAGAAACTAGGATTCTACTTTGCCTTTCCAGGTCAGTGTTTCAACACTGTATGTGAGCCTTTTAATCAGGATGTTTTCCCAGACTGAGGGTGTGGATTTGGATCCATTTATGAAAAAAAAAAGATGCATTAAATTTGTCTCTCTCATGTTCTAGGCAAATGTGGTAACTTTGTGGGAGACTAAGACCACCTTTGTAAAGGGAAGAATTCACCCAAGAAATAAGTCCAAATTCTGAATCATAATAGTCTTGAATAAGGTACACAAACGTTGGGAAAGAGAAGAATGACAGATATATCCATATAGTCTGTGCTTTTCATTTCCCACTAAATGGGGAAGCAGTAAAAATGATGCAGCCCTGTACACTAATGTACAAGGACCTTTACAGTACAACACCAGGCAAACAGGTTTTTTGGTTGTTATGTTTTAAATTGCAATGTAATGTCAGCATAAGGATCCAATAAAACAAAAGATAATTCTGTATTAATTTTTAAACTGATTCTTCAGAGTGTTAACCAATACTGTGATTGCAGGTGATCTGTTAGATCTAGGAGGTCTGTCTTTCTTTTTACCTAAAAATGTTGGACCAGAGCTCAATAACAACATTTATGTGTATGCTGGCACATTTCATTATCCCTTTTTTGTTTTTGATGAATACTGTTCCATTAGAAACACTGATGAAAGTTAACAGTTCCAGGTTGTCTCCTAGAATTATTAAAATGCAAATGAGAATGAAACCATACACTGAAAGGAAAAATTAAACTATTCACTAAGTATTGTGAAACAGAGTTTTGTTGTTGCTTTTCCCCTTAAAAAAAATACTACTTCATCCTTGTCATACACCTTTTACCTTCTGTCCTTTTGCTTCACTGACATTTTGATACAGAAGACCTACAACAGCAGCTAAAAATAAAATGTACTGATATTTATTTGATTCAGCAGAACTTTTGACTTATAAGCAACGTGGGGGTAGGGGACAGGGAATGTATACTTCATTCAGATGTCATCTGATGGAAAGCAATGCCAAATTTTACATTTCTTATATTTACCAGTAACAAAACAACATATTATTACATAACCAAAGGATTACTTCTTGGACGGTGATATAAATACATCATGGCTATTATTTTTAGGTAAAGGTATGTTAACAAACAACTCCTATTGAAAGGATAAACTACTGGACTGTATGTAAGTATTCAGCAATGACTAAGTCTAACAGTCTTTTTTAAACATTGAGATACTCATAAAACAATTTGCAAATCATTTTGATTTGACAACTAGAATGAAACCATTATCCTTTAAAAATACAATTTTTCAGCTTTGCCTGGAGGCCAGGGTGACAGAAGAAACACAAAACAGCCTACCAAATTCATGTTGCTATTGAATTATACTGTGATTTCATAATAAATATTTTCTCTATTTTTTTTTAAATGTAATTTTTGACATCTATAGCATTATGGAAGTAACTAAATTTTTTGAGTATAAGGAAATATAGGGCACTGCACTGTAGAGCTGGTTTCACCTTGCTGCAAAGCTATTCCACTTTTCAACTTTTTTTAAACTTAAGTCCAGTATCTTTTACTGGTCTGCAAGAACAAGATCGCAGAAGATGTTTTCATATTGATTCTTGACAGTCTTTGCAAAAGTCAAGTTATTCATCCTGCAGTGAATTTTAAATACCTTGCAGTTATTTTTCTTTTTTCCACTTTTTTTCCCATTTTTTTGTTTGGGTTTGGTTTTATGTTTAGTTTTGGTTTTTTCCTTCTCATTGTGAGACTAAGGAAATAAGGAAAAGAACAAAAAATGCTAAAACATTATTTGAATACATCAGAAAGAGTAAAGTAAGGAACGAAATACACTGGTGCAACTATGGAAGAGCATTCATATCCAGTTGTAATAGAGTTTTGGGACTGAGTCCAAATACAAGCCAAGCTCCACCCCAAACCCATATTTTATTGGCAGAAGAAACAACATGAGACAAAAAAGATGAGCTGGAGCATAAGCCATCACACAAACAGGATTAATGATCCAGACTCAGATGGAAGCAATCCAAGTTCAAATTTCATTAAGACCTAAAATAAGGTGGTAGAAAAGACATATCACAGGAAATTTAATGGTACAGTTTGTATAACAATAAGTTAAACATTGTTGCCAAAGGATTCAGAATGTGACTACTGGGAAATGTCTCATTGTCAGTGACCAAGAAATGACAGAGTTTTCAATACTCGGTGAAGTAAGGAAGGGTATCAACAAAACTTCTGCCCTGGACTTCTGAAGGGCAGTTTTTTGCCAATTCAGGAAGTGGTTCAGAGGGTATCTTGGGAAACAGCCCTTAAAAACAAAGGGGTCTAGGGAGAACGGACATACTTCAAGAAAGAAATCTTGAAGGCACAGGAGCAGGCTGTCCCAATGTGCCTAAAGGCAAGCCAGAGGGGAAGACAACAGGCCTGGCTGAACAGCGAGGTTTTTCAGGAACTTAGGGGAAAAAAAAGAGAGTTTGTCCCCTTTGGAAAAAATGGCAAGCAACTCATGAAGTGTTTAGAAACGTAGTTAGGTCATGTAGGAAGAAAATTAGAGGGCAAAAAGCACAATTTGACCTTAATCTGGCCACTTTTGTTAAGGATAACAGAAAGTGTTTTTATAATTACTTCAATAGCAAAAGAAGAGGCAAGGAAAATCTCCATTCTTTGTCGGTCTTGGGGTGGCGAACATAATTACCAAAGATGAGGGAAAGGCTGAGGTATTTAACACCTTCTCTGCCTCAGTTTTCAACAATAAGACAGGTCCTCCTCAGGACAACTGGCCTCCTGAGCTGGTAGTCAGGGACAGGGAGCTGAATAGCCCCCCTGTATTCCATGAGAAAGCAGTTAGTGACCTGCTAAGCCACGTGAATCCTCACAAGGCTATGGGACCAGATGGGTTCCATCCTAGGGTGATGGGGCATCTGGCAGAAGAGCTCACCAAGCTGCTCTCCATTATTTATCAACATTCCTGGCTCACCAGGGAGGTCCCAGATGGTTGGAAGTTGGTTAATGTGACACCCATCCACAAGAAGGGCCAGAAGGAAGACCTGGGAAACTACAGGCCTGTCAGCCTGACCTCAGTTCCCAGCAAGGTTATGGAACAGAACATACAAAGTGTGATTGCACAGCACCTACGGGACGGACAAGGGATCAGAGCCAGCCAGCACAGATTTAGGTGGGGCAGATCCTGCCTGACCAGGTGACCCACCTGGTAGATGAGGGGAAGGTTGTGGATGTAGTCTACTTGGACTTCAGCAAAGCCTTTGACACTGTCTCCCTTAGAATACTGTGCCAGGGAAGGTTTGGGTTAGACATTAGGAAGACATTCTTTACAGAGAGAGTGGCTGGGCATTGAAGTCATCTGCCCAGGGAGGTGGTGGATTCTCCATCCCTGGAGGTATTTCAGAAGAGTCTGGATGTGACACTTAGTGCCATGGTCTAGTTGATAAGGTGGTGTTCAGTCAAAGGTTGGACTTGCTGATCGCAGAGGTCTTTTCCAACCTAGTTGGTTCTGTGATTCCATACAGGGGTAGAAATTCTTCCCTAGTCCTGATCTCCACATTATTTCTGACTCAGGTCAGGATGCCATTTTAAGATTGAAATGTGGAAAATGTAGGAAAGCACATAAGCAGGTGTGGTGGTTTAGTTTTCTTGGTTTTGGTGTAGGCCTTCCCTGGTAACAGGGTTATAACTAAGGCAGTATTCCACACCATTCTTTCACGTAATCAGGTGAATATAAGAGAAGGGGGGGTAGGTTCCTCTCTCTCTTCCTTTCATGTGCTTGGGAGGACAGCAGGTCTCAGTGTGTTGGTTTTGCTCTTATCTATATGAGCTGAGGCCTATTTGAGAACTGTTGTTCCAGCTGTGCAGAGGGGAAGAAACTCTTTTCTTGAGGGAACTTTGGTGAGAATTTATTTTGTTAGTTACTTTATTGAGCTATTCCCTGAGTTTTTGAGTGTGTGTATCTGTTTTGTTTTGGTTTTACTTGATTTTTGTCCCTCTTCATCTTCCCTTTCCCCCTTTTCCCTTTTGGGGTTGTTTGGGATTCTTGTTCTGTAAATTCATAGTGTTTAATTGTATATAACTGTAATATATGTGAATATATATTTTTTACTACAGTTTTCTTGTGGTACTTTTTTTCTCTCTCGGGAGGGGGGAACTTGTGTGGCCAACAGCTGGAAGCCAACGCAAACCTCCACAGGGGGAAGAAAGGCACAATCTTAGAATGTCTGTGTACAACTGCAAAGACAAGTCCCAGTGATGAATCCAAAAGACAGTTTGGAACAAACTTCTTTTATGTACAGATTCTTATATTTGTAAAAAAAAAAAAAAAAAAAGAAAAAAGAGAGATACTCAAGCTTATTTTAGGTTAACTGGCAAGCTTCCACTTAAGAGCACCACAGGAAAACATACCAAAGGAAAAATGTGTCATTCCCTAGCTAAATATTGTTTTATTCCTGTGATAACTGCACAAAAAGAATGAGGGCTGGTTCTGGTTTGACACTAACTGAAATGTTTCCAGTTATTGTATGGGGAATAAAAGTCCTACTTAGTCTCTGTTTCTGCTCTTCTTCCATCCCCCCAACATATCCCCTTAAACTTCTTGCCACTAGTTGCATGTTGCCTACAAATTCTTTGGACTCTGTGATTCCTTGGTGAGAAAAAAAAAATCAGTGTGAGGGAAAAAGAAACAACATTCAGACAGCACCTAACAACAGACCTCTAAATTCCCACCTCAGCCTCCAAGTAAAGCAAAGATCTGTTTCTTGTCCTGTTGTCTTCCATCACACCATATTTCATCCCTCATATACTGCTTTCTCTCTGTTCCTCTCCCCATCTCCTACAGCAGCATAAGCTCCTGCTCCCCATTGAACAAACTCCTAATGTTCTGTTTTGAAAAAATGTTGCTCCAAATAGCTATTCTCCTGGAATGTAATACATTTCTGTGCACTTGCCACTGACTTTCACCCATACGCATAGAATGTCACTGACATTTTCTGCATCTTTCTAGGCAATTTTGTCTGTCCATTAGTCTGGGAGCTTCTCAGACTAAATGCATCTATTTGAGTTTCATTTATTACTAATCTGCTTTTATTTAAACCATGAATTATCTGGAAGTTTTCATTCCAAAATGCTACAATGTCTACAGGTAGGAGTATCTGCGAGTAACACAAAAATGCATTTAAAAAATTATTAGTTAGCAGGCAAAATCGAAAATTCTAAATTTAGAGCTTGACTTTGCTTTGCTCTATGCAAGCAGACAACAGTAGCCATCAAATTGCACAACAGCACTGACTGTAAAGCACTGTACTTTAGATTGACCAAAGAAATTTTTTCACTCATTGTTCAGATTTTTCTCAAGTTGAAGAAACCAGTATAATGGGCACTAACTTTTCAGATAAAGCAAAAAGTAAATAAAACAGTTTAAAAATATTCTAACACAAAGTAAAAATGCTAAAATCAAAACCAAAACATTGTGTATTGTCAAAACATTTCAAATTACTTTGAAAAAATATTTTAAAGCTTTTTCTTCAGGATACAATCTAAGACAATGTCTAGCTTGTCTTTTCCCTATGCAAATGGATTTATCCTCCCATACAAGTCTACCTATATCCTGCCATTCACTGGAGTATCACTCTTACAGAGCAAAGTAGAAGAAAACAAAAAGTCTTTTCTAAGATGCTTCAAATTAAAATCTCAGGATATGGAGGCTGGTGCTGATGCATTGTACTTTGGGTGTCTTAGTGCTATTGCCTTAGTAATGTTAAAGCCCCACTGTTTGCAACTGTGGAGCCTCTCTCCTCAGCTGTTGCAGAAGTCTCTTCTCAGTGCCTCTGTGGCCATGGATTCCTTGGGTTCCCATGCTGTTGTTCTTGTGATGTAAGTCTCATGATCTTACACCTGCAAAACCCTGGTATTCTTATCGTTCTTCTCAAGGAAAGCAAATACCACTGGTGGGAGGTTGCCCTTCGTTTACAGAATCACAAAATCAGCTACATTAGAAAAGACCTCCAAGATCATCAAGTCCAACCTTAACACCACCTTGAGAACTAGACTATGGCACTAATTGCCACATCCAGCCTCTTCTTAAACACCTCCAGGGACAGTGATTCCAACTTTGCTTTCCCTTACCTCCTGTTTTCTGGGGTTTGTTTATATGAGGGAAAGACAAACACAGTGCAAAATAGGGTAGTTAACAACCACTTTGTAAATATTATCCAGTAATACACGCATACAGGAACTTAACAAACAGGATGCTGTACTGGCACATAATTAGCATACTCCAGTCAGTGCTAACACCTCATTAACAAGAATCAAGTTGTAGGAAGTTTAAGCAAGTCCCAGTGTAAAGCACATTGCCCTAGAGAGAAAGCATGGTTTAAAAATTATCATTTTCATCAGTCTTCATCATTCATCACCTTCACCATTTCCACATGCTGTACTAGAGACTACCTCCAGACACTGACCTCGGAGGAGAGTTTTCCCTTCCTTTTTTCCTTTTCTTTTTATCCTACCCCAAAACTTCCTTTCTGTGTACTAACACAGTGCCATCAGCTACAGATGTCACTTTTTTCTTTTCTCATGTGAACCTGACTCAATATACTTTTTGTATCAATAACATTGATAAATGGATATTATAGTCTTTCCCTGGTTGGAGCATTTGGAGTGTTTTTATCAGCCTAATCTGAAATAATACATTAATAATGGCAGTGTCTTATTGCTTTGTCCCCTGAACGTAATTTGAATATAAACTCAAATATTTTTAATGTGATCTGCTTTTCAAGTAGTAGAAGGTTTCTTTTAGCTGTCCCCTGCCACCTGCTTTCCACTGTGACAATCATTTTGATATGTTTCTGGTTTCTTTATGATAACAGAAGAAGCTGGGCCTACCCTAAGGCACAAGCCTGCCTTTGAAGCAGTAATCCATGCTGGAGTCCATCCATCCATCCAGCCAGCCATTCATACATACACATACACCTAAACTCTCCAGTATGCTAGTGATCATTGTTTAGAAAGCAAGACATAATAAAATTGGTTCCCTTTTCCCTAAAAATGTCCACTTTATAAGGCACTAAACAGTATTAAGTGATTAATTAGCTTAAAAGAAATTTCAATTTCAGGGGTGGGATAAGGTGGGGTTTTTTGTTGTTTTTTTGGTTTTTTTGCTGTTCAGCTTTGTCAAGGCAGATGACACTGTTGTAATCCCTGTGGTGTGGCATCATGTGACATGTCTAAAAATCTCCAGTTAACAGAAATTATAGTATTTTGCAACTGCTGATCTGATGCCCTAATAATACAATGGGCTTTTGATTTTAGTGCCAGATATTTTTCTAAGTCATCTCTGTTACATGATAAAAATTAGGATGCCAGTCATGATAGTAGGAAGCATACATGACTTACCAAAATATTCAGCATAGGAATGATGATTATTCTGCCCCTTATGGTCTGCTGCTGATACCCTGATATGTTTCAGCTTTCATAAACATCCCCATATCTTTAGGCCACCTGTCAGGCTTAATTTTTCCAAACTCTTATGGCTGTAACAGCTGTTTGTTCATTTTTTTATTCTTATTCTATCAGGAAGAGAGAGGAACTTATATATATGTTAGGCTTTTAGTCACTTGCCCTTAACAGAAAAAAGCGAAAAAAGCTCTGTGGTAGCTTGACAAGAAAGCAAATACAATGAAACCTTAGGTTTTCTGTGGTTCAATTTCAATTAGTTATTCCAGTTTAGCTAAATCAGAACTAGAGAATTATCCCTCCTTTAAGTGTCAAACTTTCAAATGAAGACTCAAATCTTAACATAAAATATTAACAAAAAATGGTGCCTCTCTTTAAATTTCCATTAATTTATTTTCTTTGTTTGTTTTTACGTTAGTCTTTCTCCTTTTTCACCTTACCCTCCCTTCCCTTTGACTTTAAATCCATCTAAAGATTTTTATAATGTCTTGTATAGAGTTCTGAAGAAATTTTGGTGTGAGTTTTGATGCCATCTACTTGTTAAAATGAGAAATGCATTAAATAATAAAATATTAGTAGATATAAGACAGAAAAAAAATATAAAAAACTGATAATGTAAAGAGTTTCCAGGAATGCATGGGGGTCTAAAATGGCAGTGCATTTATTTCTAACATTTGTGTCAATTTCAAGTTTGTCATTTCTCAAGGACTTTGTTTATATATATGTAAGTAGTAAAGAAATTTTATTCCTTCTTCAAAACATTGTAAACTAGGAAGCAACATTCAAATATTTGCTGACTTACTAGTTGCAATTTCAATCTATACTGTTGCTTCTTACTCAGTCCACACTTCCAGTATTCTTCATTATGCATTGATCAATGCACTGAATTGTGCCACAGGTCACACACAATTTTGTATTAAAATTACAAAACTGAAAGAAATATGCCTGCTAGCTGAAAAACTACCATTCACAGAACATTCATGATCCATGCATTTTCACAGACTTCACATTGATGACTGACACCATGCCAGTAACAACAATAGAAACAAGGAAACAGCATCACAGAGGATGACAGATTTATTTTGACATAATTTATCTTGCCTGACATTTTCCATATTGAAGCAAATTCTGAGTGAGCAGAATCCTAAACACTGTAAGTAAATTTATATTTTTCATTTCAAATACTTATCTGGATGTTTGTTTTCATCTTTATGGCCATTTAATCTCCTGCACATCTACTACAAAAAAATCAAAATTACTTTTAAATTTTGTAAATATTAAAAATTTAGATATAACTCAAACACAAATACCAAATACATTGATAAACCTGCCTAACAATGAAGCAACCCTGGAGACAAGTCACAGCTTCTCTGGAGCCAAACTCCCTTTGCTTTTTTCTTTCTAAATAAGGAGTTTAATATCTCTTAGAATTTAAAATAGCACTTTCCTTGTACAAAATCTATGCTCATATTTACTCCTACTACTACAGAAACCAATATTGAAACAACATAAGAGGTACTCAATTTGGAGTTCTATATGCAGACCTTAGAGTAGACTGTCAAGAAGGAAGACACAAATTACTGCCGTTATGAATAAATTAAAAAAAAAGTATTTTTCAACTTTTCCTTCTCTTGTCAAACTATTTTTTTTGTCATAAGCATATAACTGTGAAGTAAATATGACATCTAAAGCTGTAAGAGCTTCCGTTCCTCTTTTCTGGCAAAACCCGAGATTTTGTCCTCTAAGTGAAAGATCCCTTTAATTATTGTAGGCTTTGGACCCATTCCTGTGCATCTGAATGGCCTGTTTCTATGGCTGGAAAAACACAGCCTCTGAATCTCAGGCAAAAATTATTTTATTTCAATGCAACAGTGAAATTATACAGACAGTGGTGTCGCTAGGTATGAGCAGTGCCCTTTTTCATCAGGATGAAGTGTAGTAGTAAAGCCGAGCCACTATAAAAATACACTACAGAATGCCACCTGATTTTTGTTATGATAAGGTTAGTGATTTTATGTACTGCTTACTCATTATTCCTAATATGTTTTTAAGTACATCATACTAACTCAGTAAGGAATGGTTCCAGCTTACTGACAAGACATCCATAAAAATTCATTAAGAAACAAATTGGGATACCTATGTGTAACATCTTCAAGATTCATTATGACAATTTGATGCTAAAAATACAAAGACAGCCATTAAAGTGAAAAGATTGGTAGCAGACCATATATCTGCAGTCTGAAGAAAATTTTAATAGTCAGCTACTGACTCATGTGTTTCCCCACCATTTACTTCCATGTTGCCTAAAACACACATGACTAGCAAAGGCTGGCACTCACTGTGTTTAATGGCACTCCAAATCCTAAAATTAAGCATTAAGATTATTCCAAACAAAATAACACCCTTGAGTCAATGTCATGGTTTAACCCGAGGTGGCAACCAAGCCCACTGTTGGTACTTGCTCACTCTTCTCAGAGTGAGTGGTGTGGGGAAGGAAATGGAAAAAGTAAAAGTGAGAAAACTTGTGGGCTGAGATAAAGACAGGTTAATAGGTAAATCAGGAGCTACACGCAGAAGCAAAGCAAAAGAAGAACTTCATTCACCACTTCCCACCAATGGGCAGGCAGATGTTCAGCCATCCCCAGGAAAGCTGTGCCCCATCACTTGTAATGGTTACTTGGAAAGGAAAACACCATCACTCCAAATGTCCCCACATCCCCTTCCCCCAGGTTTCTATGCTAAACATGGCATCATATGGTGTGGAATATCCCTTTGGTCAGTGAGGGGGCAGCTGTCCCAGCTGTGTCCTCTCCTAACCCCTTGTGCACCCCCAGCCTCATTGCTGGTGGGACGGGATGAGGAGCAGAAAAGGCCTTGACTCTGCAGTGCTCAGCAGTAACAAAAACACCCCTGTGTTATCAACACTGTGTCCAGTACAAATCCAAAACTTAGACCTGTATGAGCTCCTATTAAATGAAAGTAAATCTTTTCCAGCCAAAACCAGCAGAGCCAGGAACAAGTATTACCTCTGTATGAGTAAAAGAGGTCACAGCCACTACTTGGGTGCTACCACTGTGCACAACTCTGACAGAGCGGTGATCCTGTGAGAGGTTCAATATCCTTTTCAGGAAAATCTGAACGCTTTCACCAGAATTTAATGAATTTGCTTCTAACTGATCTGATACAAACCTCTCTTTCAAGTGATCTCTGGAACAGTTACCTCTGGAATGTAGAACCACTCTATATTCTTAAGAGTTTTTTTAGGCCTTGAGATGTTAGTGCAGGACTGAGATAAGAATAGATAGATATAAGTGTTTTAATCACCACGACTAATGGAGCTTTAAGCAACATGGGTCCAATTTTGACAGTCATGCTAAGTTGAGCTAACAAGAATAACCTATTCTGTAAAAAGCACTGTAGATTAAAGAAAAAAAAATCAGAGCCTTACACGCACCATGAGTATTTAATAACAGTATTAGGAAAAACTAGCTTTACTTCAGGTAGGTGTTTCTGTTTCTGTCCATTACACAAAGAAATTGTTAGTTGAAATAGGTGGAAAAGTAACAGAAACTTCACACCATGATGGTGTTTCTCCTGTACTATACATATGTTCACACAGAAATACTTGTTTGCAGTTACACTGAAACATCCCTAAGATGTAGGTTGTTGAGAAAATTTTTTTTCTCAAAGATGAGTTATTTGTGTTTTTTGATGCATTTTTCAAAATGCAGAAAGCTAACCTTATAAAAACTCAGTCATTTCTAAACAGAGCATCAGTCTGCTAGCTAAGAAAGTAGCTTTCTGAAGCTTCCATATGAATGAGGAGCTTTGGTTAGTTGATTTTTGTAGGACTTAAATGTGTTGGTGTCAAACAGCACATGAATATTATGTGGACATCATTTAACACAATGAACAGCTTTGTTCTTTATAAGCATGGGTGTTGTTTCCACCCATGAAATGACTTTTCATCATTTCTCCTGAAAATTTTAGTCAGTTAAAAGCAGGTACCAAAATACAATCAGGTTCATCAGGTCCTGAGATATCAGGGATCAAAGATGATAAGGTGACTGATCTCAAACTCTTTAAAAAAACACCACACCATAGGATAATCAAAACGTGGTATTTCAGAAAACCTTCTGTGATATTTCTTATGAATAAGGAGTGAATGCCTGACAGGTACATGACACATACCATGTATTTACAGCTTCTCTTCAGTCTGGGATATAAAGAAGATAATTAGTAATTCTGGGCCAAATCTTTAGAGATTTTAAGCATCTGCTAATTAGCCCAAGAGCTGTTAACAGCAGGAGACACTATAAAGTCTCAGCACATCCATAAAACATTGAATGAAAAGCCAGCTCTGCAGTTTATCATTTTATTGTAGTGTGTCATTTTGTAGTTTAGTATTTTCTTGCTTATTGTTGTACTTTTTTGCTGATTATTTTACACATTACTTTGGTTTTATTTTAAGTCTGCAACCAAATATTCCATCATTTCAAAAAATTCACATCTATAGAAAAAGGAGGGGGAAGGAATAATATGACACACAATCAGGATGCTGATAGGCATCAACTCTGTCATCTTTGTCTATGTACAAGTTCTCAGCTACTTCTTTATTAAAAGCTATACATTACAACTCTGGCTGATTTTTTACTACAGATAATGCTTAAGAATATACTTCTAAAAAGAAGCACCTGAAAGCATAAATGAGGAGCATCTTAGTCACCCATCAGATCTCAGCCCACACAATGAAATTAATTACTGGTATGGTCAATTGATAAATTTTGCAAGGCACTTTTTATACGTACACTTAAGATCCTCTAGGAAACATCATTCTGTCTATCAATTTACTCATAAGAAACATGTTGACTATGAAATGTTTGTATATTTTTTCTAATTTTATTTGCATTTCCCTAATATCTCTACTTGCTAGTTTTATTGATGAAGCTTCAAAAAGGAACTACCTTTAAGGATTTGATAAAATTCTATCCACATAGGAATTTTGCAGAAAATGTCATGCAATACGATCAGTCTATTTTTAAAAGTCTAATTAAAGATATCAGAAAGAAATTACCTGAAGGTAGGAAGAGCAGTTAATGGATGCTTCTTGTCAGAAATTGTGAAATGTGTTTTGCCAAAGGGATTAAACATACCCATTGAATTCATCATGTCATACAAACATCCACTATTTGCCAATTCAGTGTATGAGGAGAAATATTTCTCCATTTCTTGTAGTCATGAAGCTGCTACTCCTATGATATTGTCATTAGCTGTTTGAAAAGGAAACACCTCTGATTAGGAGAGACCATTTTTATGTACCCCTAAAGCCCATAGGTTAGCTTCTTTTTTGCCCACCTCCAGCCTTCATAGGAAATGTCTCAGACTTTCTTATTACCCCAACAAGGAAAACAGTAAGCAAAGCCCTTCTTGGTGGCAAGAAGGCATGTACAGCACTCACCTGCTGTACATGCCTACCATGCTATGCCACAAGCCTGGAAGATATTTTGGTCCTCTGCACAAGAAAGGCACTAACCCACTTGGTATACATGACTTATCATGATCGCTTCAAACAAAAGGCAATATTTAAAAATGCGGGTTTGCTACTATTATGTTTTGAAAGAAAAGAGCTATTCAAGGTTTGCTTCCAAAAAATACTTCAGGTCTGTATACGCTAAACACAGAGGGCTGAGTCACTTGTTTATGCTCAAGAGTAAGTTTTGGATAAGATATATATAATTGAATTGTCATGCTGGATGCTTCTCTTCATCTCTCAGAAGTATGGGTTCGTTGTCAGATGCTTTCCTCTGCTTGCATATGGCATAGGACACCTTACTGGGCTCTGCAGTGATCTCTAGAATATAGAGTCCTGAGTGCTGCTAAGGAAACTTTCCTGCTCAACCATCCAGGAGCCACTGTGGCAGTCACACACTACCTGAGCTGGGACCAAAACCCCTTCACTGTAGACAGTGTCCCACTTGATTCCCTAGATACACTCCACACTTGTGCAGTCAGACCAGGTTTCCTTACTGGCTTGACCCCAGGTTTTCCATAGCACTGTCAGACATCTGGATCCTTTAATCTTGGTGCAATAACTAAGCAATAGCTTGTGCTGGGGGACCCCGAACCAAAGAAACCCTTAGCTTTTATACTCTCAGTCTAAGGCGGGGAAAGTCTGGAGGCATTTGCTCCTGGCCAGTCCCCTGGCTGGCCCACGGGCCCCTGTACCCTTTCACACAAAGGGTCACCAGTTCACAGACTCTCATCTCAGGCTCTTGCCACACAGAGTTCAACCTGCAGCTACCACTACACACTGCGCTGTCTGCACTGGATGTATTCCTTAATAGTGATTCCCATCATAATATTGTTGCTCTCAGCACCAGTTCACTCATATGACTCCAACAGCATTCAGTGGTTGGCTTTTGCAACAGGACTGAGCTCAAAAGTGGTGGGATGGTGAACCCCTCAGAAAATGGCTTGGCGGAATGAAGCAGAAGGACCCAAAAAGGATCTCACAGGGCTCCTGGCTTCCCCTGCTGTGATAAGTGAGATATGAGAACAGTACTGGTCCAGCTCATGGCAAAGCAGCACTGAGCTCTGTGTGTTTCATGATTCCTGAGGCTGTCAAGACAATTCTGCACAAATGTGATCTCATTTAAAGTTAAAGCAGAAATGGAAATTCTACAAAATGAAAACACTAAAGTGATAGTAATTCAAGTATTTAAATAATAATCGAAGTCTCATGAGGGACCTTCATGTTTAATTTTATGTATGATGTGGAGACTAAGTTTATTACTGGGTACCGATTAATCTTTCTGTGAGATTTGTTAATATTTTTGCAATGCCCACTGGACAATGATAAATCATTGCAATTAAAGTTGGGCCAAATTAATCTTGCAGCTTCATTTTATGTCTGTACTATCTCACTTGGTTTTGATGATCAGCTTTTAAATTTGGGGTGATGGCAGCAAATAGGTAATGTAACATCACAGCTAGAAATCTTGTATAATTACATATTGCTCTTAATGTCATTTGCAATGTGTGAATTCCCTATGTTTGATTTATTTTGCCTGCTGATTCATCCCAAAAGCTACTTTTAGGCATAGCAGGGACTCCTGAAACTTCAGGACATTAATTTACAACTGATCTCTATGAATCACAGGCATCTAAGGCAAAAATTCTGGGAGAGCTGATCATACTGGCCATGGTATTACTTCTAAATATGCTTCTAGTCTCTTCTAAGGACTCCATTCATGCAGTCATGTCCCCTCTTTTGGTAATTTCAGTCTACTGCTTATTAAAGGGTATGAAGGTAGAGTTGCCAGCCCAAAGACCTGGATACAAATCTTATAACTCGTACCTTGCATATACGTAGCATTGTGCATTTTCTTACAATTTTCAGACTATGCCGGTTCTTCTCTCCAGCATATGCATATGTGGTCTATGCATTCATCTTCAAAGGTGTCACTGACACTTCAGAGACTGTCCTAGAATTTAAAGAAAGCCTTCTTATTTTATTTATTTTTAAGGACTACAAAAATACATTAATAATTTATCAGTCACAATTTATCTGTTTAACAGCTCCCACTAATAGTTTGAAAAATAAAAGAACTAGGAATTGTCTTTTTCAAGCCTGTACCATACCATTTCATTATTTTTTTTAGATAAAGTCCCTGTTCTTATTTGCTGATTTTGAAAAAAAAAAAAAAAAACACACACACAAGAAAAAAAGAAAACAAACAAACCTACAATGGAGACAAACACGGTTTTGTTTAGTCTGTTGTCCTAACACATATGCAAAAGTTCTCCAGATTTACAAAAGCTGGCATTGGCAGATCATGTTCTGATAGAACTCTCAGGACAGCTTGCTTTGCTAGAGAATAAAAATAAAAAAAACACCCTCTACCCATTCTTATTTTTCATCTTTTTCCTGTTCATTTTTTCTTGTATTGCATCTGCTTAATAATACCGAGCAGTAGATACATATAAGTAAAAAAATACACATCATATGTATCATCAGGAATTACAGATATTCTCAAGCAATACTACCATTCAAAAACAGTCCAAGGTAAGAATAATTTATTACATACCCAGAACACATTATTTGTGATTGCAATGCACCATGCTTTGTTAATATATAAAAACACCTGCTGGTTGGTGTAAAACAGTCTCAAGCTAGAAACAATTTTAACCCAAATAATATTAAACTGAATATTAAAAGTTAAAAATACACCTCAGCTTTGCACAAGGTCCATTGCCACCAAATTCTTCCTGTCTTGATGGTTAGAAACAAACCACTCCCTCCACATCTCTCCTCAGTGAACTCTTAAGTGAACTATCAATACATATAGGGTCAAAATCTTTTATGGCCATTGCTGATGATTTTATGTGGATATTGCACATCTACGAAGCAATAAGACCAAATGAGTTTTAGAAAAGGATGACAACATAAATCCTGAAAAACTAAATGCACGAATAAAATGACGCAAAAAAGGGAAATTCTTTCTGATTCTGAAGTGTTTCAGATTTTTTACAAATTGCCCATAAACATTTTTTTAAAGGATGTCTGAGTAAATACACAGAGAGTCCAGTATGCACATCAGTATCAGCAGGTAGCCCAGAACCAGGTGGTGTGAATGGGTAAGGAGGATGAGTAGCTGTACACATATTGTAGCCTTCTGAAGACAAAATATGATGAATGAATAATAATATGCTAAACAATATATGGGCCAGCATATGGCTTAGTAATTTTGTAGCTTCTGATTTATGTGTTTATGCTTGTGTATATATACACATATTGGCAGCTATTTTAGTTATGCTCATATAGGCAATAGCATCTTGAGAGCTTATTAGTAGCAGGTTAAGTGCTTTTGCCTTCCTAAATGTCACCATTTGATATTTAATAAATGCCAAGAAACCGCAGCAGGTGTCAAGTGTGCTGTTGGGTGACTGTGCACCAGCTCTTTAACGCATAACCCCTAATCTGTGGTAACTCTACTCTTGTCTAACCAACTTGTCATCTATTTTTGATAAATTAAGAGAATAGTTGTAAAATGTCAGAAAGAAGGAACATATCTAGATAACTCTGTTACTAAGCAGTGGATTTCTACCTTACTAAAAAATGGTCTGCTGACTAAGAAGGCTTAGATTCTCAACTAACTCAGCTGTCTGCTTAAATAAAAACTATCCTAAAATGCAGCACATTTTAGGGCTAGCTTCTCAGTGACTTAAATCTAAATCAAATTTCTAAATCTAAATCTAAATCACTGATCACATTGAAGTATAAGGCTTGAAGAACTAAGCTTTGCCAATTAGTCTTATTTTTTGAACAAAAATGCAGGATGTCTCAGAACAATGGAGTGCCAATACAGGCGATTCTATGGGACTCTCCAATTTGAGTAGAATTTGATTTTAACTTCATTTTATTTTCTTTAACTGGAACCGTTGGTCTTGCCTCGTAGAATAATAAAATACCAGAGACTGAGTAGACTACTCATGGAACGATTAGTAGTATTTACAGGTTTAGAGAACTTCTTTCTGATGCTCTAGGCTAGTGGATCACAGCGGCAAGAGCCTGCAAAATAGATAGTTTGGCTTGCAGCTATCTGTGCAACCACAAAAAGCATTAATATTTAGAGTTCATTGATGTGGTTATAAAACAAACATGCAATTATAAACATTTTGAAGAGTTAAGCAGAATTGTTTTTTACAAAATCAGGAAACAATTGTACAATTATTTTTTTAATTATTGCTTCTCCCAATAATAATAATTTTTAAAAAGTAAATCCAGTGAATATTAGACAACATTTTATTATATTGTAGGCTTTGATTTGGTTTATCCTGCTAGGAATCTAAAAAAAAAAGAAAAAAACAAAGACAAAATAAGAGATTGGTTAGCCAGTCTGCTTTATTTATTATTGAAGAAGAAGCCATTTTCATTTGCATCTTTGTCAGAAGATTTGCTTAGAGTACTCTGAGGAAATCTCAACTCATTCAAGGAAGTTGCATTTATATTTGTTTAAATTATGTGAACATTAAAAATGCTGCATTACTTGTCAGTTTTGTCAAATAAGATGTAAAACATTTCAGAACTGATTGTTTACTTCAAGGAAATAAGTATATTTTTATTTCATGCATTTGCAAGAATGCACAAACACAGGATGTGTATTCTGTGACTGTTTCCTCATGTATTTCTCAAGTTGCCTAGGTTACTTCTGGACTTCTAGGATCTTTTTTTTCCCTCTAATTGCTGCTTTTGTTACTGTAGGGAGATGATTCCTGATAACCAGTCTTAGGCTGGAACTTGCAGTGAGATTTGTCAGGATATTTTCTGTCTTCTCTTGGGATTTTTACACTGTGCTTTTGTATTGAAGTTCATATTGAAAATTTGGGGGACCAGTTTCCATTTTGACAACTTATATGTGTAGGATACTGACACTGAACAAATACTGGAGATCAAATCACTTAAAAACAGGTGGAAGTTTCCACATTTAGAATCTTTGTCAGTAATTGTGATCCATATTTTTCTATCTAATATCATTAGGACAAGGTTTTCTTCCTTGGCTATGGTTCCTTACTTCAAGGGAAATTTATTAGCATACATTAATCTCTTACATCTCTTCTGCATAGCTTAGCTGTAGCTGTATCTCCTCATTTATATTTATTACCTGCTTTATTTATACAAGGTGAAGCATTGTGTTCATGGTGTCTCCTCCTAGAATACTAATTGCTTCTTATATATCAGGCATTTATGCCTTTGAGTATTTAACTTAAAATAACTAAGAAAGGTGTTTTCTGTTTGCTTGCTGTTTAATCATTTACAGGATGCTGAGGCAGAAGAGTAAGGTCATTCAAACTCCAAGGTGATTCTTCCTTTATTGGAGGCAGAAAATAAGCCAAAAGAGGAAAAGACCTGGAAAATCTTTTCCCGGGGTCTGTGGACATCGATTAACCTAATGTCAGAGCATACTAATTTATGATACTCTAGGTGCAAACAGAAAGTGATCTATGAATTTCATGCTATTATCCTTATTATTCTTCATTATTAATGAAAATTATCTCAGCCTCTCCCATCAGCAGAGAGGCCTATACCACTGGAAGTTGGAATAACTTTTCTCTTACTCCCTCTTCAGATATGCATTTCTCATTAAATTTTGAAATGTTTCATTCTACCAGTGAGATTAATATTTATATAGCTGACCAACACCTTTAACACATTTCAAAACTCTACATTCAATTAATAACAAATCTAGAGACAATATTTTATGCCATTGTAAAATTTAATCAATCAAATAGAAGTTTATTTCAAAGGAGTGTTGTTTTCCTTACTTTGCCTACAGAAACATTGCACTGCTTTTGTTCCACCCTCACTAGTGAAAATTAATTACATTAGAAGTATATCCTCCAATAGAAGCTATTGTAGCTACATCTTGTTCCATGACTAATTTTTCCATGTGGGAATTTTTTTCTCCAACAGATTCCTATCACACAGAATAAAGAGCCATTGTTTAAATGCAGCCAGACTGGCTACTTGCACATGGCATACAAAGAAAGTAGAAATGACTTCCAAGGGAACCCTTTCTCAACTTTCCTCCATTTAGATGACTAGGGATGGCATACCATTACTAGATTAGAGAGAGAGCTATACTAAATGCCAGTCTAACAACTTTGTAGTGATATATGCTGATTTGCTGTAAAAATTAATTTGCATGAGTTAATAAAATTTGAGATTATGGGAATAGTAGCAGAAGCTTCTTTTCAAAATGCATGTGAAACCCTTGCACATTCTCCCGCGGGTTTTCCTTTTCTGACCTCTCTACAGACCCTGCCCATGTTGGTGATAGCAATTTACTCTTTATATCTCAGCATTGCATGCAACCTTTAATTGATAATCTCGGGTATTAATTCCACTTCGCAGAGTGTACCTGGATCTGTGATCTCCTGCATGAGAAGAATGAGAAGAGGACTTCTCTCCCACATGGAACAATTTGAACTTCAAGAGAAACAAAGAAATCCCATGCAATTTTTTCCTTGCTAAGAACTTTGTTGGTGTTTTCCATGGAGAAAGGAAAATATCTCCCTTTCACTCTTCCTTTATATCAGATAACTGCCTTTTCTTAAGGTCAAAAGTGATGTCAAATTCCCTGGGCAAGTTTCCATTCCTTCTTCAGGAGCTGAAGTAACTTTGTGGCTACTAGTGCTGCCATGAGATGGACTCAGCAGAGATGGGACAAGTGCAGGACGGATGTTATCAAAGGCAGCAGGCTGCCATGAGGCAGCAGCCAGAGATGCCTTTCTTGCCATGTTGATGGTAGGCTGAAATGAACACATGATATGGACATAAGGTGTCAAGAGGGGTGCAAATAGACAGAGTACTCATTAAATAAAATAATGGTGATACTTATAGTACCCTGCAGTAAGTCATCATATAGATAAATGTCTGGATACAGTGGCAAACAGATGGTGAATGACTCTTATGTAATTAAAAAGTATATTTGCAGACTCCTGAGAATGGTCCAGCAGTAATTTTGATTTCATTTAGTTTTGAGGAAAAAAAAGAATGACTGGGATTTTTCATAAATTTCATATTTACTTCTGCATTTTTCACATTAATATTATAGATGTCACCGTGTATGTCACATTTGTAACTTCTTTCTAAAATAATTTTCATATTCTCAAAAGGGAACTATCAAATCTATTTTTTTTTGAAATTTCATCACTATATTCTGCAAAAGTACAAATCTTTGTAGCTATCGTAATTCTATACATAACATCAAAATAAAACAAATTTAAATTAATGCTGGGATTCTCAAAAGATGCTTCATCTTCTGTCTCCCCCAAACATTCTGTCAACCATTTAAAAAATAAAGCCAGCAGAACAAGAGCATTTACTAATTAACAAGAGAAATTATGCTGTCCATTTTGCTTAGGGCAGTTGAATAAATCAATATCGGTTTATCAGGATAGTTGAATCTAACTACCTTCTAGATTAAATGTATTATAAATATTAAAATGCTTGCTTAAATAAGTTCTTAAAATTATACTTCAGCTTTTTCCCTAAGAAATTATTTATGCAATTGCAATACGCGAGTGAAATGTATATTAGAGAATCAAAGGGGATTATATGTGAACAAAGAAACAGAAAAGGCTTCATAATATTGAAGGCTGCTAGAGGATTTTTTTTTAAAGAAAGCATCAATGCTTTTCAATATATGAGCAGAAAAAAAGAACCTAATATTCAGCTTGTAGTGGAGGGCTTACACAAGGCTAATGCAGTGATCAGGTTGAGAACAACTTACTGAGAGTTGGTTTTACTTGAGTAGTTACCATTTTTTGCTAATGATCGTGTTTCATTTAATTTTGGATCTTCAGTCTGCACAAACCTGATCTACCTGCAAAGTCTTTCGACTGCTTTACACGAGTTTTGGAACTACTGTTTACACCCTTTCTCAAAAATGTCCCTGAAATAGCTCAGGACAGCACTCTTCCTTTCCCCAGCAGCTTATTCATTTAATGTACATGATTCTATTTTTCATTAATAACTTCTCCTGCACAAAACATGTGGACAGATTTTGTAAGACTGGTTTAGCAAACTTTTGACTGTAAATATATAAATAAAAAGATAACTTTCATACACTCTTTCACTGTTGAGTACATCTGACCATCTTTTTCTAGTGAGAAGTAGATTTTCCTGTCTCCAGGATTTAATTAGTTACAGTGCCTGACCATGAATTTCTAGATATTGCTGCATAAATCTTATAGGCCAGACTTCACCAAGAGAAGACTAAATACAGTATCCAAAACACTGCTTTAAGTTGTGGGGTTTTCCAAAACCGTGGAGTTTGCCATGTAGTCAACTAAGGGTGGGGTCCTAGCAAAGGAAGTCAGGACTTTCCTCCTTGTGAGAAAAGCAGGAAGGTGAAATGATAGATAGATAGATAGATAGATAGATAGATAGATAGATAGATAGATAGATAGATAGACAGATAGATAGATAAACCACCAGAGTTTAAACAGTAGGATAGCACATTCTATCATCAGTGATTTTTATGCTGGTGTTTTGATTAAACTGAATGGAATGCAGTGATAGAAACCCATACAAAAAAATGTTTTTTATAGAGCAAATTTTGCTTCCAGCGGATATCAGAAGGGGCTATTTGATTTATAATCAGAGTACTATGACTTGTCAAGCGGTAAAATATGATTCAAATGAATTATGTAGTTGTAAACTGAGGGGAAAAAAAAAAAAAGAATGACAAGGTGATATATTAGCAGGCAAGAAATAAACATCCCTGTGTGTAGCAATTCAGAGAGTATTCACACATTTTTGCACATGCATCTGAGAAGCATGGTATACAGTTGTGCTAGCGAGAGAAACCCGTTCACCATCAGATCAGCAAGTTCATCAAAATTATGTGAAATAGGGTTGTTGATATTTGAGGTGTATGCTTACTTGCCTAAAGTACATCATGCCAATTTCTTCTTTGTGATGGAATGACAATCGTTTTAGAAATTAAAAAAAAAATAATTAAAGAACATTAAATGGCAGATAGAACAATGCAAGCAATGATTTATGGATGCTAATGAATGTAATTAATGAATATTTTGTGATTTACCAATATCTGTCCAAGTTGTTGTAGATAACTATATAAATTGTACTGAAAAAAACAAAACTCAGTGCTTTTCTTGAAATCAGTAAAAAGAAATACAGTGATTTGGTGAGTTTGTGGATTAATTACTAATACTCTATCAGTTGTGCTTGGAAAGAATAGCAAATGAAGAAAAACAACACTGTACATAACGATGTAAAAAAAAAGGCACCTGGCTCATCATGACAAATGCAGATAAATACAGACTAATCAGTTTAGATTTTAAAAAAAAAAAAAAAAAAAAAGACAGTGTTTGAAAATGAACATCAGGGCATTGACCTAAAAAAAGAGATTTGGGGACTGTTATAGACAAATCTTTAAACTCTGTAGCCCATTACATAGCTAAACCAAGAAATATAAATGAGATACTGGGATGAAGCTAAAAGTGCACAATATAAATCAAAGTCTACATTTATTTTAGTTAATAAAGCTTCATTCACAACACTATATACACTAATTATCACTAACAGACAGGATCTCATATCAATCCCAAGGCAGGATAGCGTTTAAAGACAGGGGACAACAATTAGATATCTGTGTTTAGATCAAAGGGCAAGAGACTCAGTATCAAGAGTGATATCAAGAATTTTCAATTAACCACCTTACTTTCTGCTACAACACCAGGTATGTGAAATCATATGCTTGGAGATTTGCACCTTATCCAACCAAGCAATACTTCTGATCACACTAAACTTCCATTTCGATTAATGTAATTGACTAAGATTTTGCTTAATCTCCCAAAAGAACTCATTTTCTTTAAGCAGCCGGAGCCTCTATCATGTCATTTGCATGGACGTGATAGAAATGCCTTCACACTTGTAAGTCCTTATTCATGAACTGGAGACTTTCAGCAGCCCAGGGTTCCATTTCAGTATAATGTAGGAGATATGTGAGTGACACAGATGTTATTCAGAAGGCTAATGAAAGGAAGCAGAATAATGTCTAGAGGAAAATAATGTTAAGAAACAAGACAGATTTTAAATATTTCTATGTATAATAAAAGTTTGCTAAATTGATAGAACTTCATTTACATCTGCATAAGTAAAAGTTGTGTGCTTATGTATATGGAGAGATAGATGCATATCCTAAATTACCAGATAGTATCCTGTACCACAAAATCAGCTTCAATTCCCATTCATCTATAGATGTTACAGTATATTAATCACTGAGATTGAAAAGAGCCATCATATCCCTAATGGGACATCTGGCATAATAGACATGCAGGCATATTTTCATTCAACCAGAGGCCTCACCAAAATACATCTGAAGCTTTGGATTTTGATAGTACTTTTTTTTAAGTGCAGCCCTTTTTTGGTAATGATTATATGTTAAATTATAATAAAGGAGTGTCTTTATAGTTCCAATAGGGAAGTGAAGTACACTATGTGGAGACATTAAAAGTATTCATCTCTAAATATCACTCAACTACAAAGTTTGACAATTACACAGACCAGCCCAAATGGCGACATAGGGAGCAATAGAAAATCCTGATATTGGACAGATTTTGAAAGGCACATGAGGACAACAAAACCACAGTGTCTGACTCTCATCACATAATAATCAAAGAATTCTGTGGAACAGTAAAAAGAAGAAAATTAAAATATGATGCATTTGTTCTAATAACTATAAGTTCAGAAAAGCACAAATGGTAGGCTGCTCCCCCAAAATGTACATATCTTCACAAATTCACAGTCACTTGGAGAAAAAGATAAAGCTTCAGAAGTACATTTGAGGAAAATACTTGGGTAGTTACATATGCTTCAACTGATCAAGTAAAAAATCTTTATACACATCCTTAGTTTTACAGTTGAATGAATCATCACTTGACTTCTACTGACTTTACTCATATAGCTGAAATTAAGAATACACAGATTTGTTTTGCTGGATTCTTTATTCAAGTCCTAATCCTTATCAGAGACTTCTGTATTTAAACTGATTTTTTTGTAAATTGGATTGAAACCAGGCAACTAATGTAACAAAGAAACAGCCTCATCATTACAGCTGCCATTATTATCAATGAAGAAATTATTTCTCCCATTTTTCATACAAATGTTTCTTATTGATGCTCAGTATCAATATCCCATGACTATGTATTTAGATTTAATGTGAATTCTGTTATTGATTTCCATGGGTGAAGACCCACATTGAAAAAGGAAAACAAAAAAAAGTAGAGCATTCTGTAGGTAATGGACCAAATTTCTTGCTGAAATCAATGAGGTTATAGATAGTATAAAGCCAAAGCAGAATTTAGACTGTACAATCTTTAGTAATTAGAGGCACCACGACTTGCAAGGTTTCAGTCTGCTATTGATTTTGTCATTGCCTTATGTGTGTTTTAGTAGCAATTATATTTTCTGGCAAACTTTTTTTCTCTTTCAGCATCTAAATTGTTGCTTCTTGATTAGTCAACAGGAAAAATCAATGCTTTATCCATTGCACTTCCAAGCTTTAATTCAATTACCATGTCTGAAATAATCAAACATTGATCTAGCTATGTCAATAAGTAGATGGCAAATTTTTTATACCATCATATTTCCTTGTCATTAAAGGTTAAATTTTAGTTTGTTCATCACAAGTCTAAATCTTTACTTTAGCTGGGAAAAAAATAATCTCCTTTCAACTTTAATTTCATTTAATTAGAAACTCATAAGACCTTTTCTATCCTTCTGCCTATTTTCTGCTATTCATTCTTTGCCTAGTGCGGAGTTATTTCCTAAACAAGACTCCAAAATACAATTTTCCAGTGCAATGTTAGTAGACTGAAACAAAAAAGAACTATTCCTTTTTCCTTGTTGTCAGGAATTATTGTCTATCATTTCAATTCTGTTGAGTGATTTTCTCTTCACTTAATAGCTCTTCTGTCCATTCATTTAAGGCAAAGGTCTCTAGGTTTTTCTTAATGCATAAATCCCTAGTAAGGTTTTTCTTTCTTCCGTGAGCTTCCCTGTCACTGATTAAACAATTGTGCTTACTGTATGTCTGTTGCTAAATGACAAACAGTTTTATCTTAAAAACAGCTACTAGCAATTTTGAGAAAAGGCAGGGTTAAACTCTTGTTCACTGTCTCTGTGGAAGCAATTATCAAATGGCAGCACCACTATTTTTATTGGTCAACCCTAGGGCTATCATGATTGAATGAAGTAACATAACAATAATGATCAACATTAGCACTCCTACCATTAATATATTAAAAAGTGAAAATTTAAAACAAGGTAAGCAACAGGGAGGGGGCGGGGAGCGGGGGGTGGGGGTGGGATTTTCATACCTTGGATTAAAGAATTTAAAAAATGCAGGAGTATCTGTCCTAGGGCGAGTGGGACCTGACAGTCTTGCCTTCCATAAAAATGATTACTAAAGATAGCTAAGGCAAGAAACACACAGGTAAACATCCTTTATGTTAGTTATCTCTGCCTTATGAGAACCAGATACCCTAAATATCTTATGATAGCTCTGGTGGTTGTAACCTAAAAATAATTACTAAAACCCAAAGATAATAGTTAAATAAGTTACCAGAAAAGGCAAATAAGAAGTTGCTTTAAAAACAAATCATTGAACAGCAAGAGTCCTCAATCTGAACTAAATTATCTTATTCTCTTCTTTTCACCAAATCTTAGCTTATGTCTCCACTCTGAGCACATGTGACCATGGAACACCTTGGTGTTTCACGGGAATTGGTTTCTGTACTATACTACAGCTTTATTAATTCTTGTCAGCTTTTTCAAAATTAAGTATTTTGGAGTGTTTAATTTTTTTTTTTTTTAATTTCCAGTACTAGCTGTATTTATTTTTCTTTTAATCATTTAATATTCTGTGTAAGTTTTCACATTTTATTTGGGTTTAACAAATGTTAATTTTTCTCCTATTTCAAGAAACAAACTGTTGGATTCTGATATAAATCCTCTCAATTTCTGAAACAATGGTAACATCTGGAAAGAGTGATCTGGCTCTGCTGTGCTTGGAGTGAATTTACTTAGGAGTTGCCAGACAATTACTTTCTCCAGTTGTTATCAATATTCTTGTATTAATAACCAGTTGCATTATCAAATGACCTCAATACATTTTTCATAAATCATGTAATTCTTCATCTACAAGAGTATTAAGAAAACATTACATGAAGGTTATATAAAGATACACAGCATTTACAACATGTCTTAATAGGCACTTGTCATCTTAGCTATAAGAAGAGCCAAAATTTATTATACTGAGAGGAAAGATGAGTCAAATAAAAGCTAACTGATATTTTTACTATGTTCTTCTATTGAAAATACTTTTCTATTAATCAGAGGTCTTCACTTGTGAAAGGTATTCTTTTTGTAGCAAAATTTATAAATCTAATTAGGATCTCAATACCATTATGTTTGCATGTTCACCAGTACAATAACCTTACATTGTTCTACACTAAGGATATTTCAAAATCAATCTCAACCTGAACCTGCCAGCTAAAAATAATTCCAATATTCCAGTTCTATACTCCCAAATGGTCCAGTTTCTGAGAGGACACTCTTCTTCTGAGTTTTTGTGTTATTTATGACTTGCAATTACAGAAAACTCCTAATAATCAATACTTATTCTTCAACAGAACACAAAATAAATTGAGAATTAAGGGAGCATGTAAATTATGAAAATATATATTTTGGTGTTTTATGATCTTGAATTATATCTTCTCTGACACTGTTTCAGCTAAAAAAATTGGGACTCCAGAAACCTGTTGGCAGGTTCTAAGCCAGTCAAGTGATAATGTGAACAGCTGAAACACAAATATCTTCACTAGTACATCTGAGAATAATTTCCAGATAGTAAGAGTATACAAGTCTATGTCTCTTGAATATTAAAGACTCAGAAAAGATTGCAATTACACAATAAATACTACCAATTACATCAAAAATGTATTTTCATACTTCAAAATACTTCTGTGCTGTTGTTAAGATGCAATTAATAAAATTATTAGATGCCTATGCCCCAATTAAGATGCAAACTAGACCATATGCCAAAGTCAATAGTATGGATTTCTATTTAACAGTAAATGTGTGTGTGTGTGTGTGAGTGTGAGTGTGTGAGTGTGTGAGAGAGAGAGAGAGAGAGAGAGAGAAAGAGAGAAAGAGAGAAACAGAAAAAAGAGGAGGTGGGGGGATTCCCATGGCGTCCCATTGATCGTCTTCTTGTGATCTCCTCAGTGGTGAGAGTCCCAGTGATTGCATGAGTCATTGACACCTTCTAAGGTGTTACAACTGCTTGTTAAGTCAGCACAGTTGAGTCTGTTATGGCCCATTACGGCCCATCAGCAGAGATTAATATCTTCAGCGTTCGTGTGAATGTTCAGTACTTCCCCAAAGGGGAGTTATCACAGCTGGGTCATTCGTGTGATGACAAAGGAACACTACCTTATCCTACAGGATCTGTTTCTTTCCTTTTCTTGTTCAACACCCAGCACCTTGATTGTCTGAGCCATCAGCATTCCAGTCTCTGACACCTATGGATACATTAATCTCCTGGGATAAATGGACAATAGTGCCACTTTTATCTCAAGTTCCCACCACAGTCCAAATTAGTGATCATGTTCAGGGAGGGCTGGGCTTAAGTGAGCAGTTGTTTCTTTGCACAGTATGATAAGGTGGAACAAAGGCTTTCAGTGATTTTAAAAATGTTTAAGCCATTAACTATTTCAGTCTTACAGCTGTGAAATTCTGAATGTCTCAAAAAATTAGAAAAAAATCTGTGTCACCTTTTTCAGTACTTCACCACACTCATCATGCAAAAATATTTTTCATCTGTAAAAGTGCAAATTTTTCTTCTTGTTGTTTATGTGACTTTATTTCACTGTTCTCTGAAAACTCTGGTCCCAGCTCTTCCTTAGCTCCTAACAAGTGGAAGACAAAAATTAGCTGTTATTACAGCCTTTTTTTCCCAGGCTTAACAAACCCCTGTCTAGAACCACATAGACCAAAACTGAACAGGGTATACTGGATGAAACCCAGGCAAAAGGGCAGATTCATGGCACTTGACTTCTAGCTACTATGTTTCTAATACAGTGCAACTACTGTTAGCATCCCTGACACATTTTTGATACACTATTCCACATTTTCCACTTTCGTCCACAAAAATCCTCACCTGAAGTAGTCTGTAGGATAAAGGGAGCAGAAGAGAGCACTTACCCAGCTGGAGTTACTGAACTCAAAGGTTAGTACCTGCTTAAATGTCGTTTTGAATGGGACTAGATTTAAACACTGGTATACATGTCTTCCTGAGCAGGTATCCCCAGGCATTAATAGTCAAGGCTGGTTCAATTACATAGTAACTTACCTGACCCTTCATTCAAAGGAATTGAGCATATTTCCAGTTGCTACATTGGAAAAAAATGTTTTGAGAACACTTTTCTATTCCTAGATCTGTCTGACTAGCTATGTGATCAGAACCGAGTGGTTGTGCCAGCAACTGGAGCTGTATCCTGCATTTGCTGCTCAGGAAAATCCCATTAAAGTGAATGTGATGAATGAAACCCACCACGATCATTTCGCTACATGGCTTCTAATGTATATCAAAGCAATTCCTGCAGAATTTGTAGGCATAGGATATACCTCTCTGTTTTAGATTTTTCAGTTAGGATTCACTTTCAATTTTAATTTGCTTTAGATTTCTGTGGAATCAGCAAAAAATTACCCAAAACAACATTATATAAGTCAATTTATGACTTTTTCAGAGCTCACAATATTGCATTTTTATTTTATTTTTGGCTAGTAAAACCAGTTACTTCAGACCTTGTTCAGTCAGTGGGCAATGCTGTTTTTAGTTCTCGGGCTTTAAATTTTAATATTCAATGCTGACCTCTTTGCTTAGTCAGTTTTTCATAAAGCACATTTTGCAGGATAAATTTAGAGACTTCCTTTCATCCTGGATACAAAGAATGAGGTTTTTTCTGTTGTCATTTTTGTAATAGTTCCGCACACTCACCTCCTGCCAGGCAGCTTATACAAATTACTGCAAACATAACAGTAAATGTTATTTTAACACTTGTTTTGGACTCCAACATAGAAATATATTACATATTTTATTAGCTCATTTACCACCTACTAAGTTATATTATTAACTAATTCATTGAACATGATACATGTCAGGTACATTTGGCTACCACTTTAAAGTGACTCTTATCTGAGTCTGGTCTGTGCTTTTGTGAATCCACAGAAGTTACTTGGTCTGTGGGTTTATAAATTAAAAATAAATCTGAGAGATGTAGGAAAACATAAAATCAAAGTGTAGGATCTGCCTCTGTCTCTCTTACACACAATACCTTATTATAATAAGTAATTGATTTCTCATTGCCATTGTTCAATAGCACTGATTCACAGCCCATTAAGGATAATGAAAGAAAAAGACCCTTGAGTGAAACCTTAACTTCATTTAAGTACTTATTAACACTCACACTGACTCTGTGGGATTGGGAATTTGGTAAATGACAAAGTGACAGAATCTATCTCAGACAAACTCCTTTGGTCTTGAATTTTGGTGCAACACATGACCCAAAATTCCCAAGTTCTGCTGAAAATGCTCGTCATACATGAGACATCAACTAAGACTTTTAATAGCCTAGTACTACTGAGGATTAATTGTGAAGCCTTGTGTTTATATAAGCCTAAAACAGTTCAGGTTGCCAGCAATAAATGAGTCATGCATGCCACTGTTTAATGCATAGAAATTTTAGGGATTGTCACCTTTGATACCAAGTTCTGCCTTAATAAAACCTGAGCTTGCACTGTTAAAGAACATCACATATTTTTATGTCATGTGAAAAGAATTCAGAGTGTTTTTTTTTCTGTACCTTAGAAAAAGAATTTTTTTATAATTCCACATAACCTTTCTCCTAATATCTGGCAAATATATTTTTAATAGCAGCTCTGGACTCTTTGAAGGATAGCACTGTGATCCACAAACACATCAGACTCTTTCACAGCTCTAACCCAACTGAAGAAATCCCCTGAGAATCTCAATACTATTAAGAATGCACAGCAAATAGACATGGTGACTGAACTGACAATAGAAAATGAGGGGCATTAGTCAGGGAAGTAAAGAACAAAAAATATATCAGAAAAAAACCGTTGTAACAGCCATCATCAAGCAGAAGAATTCTGCGATTTTGCAGTAAAAGGTGATGACAATCCCATGTCATAAAGGGGAGTCAGCATAATGAATGGCATGAGATGAAAAATAACAGGGAAAAAAAAACCAACAACAAAACAAAACCAAACCATAAGCAAAAGTCCAAATAGAATGAAAGCAGGATACTGAGGAGCCAAACTTACAAAACCCCACAATAGCTAGAAAGGGCAATTTGTTGATAAAATGGAAAGAGAAGCTGAAGGTATGGTAAGTAAAACCCACTGATGACATAATATAAAAAAAGAGGGATCATGCCTCTTAATGCATGAAGTGTTTATTACAGCGGGCAAAACTAAGGAATGAAGAAGTAAAATAATGAGAATCACGTTTAGATCGGGGCCATAAGGGAAGAAATTTGTAAACAGAAAAAAAAATGGTAGGAAACACAAGAATGGACTGAGCAGAGGAAGAACCCACCAACATTCCCACTGCCCAAACCCATTCTAATGAGACATAAAAAGGAAAACTGAGAAAAGCAAAGAATTCCTACCTATGACTCCATCTCTCACTACCATGTCTGAGCATGTCCCATCTGAAGGACTGAAATTAAGCTTAGGAATTTCAAATATACTCCTGTGTGACAGACACAGCAGCACCCTTTTCACTTTCAAATGCAGAGAATTAATGCTTCTTAATATTTTCACTTCTCCTATGAGTTTAGTAAAGGGCTGAAGGATGGCAGAGATCCTGTGGAGATTATTTTTCTCTAATAACAATGCTAATCAATATTTAAGGAAAATAAGGGAAATGGAGAAACAATGTTCAAGGAGATAACTTGGCCCTAGAGCTCATCCACCTATACACAAAGAGTGGGAGATGCTCAGGAGTTTTATTTGTAAGCCAGACTTGTATTTCCAATACTGCTCTAAGAAGTGATAACAGAGAAAGGCACAGAAGGAGTTAACACAGCACTTTGCCTCTGAGCTAAGAGAAAGAATTTCCTAATATTTGTTCTGCCTGTTTTTTTAGAAAAACATTGTAAGAAACACTGGTCAATGTCCTGTTTTGTCCTGCTTAGTAGACCAGAGTCTGTTCACTATAGAAAGAATGATAGGAATAAACCACAGTAGAATACAAGGCCATAAATCTAATAGATTTTGATATTTAAAGTAGATATAGGAGGCCCAGAGCCAGGACTTTGTAAGCTTGAGGAAACTTGAGGTCACTTAACAAAGAAAGTTGAAAAAGTCATGCCAATGAAGACTATTGAAACAACCCCAGGGAATGAAGTAAGACCACCTAAGAGTTGAGCCAAAAGAAGATTCTCAAAAGCTCCACCCAAGCTCCACCTGGACTCTGCCTACTTATGAATATGTAAAAATGATGAAATTGTGTACCTGAAGTTTCTAAATTATTTGTTTTGCACCTTTTCAGTTGAGCTAGTTTGTCCAGCATGAGTTGGCCAACTCCCAACACTGTAATAAACAAATACCTTGCTGCTTAAAGATGCCGAGTCTCTAAATAGTTGTTTATTCTGAAGGGTTTGGGCATCAGAAGCTAAAGGTTTACAAACTGTGTTGCTCAAAAATTCTCATTAGTGAGTTTTGCAGCCTCCAGTATAAGCTATGGCTATGGAGAAACTCAAATTCTTCATGGTGGATGCTCAAGAAATACACCTAGAATTATGAGAAAGGGCTGGGCTAACCTTTCCTTAATCAGTAGCCTATAATCAATATCAGTCATAGTAATAGTATAGTCATTATCTTAGAGTAACCTGATGGTTACTCATTTGGTTAACACCATTCCACACTCACCATTGACTTTTTTTCCTGACAGAAGTGGGTCAGGGGTAGGAACTGAGAAAGCCAAGGGGCATTCAAGCTTTCTTTGAATTAATTCCTCCATTTTATTAGCACCTTCTCATTTGTTTAGTGTGATACAACAGAGTGTATTAGTGTGACCAGTTATCCTATCAATGCCAAGAAAGCTTTACTTTTCTGTTTAGCCTCTCTTGGAATGCAATCAAGGCCAATTGCCTTTTCGCCTCGTAGCTTTTTCTACAGAGATGAAAGTGAAGCCTTACTGACACACACAGGATGGCAGTGTGATCACCAAAATAACTTGAATCTTTTGGTACTGGCATGATTAAGCTTTTCTCCTGTCATTTCCCTTAATGCATGTCAATTTTGCCTTGTCTGTCATTTTATAGAGTCTGACAGGAGCTTTCATCCAAATAACATCTCCAGGAGCAATTGTAAAGTACTATGAGTCGGGCTGGACTGGAAATACTTTTCCTGTACTGAGAGCTTCCTTTGTTCAATCAAAACAAATTAAACATTCTCCATTACTGAATTGTAAAGTCACTTTCAAATTTTAGAATTGGTTGTCATGTCCAGACTAGAGTAAAAATAAAATATAAATCATAAAAAAGTCAGTATCAGAGCTAGTCTCAGTCTTACAAAGGAACATGTATTTTCTTTAACACTTCCAGATGAAAAAAGAAAATAATTGGGTTTTTGGACTGGCAAGTTCATCAGAAGTATTCACCTTGCTTCTGCAGAAGCCAGTCACTGACCATTTTCTCTGCAATTCAGAGCAATATATCTGTGAAATATTGAAGTATTTTTGCCATATTGTTAGCTGATCTTTAGTGCATTCTGCTGGATGTCACTTTGATAAAGATATAACTTGATTGCTGTACCATCAGGAAAACCTGTCTTCAAGTCTGTCCTTTCATTTCTCTTCATCAAAGCTTTAAATATAGTGAGGAAAGAAAAAGTAAAAAAAAAACAAAACAAAACAAAAAAAAAAAGAACCAAACCCAAACAACAACAACAACAAAAACCACACAAAAAGCCAAAACCAAACCAAACCAACAAACAAACACAAAAAAAACACACTAAAAAGACAGCTAAGAAAGGGAGTACTTTCTGTGTCAGTTTTGCTGATGTTTAATATTTCATAGCCAATCTGCAAAAACTGGTCTTTTTACTGTTCATTTTCAAATGGCTTGAGTTAACTGGAAGATTTTGCAATTTACTTGCCCAGTCATCCAAATATTTTCCTGCTGTGAAGAAGATTTCAGGTTATCAAGCATTAGAAAATCCTGGCTTAGATCCCTTCCATGTGGAAATTGCCCTTAATGCTGTTTTTTGAAAATTAATTTTTAATTTAATTTGAATAGGATTAGCAAAGGTAATGAAAAATCTTAGGACTTCCTCATATTGGGAATCTCATATTGCCATAAATATTCTCTTTCCTTTGTTCTTTATAAAAAAATAAGAATTTATTGAAAGGTTAAGTACCCTGATTGAAGCTGATCTGTTTCCCAGTGTTTTCTTAGGACACAGACTGAAGACATGTAGAGGCATTCAGTTGTCTAGACTTGTTGCACTGTACAAGGCAACTAAAGATATATTCTGAGGTTAAGGATTTCCTCTCTTTGAAAGAGAAAGAAATACAACTCATGGATCAGAAAGTGACTCTCTCAGAGAATAAAACATGTTGCATGGTGGTTATCTTTTCTGTTTCTTTTTACATTTTCTAGGGTGAATCTTGAGCAACACTGAATCTAGCTTTCCCAAGTAAGCCCTGGGATTTTAAATGACATACAGAGGACAATGAATGAGATGAGGCAGAGAGGAAGTCATCAATGAGTCCATTGTGGAGGACTAGCAGGAAGAGAGAGAGGTTGAAGAAAAATTAATATTTCCTTACAGGCTCTGAAACATATGCTTATAAAGAGCATAGATTTACTTAGTTCTCTAATCCCTGTGACATCCTTGGGAATAAATAAGACTGAAAATGCTGATGTCATGTCCACCCTTTTGTGCTTATAGATAACAAGTCAGATATGTTTACTACAATTGCAAAGCAAATAAAATGCTGAAAAGCAAGGGAAGGATCCCTTCTGGGTTTAACTTATAAAGGAAGATAATACAGCGAGCTTAATTTGGAAAGGAGCCTGACATTTTGAATCTTTTGCTTAGTGTCATATATATGGGTCTTGCTAAGAAGGTAAGTCTGAATATCTGAATCTTTTCATTATCTTTAATTACCACAGTGAAACATAATGTAATTTCTTGGCTTTTTCTTGTAAACTGACAAGCAAGTCAAACATCCCAGAACAAGTACTGGTGTGCCTTCCAAATCTGCATGGCAGATGCTGTACTTAACCTTATCTTTAAGTATGCTTTGCTAGTTGAGCTTTCTAATAGGAAAACCTGCCCAACGTTATTTTGGCTGGTACTATCTATCAGTCATAGATCCAACCATACTATTTTCTCCTTCCCAAGGTAAGTATTTTGGCAATTCTCTCACACCTTTAACAAGCCTTAACTAGAAGAAAATGTATTTAACTAGATCTAGGTATTTGTGAGTCTTCTTTCCAAAAGCTTGTAGCCGACACAAATCAAATTATTTACACTTCAATAAAAACAATACTTAGGAGAGGAAAAAAAGGGACTCTAAAACAAGCAATGTACACATCTGTCTTGCCATTCTCAGTGGTTACCTAAGCAAGAATAGATAAGGTTTTTTCCTGTCAATGTTGTAAGTAATGTCTACGGAGCAGATGATTTAAGCACAATGCTACTCCTGGAAAACAAGATAAGAAAGCATCTGTGCTGGTTTGACAATGAGCCAGCTGTGGTCCAAAGGATTACAACTGTACACAAACAGAAAAACAGGCATGCTTGTAGAGTCCTCCCAGCAGAGTTCATAAACATCGCGCTACCGTGTGTAGCCATGATTAAACCACGCCCTGCCCCAAAGCCATCACATCTCTGAGGTAACACACAACTCTATGCATTACATATTGCAAATACCTGCACCAATGGCCCACCTTTTTGGAGAGAGCCCTCCCTTGCAAATTCATTATTGTTCTTTTGATGCTCCATACGGCTTTCTTTTTTTCTTCTTTTTTGCTTGTGACTTTGTCTCTTACAAAATCTGAAGCATCCACTGAAGAATTTTTCACAGACTAAATACAGTCTTGCATTTAACAGCCATTCTACTGGTGGCACCCTTTATAACGCTACAGGGTTGTCTCACAACCTACTGTTTTGGCTTTCTTATGTGGGCAATAGATAATCTCAAGTGACTTACAATCTTTTTTCAAACCTTGGAAACCGAGCTGGCTGCCCATAAATGGAAACGGAATATGGGAGAGTCTTCTGAGATTTTCTGGCATCTGCCAAAGTTCCACATAGCAAAGACTTTTTGCTCCAAAACACCACTATTTAGTGAAGAAAACTGTAAATCCTGTTTCTGCCTTCAAAGAAATATTGAGTCAAGTCTACAAATTAAAAGTCTGTTCCACTGAAGTAGCTTCACTGCTAGCACAGTTTAAACTACGATATGCCTGGTATGCATATCTATTTATTCTGACATCTAGACACTCTTACCGTGCCTGCTAGCTAATTCACTGAAAATACTAAAAGGATTATAACAAAATAGTTACATTAAGTTTTCAGGCGAACAAGGGCTTTTGAGAGGATGAGAGGAAAAAGAATCTGTTTGATTTTGATCAGTTGTGCAAAGCTTTGGTTCTGTAATGGATATGCAATAAAGCAGATATTGTGTATGGCATAAATTCAGGAGAGATTAATGGTCATATTGACCTTTTGAAAAACGGTGGAAGAGATACATCCCTTTTCAATTAGTGTGACAAAGTAATAAAACCATAGTAAAACAGATCTGAATTCATGTCTTCTGACCATCAAATAAACAAGTAAAATAGTCAAAGATTTTCAGCAAGTGCATGTAATATTTGACATTTCATTCAAGGGGAAAGGAGAAGATTAAAGATTATAAAAAGACATTCTAAAAAGTGTTTGAAAATTGTTCCAAAACTAATTTCAGCATCAGAAAGATTGGTACCATTACCTTTAATAAAATGCACTAACACATCCAAATCAATCTCTTGAAAGGTATTAAATTAAGAAGCTTTTTTTGCCATGTTAGTAATAGCCTTTTATGCTTGACACTATTTACATAAAATCACAGTAAGGTGACCAGAAATAAAAATCAGAGAAACTGACCAGAAATAAAAAGAAAAACACCCATGGTCATGAATATTTTTGCCTATCACAATTGTCATAGAAGTTAATGCTCAGCTGTAGTGTGGAATTTTTAACTTTTTTTTTTTTTTCCATTTAAAAAAAATGGCCTTCTTTTTTTGGTGTCATGATTTCTGCCAGCTTGAAAACATCAATTTTCTTTCTGATGTAAGACCCTTGGAAAAACAGAAAATTCATCAAATATCATTCATAAATCAATCTCTCTGAAAAAATCATGCCAGTACAATTTTCTAAAATTCATAAAAATCACCTCATCAATATAACTGTCAAAACCAAATGCTCAGAAAAGATGAAATCAGAAATGGCACTGAACTTATGTGTGCATTACTCTCTACCATGAATAATGTCTCTGCCAGACAGACTGTAAAAGTCTGGACAGGAGACCACCTCTGTGGTCTGTGCACCTTCACCTGCTCTAACCATGCTCCTTCCTCATGCTCATTTCCACTGGACTGGACACTTTCCAGCAGAGCAATCCAAACTTTTAAATAAATCTCTTGGTATCTGAATTCTTGCAGACATTCAAACCAAACGTCTGAAAAGCCACAGGAATGCAACGCAAATTATGTGCTGGACCTGAGAGATGCTTCCCTTAACCTCTGATGAGTGAAAATTAAATATCTGGTTTACAGTGATTGTCTTGGTTCTTCTACAGAAAATGAAATACACGATTACCTAGAAAACATGATTCACCACTTTGTAAGTGTTGAATCACCCTTTAGTATCAAGTCATAGCCTAACTGTCAATAAACAGGAATGCATGTGAAGGACAGTCAATGTTTTCAGGAATTAAAGCAGCAAAAATTGCTTTTTATTTATACAAATAGCATGAAGTCTTATTGCTGATATTTATATCCTCTCTTCCCTCTAAGGGACAGCTAAATTAAATAATACAGACTTCAAGGTAGCAACAGGTTACCTTGAAATGGAAATCTTACAGACAAAATGAAAACCAGACCATCAAAAAAGAATGTTTACAGAGCAATATATGTGGATTGTTGAAATTAATATGACACTGGGCTTTCTTTTTTTGAAAGTATTATCTTTAAAATTAATTAAAAGCCACAACACAAAACCCAAATAAAGTTTATGTAGTAAAACAGGTCAATAAAATTTTTAAACAAAATTGATATCATCTAGTATCAGCTCAATACAATCTGCTGACAGCCATATTTATGCATTACTCTTACTCTGAATTTGATTTGTAGAAATACAAAGAGCCTGGATTGGGACAAAACAGATTTTTCTTTGCAGTCTTACAACACCGTTGTTGGACCAGAATGCTAAAACTATGAGTGAAATATTTTAACCACTTTCTTGCAAAATTATGCACTGAGCAGCAGTCTGCATGTGAAAGATCAGCACTGCATTCCACTGCCTCTCTGTTGCAATTATCTCACAAAAATTACCTCATATGAAGCGATAAAAACAATAAGAAACAGACTGAGCATCTACAAAATTGCATAAGATGTTTCCAACAATCATTAGGGCTATTTCCCACAGTACTTGATCTTTTTTCATGCTCTACAAAAACCTCTTGAAAATTTCCACAAGTTTCAACATGTTTTTTTACTTATTTTAAAGAGCAGTCCAAAGTGTCATCTTTCTTATGTCCGTTTGAGGTAAAAACAGCGTTGTAAAAAACAACATGCTACTAAAACATGAAAATCTTTGGAAACTCCATCATAAACTTGCAGTATCACATAAGTGTACCCAA
The DNA here is from genome assembly GCA_035221455.1 of Xenops minutus. Taxonomy (NCBI): domain Eukaryota; kingdom Metazoa; phylum Chordata; class Aves; order Passeriformes; family Furnariidae; genus Xenops; species Xenops minutus. The sequence continues at coordinate 36,005,086 of JAWWEE010000122.1, read as the reverse complement.
GTCAACATTTTATAGCATCAGGGGACTACATCTGGTTCCTTTCTGCTGATGACACAGTCACTGAAATGTGCATTAGTATTGATCAGTTATTCTACCATGATCTTCTTGCAGGTAAGTCAGCAGGAAGATAGACCACAGTGAAATGCACCTTTTCTGATAACATCATGGACAAAAAAGAAACAATTGCAAACCACTGCAAATATTTTCTAGCTGTTGGAATAAATTCATATATATATATATATATATGGATATTCCTTATAAAGCTAGAGAATAGAAATTTGCTAACTATCAAAACTGCTATGTACATAATATTCTAGAAAAAAGTTAAAATGTAGCATATTTTGGGCATTCATTTTATGTTAGCTATCTGATTACTTTCAAATTGTTTTATTATAATATCTCTAAATTAAATCAGTTCACAAATTTTAGGTCTCTTCCACTGAGACAATATCTGTTCCTAACTCTAGTTTTATCTGGATGTTTACACGCACCATAACCATTCATTCTCTTAGCAATTATTCAGATGGTTGAAAAGCTAAAATCTTTTCTTAGAAGTAAGGAAAATAAGGGAGAAAAGACTAATATGTTAAGAGTAGGATCAAAGAAAATCATAAGAAATTAAAGAAAGACTTGCTGGCATAATAAATGAAAAAAAAAAAAAAAAGCCAAACACAGGATACATTTTGCCTGAAGCAGAACCTTGGACAGCTACGTCATGCATACAGGAAATGAGAAGTGTGACAAAACCAATACTGTCCTGAAAACAGGACAGGGTTTTACAGCATAATTTCAGTACATATGGGCTTCAAAAGAAGATGCATGCCTCTTGAAGGCATCCAGTTGACTATTTTCTGTCATAGCTGAATGATAATTTGATATAATTCTTTGTAGAAAAGCACTGTATTGAAAATTTCCATTAAATCTCCACAGTGGCTAACTTCCCACCAAGACTTTTTAACTGATACTGACATTTCAAAGTCTTTTAAAAGAGTTTATGACTACCTGAAGCAAACACCTGCTGTCTAATCCTAGTAGTTTACATTATAGGCAGCACTTAAGCATCTGAAACAGCTGAGGGAAAGAATTTAGCTACTGCAAAAAGTATAAAGATTTCTTCCCACACCAAGCCAAATTTACCAGAAATGCAAGGCCTTTCAGTTCCTCTGCCCCAAGTCCTTCTTTATATTAATTATATTTAGAAGTTACATGATTAATACTGGACACTATATGGTTACTTATTAATACTGTACATTATATGGTTACTGGTCAATAAGAGTACTTGGCTCTCTCAAGTAAGATCTCTAAAGTATAAAAAAAAAAATGTTGGAAACATTCACACTGCGTTAACCCCTCTGGGCACTGTCCAAATTCATTCTATTTAAATGATATCATAGAATGGCTTGGGTTGGAAAGGACCTTCAAGATTATCTGGTTCCAATCCCCCTGCTATGGACAGAGGCACCTTCCTACTGGACCAGGCTACTCAGAGCCTTGTCCAACCTGGCCTTGAACACCTCCAGGGATGGAGAAACCACAGATTCTCTGGGCAACCTGTTCCAGTGCCTCACCATCCTCACACGAAAGAACTTCCTTCTAATATCCAATCTAAGCCTATCATCTTTCAGTTTGAAGCCGTTCCCCCTTGTGCTTGTAAAAAAATCCCTCTTCATCTTTCTTGTAGGCTCACTTTAGGTACTGGAAGTTTGCAATTAGGTCACTCTGAAACTTGCTCTTCTCCAGGATAAACAATCCCAATTCTCTCAACCTTTCCTCACAGGAAAGTTGCTCCATCCCTCTGATCATCTTGATGGCCTCCTCTGGACTCGCTCCAACAGATCCATGTCTTTCCTGGGTGCTGGGGACCACAGAGTTGGACACCGCACTCCAGCTAGTATTTCACAAGGACAAAGTAGAGAGGCAGAATCATATCCCTGGACCTGCTGCTCACATTTCCTTTGTTGCAGCCCAAGATACAACTGGCTTTCTGGGCCGCACGTGCACATTGCCGGGTCATGTCCAACCTCTTATTGACCAGCAGCCCAGGTCCTTCTCACCAGGGCTCCTTTCAGTCTGTATCAGACCATCTCAGTTGTCCATGGGAGAGTGTCCATGGATATCACAGATTTTTCTGCACAATTTACAGTAGGTGAAGAGATCAAAAATCCTGGTGATAAACCAGAGCTTTATCAATCTACACTATCACTTTTGTATAACAATATAACAATACATAAAAGCAGCTGTTCGATCATTCCTCTGTCTTGAGCCAATGACTCAGTAATCAGTAGTACAAATGAATGGAATGCTTCATGAGACTAAAAGAATTGGGGGGGTTGAATAGAGAATGTAAAGAGAAAGATGCAAATAAATTGTTGGCCAATGGAAAGTATCATTTGAAGAACAAAGGATTCTCAGAATGCTGTATACAAATACCTACGTTAAAGGAAACTTTTTAAGATGTAGCAGCAGAATTGTAATGAATTGTTGAGAAAGTTTCTGCAAATCTCCAAAATAGAAGTGCTAGAAAAGCCAGTGAGTTTAAAGACCTATGAAGCTATTGAACATTTCCAGCACATGTCCTGGTACATTTATATCATACCCTGGCATCCGCACAGTGAATCTTATCTCCCTTCTCTCTCCATTGTTGCTCAATCCTCTTCTTTTGTCTGTAAACTGGAACAGAAGGCAGAGAGGAGAAGCTAATGCTGTTAGGAACATTATAAGCTGTCACTCTTTTTTCCACTGGCTGTTCCAAAAACCTGTCCTTTTCTCCTCTATGCATTGCCATTTTATAGCTTTACCGCCCAAGTGCCTAGTATTTGGGGATGCTCAGGTCTTTGCTGTCCTTGGAGCATACAATGAACACTATGAACATACATGAACAGTAAAACAACTATTTTGATAAATATAATAAATAGATAGACTCTCTATATCACCAAGGAAAGTTTAGAGGAAGAGCTAAGAGTTGTGGGGACAGGTTTAGAAGTAGAAATTTGCTAAGATGTTTGGGAGGTGAAAGAATAGGGTCTTTGAAACAAGTACAGAGGAAGGCAGGACAAAGAAAAGAACTCAACTGTCGAGTAGTTGAAGGGTCAGGTATATTTTTATAAGCTATTTGTACAAAAATAGTCCAAATAATCTTGAATAACATGGAAAGGCTCCAGTTTGAATAAAGACCTTAAACAACTATTGAGGTTTTTCTTCAGAGAAAGCAAAAAAATACTATGTAAGAGAAATAGACCTGACATTTACCACCAACATATTTAGCTGCTTTTATATGAATAGGGTTTTCTTAAAAAAAACCTGTTATGCATATGAATGTACCTTTATATTTTTGAATAATACTCCCTTTAAATAATTACCATCTATTTTATGAATGTTCCCACCCATTTCTTCTCCTTGTTACATTAAGTCAGGTGTTTATAAATTACGTGTTTTTTTACCAAGTGTAGTACTCCCTCCCTGTCTGTAAAGTGGGATGAGAGCTTGATGTTTATGTGGTTAAACACAATTTGTGCTTCCTGCCTTTGAGGTGCAGCCATAGATCATGCTGTGTTATTTATCTTGCTTACTCTAGCTTTTTGTGATGAATTATTAAAATATGCCTTGAAGCATGGAACCATTTGGAAGAAGGGTCTTACTGGAGAGTAGAACAGATAAAAGCACTGAGATAAAACAAGCAACCCTGTCACCAGCAGACACAAGCAATACTGCAGAGAAGAAAGAGACCATTTTATCGGTCAAATTCTGCTTACAGCCACACCAGTGAAACCTCGTCTACTTCGGTGAATACAGTGGGTTTCTTGAACTCATGAGCTACTTAGAAAACAATATAGTGAATATCCAAAGGCAAACCTGCCACATGAAGCATGGAAATGTAGTTTACATTGTTAGTATACCTGCAGCAAGACTGCAAGACAACTGAAACAAGAGACTAGTCCAGGAAAAAAAAGGTCCTTCTGTAGCTGTAGTCTTCATACCGTTTCTTTTTCAGCTCAAGAGAGGTAAAGTACTGCAGGATTTTTCTCCCAGGTGAAGAATTTGAATGGTCCTGTTATTGTGTTGGGTGAAAGTATGCCAACTTTGAAATAATCAGGAAAAAATATCTCTGCAAAGTATTCCTACCTCTGAGTTCATAATTCTCATTTTAATATTTTCATTTAGCTATGACTAATTTTGAAAAAACTTAAACCAATAGAATCAAAATTTTACAAGCCATATGTCTCTGATTGAACTTTTTAGACAACTCTCAGGCAAAAATCCTCAATCATTTCTAAGAACAAAATCAAGAAGTAATTATTTCTTATGGCCTAGCAAACTCTTAGAGCCACTTCCCACAGAAGTCCTAAAGCCTGCAGCAGAAATTTCAACTTGAAAAGAGGACTGACTAGAGACAAAGATCTGCCTTTTCATGTTTCCTAAAGATCTTCTTATAATATAAGTTATAAAAATGAAGTTTGCATATGCTGAAGACTTTAGCAGTTAATTCTGCAAAGATTTGCCTTTCCTGACTGTATTCTTGTACTGGGCAGGACATGCACAACCACTGCATAATAATACACTATATTTACTGTACTCCAAGAGGAAGTCAAATATAGGGTTCTCTTAAGGGAAAGGAGATGCTTTTTCTCCGCTAGATTCTCCAAGTCACTTCTGGACTCCAGCTGCTAGGAGGTAACTTGCTGACTATCCATAATGGTACCATGCCTAGAGAGAAAGAGCAGAGACAGCAGTTAGAGCATGAAGGAGGAAAGACAACAGTAGGTCATCAGACTGGGACAAGCTACTGTTGAATCAAATAGAGGACAGCTTGAGGGGGAAAAAAAAAAAAAAAAAGAAAAAGAAAAAAGAAAGAGTGAAAAGGGGGAGGGGGAGAGGGAAGGACTGAGGAAATCACTTGCTGTTGGGTTTTTTCTTGTCTGTTTTGGGGTTCTTTTCCTCAGCCAAGAAAAAGAGAAATAACATCATTTTACCAAAATAAGGATTCTGTTTGACTAAATACAGGATATTTTAGAACAATTTGGATGAAAGCCTCCCTTTTTAGAAATACTAGATATTAAGGAGAAGATTAATTAATATTAAAAAGCAAAAACAAACAAACAAAAACAAATCAAAACAAACAAACAAAACCCAAACCTCATCAATTTTATTTTACAGAGGAAAAGAAAGAAAAAAATATTCTTAAAACATTTCTTAAATATAGAAGATTTTTTTTCTATATTTATGGGACAAAAATATACTCTGAATTTAACCCGGTTCTGTGGGAACTTTTATTTCAGTCCTGAGCTGTAATTACTTGATTAAAGAAGTTATGCTAGCATTAGAAAAAAGGGTGATGAAATAGAAGTATTTGGAATGGAATTAATGGAAATAAGTATATTCTATAAACAAAAAGTTGTGAATCACAAAGGGATTAGGAAGTAATATGCACATGGCATCAAGACATGAATGTTTAAAGGTTGTGAATTTAACAGCTAAGAAGTTCACAAGTGTCTTTGTACCTTAGCACTGTACATCAGCTGTGCATAAGCATTAACTGCATGATTCCTTTCTACTCTATGAGAATCCCCATCTTTTAGATCATATGATGAATGATTTCCAAGGTCTCCAAGAAGATGCAGTTGTCTGTAACACCCCTATAATAATAAAGTGGTTAACAAAGGCTTGGTATCCCCTTTTAAATGTGAGGATAATTGAATGTAGTGTCAAAAAACTGGGTTCTTGTCTGGCTTCTTCTCTCTGGCAATGTAATAATTTCAAAGCATGCCCTTGACAGGCAGACAGAATTTATGTGTTCCTGTTTTCTGGGAACCTTACTTGAAATCTAAAGGTCTGAGCTGTTAAAACACAGACAATTGCAGCTGAAAACAGTGGGGGCTGTAGTGCTCTTCTCCCTTTGCAGAATGTAAATCACATAACTCACTCAGGACTTTAGCAACACAAATGTATCGGATCTGCTTTTGAAGCACTCAGGTGCTTCAAACCAAACTGCTGAGAAACCACAAAAGTTTATGAGGAAATTAATATTCCGTTTTTCAAGCAAGATATAGAAGATTTATAAGTCAAAACTGCAAACCACATATTTCAAGATGAAACCAAACTACAATAGTGACTGCCTTTCCCTTTTCTCATTTAAAAAGTCTGGTTCAAGTGATATCCTGACTAATAAAGCAAAGATTCGGGGGGAAAAATAAAAAAAAGACTGATGATAGTGATGGTATAAATAACTATAAAATGTATGCTACACTTAATACAATGAAGTCAGTATGACGTGTTAGTTTTGAAGTGCCTTGCTTTGATAATTTTTATTCTTCCTGCATACACAGAGGGTTTATTAAAACTTAAGGTAGCACTGAATGACACTACAATTATTAGGAGATTACAGTACAAAATTGAAATTCACAACACTGTTGACTTACACTTAATAGATGCATCCATGAAGTTAATTAATAAATAAGCAAAGAAAACAGTGACATGACAGTGAAACATCAATTTTTGTCCCTTTTCTAAAGATCAACTCTGTATTTTAAAAACAGTCAGTGCTAGAAATTGTGAAACAGAAGAGTCTGCCTTCTCTTGGGTGAATTTTGTAACTGCAAAGGGAAAGAAGAAAATATTTAAAAACTGAGTGTTGACCACTACTGCATTTTACATGAAACCGAGCTCCGAGTAAGTCTAAGAAGCACACTCCAGTGGTTTTCCTGAGTCATCAGGAGACTTTAGTAGACAAAGTTCTCTTAAGAGCAGCTAAACATGAGTTGGACAAAAAGATAACTGCCAAGACATAAGAAGATTTTCCTTGAAGTTGAAATTAGGGTACAATTCACAGTTTGGACCCCTTTGAAATTAAGCAATAGCTCAGCAGGCTTTCCAAAACCACCAGATTTGATTTAACTCTCTAAGTTCTGTTCAAATAGCAATTTTGATATCTGCAGTCTAGCCCACGAAACCTTTCCCATTCAAATGCTCCAGAGATCTGATAAAATAGCAGAAGCCACCAAATCCTTAGTGCAATTCATAGTATGGCATGTAGAAATGCAGGAAAAATAATTACAAAACAGTTATCTCCAGAGGAAAGTTTAAAAAGCCACCAAAGTCCAAAAACACACAAAAAAATTCTCTCTTTCATAATAGAATGTGGAAATAGAATAGGAGTTGAATAGGAATAGAATAGGAAAAGAATTTTTGGTGGTAGTACCTTAATACTCATGAGAACTGCACCTTATGTGATGTTCTGTAAGGCATTGTTGTATTACACCAATTTCCAGCTTAGTGAATCATACATATTTCTCTTCTCTCAGAGGCAATAGGAAGACTGGATTACCAATTCTGTAGAAACTGTGCTAACATCTTATTATACTGCCATACATACTAAAGATTTTAGATACACTGAGGTACCTGTATTAAAATATTTAATGACCTTGTGGATTCCTAAATGTTACTTATCTCTTAATAACACCAGCATATGATCTGTGCAGCTGTAGCTTGTTTGGAATGCAAAAATAAAGAGAAAAGCAATAGATAAATGAATTGTGTGCAGGTGTGCAACAAAGAGACAATAACACATCAGTTACAGTATGGCTTTCCGAATCTACACAGGAGCTCAGAGGTGCTCTTGCTAAACTAATATGCTATAAGTGAAATGCTCTGGAACCCAATAAATGCTTTGCAAGTTTTGCAGTAAATTAGAAGTCACTTAGCATAGACATTTAGTCTAATTAATTAGCTAAATTCCACAATTTGTAAATACAGACAATAAAACCCTAGGCATACATTTTCCATGAGGTTCACTGCAAAAATACTAATAATGAAGCTAAAAAATTAGTCTTCCAATTTAATAAATTGCATTAAAATCTTCAGGTGTACTAGGATATGTGGTAATGCTGCTTCTATGAAGGCAAGCTTGAAATGCTTCAATACTGTTTGCTAGTACATTTGCATATTTCTCAAAAAGGTGTTTTGAATATCAGTCTAAAACATATTAGCATTCTATAGAGATTGACTGCAAACAGATCACAGCTCAGAGCAAGTATTCGTAGTAGTGTCCAGCACCCTAAATTCCATTTGCAGTGTTTTTAGCAACAGTATTTTTCAGTAAGCAAGTTCATGTAAGAATGTTGTGTGAATGGAGTGCTTAATAATTTTGATGATAGACTTCTGAGAGATTACTTTTACCAAACTGAAAAACCATCAATAAGCCCAGGAGATCCATCTGCCAGCAGAATATCTACTTATTAAAATAAAATATGAATGCATCCTCAATTTCATCAGTTTTGATACCAATTTTTTGCCTGAATTAAATAGAGACAGAAGAAATGGGATGAAGACAAACCTGAGATTAGCTCAGTTGGTTAGAACCTGGTGTTTAATAAGACCAAGATCATAAGCTTCATCCCTATATGGGCTATTCACTTAGGAGCTGGACTCAATGATCCTTGTGGGTCCTTTTCAACTCAGAGTATTATGGTGTATTCTCTGAGAAGAGGAGCAGGGAGAAAAAAAGGATCCAAGTGGATTGAACATGAGAGCTAACATAATTTGCCAAAAGGCAGTCTCATTGAGGAGGACAACCTGAGATATATCATGCATGAAAGTAGGATCTCATAAGGAAATCGGGCCACGGTCGCCCACTGATGAGAGAAAATGCTATGATTTCATCTTGAATATTTTAAACTTGGTTTCTTTTTCTTCCTCAGTGGTGTTTTTACAGGTATTTGTATCTATGTTGTCTATACTGGCAAATGTAAATGGATGCTTCTTTTTGAATCTTTCCTTAGCTTAAAATCTACAGATAATTTCAAGATCATGATCTACCTCTTCCAAATATATTGACTAAAAATAACAGCCATGGAACCTAGTGTTACAGATTTCTGACATAAAGAAAATACATCATACCAAAGAAAACTGAGATTTATATATATATAAAGTCTACTGGATGATATATCAAAGGGAAGAGGAAAGAAGTGGGGTTAGTCACTGTTACACAAGTTTTCTGACATACAGTTAAATGTTTGAACCATGAAGGTTCAAAGGAAGTTTTGTTGAAAAGTGACTTACTTAAAATAAACCTTTTCTGAATCCTTTATGTGTTTATATTTACTGAAAAAATAACCTAGAGCTCTTGATTTGTGTCTGTCAAGGTAAAAAGAGATTTTGACTTTTCAGAAATTTTTTCCTACCCTCTTTTGTGACAGGCAAAAGTGCGTTCAAACAAGCAACATTTAATTCAGCTGCTTTCTGCAAAAGATCAATTTGAGGATGTATCCATGACTGAGTGAATAATTGTTTGTTTATATTTGTCTGTTAAACATTAGAGGACATGAATAGAGCAAACCGTAAATGTAGTCTCTGGTGACTGCTCTGAAAATGTTTGTATTTATTTGACTATTTGTCTGAGTTATTTGAGCACTTTCTATACACTTCTAACACTGGAAATAGTTAAATAATTATTTTGAATTAATAATTTTATATTTTATTGGTCATCTTTCTACACTCCAGTATTTGCAGGAAAGATGCAATTGGAAAGGGGGTGGGTTTTTTGAGGTTTTATCTTCTGCATTGTTATAGATAAAATTCAAATTATGGATATTTTCATCACCTAATAAGATCCTGATCTTACTGGAAACAGAAATCTCTTTTGGAAATTCATAAACTTTGTTTCAGCATTATTCCCTCTGGATGCTGTTACCTCTCAGTATACTTTATTCACAAGCAGTTGGAGTTACAACACAGAATAATACAAACAAAAAGTCACTGGTAACTCCCACCAGGCATTCTTTTTCCCTCAAAGGATAGACTGCATCTAAGAAAAATCTCTTCACATTTCTAAGCTACATATCCATATTTTCATTTTCTAGTTTGAAAACTAGTGACCATAACTCTTCTAACTACAGAGAGAGCGAGAATATTTTTGGCATATATTCCCAGATATATTATGGATATATTTTTCACAGAAAGGGCATGGCCTTTTCAAGAGGTAAAATGTAATAAGCAGATTGAGCCAAACATTTTAATGAAAAGAGTTTTACAGAACACAGTTGCCCTACAAAACAGTAAGCTTAGTTACAAGTTGTGTGCAAATATATTTCTTTTGAACAACTAGATCAGACAAATAGGATTTCCTCTGCAAGTAATTGAAATGTTTTACATAAGACCAACTATGATGAAAGACCAAGATTTTAATTTTCTTATTAAGGAGTAGCACTTGGCTCTACTGAGTCTTCATTTGATGCCTTCTATGACCCTACTGCAACATAACAGTTTCTACCCAAGGAGAACAAGCATTGATGGTATCTCCACTGGCTTGTGGAACAGGAAACTTCTCAACTTCTAAAGAAAATTCAGGCCCCATTAATTAATTTCCTGACAGGACCACTGGTAACTTCTTGCTGGTGTTTAGCTCAGCCCTGATGGGACATTCCATTGCTGAGTTTGCTGACATAACAGCAGGCAACACTTAAATGTTATTCAAAAACTTCTTTGATCTAAATACATGCAGGTTTAGAGTAAGGACTCAATCAGGAAGAAGGGCCTTCAGACAACCTACCTTCGTCAAAACAGCCTGTTTCCTATGTTCAATTCGAGCTGCACTAATCTTCTCCAGAGCCCAGATAGAGGTTCAGTGTTTAGGTGCTCCTAACCAGTGTTACTATCACCCCTCTAAGGATGCAGTTAGAAAATTGGAGAAATAAACCACACCAGCTAAATTCCCCCTCATGACAAATACCTCCAAATTTTCAAATGCTATGTCAGCTCATGTTTAAATAATCACTGTACTTCAGAAAGAAAAGCAAAGAAAAATAAAACAGCAACTTCAGACATCAGCAGTAAATAGTCTCTCAGAGTACATACATAATGAAAATATCCTTGTCATTTTCCTACCACGTCGGGCAGCTGTCAGGGTAATCAGATACTGCTTTCTAATAGTGGTTATACATGATTCATTGTGCAAGCTTGAAGGTCTCCAGGTGTTGGAAGTTTCTGAAGAGTTTTCCAGCATAAAAGAGCACAGTTCTGTTGCTAACTGTGTAATCTCCTGCCAGAAGGCAATAAATGCCATAGCATTAATGGCCTCAGAAAAGTGGTCCATACTGTTCCATTGTGATTTGACTGCTTACCAGTTGCAGTAAGCCCTCAGTGGAAACTGATGCACAGGATCCCAAATCTCCAACTAAAAGAGAAGTTTCTGCTCCTCCACTGAGTCTGAGGGTCTTTGACACCATTATAGTATAGGAATACCCTGCTAGGAGTAATCCTTACACTGCTAAGAATTATGCTTAGTAGGACTGAGAGACAATGCTCTCTGGAAGCATAATTTTCAGCAATAGGATATTTGACTCAACTTCAAGCCACTTTAAATCTTAAAGAACGTGTTTGCAAACAAGGCCTTCAGATCCAGTTGCTTCTCTCTGCTTGCCTACAGATACCATCAAGAATATACTACAGATAACTTCTTACATCTTTGTAAATATATTGATTTTATTAATTTATTATTACACCATAGAGATACAGGCATGCACAAGTCTCAAAAAACTAATGATATAAACTTTGCTAAGCATGAAGTAACCTGAGATAACAAAATTGTTTCCTTCATCCTAAAGTCCTCCCGTTAAACACACTGCCAAATAATTTTAATTTTTAGTCTCTGTTCTTCCTTTTCATCAATGACTCAAAAGATAAAGAATACATGAATGAAACTAAAAAATAGGTAAACAGATTATCCTTTCTTCTCTTCAGTTCTCCCTCTCCAGAAAAAGAACAAAACACAATAAACACAAAGCAAAATCCCAGACAAAACCAACCACCAACCACCCCCCAAAAAATAAAACCTCAAACAACAAAATCCAAACCACAAAACAAAAAAGTAATACAACAAACATCAAACAAAAGAGCCAAAACCCAGAAAGCAATCTTAAAAGGAGACAAGTGTCAGCAGCTCACAAGACTCTTCTTAAGTTTCATATTCAGTGGGTAGTTAGAAGCTTAAAGATGGGGATCAAACATGAGCCTTTTCAAAGCAACAGATGTCAAATTCTCCTTGTTTTTACTTTAGACTCCAAAGCAGAGGGCAGAAGTACATTATACTTTGGTTTGTATTGCATTCCAGGATCACTGGTCAAAGAGCTAATTTTTATTGGATAAGAATGAGAAAAAAAGCAATCTGACTCAATGGGTTAAACAAAAACCTTGTACTTCTTGGAACGATAGGACAAAATTATATGTGATATTTGGATATTTGTTATGCTAGGGCTAAAATACAGCTATTCAACTATCTAAATAACTTCCCTACCCACTGATAGGCACTCATAACTAATTTTCTTGAGTAAAGAAACCCAAAAATGGTCTTGCCAAAAAAATATGAAAAAAAAATTTCTATGTTCAGATATATGTAAGTTTCTTCAAACAAGCATCTTAGTTTGAGACAATTTGGAGGGCTGAAGAGAGAGAGAAAGAGATATATAAAATATGCTAGATGTGAGAAAAAAAAATAAAACTCCTTATCCAGAAGAATGCTAAACAATACTGAGAAAACAGTTAAGCTAACCAGAAAATTCCTAAGCTCCCACCCATTGGACCAAAATGAGATGGCAACTGATCTCCCTCCACCCATTCAAACCTGGCAGGAATGGTTTGGAGGAACAATGCTGGGGTGAGGCTGCAGCGCTGGCAGAGGCAGTAGGAGCAGATCCATGGACTCCCAGGCAACCCACAAGACACCCTTCCTGGATCCAGCGATGAGACCTGGTCACTGCACCTCCAATGGTGGTCATAGTCTTGATCTCCTGAGTTTACGGTAGAAGCTAAAGGTGGTAGAAGTCCTGAGGAGCAAGGAAAGGAGACCCTCAATCTACCAAGGGAAGTCCAAGTACAATCATTTATTGGGCTCAGGGTAGGTGGGAATGCCTCTGGTACCTCCCCTGAGGTGGGGACTTCTTCACTGGATGGTTAAAATTGAATCACAGGACATTTCAAGAGTCTTTGATACCTTCTAAGATGTTAAAGCTGCCTGTTATATCAGCACAGGTGGATCCATTATGGCCATCAGCAGAGTTAAATATCTTCACCTGTGTGAACTGTCCTGATGCCTCCTCGAGGAGAATTATCACGAATGAGTCATTTGTATACAAAGAAACAATGCCCAGCTGGTACTCTGAGGTGGCAGGTGTGCTCCCCCTCAACACCTGCATTATCTGAGTCATCAGCATTCCAGTCTTTTCACATTTGTGGATGCATTCTTCTCCTAAAATAAAAGAGTACTACCTTTATCTTAAGTTCCTCCCCATAGTCTCAATTAGAAGGCCTGTTTGGGGAAAAGAGAAAAGAAAAGGTGGATACCAGAGTTTTTGCCTAACTCAGGACAAGTATCAGCAAAAAAGCTGAGCCAAGCTTTATACAGTGAGAGTTGAAACTTTTTTCTAAATAAATCCTTTGCTGAAGATTTTTGACTGAAGTTTTACTGGTATTAAGGTACATGTTGAAATTTACAACCATATGCCCCACTGATTTCAATAGAATATCCTTGCCTCTCACAGGCAACTGTCCAGAGCAGACAAATACAAAGAGGCACATCATATCTGCACCATATGGCTGAACTTGCAAACAGATTTGTATGCTGGCTGTTAGTTTGTAACTCGTGCCTTGCTCAGCTTAAAAACCGATGTGATCAGAGAATTGCTGACACTGCACATTAAAGGGAATAAAAGTGTAATATGTCACTACCAAAAAAGTCCTCATAGTATTCTGCGTACACATTTGAGGGTGTGATCCAATATATAGCCCATTCTGTACAAAAAGATGCAAATGGCCTGTGGAAACTGAAATAAATAATTTTTAAATTTCACTAAAGTTATAAATGAAATCTGCATATTGAACATCACTGATGTATAGTCCAGATTTCCACCTTTTAATGCAATACAGCCATCACAGCTTAAGAAATTATTTTCCTGCTTGATCACAGCAGAAATTCTTCGTTTCTTTTTCATCACTGCTGGGTTTTTTTTCCGATTCCATTAAGAAAGCTTAATTCCAGCTTGGACCATTTGATTTTTTTTCTTAGTATCTTTAAACCTCTGTTGCAATTGAATCAACAGAAGTACTATCTAATCATTTTGTTCTGCTATTTATGAAGTTTTATAAATCTCTCTGCAAGTAAATTAGTGTCATATCAAACTGCTGAGCCTGAGTTTTGCTGGCAGAGACAGATGTAGGGCACTTTCCTCTAGCAGGGAACAGCAAATCCTGTTTTAAAAATAATTCTTTCCCCTTCTCTCCATATCTAGTGTATTCAGGAATAGGACTGTTATGTGGGTCAGCTACAACTAAGAAGAAGCCATCTAAGCTGTAGCTTCACAAAGTATATGTCACCTACTCATTCTAACATATTCATTACCGCTAATTTAAAAACAGTAGAGTTTCAACTCCTGAAAACAAAATTATATTAAATCTTACTGCTTTTTACACAAAAAAAATCTCTAAACTCTTAAACTACTTTTGGCAAAAGCAGCTTCAGTGAAAGATCATTTAGTGATACCATAACAATAGCAAATTAAAATCTTTCTACATCTAGTGAAGCCCATAAAGGAATGTGCAATCCCAGTTACAAAGATAATTTTGCAGTCAGAAAAAAAATGAAGAAAATAAAGTACTCTTTTACATGCCAGATTTGCAGCCTAAATAAATCACCATAGTGAACTTTAAAGAGAAAGGTTACAGCACTTAAGGATCTGATGCTATGGAAAGAAACACACTTTACAGCTGGGCAACCTTTTCAAGCAAGGCTATGTCTACAGGTGGACTCTGCAATAAAGCTACTGATTGCCCGTGAAAAATAACATTGAGAAATCAACAGCTCTGGCCATCAGACCACTCTTATTTAAACAGTTTATAGTGTACTATGTGAGTAATGCTAGAGAAATTGAGTTTGAATGAATACATACATCTTAAAGGCACAAGAGTATGTTGTCCCCATGAGCTAAAAGACAAGTTGTCAGGGAAGAAGATCGGCCTGGCTGAACAGAGAGCTCTGACTAGAACTCAGGGGAAAAAGGAGAGCTTACAGACTTTGGAAGACAGGACACTCAGGACTACAAGGATGATGGGAGATTATGCAGAGAGAAAATCAGAAGGGCCAAAGCCAAAGTGGAATTTAATCTGGCTACCACAGTAAAAAGCAATAAAAAACATTTCTATAAATACTTCTGCTACAAAAAGAGGCCTAACGTCCATCCTTTGTTGGATACCGGGAGAAACATAGTGACGAGGGATGAAGAAAAGGCTGAAGTAATTAATGCCTTCTTTGCCTCAGTCTTTAATAGCAAGACCAGTTGTTCTCAGGATACACAGCTCCCTAAGGTGGAAAAAAGGGCTGGGGAGCAGAATGAAATCCCTTATAATCCAAGGGGTCAAAATCCTTATAATCAGTGACCACTTTCACCACTTAGACACACACAAATCTATGGGGCCACATGGGATCCAACCAAGAGTATAGAGGGAGCTGTTGAAAGTGCTCACTGAGCCACTTTTCACCATTTATCAGCTGTCCCGGCTAAACAGGGAAGTCCCAGTCAACTGAAAGTTATCAAATATGATGCTCATCTACCAGAAGGTTTAGAAGAAACATCTGGGAAGCTACAGTCCTGTCACCTGTCTCCCTGTGCTGGGGAAGGTCATGGAGCAGATCATCTTGATCACACAACACATGGGACAACAAGGGGATAACTCTAAAATAATACACTCTCACATATACAGTCACTCCCAAGTTACTTTCACAGATGTTAAATTCATGTGGCTCTTTGCCGGCAAATAACAAGCTCCAGTGCTCTGGATTTGCAAAGAGATAGAATATTTAGTCTTGGGTTTAGTTTTGGATGTCTTTTGTTGGCTTTGTTTTTTAAATGTCTGCTAACATTCTGGTATGTTTTGAGCTGTTTGACTTCATGTCAAACTATGAAAACACTAAGGTCATATCTGAAAATATTTTGCCAGCCTTCATGAGGTGTGTATTTCTAATGATTTCTCATTGTTTGTGCTGTTGTAACAGGCCAGTGTTGCTTTATCTGGCTTTGTAAATACCTTGAAATGGTTACTATTTTACAGAATACTTCAGAATTTTTCAGAGTACTCAGGTCCCTTGACATTAAAGTTTCTGATGAAAGCTGAGCATCTTTTAACATGACCAAGACTGAGTGATCAGAATAAGAATATTTGTGACTACTTCAAAATGGGAGCCAGAAGAGAACTATCATTTTAAGAGACTAGATTGGTAGTGTTAAGCAAAGCCTATTAAATAGTGATTAAATCCCTTCTTGGAGAAGAAAAACTTTGAATAGGTCTTAAATTCTAGTAGGAAGACTGGCATTCCTCTCTAAAAACAGTTTAGAATTGTAGCCCAGATCTGAGTAAGTTACATATAAATCTGCCTGCAATCTAGAGTACTGTTAACAAGCCTTACTAATAAATAAAATGCTTCTTTTGCTCCAATAACTATATTTACATAAAAATAATTTTAAGTGTTGCACTATGCTTATCAATTCTTCCGAGTAATTCCTATTGGCAATAAACTTTTTTCTGGCACTTTTCTTCTGGCTTGCTGTATATTCCATATACTTCCATAGTAGTCAAAACATATTCCAGTTATTCCAACAGGAAATTTCTGTTTTCAAACACATTTTTTATATATACATTAGTACTTATACATGTCTTTGCAGTATTTTTTTTTTTTTTTTTTTTTTTTTTTTTTGCTTGTAGGATGTGTTCCATCATTTTCTTTCACTTCTCATCATAAAGCCCTTTGTTAACAGTAGTGGGTATCTAAGTTTTCTAATTGTAACACTGATCGTTCCATGTTCCAGATACTAATGTTGTGGGACATCTTGTTTATGGAGGGGGATAAATTACTTTATGTTATTAATCATAAATTGTTTTATAGTTAATCTTAGGTTTCTTTATGTCAGTTAAAGCCACTGCATTAAATAGGGCGCCCTGGTATGCATTTCCTTCATTCTGAGCTTGCCCAGGCTATCACAGGAGAGAGTTAATGAAAATCATGCCATTGACTTAAGTAGAAGTATAACCAGGCTTTGCAGATTTGAAATGAAGCAAAAAAAATATCTCACAACACTTCTAATTATACCCTGGGGAAAACTGCCATTGAAATCTATAGGCAATAAGTTCTGCTTTATGTTCCAACCATTAAAGTTATGCTGATTAATAAAAAATAAAATAGAAAATGTTTGAAACTTGCTACAAAAACTCCAGCATTTCAATTACTTCTTTTCTAATTGTGTTTATGTAGAAGATGCACAACACTTTTGTTATTGTTCTGCTTGATGTTGGTTTGTTACGCTCCTCCTAGATCCCTGTGGGGGATTTAAAGTTTTGAGGCAACAAGTTTCATCCCTCTGTGTCTGCCACCCATTTCAGTTGGGAAGAAGTCATTTACATGGTACATTTACCCTAATGATTATGAATTCCTAATAATACGAAAATCTATTCTATTTAGGGTATAAGGCAGAACCTTAAGGGGATATGCAAAACCAATGCATTAAAGGTTTATAATTTTATAAAGCAAAACTATTCCTTCAGAGTACAGATGGTAAAACATAATGCTTTTTAAAAACACACACCTTCTGTTTGTCATACCTGTAATGGCAGGGAATGGCCCTGCTCAAAAGTCTTCAGTTGCATTAGTCCCACAAACAAAGACATGATTTCAAAAATAACACTGAACAAAGAATATTTGTCACAAGAAGTTTTCTTTTGAAAACTATCAGGTTTGTAATGACTTTCAAGGTACTACACCCAAACCTTCCTTTTATACTAAGGCCATAAAATCCAAAGAAGAAGAAAAGACTACCATGAAACTATTCTAAAGAAATTGCAGGTTTCCTTACACTCAGAGCAAACAGGCAGAGTGGAACCAGCCCTCCCATTCAGAAATCCAAAACAGTTCAGCGATAACCAGGAAAGCTAACTGCAAAGTATTCATCCTGCCTGACCATCCAGAGCACCAGTCAGAAATGGATTGCTAAGTGCAATTGTGGAAGAGCTGATCATCCAAAAGGACAAAATAATATAAGTAAAGGAGGAAAAATGAGGAGTACAGCTATGTGAGAGATCAGGAATGAAGGTAACAAAGCAGGACACGTAGCAATAGAGGTACAGTTGATCCAAGCTACTGGAAATGATGTATTACACCAGAATGAGTAATATAAGATAGAAAGGGGACAGCAATTAAAGGAATAATACTTCAGTTAATAAGTTCAGTAATAATCCTCATGAAGTCTCTTTCTCCAGGACCAGAACAGCAAACATAACACACTGAGGCAAAAATCTGTGAAATTAAATAATCTCTTCATAGCAATCTGTCAACTAGCTGGGCTATTTTCAGATTATGGAATGAACAGAGTGGGGAGATGAAGGTGAGCAGTAGTTGCCTTTTCCAACAAATCCTGTAAGCTGAAGGAGCAGGATGGTAGGCCACTTGCTAGAGTACTAGTCAGATGAATGGGGAAGAAAAAAGGTGGGAAATAAACTGTCCTTTCATCTTTCAGTGGCTATTTGGTCAAGTATTCAATGAATTCTCTCATCATACTAGAATGTTCAGATATTTTAGAAAACACATATGGTTGAAATAACTCTTTCTTTGTGTCTACTCGCTCAGGTTGTTGCATGAGAGTGGAAAAGCATTTCTCTTTGATAACATACTATCAGTCTCTGCCTCAGGTTTCTGAATGGGTTGCATTGTTGCCTAAAATGGAAGAAAAGAACTTTTGATGCAATATTAATTTAGATACAATAGAGAGCTGTTCTTTAATGGAAGGACTTTCAGGTGCTAAACAATACATAGGTGCACACACGAGCATAGAATTCTCACAGTTTTATAGCTTTAACCAATTACTGTATCCAGTGGACACATCCAACCCAAAAACCATTTGCCCCTGGTATCACCTTCAGAACTGCCCCACTGGAGGCTTGCCAAGGCTTCTGGACCCACTGTCTTGTTTTGACTACAATATATCTTAAAATTCCTTTACAGGTGCATGTGTCCCAAACAGGATGTCCTTGCTAAAATCTTTTTTCTTGAAAAGACCGTTAAACAGAATTTCAAGAATGTGGCTCAAACCGTTAACTGCAAGCTTAAGTGTGAGAAACTATACAACTATATTAAAATCTACAAATATATAAAAACCTTAAGGCATCAGTATGATATTCGTTACTCAGTAATTGGTGCTGCCAGTCAGGGACAGGAGCAGCCACAAACCAAAGCGTCTTCAGCTAGAATGTGCCATTCATCTGAAGTAAGATGGTTGTGGAAGCCTGGAGATAGTGACACAGTGCAGGCTTACCTAGTGTGCTAGGGCATCTATGCTGCTTCTGCTAGCCAGCATTCTATACAATCCAGCTTCCTTTTCCTCAAATGTTTTACCCAGAAGAAGGGTCGCAGTGCAATCTAAACAAAACCTGATGACTTTCTTCAAAGAAAAAAAAAAAAAAAAGAAAAAAGGGAAAAAAAGCAGCAAAAAAGCAATCACCAGACAAGAAATTATGTCTGTTGTTTGCTAGTTTCACAAAGTTTTGTTCCATAAGGTAGTGCATATAACATTTTGCCTACTTATGGGGTCATGTCATGAAAAGCACAGCTGCTAATTTGCAATTGTTATTGACTTAGTGAAAAATGACAAACATTCACCATCTTTCCAAATTTGCTTTGTGTCACTTAATATTTTTGAAAGCCAAGATATAATAAACAATTAAGAGAATATGGCAATAAAACTTTATAACCTGGCTTGCATGAGAAAGAGCAAACAAATAACAGATTGAACATAAGGGACTAGGGTATTTTAAGTTTTAGCTTGATGTTTACAACAATGAAAAGAGAAAAAAATGGAGTAGCATACATTTCAATTAATTGTGCTTCTGAGGATTCTAGCTCCACAGAACTTTAAAAGCAGTACTTTATCTTGAACTTTACTCACATTGACACAAATATGTGTTCACATGTTACCTTATTTTTCAGTCTACCTTTTAATTCTTTAATACTAAAATTGCATGCAATAAGCATAAACAAATTACTGTCCTTTCTGTTTAATTTTACTGTATCATATCAAACCTTCATTATTTATTTGATTGTGGAAGTTTGGTTTTACAATATTTCTTTCAACCACAGAAATATTTCCTGAAATCTGCATTTTCTCTGACTCTTTCTTTTAAGAAGTAAACAGTCCTTTAATATTTTCCATTTTATTTACCTAGTTTTCAAACTTTTTGTCCTTGTACTTCTTTGCTTCTTAAAAATAATCCTAGCATATCCATTCTGTAATTTACTCAGTTGAAAAGTATGTTCTTCCTTTTTCAATCTGATGAATGAATTGAAAATAATGCAGTAATCCTTAATCAGTTCTGTATTTAACCTCATGGGCACATACAGTAAAACCTTTCTGAAAACGGATATATTGTGCAAAACTAGGAACATACTAACTCACAATAAATTGCTCCCTTTGTTGCCGCTGGTACAATTTATTGTTAAAAAATTAAGCCTACGCAAGAACTGCTCAAGAAACATAAGTTAAATTTCTTTCTCTTACAGATGAAATAGATTTTAAATCATCTTTGAATAAGGTTATGGGGAGTTCAGCAGTTGCAAGGAGCCATGGATGTTAGATTGTCACATTTCTTCAAAGTAGCACTGATCAGAGCCTCTGAAGTAATTTATCTGTGCCCTGCTGATTCCAGCTCAATATGCATCTTCTCTTCCATGTTCATATGCCAAGATTTACAAGAGTGTCTCTAAATCATAGTAATCCACTCGTGTCTGTACTCAGGGCATCTGACAACAGTTTAGAGTGTATCTTTTATCTAAGGTTCATTCTATTCTCTTGCTGTATAGAAAAGACCACAGTCATACTCTTACTTACTAAGGAAAAGGTTTTTTTCATCTTCCACAGGCATGCTCTCACATAACTAGGTTTTTCAATAAGGTATTGTGGGAAGATGGCTGGCAGTAAAAATTAGGGGAAACTGAGAAGTTATATTGACATCCTAACAGAAGTTGTAACAGTACAGAATTTATGGGGTAAAATGCAACTGCTCTCCCTGGATGGAACATGGCTGGCAGCTCCACGATGATTCCCCATACAATAGCAAGCACCTGCTACGGGGGATGGAACAGAGAGTGGGGCGGCGTGGAGGCACCACAGCCAGGCTCTGTGGAAATCCTTGCAGGGAGGGGAACCTGATGGTACTTGGCAGTTGATAAACTGCACAGCACCTGTCAATCAAGGGAGAAAGAAGATGTTCTGCTGCTGAGCCAACTGTGACAAAATCTCTCTCCTCAGATGAACTTGGTTTATGAAAGCCTAACTGTAATATTAATGCACACCTCCATCCCAAATTTACCCACCTCCAAGAAATGACAACCACCTACCGGATATGTGCCCTATATTTTTTTTTGAGTGTATCTTTAAAAGCAAAGTGAGAGAATGTTACACCAATCAGCGACAAAGATATTTATGATTAAAGTCACTCAAGCTCCACCTAAATGTAAAGAAATAGTATAAAAGTAAGTCAAGAATGGAGGAAAAGTGAGGGAAGACTCGGTTATAACTGCTGGGATCAGCTGACGAGCTGAATCTGCCTTCTCCCTCTATAGGGACACCTATTAGTTTTTTTTTATGGGCACTGGATACTTTCATTGTGCATTAGAGCTTGTCTCTGTATTGCCTTGAATATGTTTTTGCAGTCAGACGCTATGACTGGCAATCTTTGAACCTTATTAATATAAAAATGTGACAGGTTAAAGACTGCTATCCCATAAACTGCTAGTGATAGTTGTTCATGTGCACTGGCAGTTGCCAGCAGTGGATAACACTGCTGACCCCCTGAGGGGTCTCCCTTATGCTGTTGGCTTAGCTCCCTGGAAAGGACAGTCAAATCGCCCTCCAATCCAGCAGGGCTGTTCAGTGGGGACACTGACAGACTGGTCAGGCACAAGGGTCTCAGCTTTTCTGACAGAAAAATAAATCACCAAGGGTTGAGGAAATCTCCCCTTTTCATGTGACAGGAATAAAGTTCTTGTCTCTCCCATTGAAAACTCCTTGCTGATCCTCAAAGAGGGATGTTTCTTTCTCTGAAGTTTCTATTCCTTTATAACTTATTTCTGCAGCCCAAACACAGCAGCAATCTGCTAGGGAAACAAGTGGATACTTACTGATCCCTGAAATCTTTTTTTGAGATAAACCATACAAGTTGAAAAAAAATAAAAGGAAACAGACACATGGGTGCAAATTCAAATATTACAGACTTATTTTAAGATTTATAGATAACTGTAGTAAGATTAATAGCCCTGCAGTAACAATGACAACATACACATGTCAATCAGGTTTTACTCAAAAAGGTTGCATATGCATTATTCCAAAGATGACAAATGGATTAGGTTGGATTGCTACTTCATTTTGCCTCATCAAGGTCTGGAGTAAAACACCATTATCCCAGGAACCTCTAACAACTTCTGTGGCAACAATCCAAATGTAAAGTTTGACCTATAATTCTCAAGTCTGTGTACACGTGTGCCTTCAGCATCTCCTCAGAAGCCCAGTGCTATCTTTCAGACTCACAATGCATGTGAGACCTGGAAATTTACTATAGGTGTTTTCATTCATACTTTGATTACAGTGGAAAAATATCAAGTTGTTGCTAGGCCGTTTTAGTGTTTTTGTAAAAATTATTTTAATGCTTCCCTATTCTGTCAAAATGTTTCAGGAACAAACTACTGCTGAGAGTGACAAATCCATTGATGTTGTCACACACACTAGAAAAAAAATTCTGTAAAAGTTTCCTGTCCTTCAGTACTTTTTAGGTGAAGACTGCTAATCTGGAAAATTTGAAGTACTGTATTTGATGGACTGAAAAAGAAATTTTAGGTGAGACCATGAGCCCCCAGCATGCAGGTGGTAAATTAATGCGTAACTATGAATTCATACAATTCCTTACTAAAAAAGGGAGAAAAGTTACCATATTTGAAATGCAATAAACAAGTAATATTTAATTTTTCAATGATTATTCCATACTTTAAATTCTCCTTTGATTTAGAAATGAGCAGACCCATAACTATGGGGTATTTATTTTTCTTCATATGATGGTTGTGTACAATTTCTAAACAAAGCAAAGGAAGTCCTTGGGTCAGTACCATTCATGCTGCTGTCATATCTGTTGTAACATCTTTCAGAAGTAGGGTAGCTTCACTAAATAAATAATTAGAATAGGCAAACACTTTCCAAGAACCATCACTGCCAGTGTTATGGGATGATTCACTGACTGTACTCCCAGACTGCCGCTTGGACAGTTGCTCTAATCCTATTTGCCCTCAGCCTGCCTGGTCTGGCTGGCTGGCTCCTTTTCTGATGGACCTGTATTTAAAGCTCAGAGCTACTAGCCCTGACTATGCTGTAGCCATAACTGTTTTAGAGCAAGAGAAGAATTTAAAGACATTTCACAACAATCTTAAAAGAAAGGCCAAAAAGTTTGTAAAAAAAAAAAAAAATAAAATTAGTGGAAAATAAGATCAGAATCTCACCTACAGAATTAAACTGATATTTTCAGTTGTGTTACAGTAAAATGCCTCTCTGATTCTAACTGTGTGGCAGTGTCTTTTGATTTGCAGATAAATTACTTCTTTCACTGTAGCTGGAGTTATATATTTGCACACCCAGAGTTTTGCTGGAAGTGAAGGTACTGAAAAAAGACCTATGTGACATTTTCAGTAGGAAACTCATTTACATACATCAGGGTTCTGGAGATAAAACCTCATATTTTTAGGTGATGAATAATGTATTTTATTAAATTCAATCATCTTAAAGAAACAAATATTAAAAAAATTAACTTCAGACATGAGCGAGACTGAAGGTAGCTGAGGAGAAAAACAGAGTAGACCGAAGAGAGTCATATTTAATCATTAATACAATGAAAGACAAAAGTAGAAAGTTTGAATACATAGCATCACAGAAATAGCATCCAAAGAGCTTGAATTTTGACAAAATGGACTGTAGAATGTGCACATGCCTTTCTTGATTTTAATTAAATTAATTTTTATACAGTGACAGCACTATATAAAGAGCTGTCTTGACAACATTAAAATATGACTTTGAAAGTTGCAAGGGCTCAACATGACACTAAATGTTTGAACTCCAACAAAATTTTCCTCCTTGATTACACTACTGCTCTTTTCAAGGAAGAGGAAACCTTCTTCTCTTGTAAAACAAGCAATTATAGTCCACTGGCCTACCTTGTTCTACATTATACCCTACTGGGCAGAATGCAGAATATGCTAGTCAATCAGATGTCACTTGAACCGTAGGAGAAATTTCTGTCTTTATGAATCAAAGGATTAGTGAAGCCAGTAGGAACACCAAGAATCACAGACATGAGGGATGAAATACAATTCTCAGTAGACATAATCCACTCTCGACTCAAAATGAATTCAAGTTTTCAGTCCTTTCAATGAAGAACATGTATTTGATATTTCTATTAGATTCTCATTTTTTTCCCTGCATACTTTATTTCATTGACTTTTTTTCTTGTTTTGAAGAGTTGATAAAGATAGATTAAATAGGATGAATAGGATAAGATACCATGAATGAAGGTTACAGTTAGATATTTTAATTTGATTAATACTTGTATCACTCAGTGTCCGAGGCATTTTAAAGACACTATATAAGACAAATGGGTTTCTCTGGAGTCTGATATTAAATGATTTAAAACAGAAGCGTAAAACTTTCTGCCTATTTTTCTTTTGATAAAATCCCACTGAGTCCTTAAACTTTGAGCTGACTTTCTTCAAAGTATTTTTTTCTTTTAATTTAGATCAGCCAGAATATAGATGCATATTTTTCAGTCTTCCATGTTTTATGAATTTCCTAGGTTTTTTACATGTTCCAATTTGCAATGAATGCTTATGTTCCTCCCATTTTCCAATTCAGAAGTTATCACATCTTTCTTGCTCTTAACTAACTTTAAAAATAAACCAACAATGACACTTTAGTTTAAAGCAGTTAAGACTCCCTGACCAGAAATGCAGGCAAGGTTTCTAACTCAGGCCAGGAATGTGATATTGCAATAGGCAGAGAATCACAGAAACTCTACACCATCAGGCATGGACAGTCACATTAATAGTGCCAGTCACACCTATAAACCACACCCCTTGTAAATAAGATTAATTAATGATAAAAATCTGTTAATACTATATTTGCATGTTACCCTACCTACTAAATGTCAATTTTTGCCAGAAAGTAAAAAAAAAAAAATCTTCTTTTACTATGTTATTTCTCCTGTAGAACTGTTTATTATTTCTGATTTTACTAGAGGTCATTTTTCTCATTACCATCTTTCCATCTTCTAGCTTTCATTCTTTATCCAACATAACAAATTATTTATACCTTGTTATTTTAAAAGGAATTTGTACTTTATTCCCACCATTAATTTACTCTATTTCTCTCACATACAGATACATATATAAAGATGCGAATAGGGTAAGAAAAAGGTTAGCGATTTGGGATGCATCCAGTACATTTTTAGACTCCCTTATGGACAACTCCCATGAAATGCAGCGATGAGCTTGAGGAGATTTTATAGTATTCCTTTGAAATCTATAAGAAACAATAAGCTTCTATCCAAAGAGTTCCAAAATATAACCACTATCAAAGTACACAGAGTGACTCAGAAACTGAAAAATAGAGAATGGATCATCAAGCCCACACAATCAAAGTATGTCCCCAAAAGGTCCACAGACTGTTTCTCACTCACAAGAAAATACTACATCAAGCTTCAGTCACAAACCAACAATTTCCTACAGTAAAGGAGTGGGAGAGACAGAGCATCACAAGGGTCCCAGTTTTCTCAAACTGCTATTATTTTCCATAACTTTTTAAAGGATTTGCCTCAAGGCTTCCTTTTTTTTTTTTTAGTAGCAGTATTTCATTGTATTCCCAAGCACATAAGGTTTTAGGCTGACTTCATGACATGTTTCTTAGATTTTCTTCTTTCTTTCTTGAGCATTTGAAATATAAGCATAGTTAAAATTGTAAATTCCTTTTTCTACCATGTTCTGGCAGTGTCTCAGCAAATGAAATAGAGGAAACTTGTCTGACTGTCAACAGAGGGAGGAACTAGCCCAGCTGAATACTAGAGCTGTGTCAAGGTGTGACAGTGGTGGCAAAGATGTGCAAGGTGTGCAAAACTCCACAGCTCTTGCATCAGAGCTACAGAACAGAAAAGGAGATTATTGAAAATTTGGGAGCTGGATAGCACACCAGAAAAATGTGCAGAAAAATAAAGAGTGGAGAAATATGCAGTTGAAGAAGGGAAGAAAGCACATCAGACAGGGAGACTGAATCTACTGGAGGAAACAGAAAAAAAAAAGGAGGAGCATCACAGTATAAAAATAACCAACAAAACTGAGGAATTTGTACAGAACAAAAAATTTCCATCAATAGAGGTGCATTCCTACAGAGACCATTAGAAACTTAGATTTGAACATATCAGGAATCATACCTTTTGGATGAGATCTTTATAGTGTGTCATAATTTGCTAGATATATAAATTGAGCAATCAAATTAAATCCTTTGCAGATTCACCCTGCTGTTACTTGTCTTAATACCTGTTCTGAGAGCAGAAAACTAGTTATCTTGATTAATTTGAATTATGTCAAGGAAATTAAAACTTGAGTTTTAATTTCTTAAATGATTACCTACTTTATTCATACAGAAATTAAATACTGAAAAAAATATTCTATCTGAAAAACGAAACACCATGACTGATAAACTGGAAGTGTTAATTTGGTACTCTTTGAAGTTCAGCAGGAAAGTCAGTCTTTCCAAATGCAAAATCCTCTTTCTATTGCATCTTGGATAGGAAAAAAATATTCAGACAGAAGAAATAAGAGTTACTTATCCATCCATCACAACAGCAATGTGTTAAGTTGAATTTAGTATTAGTCAAAAGAATGAAAATAGGATGGCACCATTTTCCAAAGCCGATGGTCTGAAAAGTACTACTGGATCTCTCTGAATGATCACCCAAGACATAAATACACTCTAAAAAATAATGTATCAAATAAAAGTGGACGTTAGAGAACAAAGTGCAAGAAATACATGTTCATGTTGCTGTGCTTTATGCATTACTGGAAGGATGAATGTACTACAGGATGTACATTAAACCAAGTACATTATAAAAACAGAGCAGAATATTCCACACATTTCTGTTGTCCACAGAGTAATTTTTGCGGCAAACTGATGATTTTTTTAGTGGTGATTTTCCCCCCTTACCTCCATCTGCTTTTAAAAAGTTACATGTTACTTTATTTATTTTAGTATTTAATTATATTTGCATAGGGAGTGATGTCAGCTGGTACCTGAGATCTTTCTACTAAGATGCAGATCACATTACAAAAATTTTTTAAACCACTTTTGCTAACAATACGTCACACTATGGCAAAAGAATAAGACTCAAAGATTAATGACACATCACTATATCTGTAAGTTTCTGTATCCTACAAGCAATTACAAGGTATGCTTCGTTAGTCATATTTTCACAGAAAGACTGTTGACAATTAAGAGCTTATTTTTCCTTAAGCCCTTTTCAATGGAAGCTAGCTGTGAAAACTTGTTAATTTTTAAGTGGTTTGCTGACAAAATATGAGAGATGCTCCAAACTTTTTTCTAGTCAATGTTATCTTTAGATTAAAATACACATTTTCCTGTTTCCATCAGTGAAAATAACATGCAATATACATTACAACATGAAAATAAAAGTATACTTAACATTGCTAAGATGCCCTTCTATATTTGCTCATGCTAGGATAATGAATTCCAGAGACAAAGACTATGATTAGAGAGAGATTTATATTTCTCTCCTGACTGGCCCCCAGGAGTAGTCATAGTAGATAAAAAATGATGAAATTCTATCAATTACAATGAACTTCATAAGCCAACTTTACTCATACAAAAAAAGGGTATTTTTAAGGAATCATAACTCTATTTTCTAACATGAACTGAGATGAATAGCTATTATAATAATACCCTGGACCTTGATGAGATAGCTTGTCTAACTTTTCTCATTTGAATTTTATCTATCACATAAATATTGATCATTTTAATATATGACTTGATTACAGTGCTTCTTAATAACTGTATTTCTATATCCTGGATTATGCTTCACAACATCTTACCTGTTGCATATAACTATGCAATATTTCACAACCTTCTCTGCAGAATACCTCAGGTTGGACTGGCTTCTCAAGGCTTATCTCTGATTCAAGGTTTGTCAAGGGAAATTGAGCTATCTTTTAGTGGATTTCTGAAAATTCCTTCCAAAATACTTTGTTTCCCACCAAGTCTAAGATAACAGATAACAGATGACAAAAAACATCAGCTGAAATGTGACAGCAGAGCTGAAAAGTGAAGTTCTTTCACTAAATTTTTTCTTGAAGGACCAGGCTGTAGAGAAGTTGAAAATACAACATATGAATCTGTTGTGGCAAATATGGAATTGGCCATATTGACCAGCCATAGTGATGTGGAGCTATTTATTTGGATTCCCCTTGTTCATGTCCCCAATATTTTTTTTTTTTAATGCTGCGTATTTTATTAAATGTTAGTAGAAATATGAGAACAAGTTGCCCAGTAAACACAAAGTGCCTTCACATGGATAAATAAGATTTTTAGTCCAAACAGTTTGAGTTTGCTGAGATGAAATAATTTAAAAAGTAAACGAAAAGGCTGTAGATGGGACTCTCTGTTCCATTAAAAGACTCCAGGAAACTGTTTCTTCCCCAAAATAAAATTAATTACTTGAACTGCATGCTGAACTGAACCATCAAAAGGGCCAGCTCACTCATCCTTATCTAAAGAGACTTGTTTACATGTGTTTGAATCTCTGGTGAACAGCCTGATGCAGTACTAATCAAAAGGTGTGTGGCTTCCTCAGATGTGAAAGATAAAGTTTTTGCTGAGACTGTCTGATATTCATTTCAGCCTCAAACTGCCAGTAATAGATTGCCACTAGCCAGTAAAAAGTTCACTATAAAGAATTATATGTCCTTTCTGTCCTTGGTCACAGTTACTGTGCTATCTACAGTAGGCAATTTTCTCATATGTTCTTCAGAAGGTCATTCAAAACTCTTTTACTTGGCAAGATGATGGGGATCTAAAAATATTATGATCTCCAGGCATTTAGCTTTAGTTAAATTTCCCACTGTTCAAAATAAGATGAAAGTCAACAAGAAAGGTTAAACTCAAACAATCCAGACTTATAATTTACATCATACAACCAGAGCCCAATTTTGTAATTTTGCCAGGAGTTTAAGCTGTCATAGTTAATAGAAGTACCAAGGATACAATATATACACTCCAATACTCTCCAATATATGTGCTTCTAGGATATCCATAGCTTTTATTTATTATTCTGACTTAAGTATGTTTGTAATTCGTAGCTTAAATTTTCAGTAACCAAAAAAGCAAATAGCCTGCAAAGTATTCATATTTCATCTCTAAAAAGATGCCCTCATTATATACAAATCCTACTGCTTCTGAAGCATACACAATAACCTTGGAAAATTACATGTGGAAAAAAAAAACAAAACAACTCAGGAATATTTATAGAAAAAGGACTCAAGCTGTGCAAGGTTTTATGAAAGGTTTGGTGGGTTTTCTGAGTTTGATGTTTTGGGGTTTTTTAAACCATGATTACAATAGATGTATGGCCCAAAAATTTTAACAGCTGTCACATTTATATTCAGTGATGACTTCTTTTAAATAAACGTTTAAAATTAAACCTCAGTAAATCAATACATGTATTTCACTATTTGTACAGAAATGGCTTACATCCAGCTTTCTTTTGAGCACACATGATTTTTGAGAGCAACAGCTTCATACACAAGTTCCTACAAAACTTACAGTTTTGCTACCCCTGATAATGCTAGCATAAGAAATATCATAGGGAAAGGTTTCTTACAGAGATGTGCTTCAGCTAACAAGGACTAAATAGAAATGAGAAGGAAAAAATGGTTATCATGTGTAGCATATAGAGCTGATGCTCAGCTATCAACACCTATTACAAACCCATCTTCTAATTTAGATTCTTGGATTACAGTTATTCTTTAATCTTCAGTAAATAAATGTCTGTAATTTCTCTGACTGGAATTTTTAGGGTATTGTTGGTCTATAATTGCACTGGTTACTTGCAGGCTAAGGTTTATTATCTATCTAATAGGCCCTCATAAAGCAGAAACCCTAGTAACCTCGTGAAGCTCATCAGATAAAAGGATTATAGACTGAAGCACTACCTTTCATAAAGCTCAAGAGCACTACAGCCTTATGTGATGAAAATTGTGCTTGGGCAGGGAATAGAGGACTGTCCAGCCTCTGCCATTTAAAAGTGGACTGGGCTATTCAATCTGGTCATGAAATTACTACTTGCAGGAAAAAAAGGAAGATGCTTGCAGTTTTTGACCAATTTATAATTCCTCTAGCAATATCAGTTGAAGACACAGTCCTGTTAAATATCACTGTTGTGAAACTGAATTGTGTCATATTTCTGCTAGAATTGTCACAATGCTGATGTAAAAGCAGCACCACAGTTTAAAATTTTCAGCCTCAACTATTTTAAAGAATTGTTTTACTTAGGTTTATAGCTGAATTTTTAAATAGTCCATAGTATAAAACCTTCCTGGAAATACTTCCTTTTCTCAGTTGAGATTCACTCTTAGTTAAGAAACAAGAAACTGGAAAATTCCCACATATAGTCAAACTGCACTATCAGTAGCTGGACTTCCAAGCAATGTACTAGTACAGCCCACTTTCCCAACTAAGTGTATCAAGTTGAAAAACCCTCTATTGCTAGATGACATACACTCGGCTCTGATCAAAGTAGGTGAAAAAAAGAGATGATAGTGTGCAAAGGGAAGAAAAAAACCCCTGATAACTAACTGAGAATCATCCTCAGCCAGTTTGCACTCTTCCTGTCTTCATTCTCCACATACCTGTTGTGCTCAAGCCAATTGGTAAGCCAAGGCAGAACGATCCTTTCAAGTACTGATGAAATAAATCTATTGCAGCAGATGCCCAATGTCTTTCACGCATTCTATCCAACTAAGATGACCACAATGAATCATACAACCATCCTATTCAGATAGCATTGCCATAACTCTATTTAGGGACAGATTGTGAAAATAACAGTCAGAATCCTCCATCTGCATCTCGTCCAGGTGCCTTCTGCCTCATTGAGCTAAATGACCACAAACGTGTTCTCTAAGTACTAGCCTTTCCATGGATTCTCACTGCTTTTCTATCCTCAATTCATAGCCTTAATTCTCCAACTGATCCATGGATCAGGGTTTCAGCTATTCAATGATAGTGATTTTAATTAAGCTTTTAGCTCTGTGATCAATGATGCAATATGACTTTTAGTTTGAAATTTAGGATTAGGCATAGTAATGAAAAGAAACAACAATAAAGTGGTGTTCTCTCATAAGAGGATATGAAGCATTATGCTACTTCTTAAGGAAGTTAAGCTAAATCATCATAGAAGAATCACTTTTGATAGAAGTGTAGAGCAATAAAAAGTAAAGGATTTGTGTAAACTGTCAGGTATGGATTAGTACAGGAAGAATAAAAGAATGCCAAAATTCACAGAAAAAAAATTTTAAATTTAACAGTTTTTGAGAAATATATTTAAAAGAGGAAGACAAGAAACCCAAAGTATTTGGAAGGAGAAATATTACTACTTTGTTGGGTCAGTGTAGATGAAAACAAAGGCTTTTATATATATTTTTTAATATTATAATCACAAAAAACCCCTTTATTTAAAGAAGTTCAAGCACTTCCATAGTTTAGCAAAGTATCAGTGAAAGAAATGTTTATGAGAAAACTAAACAATGCTTCTTTCTTCAAGTCTAGTTTCACAGTGTTTAATAGAAAAGACTATCAGTTGAAACATTTCATAGGAAGACTAAAGTTATTTCAGGGGAAAAAGATATTAAATTCATTTTCTCAAATAGGATTGCAAAAAAAATGAATTCATTAATTCTCACCTATTTTCTTTCAACTCTACTTCGGCTGTATAAATGAGATAACTAAGAGACTAAACAACAGAGTTGCTAGTGTGTGTAATGAATGTTTCCCATTAAAATAATGGGGAAAACAGTAGGTCTCAAACCCTGATCCTTGAAGTGTAAGAATCCCTGGGGCCAAGCTAAATGGTTTGTAGGCAGTCCATCCAATGGCATTAAACAGTTTCACACAAAAACTTCAAATGTAGAATCCTTAACTATGTAAATTCATGTCATTTGGGGGGGCATACTAATGTCAAGAAGAACTCTACCTACAAGGAGTCAACTAAAAGAAGCCCCATCAATTTTTAGAAGAAAAGGATCCTACTTTGCATTCTCTAGATGACTGCTCTGGGTCTCTCTAGAAACACCAGGAGTATAGATTAAAGTGGAAATAACTAGTAAGATTATAATGATCACATAGTTATATAGAGTGAAAGAATAGTAATTTTTCCAGCATATACTCTCTTGAAAGCTTTCTATGCATTCCCTTTGAAAAAAACAAACAAAACAAAACAACAACAACAACAACAACAACAACAACAACAAAAAACATCATTTATGAGCTTATGTTCAAAGTGTAGACCTTTAGCATTCCTTTTTCTCACAAGTTTCACCTAGAGGTAGAAAACACATCTTTCGTGAAGAGTTTTTAAAGGGCTTTGATAGTGATTAAAACCATAAT
This sequence comes from Xenops minutus, assembly GCA_035221455.1. NCBI lineage: Eukaryota > Metazoa > Chordata > Aves > Passeriformes > Furnariidae > Xenops > Xenops minutus. The sequence continues at coordinate 35,972,306 of JAWWEE010000122.1, read as the reverse complement.
TCCTTTTCATTTTCATTCTCCAAGATAAGACAGTTCTTTTTTGGAGTGTATTTGGTTAAAGCTATTAGCATTCAAGTATGGACATGAGCACTATGTGAATCTTCATTACATTCTCCATACCTCCACCATTCAAACAAAAACCCAGTGTTTGTCAAGGTTTAATCAGCTGCATTTCACACCAGCCCTCGAGATATGCAAGGGATACATGAAGAATTATGAAGTATGACCATAAGGAAGAACAAAACTGAAAATATAATCAATACATGCATGTTATATGTGAACTTTTGTTTCAAAAGAAGACACAATGAACTGAAGCACTATTTCAGGCAAACAATCTATGCTGGCAAGGACACAGGGAAAGATACCCCAGTGTCCAGAAGACTTTGATAAGCAAAGCAAAAGATGTTGAGTGTATACTGAGTTGAACAGATGAGAGAATTCTGGGATGTGTTGGAAGTTTAAGGTTAGAGAAGCTATTAAGCAGGAAGAAGAGAAGGTGAAGCAAACAACTTGGAGTTATTCATACAGAGAAAAAGAGAATGTTCAATTAAATATAATAATTAGCAAGGAGAACCTTGATAATTTTGATTATATTATGCAAGTTTATATTCCTAAAGAAAAATAATGGCCTATTTCTGTGTATTCCCATTTGAGATCAGATTATTAGGAAGCCTGAGCACCTTTTAAAAAAAAAGTCTATTTTTATTTCATTATCTGAAAATGTATGCATTTCTAAGAAAATTATCTATTAGTCCTGTCTTCTATCTTTTGATAACTACTTATGTGCCTTGTGATGGCAATGCCTCTATACCTTAATATCTCAACTATGCTGAAGTGTCTTCTAATACCCACAGCAGGATACATTTATAATTACTTTATTAATTTTTCATTTATTACCACATACAATTAGGTGAATTACACTCACAAAACCTCATTAAATTATGATTTTTATTTGGGTTTCCAGCTCTTATAATTTCAAAACTCCAACTGACTTCAATTTTAGATTTTAATTTATATATCAAGAAAAAGATTAATATAGTATAATGTAACAACTACCATTTAAATCCTCCTTCTTCATATTTCAAAAGTTAATGGGATATAAACATGACTGGAAGTTTACAATGATTTTATGTTTTGGTTTTACTTTTGTTTTGGTTTGGGTTTTTTTGAATCTATGAGTCAGTTTCTTTTTTGATGGAACATACTCAATGAGTGAAAATTTCCTCAACTCAGCATCCCAGAGGGGTTCTTAGAAACTTTGTTGACCCTAACTCTGATATTGCTTGTATCAATGCACAGACATAACAAGTCACAAACATAACACCTAAATTTAATAAAATCATGTTGTGGAAAAAGACAACTATGCTCCACAAAATTCACTGAAAATATTAAAAGATTGAATTTGTCCTGCATGTAATTTTTTTTCTTATTTTTCATTATGAGATTTGGTGAATCTTGATGTGAGAAATTGCTGGCATTATAGAAGGACCTAGAGAAAACACAAGGAGCATACAGCAGAAATGCTTTCTGGTGAAAGACAACTTACAGAACAATAAAAAGTAGATCTGCAGCTGTTGATTAGAAGTGTTCAGGGAAACTGAAAAGCGTCTTATCAAACCGCAGTCCTGAATACTTTGTTTACAGAAACTAGAACCAAAATAATCAAATGCACTGTATGCCATAATTGTAGTTATTTCTGAATAGCTATAAAACTTATCTTCCTTAAAAAAAAAAAAAAAGAAGAAGAAAAAAAAGAAAAAAAAAAACACCCCACAAAGTTTCTTTCTTACTGTTAAAAAGAGAAAAAGTATGTGTTATGCAGAGGCACTACTTGCAAATTAAAACCATAAGTAATTCCTTTGCAGGGTCTATTTTGCTGCTACAGAAGTAGCAACACCTTTTGTCAGAGCTATTAATAGGAAAGGTCAACTGGAAATCAAGAAAAGCCACATGTATCAGTGGTAAAGGTATACTCACTGTTTAATCCCCATAAAATCAAATAATGAAACAGTATGACTCATCTTACCATGTAACTCCAAATGCTGTAGGAATTAATATTTTATTGGATTTTAGGATGAGACATCTATTCAAATAACCTAAGAATATTTTTTCAAAGAAGATGACACCTATCCCAGTAAAAATAAATTTAAAATAATTTATTATGCATCAATGGAGTGACAATCTCTCTCTAGCTCATTCTACTTGTAACTTCAATACTTTCAATACTTTGAAAGTGCAAGAGAAAGGATTTAAATCTATCATTGCTCATTAAACCTGCAAAAGGCTGTGTTAATTGGATGTCACCCTTCTAATTCACTTACATGTTTCCTGACAACAAAGACCATATGATTTAAGAGCAAATGATTCAAAAGACATTATTTACTGACTTCACTGAAATTCATAGTCAGAAGTTGAACCAAGGGTGTTAAGAACTATCCCTTAGAAAGTAAACGATGAAAGAAACACAATTATTCTAAATTAAGAACTGGAGGGAAAAAAATAGAAAGTGTAGAACATAAACGAATACCTTCAGTATTTCTAAAGTCATAATTAACTGTCAACACAAATAAGGATCACATAATATTTAGTAAATCCCACTGCTATCAAAAATAAAAATCATTCTGGAAGCTAATGCTCTGTTTGACAAACTGGACACAACATTTTACAGAGGTGAAGTACATACAAACTCAAGTCATGGTTTTCAAGCTATGCTAACTTCCCTGTAGGTTAGCACTGCAGTTGACAATCCACTCTCTCTCTTTCTCTGTCCTTGGCATGAAGTAAAACCTCAGAATTTGCTTGCGGTGACATGGCAAACCATGTCCTTCATTTTGCTCATCTTCTTAGCATCATTAATGATGAGGACTTTGGATGACGTCATTGAAAAGGAATACTTAAATTACTGTTCTATTTCACATTCAAATTGATTCAGTCTGTAATGCTGTATCTACTAGGTCTGAAATAAACAGTAAAATCACTAATAATCCTGGCTTTCTGTAAGAGAACTATCGGCTTTCTGTAAGAGAAATATTAGTTTTCCTTTCTGCTCACCTCCCCTGCCAAGATTCATCATTTTCATAACTTTTATAGAGTAAAGAAACACATAATTAATAAATATATAATTGCTCTTTTTTCTATTTGACCATTAAGAGAAGAAAGGGAAGACATAAGAACAAGCATAAAATTTTGTACTATTCAACTCAGTCTGGGTTGTACAATGAAAACAGCTGGCTTTTGCTGTCTCCAGACCATAGTTCTTGTTCCTATTTCTGCAGATTCCTTTAAGGACTTGGTTTTCATACTTAGAAGAATACTAAATAAGTGGGCATTTAATGATTAAAACAGATCAGGAAATAGGACCGCAATCCAAGGGAGACTAAATGAAAATAACGTGTGCTTAGAAAAAAAAGTGCCTTTTCAAAAGTATTTATTATGGTATTTGTGCCAGGCTTCTTAGTGCTAAAAGCGACAGTTGTGCACACCTCTTATGTAAACTAGATTTTTTTGTGCTGCTTTGTTTACACGCACACATTCAGCCCTCCTCCAGGAAGTGAGCTGAGGAGAGTGGACTGAGCATGACTCTCAAGGTGGAGTAGGACATTGGCTCAGAACATCAATGCCCCACCTCTGCAGGACCATCTTCTCCAATCACATCTTTCCTGTCATAACAGTCAGAATGTCTGAAACAAACCATGCTTAGGTCTGGTCCCCTACAACCTGTAATTACAGAACTGACATAATATGTTCATCATAAAATAAATTATTGATCTGAGATATTAGAAGTTCTACAAAGTAAACCAAACTATTTCTAATTCACTTTTAAAACAAAATAATTTGAAATAGTGAGATGTTCATTTTAGATAGCCCCGTGTTACAGAGATCAGGCAAAACTCTTCTTAGATATTGGGAACTTGATCAGAACCTCAGATCTTTCATCTGAAAAAGGGTGCAACCAATGAAAGAACAGTTTCCATTGTGAGATGGATATTCAGAGATTATCCTGTACACACTGCACTACATAACAAGTCCATCACAGGCAGCTGGGATATGATGTGAATGCATTGTAATTGTCTGCAGATACATGAGTGACAGATGGCTGTATGGCATGGAAGGATAGAAACAGCGTATTCTATTTGAGGGTAAAGGGAATACAATAAAAGTAGAAATGTAATTTTTTTGCAGCTGTAAAGTCTTTGTGACAGCAATTCACTTCCAAACACTTTCAAGTAACACATGAATAGCACAGTAAACAGTATCAAAAGAACTGACTATTCATCAGGAATAATAAATTAATAGAATAATTTACTATTCCCACCCATTTATTGCTAATATAGACACCTAAAATATGTGGTTAGAGACAGAACTCTGAATGCTAACATGTCAGATGTGATACTGAAATCCATTCCTTAGTGTGTGGATTAGACAAGGATTCTTAGACAATAAATAATACTGGAAAAAGCAGTGACTGGAATAACTTCAGTGCTATTTCTCAGCCATTTGCCAATGCATTTCATCAACACACTGCTCCTAAAATGAACTTGAGAATTATTAAAGTAAATCAGACTTTAACTTGATGTATTGTAAACATGATATGAAAGAATGTAGACCTTCATACAGAGACAACATGTATTGAAAGGAAAATATCTGTAGAAAAAGGCTTAGATCCAATTTTTGTCCTTCCAGTGACATTTCATACAGGGTTGCTGATGCCTCAGAGAACTCCTTAGTCCATTTTAAAGAATTTAGTAGAGAAATAATTTTATACAGGAACAAATCTCTAGTCACAGGGCAGTGGCTGTGACTGAAGTACCATTGCAGCCCAGCAGCAGTACTTCTCTCTCCTGTCACAGTGGCTTCTGCATACAGATGTGCACAGGATGATCTTTGGTAGCAGTCTATAAACCTGTCCAACCCAAGGGACGCTTAAATCCAGGCTGTTGTCTTTTTCTGTAGAGTGGAAAAAGCAAATGACTGCTTGAGAAGAAAATGCTGCAGGACAGTGGCATGACTCTGAGGTTGATCACAGACCCTCTCACAGCCTTTGCTTGCTGCTGCAGGGGTTATTTATTCAGCATTAGCTGCCCATCCCTGTGCTGGACAACAGCATCAGCAGCTAAATGCTGTGGACATCCACTCTTATGCTTTTCCTACTCTGGATTTAAAACTTCATAACTAAGATTACTACACGGGCATCAACTTGTTCCTAGTCAAATGAAGAAAATAATTTTGCATAATAATATCCACATACATTTAAAGACAAAATCTGGCTAGATACAGTACTCATCAGCTATGTTATAAACCCTCCATACCAACAGTAAAATCAGCATGGCTTTTCAGGCTGGTAAAGAATCATTAGCATGCATCATGATGGACTTCAAGCATTCAGAAGTTCAAAGCCTGAACATTCACACTTCACACAGATCATTGCGAAAACCAGTCATTGAATTCAAAGGATGGATGATTTAATAAGGGAAATTTAAAAGTTTTCAGGGGCCTCTGGATTTTAGTCTAATTTCTCAAAGGTTGGGGGTTTTTTGTGCAAGAGGAAAAAATTATTGGCTGTGTCAGTTTCTCATCCTTTGTCAAGATTTAACTTCATTTAATTGATTATCTTAAGTGGAATTAAAATTTAAAAATATGTAAGCAAAGCCAAAGAACAACTAAAACATTATGCCTACTTTTGTAAATGTATCTCACTTTCAAAATGCATACTTCAAGTATCTTGACCTCCAGTGGAATCTTACCTGCTTATATCCTGAATATGAAGTAGAAATTTAATTCCATGTTTAAGTTATTAAATGTACTTTTAATTATTCTAAGATCATGTGGATGTAATGAAGCTTTATCACAGCAAGAGTACTGCTTCCACTGTTAAAAAAAAAAAAAAAAAATGTTTGCACTGTTTTCATTATAGAAATCCTCATCCTGGCTCTGCATTTTAAATTTCTTGGTTTATTCTGTACTTAGACCAAACATTAACTTTCTCTATGTCTTAGAAATGTATTGTTCCTCTTCAGAATCACAGCACAGAAGGAATTTTTGTGAACTGACATTTGTTAATTCCAATGTGAGAAATCTTATAACAGCCACTTTAACAAGCTTATATAAGCAAACAAAATGTAAAAATAGTATCTTCTGCTTACATACAAACTAGCAGAGAAGGGTTGTATGTCATTTGCAGAGGGAGGGGACAATAACTTTTTTAAGATCATACCTAAGACTTCAAAAATTTCTCATTAAGTAGAAGCAAGTGAGTAATGTTCCCTTTTACATTAATTCCCCAAGAATTGCATCATTAAGTAGCTTTAACCTCCCTTTCCTTTCAATAACGCTAAGAGCACAATGAGTCTATACCTAGATGCCACGAACATGCACCCATAGCTCATATAGCTCTTAAAACCAAGTATCAGCCTCCCCTTTTCTCCTTCCTGTCCTGATTACTGACAGCCAAGAGGACTAAGACAATAAGGATTTGCCCACCAGGAACTACAGTAAGAAGTGACAGGTTTTGCTAGTTCTGCGCTACTGCCTTCCAACAAGTGAGAGCAATAGTTAGAGAATTGGGAGAAAACAACAGTTTCTCCCTGAAGCTTTTGAAAGATTAATATTCCCACTTAAGGAGAAATTTGTGAAAGGCAGTAACAAAAATAGCCATGCTAACTCTGCATTTAAGAATTATCTACTACTACTCTTATTTTTAAGATTCTTAATATCTTTTCTTAAGAATCCTTTCACAACATTAATTAAGCTAAAATATGTCTCAGTTTTTGTGTTGGAATTGTTCTTAGCATCTTAGTTTCACAAGCCTTTTTGCCTACATTTGAAGGCAAATTTGAAGTTATTTTAAATGTCAATCTTCACAGAAATTTGGGAGGCGACATACATAGCATTTGCTGTAATACAAATAACTTTCTAATATTTTGAATGCTAAATTAGTGCTATTCAGCTACAGCTCAGTCTTAATACGCTGCAGTCCTAACAAAATAATTTCTGAAATGTTATTAATTCTCTCATGCAAACTCCAACTTACATACATGAAATGCTATTTAAATATACATCTCAGAAAACTAAATTAATTTATTCAAATAAATGAAACACTACATTAATTCTGCTTTATTTATAAGAATATGTTTGTTCTACATGACTCAACTAGTTATATACAAAATACTGTGACACAAAGGCAAAAAAAAATCTTCAGTTTTGTGAATGGATAAGTTTTTTGAAATTATCAAGTGATTACAATGAGTGAAACAAAAATAAAAAATGCAGTCCTAAATAATTTTGCCCAGTTTTCAAATTTACACTAATGCTGCTCTCAACTTTTCCACCTTAAAAAAAAAAAAAAAACAACAAAACAAACCAACAACAAACAAACAAACAAAAAAAACCAACAAGGAAAAAGCACATTAAATTTCTTTATGCCAGTTCATATTTATGAAGCATGAATAGAGTACTGAAATAATTGTAACCTTTTCTAACATTATCAACAAGTGATTGAAGTGCAAAGGAGACTTCTTAAGCCTATGGTGGGTCACTGTTACTATAAGTAATAAAATTGAAAAGCTATGTTACTTCTCTATGTATAAATGAGTACACAGGAGAGAATCAGAGAAAATAATAATTCTACTTAAGAAAATAGAATCAAAGACTAACTTATTCAGATTGGAAATCTTTACCTGTTTTCAAATTTCAAACACAGAAAACTACAAAACAAAAACATTTTCCGTTTATTAGCTTGATGAATTCATCTAGAACACTAAGTATCCAAAACCTAAATCTAAATCATGTTTGGAAACAAGAAGTATGGAGACTGGGATGATATGGCTATAATTAACAGAAAAGTTTGCTATTAATGAAATCTGTGACTGTGGACACAAAAATTCAATATAAGACTGATTTTACCTGAAAAACAGAAACCCAGGTTAGGGGCCAACATCACAGATTGAGATTCTATATACATGCTAATTTCATTTCACAATCTGTATAGACTAAGGAAAAATACATGACTAATTATGTGAATGTGCTCAAATCCTCTTCTGTATGGAGTACTAATTAAATTAATTAAAGCATTCCTATGAGTACAAGATACATTCTTTGCAAGATTGTTGCACTTTTAGATACTTATTTGATATATGGCCATAATAGGTCTTCCCCTAATCTTCATAAGCCTCAGAAACCCTGTGAAACATGATACAATTAAACCTGAAATCATTTGCCATATATAGGCATAAGATGCATCGAGATACTTTAGACAACCTCCCGTGTCAACTTCTGAAATCAACAGCTCTCCTACAGGTCCTATATTGTATCTGCCAGCTACATTTAAATGTCCTAGAGCATCTCAAGTGACACAAGACACCTCTGTGCTGGCAAGAAAACAACTTTCAAGAAGCACAATGTCTCCCTATTCCATTAATGCATTGATATAAATGCTGCCAGCATGCTGCCTGGCACATTTGGGGGGACTCTTAGTTCCTCAGACAAAGATCAAGCCTCAGAGAATAAGCAAGTATAGGACTCTCACACAATTTCTCCTTAAATTTTTAATTCATGTTCACACAATAAGAGTGAGACTGTTCTCAGCTGCTGTCAGCCAGGTTTTCTAACAGCCAGATTTTCTAGTGGTGTGGATGCATACACTGAGGGAAGATGAATCTCACAGCAGAGACAGAGGAGCACAGGGTGGTCTCCTCAGCCTTCTCTTTTGACAGCAAGCATATGAGTCACAAACTATCTGAAAAAGCTAGTAGATGCTGTATCAGCAATCTTAGGAAAAAACAAGCATGATTTCCCAGGACTCCAGAGGAAGTCTTGCTGATCTTTGTCCTAAAAGGTCACTAATTCAGACGAACACCATGGCTTCTCCAATACTTCAGGTATCACCTTAAACCAGGCTTCATATAAAAACATCAAAGAGTTATTCATAACTTTTTTTCTAAAAAAAGCCCCAGCAAACAGCAAACATACACAATGGGCTACTCCTCATCTTCTGTGATAAGAGATCTATTGTCTTCATTGGCCATTTGTGAAACACAGAGTGAAGAAGCTTAAGACTTCATGTTAAGACTGATGCAAAAAGCTTTGATCTCCTCATTAAATTCTAGTTCTGAGTGAGATAACACAAGATAGATGAGAGCATACAGTGAACTTCATTTTATATCTGCTTAAGACACAGACATTCAATGCTTTGAATTGAAGTTCTCTGTTCTTGCTGCAGGGAAGAAGGACCATGATATCTCAGCAGGAATTACATTGAGCATTCCAAGAGTATCATTTGTGTATGAATGTCTAAAGGTGAAATGTAAGCCTATTTAATTATAAAAGACTTATTTTTCCTTGATTATACAAGGCAGGACAACAGATGATAAATGGGTACATTGACTGTATATATCAAAGCCACTTCTACTTCAAATGCCTCAATATTTGGTTTCTTTATTTGTACTATATTAGTACCACAAGATCCTAGTGTGGCAAGCACCACAGTTAGGTGTGTGTCATTTTGCAATACTAACTTTTAAAGTGACCATGCCCCCAAGATTTTGCTAACTTAGTTCTAAGTTACCTTGTCTTCTTTGTGAGCCCACACAAGTCGGTTCCTCGTGTACAACCCAGAGACTGCCAATGCTCCTATTCTGGAAGAACTGAAAATGTACTAAGCTAAAGATTATGTGAGAATAGATCTTCCAACCAAACCTGAAATGGCTTTTGGAGGATTTTAACATAGAGAAGTGTTTCACCTGAATTGTGGATTGAGCTGCCTTTAAAGAACAGCGTAGACAGAAACTATCAATGAGAAAAGAGGACAGCATCTGCACTGGAGAGTAATCCCTAAAAAAAAGCAGAAATAAGGCCAAACCAAAAAGCAGACCAAGGCAAGACAAGGTCACAAATCAGATTGTTGGAGATCTGAAAATGGAGCCCAATGGTCTGGTTTTTACACATCTAGGTCAACCCACCTCTAAGTCAATGATCAGATAAACCAATCATAGTTTTTTTCAGAAATTTGAATCATTAGTTAAAGGAACTAGAACATAAAATCCATCTTTCCCAAGTAGAAATGTCACAATAAAAAGTGCCCTACTCTTTTCTCACAAATAGGTCACTGAAAAACACTGTGGCTTAAGACCCTGCCATTCTTTCCCCTAGTAATTTAGAATGGGAATACAGTTCAGACAAAAGTATCCAGCTTCAGGTGGACTTTTTCTGTTTAAAACAAATTATGTTTTGCTCTGTAAATTAAGTATTTTTTCAGAGTTGTTACCTGGATCCTTCTGCCTCATGATTTATTACCTAATACCCTTGTATCTGTCATGCTATTATTTGTTACTAAAATAAAAATGACCATCATCTCTACATCAATAAGTCTAAGAGCTGTACTTTTTCAACCCTTAGAAATGACAGGTTTATCAATCAATATTTTGCTCACTAATACATATCCTTTATTCACCACTTTTTCTAAACAAATATTGTAGGTGTCAATAGTCCTTGCAAAGATTTATTAGTTTATCTTTCATAAGCTGTTTCCAGTATGATTAGTTTTTGTGTGGATAAAGATTAAATAGCAAACACATTTGTCCCAATATCTTTACAGAGTAAATCATCTCTCTCGAAGTATAGAGCAGCTTACATTATTTATATGTTAATGGTCAGGGTCACACTGCCAACACATCCTTAAGTTTCCACTCTAAAAGAAAAAAAAAAATAGTCTTAAATAATTCAGATATCATTGAAGAGAAATTGGAAAACTTCTTGGGCAAATATCAAAGTGATGGTATGTATAGAAGACATAGTGTGCAATTACATGAATGGAGTTATTATTTTGGGAACACTTCTGCTTGCATTGCAAAGTTTAATAGACCACTGACTGTGAAATGAGACGTCTTCCACCTATAGTTTTCTTCCTTCCATTTTTTTGTATTTCTGAAACTTGCTCTAATGAATAAAGTTTCTTAATTCTTGCTTGACTTTACTAGCCTCACAAGCACAACTGAACAACATTAATAGAAATTCAAAGATAGATATACATACAAATGATGTGCAAAAACAACAGACAAGTTTGGTAAGAACAAACAGTTTAAGAACCATGTACTTAACAAGCAGTGCATTCTTACTTGTAATACAACAAGGTATAATCCAAAAGAGAGCATTTAAATACGAGAAAAATAATTACATCCTTATGTAAGTTTACATTTTATTTAGGGGGAGGGATTGGGAAGAAGAGGAGAGGGGAGCTAAGAAAAGAAAGCAAGCAAATGTTTTAAATTTTATTTATTTATTTATTTATTATTTATCAGTATCTTCTGAGCCTGACCTCAAGATTAGACACTCTCCTGTTCTATGACTTGCCACTTGGAACTGTCCATGTGTTACCTTGCCTTCTCCACAACCTTAATTGCAGGGTCTTTAACTTCACCAGTGCAAGAAAAGGCATAGTTCAGGACACACCAAGTAATAATTTTACTTTCCAGTTTCAGTATAATAGAATGGATTGCAATGGAAGGGACCTTAATGATCATTTAGTTCCAGTCCCCCCGCCGTGGGCATGGACACCTTCCATTAGATCAGGTTGCTCAAAGCCCTATCCAACATGACCTTGAACACTTCCAAGGATGGGCATCTACAGCTTCTCTGGGCAACCTGTTGCAGCACCTCACCACCCTCATAGTAAAGAATTTCTTCCTAATATCTAGTCTGAACCTACCCTATTTTAGTTTAAATCCATCCCCCCTTCTCCTGTCACTACATGCCCTCTTAAAACATCCCTCCATGACTCTTGTAGGCCCCCTGTAAGTACTGGGAGGCTGCTATAAGGCCTCCTCAAAGCCTTCTTGTCTCCGGGCTGAATAGCCCCAATTATTTCAGCCTGTCCTCATATGAAATGTGCTCCGGCCCTGTGATCATCTTTGTTGACATCTTTTATAGTCAGCTGAGCAGCACCATCTCCTTCATATGCTTTCTTATGTTCTGCTTCCCTGGATGATTCAATCATCAGTTCCAATACCAAAGCACTTGGAGACCAACTTAGCTATTGGCTCAGGCCAATATGAGGCCTGATGTTTAGGTTCTCCAATATACATTGATATTCACAAGCCCAAATAAAGCACATGATCTTCTCACTGCATAGAAAAGTTTAGGTACTACTAACAAGAGTCACAAAACGTAATGATGAATGAGTTACTGTTTAAGTGACCAGCAGTACTTACAAAATTCATAACCCTTAAAAAAAAGCAAAAAAAACCCAACCAACCAAAAAACCAAAATGAAAACACACACATTTGCAGGATAATTTTCCTCTCCAGGTAAATCTCTTGTCAAGAGTGATATCTGGGAACCCTGTTCTGTGTCTACATCAAGTAAATAACAGTATATTTGCAAAAAGGTGGAGGAACCATGACCTATCCTACCCTGCTGATATTGTTATTCTGTATAAACACATGTACAGATTTTTTTCTGATGTAGGTGGGATACCAAGATTCAAACTTTTCTTCTACTCTCCTGGATTTAAACCAAAAACTGCTTTTTCAGGAGATTGCTCTAAAACTTGGATTAAAGGAGAACCTGGACTCAAACACTTCTTGGTTCTTCTCTTGCAGGCGTTGCCTATGCAAGCACAGCACAGGTATTCAACAACCCTGCACAGCAGGCCAGAGGGGTAAGCATGTCTCCCATTTTGAGTCAGTCCAGCTTTTTAGCTTTCCAGGCTGTAAATCCAAAGATTAGCAGAAAACAACCCTCTAAGTTTAAAGCAGAATAGCCTGCTCTCATAGTCCCTGAAAGTTTCCTCAAGATACTAACAGAAAGGCCAGCTGGTGATCTGAAATGTCATGACTTCAATGAACTGTATACTTCAGGAATTTACTTCACTAAAATGGATGTTTTTCTGTTCCTAATGCTGACCATTTCAGAAAGGAAAATGTTAGTAGTCTTGTCTCACCAGTTTTGTAACAAAACTGCTTGGTTTATTGACCCTTAACCTTTCAATGAGCTTCAAAAATATATCTCCCATGTTTTCTCTCCAATAATAAATCTGACAGTAATAAATGGGGCTTGTTTGCTTTCCAGAATCTTTTAAATCACAGTCCTAATAATAAAAAAAAAATATAGTTGAGCTAAGGAAATAAGATTCACAAAATGAAGTGAGTCTCATTTTAAAATTAAGTCAGTATTCCCTTTCTTAATGTAGAAGTCTATATGCCACAATGGGGGACTAAAATATTAATAGATACATAATTTCTTGAGAAGACCTAATAACTTCTTTGTTTAGAACAGCTCTTTGAAAATCATGCAGCATAGAAAAGAATAATAATGAACCTTTTACTCCATATTTATTTCTAACTTTCAAGTACAGAGGCTTGGTGCTGTATTCATTTGTCAGCAAGGTTTGTAAAGCTGTGCTAATGCATAGTCTCATGGTGTTAAGAATATGACCCTCAGCTTTTCCAGTACACATTTTTCTGAATAACCCCTAAACTTCCTTCCCATATCTGGCTCCCAGACTTTACACTGAATTTCTTATTTATGTTTGGGGCCATCTCCCTGTTAATTCCAGATATTTTAAGATGCAAAATCTTCAGCTACTGTGGGGAAGAACAAACCCATGTTTTCCCCTCAGAGTTACCATGCAATTGCACCTGTCTGCTCCCAATAAGTACATCAAGCCTGACAGTAGTGCGTCTCCCCATTAGACTATTTAAGGTGAAGCTGAATGTCTGAAAATGAACAGTTTTAACCATTTGTGAAGGTATAAATTCATGTAAGACCTCGCATCTCAGCAGCCTAACAATTGTTTTCAGCCACTCACATCCTGTGTTGCACTCCAGTCAAAGAAAGACAAACAAAAAACTTCAAAAAGCCTTTCCTCCTCATCCTCTGCCACATTGTTGGTTTTTTGTTTTTTTTTTCCCCATGAGAAAAGGCAGACTTCACATCTTTGAGGATATTATATATGGACATAGATATTCACAAATCAGGTTTCACTTGTAGCATCTCTGACTTTCAGTATCCTTACCATACATTGGTAGTGTCAGCCAGCATAACCCCCAAGACCTTTACCCTCTTCTCTTTGTCCTCTCTACTCCCAAGCTATTGAACTGACCATTTTCCTCTACAAAATCATTAAGAGATTTACACATACTATTGGGGAGATTTTTGCCACTTCATATTCTGTTCAGAACTTAGTCCCAAATAAACCCTGTAACAGCTTTAGGACTAATAACAATTAGAGCCCTCATTATTCATTTTCTAAGACTTCCAATCTGTTTTACCAGTCTAAAACAGTACTGTCTTTGCAAAGATCCATAAAGAACTTCCTAAATGATGCACCATAGCAGGTAAACAAAATCCACATGTTCCCTCTGTGTGGTAAAGACTTTTCAGCACAGCTATAAGACAGATCAAATAGAAGTTTTCATAAAATTAATCAGGATTTAATATGATGAAAAACCATATTGATAAATATGTACTCCAAAATAGTATATAAAAGAGTAAAATTCATAACCCTAATTTTAAACCAAAAGGCTAATCTGCTCACTTTAAACCTACAAAAACATTTCAAAGAAATGTTAAGGCTGCATTCCAATTTGGTACAGTTTTCCTTATGCTCTGTATGAATTTCCAGTAATACTGCATACAGTTAAGGTTGTAAAAACAATTCATAAATTATAAAGTATTTAATATCAAAAGTATAGGCACTAGAAGTCTAATATCCTTTCTGTTCCCTGGTCATAATGATGCTTTTATTGCATTACTGTTTCCTATTTTTATTTTTAATAAGAAACATGTCACTTTCTGTAGCACAGATATTGGCACAAATCAAAAGAACAGTTCTGGTATTTATGGACCTAATATTTACATTAAGAATTTGAAGTGTATGACATTTAACTTTTTATGCAAGAACTACCCCTATGACTATGAATAGCACTTTCTATGACAAGGATCAAAATTTCAGATGAGCTGTTAATATCAATAAGATCACAGAAAAACATTGATTTACAATCTGAGAAAGTAGGGGATAAAATTCATATTGTTTCCAGAATGCTTTCCAGGGTATGGCCAAAGAGGAAAGTAATAGTACAGGAGAAAGTAACCAACACTCCAGATACAGGGTGAATGCTACAATATAATTGCTAATGAGCCAAACATGAATCTGTCAGAAATTGCTCTGTAGTTAAGGATTTTTTCTGAGAAGCTAACTGGCATTTTAATATATTTTTTGAAAACTGATTTAAGCAAGAGAAATCAAAACAGTTTGCACATCTTCTGAAAGAAAAAAAATAGCTATAAATACCTTCTTTGTGATTATTGCCTCTCTACAGTTTAAAAAGTGAAACGAAGTATTTCTAATCAACTCTCTTGTTTCATATACATCAACAGATGCAAAAAATCATAAGGCACCCAAAATTATGAGGAAGTCTAGATCGCGCTAGAAAGTTCATGCATGTGATGCATTGCTATTTCCTTGCTGTTATTTGCCATAGCATGAGTAATCCAAGAGTTACTTAAGTTTGCACATCAGTGTTTCCATTTTCCATCCATGAATACAACCAGCATGTATGGTAAATTACACATTAATTGTTTAGGGTACATGCCAAGAAGTGGCCACAAAGAGATATAAATTACCCTTTGCTCTAATTTGTACTTACGCTGTCTAACAGTGTTTTCCTGCATTGCATCGATTATAACGTCTTTAATTTACTCATTCAGTTACAGCAACTCATCTAGTAACATCAAACACATGCAGGAGAATTAATGTCTTAATATTTCATGAAAACGTGGTTAATTAGTAATTTCTTTTTTTGGTGTCATCTTTGTGTGCAGGCTGTGAGCAATGCTTCCTGGGAACAGTGCTCACTGCCACACGCCACCAGCAGAGCGACAGTGGATAGTGAAATGGTTTTAGTGTGTATATAAGGTAGCTAGACCAAGTTCTGAAGTGACTAACCTCTAATCACATGGAGCAATACACATGGACTACACCATTGAAGCACCATAAGGAGTATGACTACATAAAGCTGCCACTCTTACATAAAACTGACTACATCCTTATTCATTAAACTGCTTCCTGACACTTGTCTGTCACAGGATAAACCAAGACCCCCAAACTGTGGTTATAGAATTCACCTGCCAGCCCAACTCTAGCAAAAATTACTGACAGTGCATGTCAATAATGCTGGACAAAAATGAAAACCTTTTCCTTAGTTGTGTGAACACAGCTCAATCGCTTCACAAAATATTAAGTGTGCAGAGTTGTTTCAGCAGAGCAGCTAAGAGCTGCAGTGAGGTCCATAAACCTGGAATACCCAAGAGTGTTCTAAGATTCGCTGCTAGTGTGCATTATCACAGTCCTTTACAGACTGCTGAATTCACTCAAGAGTATGCTGCTTCTCTAAAACAGCTGACTTAGTAGTCCTCTGGTTTCCTTTGTAATATGTTTTCACTTGCTTATTCAGGCACTGTGTAAATATGAGATCTCCATTAAAGCCATCCTAAACAACATTTTTACTCTGATCTCCTTAATGAGCTCTGCATTCATGTAAAGGACTGTTAGGTAGTAGGGGTTTATCAGGAAAAATACTTTAAAAAAAAATATAAAATTGGTCTAATGATGCTACAATCCAGCATCATCACCAGAAATGCTGGTAACGTTTCCCCCAAAAGTTAAACACTTTAAAAACCCCAAACTACAACAAAGAGCATTTCTGTGTTTATGCATGTGGGTGTATTTGTATGCAACTGTGGTAGTAGTAGGAAACACTCTAAAGCACTGAAATATACATATCCAGCAGGCATAAATTAATGTTATAGAGTTTTTGTGTACATGCCAGGAATGGTACAAGCAGGAAGATGACAGTAACATGTTTTATTTGGTTAGTATTGGCATAAAAACATCACATTACCATTTGTTCCCTTTATGAAACTCAAGACTTAAATGGAAATCTTCTGTCTAACATAACATATTTACATCGAAGGAAAGTAAATATGGAAGTTAGCACTAAAATAACAGTTACAATAACAATTATAAGAAAATATCCTTTACATCGTAATGTCATTTGTGGTAATAATATTTGTGTGAAAGTATTCCAAAAAACAAAAACATACTGCCTGATGAAAAGTATGATTCCTAATCTCATCTGTTCATGCAAGATGGTTAAAAAGCTATACTTGAGAGAGGAATATATTAAACAAAAATATTCTATTCTATCATTATGACATTCAGATACACATTAGATGATTTTAAACACAACTAATATTTCATACACAATTTTTATTTAATACAGTACAGAACACTAAATGCAACATAGAATAAATTCATTCAAGTGTGTTTACAAGAATCAATTGCTATTTCCTGTTTAATTTATACTACAGGGTTTGGGGTTTGTCATTCATATTTGACAGGGGAAATTGTTTCCTTGTGCACTAAAACATATATCCTTCAGGGATTATAACATATACTAATAAAAATGAAAATTTTAGGGGGAAATATGAACAAGTTCCAACAACCAAAATAAATATTAGTTTGAATCAGTACACACTCTTTTTCTTCCTTCCCTCTCCCATTTTAGAACACTGATAAACAGACTTGTGAAACGGGCTTTTCCTCTGAAAAAGTACCTTAATAATACATTAATATTCAGAGCTCTGACATTTGGAATTCAGTAGTTTATATACCTGCTTCCTTTTCAAAAGCAAGACATAGGCCCTTGCTATCCTGTATAACACCTTGAAACCACAATAACTTCCCTTCATTCACATGCCATCACTTCCCATGCCGACTGAAGTTGCTTTACTGACACTTCTCTCCTATGCAGTAGGTATTCTGTCGATCTGGCTACTCACCTTTCCAAAGGCTCCAAAAACTCACCCAGCAGACTGAGGAAAAGCTGGCATCCAATACATTCATCATTCTTCAGATAATTCTGTTTGTCATGCATATAGTATTTTTTTCATGCAAGTTAAGCCTTATCAAGAGAGCTCAAGAAGTTCAGTAGAAAATTCCTCCTCTTCTTTGACATATGAAAGGATAAATAATAATTCTTAAAACTTAAAAAAAGTGTAGCCTATACACTAAAAAACAGTGGGATTTTAGCCGCATATTTTGTACCTCTATATTGTTGTTAATGAGAATTAGCTTGGACAAGAAGAGATGCTTGTATTTTTAGCTAATTAGCATCTGACAGATAACACAGTAGGAATTCAATTGGTGGCCTTAAATTGTAGTAAGGGAGGTGCTTTTAACATCAACATCCCTGACAGAGGCCTCAAACAAAAGTTAATTTTTAAGCACTCTTGAATCAGATGCTGATACATAACACAGAGCATGTCAGACATTGTTTTTATGATTTTAATCAAGCTACTAGCCTGACAAAAAGCCTAGTTAGTAAATGAGGCTCATGGTTTAGAACTTCTAATGTAAAAAAGGGGTTCTTTTGGTTACAGTGTATTTTAAATTCCTTTCTGTTTTGCTTGCTAATACATACAGAACCTAGTATCAACAAATTCTACTGAATAGAAAATTAATTTTCCCCAGAAAAGCTGACAAGTGACAGGAAACACTTGAAGTATTGACCTATATTATTCAGTCAAATAAGGCACCTTAAAAGTAATGACACATCAGATACTAATATACACAGGATTATTCTAAAATAGTGCCCTCAGCTAAGGTGCGGGGGGGACAAGCAGAGAGGGGAGGGAACAGAAGGGCAAGAACAGCAAAACCCCAAGCATTTGTATTTCAAGAGAGTAATTCATTTAGAGGATACTATAAATAGTCCAAAATTCATTACACAGGCCTCACATACTAATAAAAAACACCATGCAAACTATCCAAAATATCAGGCTCAGATACAATCACTAATTTATATATTATAGCTTAAGGTAGTTAATGGAATTATCTTTTCTGGGATCAGAGACACTATTTGGACTAGAAATTCAATACTTTCTATTTTCTAATTATAAAAATGGTCAGATCAAGTCCCTTTAGGCTGATGCCTCTTAGAATCTAAATTTTCTCACTGAACAGTATTCAGGTGGCCTGAATGATAATGTTTTGTTAAGCTCTCAATTGTTTTTACCCTTACATATTAGAGCAAAACCAAAACTAGATAAAGGTTTCCAAGGAGTTATAGGCATAACAAACATCTGTTAGCTCACTAGCCTATTTTCCACTTTCTTCAGTGTCTCCTTTCCTTTTAAGGGTATTCAATAAACTATCTTCAGCTAGAATACTATTGCTCTGAAACAGTAGTCTTATAACGTTGGACATTTATGATAAAACTACTTGCATGTCACAATATCATATCTGAAAACGCAATTTTCAAGAGCTCTCAGCTTGTTTTCTCAACACAAAGAAACAACTTCTACCCACTTGTATTCCTAACCACATTTTGAAGAGATATGCAACCTTATCCAGAGCTCAGATCTACCATTATATTGAAGCATCACACAGTGCCATTTTATACATTTAAATGTGTTTACATTTAAATAATTAGAAGTCCCATCCCCATCAGGGAAGGGTGTTGGCTTGAGAGAGAGTTACACAGGGAGCGAGTGAAGTCTGGAAGCAAACATTTTGTTAGTTTGAGTGCATAAGGCTTTTTAGAGCAGTTTTTTATTTTTAATAACATAAAGGAGTGTACTAGATGAGGAAGTCATTGTCACAGCTTTAGATTTATAGCCATCTCAGTTTATTATGCTGTAAGTGAAACCATTGCAGAATTGAGCAGCACTTCTCAGTGAGATGTACATCGCAGAAATATCATCCTTACTTCATTCTGATGGTTTCTCAAGGGAGAAGTCATTCTTAGAAAGAGTTCAGAATTATTTCCTTAGCAGCTTATGTTCAAGGCATAGTCATAAGACTTGATGAGTACATTTAAGACAAAACTATGGATGCTGTAATTGTTAAATCATTGCAGATATAATCCCCTATAATATGTGGCTTTCAATACTCTGTGCCACATCCTGACTTAAAAGCTAGTAGTGTTTTGTTATGACCTTTATAAAGCCCTGCACTTGGGAGGAATCAGCCACTTCTTTTTCCAGAAGCTAAGGAATATATAGGGACTGAGTAAAACAGGTCAAACTCTCACACTAAATTTCCTCACTACCTATTTAATCAAAATGCCTTTGTGGGACACTTAGCAAATTTGGAACTGAGTATCCTTGAAAGTCAACTGGATGCTTTTACTGTGGTATTATTTCTCTGCTATAGCAGGTTACAGATACAAGAAACAACACCAGAATCATAATTCAGCACAAAACAGAGCAACAGAGGAAGTACATGAAAGAAAAATCAAAGTCACCATTCAGTACACTTTACTAGAAAAAAATCATATAGTCAAATACAGTTTCTAAATGCTTATGGAGGACACAAACTCTCTGGGGCAGGACAAGTAAGAAAAGTGAAAGCTAAGTCAGGAATATGCATTGCATCTTATAGACACAGAATACTTAAACAGGCTACAAAATGAACTTCTGCAAATTACATATGCTTTCAATTGCTAAACAAAATAAAAGAACCTAAGAATATATGCTGGTGAGGTTATGCATGCAGGCTACAGATAAAATATTTTGCCTCAACCATTGCAGTGCTAACTGCTGGCTATACAATCTGCTGATCATCTATGAAAATAGTGCCAAGAACAATGACAGAGTATATATGCAGGTTGATGTGTAGCTAGACTATTGAAGCAAATAATTCCCCTTTCCTTTAAAGTAGGGACAGTTCTGAAAAGCTCTGCGACCTAGATGGATGATGCTCACTTTTGAAAACTAGGGGCAAATGAATTACACATTCAGTTTATCACAGGCCTGACTAAAGAAAATCTCTGTATCACCTGGGCTGTCCTCAATCCTAGGCACTAGAAAGCTCAAGAATGTGACAACAGAATCCAAGAGAAGTAGTCCTGGCACGACAAACAGCCCACGGTTGTTGACGTTTCCATTGCCATTTTCAGTATTTGAATATTTTGAGGTCAAAGGTCTGCCTCCAACACTTTTGAAATGGCAAGTTTCACTTCCATTAAACTCTTTCAAAAAATGGAGTATTAATAGTTCCACTAAATTACATTACCCAAAAGTACAGTGATTGCAGACACCAAAACACTGAAAGAAAATGACATAAGAACGACTTTTACTAGTAATTTTCAACATTTGGAATTTGTTTCCTTAAAGACATAATTTCATTTTACAGACTATTGCATACAGTAGTAAACATCTATATACTGCCCTTAAGCCCATTCCTTCCTTGCCAATTCTGTTAAACTGTTCAAGGAAATATGCAATATAAGCAAGGTATATTAAGTTTCATCTTGCCAAGCAAAGCCCTTGCTCACAGGTATAGATGTGCAGTTTGAAATGAAGAAACAGGATTGTCTCAGCACTACACCTTATCTCATGCAGCCAGAGCTACTGTTAAGATGATTTTGGAAGTATTTTTTTTCTCAAAAAAAAAAAATAAATATTAGAGTCTGAAATGAACTTTGTGGATTACCGTAGGTTTGATTTTCTTTTTCTTTTTATTGAGGTTTTCTGAGAATTCCACAAGCACAATATTACTCAGGTTTGCATATTAGCCACACAAGGTGTTTTCTTTAAATAGTTCTTTATTTGAGGGGACATAACTGAGGCTGGGTAATGCTTGAGCACCAGCTTCTGTTAAAGTCAGTAACTGCAGGTGTCAATGTGGTACTAACAGCAGCAGCTGCTGGTTTCTCTATAAGAAGCCACTAACGAGGCAAAGCAGAGCAGGCCAAAGACAAAAGCTGACCAAAGCTTTAATTCTACCTTTACCTGCCTGTTGTAATAGCAGAAGTTCTCAAAAAGACATAGAAGTACTAGGAGCAGTAGTAGTCTGCCTAGCAAGTGCAGCCCACCAGTCAAGGTAGGTTGCTCTTCCTCTCTAGTCAACACTTGCAAGGATATAGAGGAGTTGGAGACAGATCCTTCTTGATAAGAATGGTGGTAGGACAAGGGGAAATGGTCGCTGGTTGAAGCATGTTATGTTTCCTAGAGAGGTTACGGAGTCTCCATCTTTGGAGATACCTAAAACTAGACAACAGGGCCCTGAGAAGCATGATCTCATGAGACATGTGTTGGACAAAATGACCTCCAGAAGCTCCTTCTAACCTAAACTATGATTCTGCGCAATATACTAGCAGAAAGCATGGAGTCACGTCAATGGGAATGGTGAAGCAAATAATTAGCTAGTAAAGGGAAATCCAAGAGGAAGCAAATATGGTTGATTTGGAACATATAGACATATTATTAAACATTATCCTGAGCAAGACAACATAACATGAAACTAAGAGAAAGAATGACCATCAAAACAAGTATGGTATTAGCAAAATGCTCAAAGAGTATTTATTGAGTAGAAGCATAGTTAACACTGTTATAGAGGCCCATATAGTGAAAATAAAGTAGCCAATGACAGTGGAAATATATAGTTCAAAACTATCTGTTGTCAGAGCCTGCTTTTGCACTTCTGTAGTGTTGCTGAAATAAGTTATTTTGTTTATAACCAGCCCATGACCAAGGAATGCTGCAAGTTTGCTGTTTTACTGCTAAAAATTTATTTTATATTCATTAGTATCTTCCTTTAAATTTATGATTTTCCATACCATGACATAAAGTAGTGAAGACCCACTTACTTATTGCCTACAACAACAGAAGCTGAATACCCGGAGAACATTATCCTGGACTAGCCCTTAGTTCAGGAGTGAAATTTTGCTTCCTCAACTGCCAAATATGAGCCCAACTACCCAAAATATATGCAAGTTGAATGGCTGCAGGTTAGCTCTTTTGTACAAAAATAAATAATTTTTAGGAAGCTGTGTTACAAACTTTGGGAAGAAAAATTAAATAAAATAGTCGGTTCATAACTGCAATGTCTGTTGTCTATACACAACACAATATTCAGTCTTTTAAGTCCTTAAGTTATGTAACTTGAATCTTCTCATTCTGTGGACACATCAAATTGTGATTATAACTGTGCAACAGAACTGTAAATGTACTTCCTTTACAATTTACTCTAGGTTTTTAACAGTGTAATCAGAAAATTTAAGTCTGTCTGGACTTCAGTTAGACCATACCTACTCTGCAAACGTTTTTACTAAGATTATGCAATCAATCCAATTATAATTACTTTGAAGAATAATAACACACAGCAACTTCAATGACAAAAACATTTTGAAAGCATCCATAACAAATTTCTAGACACAATCCAACTGATTTCCTGTCTTTGAAATAGGATTTTCTTCTTTTCTGAAGGTGATAAACCTATTTCCATTTCCAAGGTTCAAAACTGAGTTAGATGGCATTTTAACGTAATTTGTTTTCTTAATATAATTAAAACAATAACTGTCTTTCAATAAATGCATTAATAATGCCAAATGTGAAATTTATTAACATCTTAATCTCCAATTATTTTCTTCCGGCCACAATTTTTCTCTGTCTAAGGCATCTCTGAGGAGAACATATTCAATTTCATTTTAAAGTGCCCTGAGGGCAGACATAAGTACTGGGGATCCTATTGAAAAAAGCAGAACCTTTCTGTACAGCTGGTTATTTTGAGATCCTCTTTGTTAAATGACTCCAGTCCTACCACATTAATTACTGGTTAATAATAGTCTTCTTTTGGCCTCCACCCCACTCCCATCATTCTGAAATCAGGTTATCATCAACCAACCATTTGCCTACATAAGCAGTTATCCATACAGAAGATCAGGCTGTGTTTTGGACTTGTGCTGAAAAACAGTGTTGATAACACCATGATCTTTTCATTAATGCTGAGCAGTGCTTGCACAGAGTCAAGGCCTTTTCTGCTTCTACAGCCCTTCCAGTGAGGAGGTTGGACATACAAGTTGGGAGGGGACAGAGCCAGGACAGCTGATCCCCACTGATCAAATAGATATTCCATACCATATGCAGCAGGCTCAGCGTATAAAACTGGGGAAAGAGGAGGGGGCAATGTTCAGAGTGATGGCATTTGTCCTCACAAATCACCATTACATTGTTTTTGCTTTATGGTTTGTGATTTGCAAGAAGCATTGAAGCATTCTGGTTTTTGCAGCACTAGAATTGGCATGACCTACTAAAATTCTTGAAATAAAAATACATACAACTTTTCCACCAAAAAAAAATAAAAAAAAATCAACCAAACTTAAGCAAGAACTTCAAAACTCAAGTAGGAAAAACTTTGATTTTCTGAAGTCTTATGTTGCCCAGGCATGATTTATATGTTGGAAACAGACAGCATAACAATATTGTCTATATGGAGAAGTCATTCTTTTATGCAGAACACACCAAAATTTTTGCCAACTATCTCGTATAAGTTCATTCTCATAATCATTCTAGGAAAACTTACTCTATTGAATGTACTGGTTCTGCTAATTCTGACTTTTTAATGATTTTTCTCTTATTAATAACTAAAAGTTTCACTATTTGTAACTACTATTAACACTAAATTCCTCTTTAGAGCTACCAAGAGATAATTTTTACTGGCAAATTACTCTGATTCTCAAAGCACTTAATACAAAATTTTGCATCGATTTTTGATCCACTTACATTGAAATTCTTTATGATTTGTTTTGCAGTCCACAAACACCTGTAATAAATTTGGATGGGATCATTAGGATCTTTGGACATCACAACAGAGCAGTTCCATGATGTATCAGTAAGCTGATCTCAAAAATGTGTCAAAATAACAACAAAGAAAAATATCTACTCTCCCTTTTATGGAATATTAGGGAAAATAAAAAAAATATTTCTCCAGCAATTTCCAAAATCTGTGCTGACTTTAAAGTGATAAAAGAACATTAAGAACAAAAGTGAGTGAAACTCTGGAGTGTCTTTGGATATCTGCTTCCTAGTTCAGCACTTCTGTGCTGCTCTGAATGATGCAAAATACTCCAAAGAGCTGAGAATGCTAAGAAACTCCTTTTCAATTTTAAATATTTCTGATCATTTTGAAAACTATGAAATAGAGACAGTGCATTTCAATCTTCTTAAGGTTACTTGCAGTATGCTGAATTTTTCATTTTATTACTATAGAAATCCAATTTCCATTATATTGGAAATTTTTATTCTGAGCCATTAACTCTGTTTTGGTAGTCTGTACACTTCCACATTCACTTTGTTATATGCAGATCAAGCACCCTCTCTCTTTTTTCTTTCCCTCCCAGTTATCTGCCAGATGACTATAGCTTATCACCGTCATCATCTTTGTTTTGTGAGATACAGAGGCTGCAAACATCAACAAGGTTCTTACTGTTCTCACTGTTAGTCACTCTGCAACTATGGAGAAATACCTTACATAAGCACTAGAACTGGTCAGACTTGGACTGACTGTTATGGGGTAATCTATTACTAAATTTTTACCTTCTGAAAGTCAGGAGAGGTATGGAATAAGAGTAATAGAAAGTTTTCACTTTGCTTTACTTCAACATTTATATGACACACTCCTACATTCCACAAAATTGTGTTGTATCTGTATAATGCTGTTGGATTACAGGAGTCTCTTCTACAGGACAAACCTGCAATGTGCTGGTTCTTCTGAGGTATCCCACAGGTACCAAAGGGCAGACTACAGTGAAATGTGAAAGCAATTCTGCAAGAAATATTACCATTAGGAAACAATGGGGCATTCTCCATGGTACCATGAAGTATCAAGGGAACTCTTTTAGCACAAGCTAATCTCAGAATGACAAAAAATTCCAATTTCTTAGTAGGTCATAGAGCTATTATTTTTTTTTTTACCTGGTTCCACACAAAATCTTATTACTTTCATTTCTAATAGGGGAAAAATAGCAAATTTATTATTTTTCTTAAAGAAAAGTGCATTTCCAAGCTCTTAATCATTTGTTGAAAAATCTTTTGAAGGCAATAAGCCTTATGAGTAAATGTATACTCTGGGACTGTGATTTATTTTAAGAAATAAAAGGGGGAGGTCTTCTTTGTATGAGTTTCAATGATACTGAATGCAGGCAGCAACGTTAATTTCAAGTTATTCTGCTATTCAAAGCTATTTAGGGATGTCATCGCGAGTGCATTCACACACTAAGCCCATTACAATTGCAAGACTTTCTACAATATTTATAATTTTACCCAGGGCCTTCCCAATTGTGTATATTAAAAATAAATGTTTCTCTTAACTTGCAACACACTTGCAATGGTACTTTTTTGAGTACCATATTTAAAGCCACATCCAGTTCATGTCTATTTACAACCTACTCCAATTCACCTTTCTAATTTTTAACAGCTGCTATAACAGATTGTGTGTTATATCATGTTTCCAATCTCTGTTATTTTCAGCTGTAGAATTGGGTGTTGTCAACAGTATTTTACTTTTTAATTCAACAGCAAGATTTGACTGAGTTTTTTAGTGTGTACACTTCTGAAAACAAAAGGTATAAAAGGGATTTTAGGAAGGGATTAAAGTATTTAGTCTTTCAGACAGTGCTAAAGGTAATTTATCACCTTAACTCATGTGAAACTCAAACACCTATAAATCTCTCACCCTGTCCCAAAGCACTAATAGTGACAGAAGGCAAAATTAAAAACCACCCAAACTACAACAGAACATTTGATATCAAAACTATATGTGATGTGATGTCAAATATCTCATCTACTGTGTTATGCCCACCAGCAACTAACTTAACTAAACCAGCACTAAAATCCTAAGGCTTTTCCACACAGAACCTAGCTCACCAGACAGACTACAAAACCCATTTTCTTCAAAATCCTATACATACTGCAATACTATTGAGAGGTATGTTGTCATTTTTGGACAAAATATGAAATTTTTATTATCTAGATAGCAGAATTGATAATAAAAATTCATGTTGTGGTTTACTGGTTTGGCTGTGCTTATCTTACATGCCTGTTATCTTCTCAAAGTTTTCTATTTTCTTTGAAATTCCTTTTAGGAGTTATTGTGCAATTATGCTTGCAGGAACTATAGTGCATCACAGTATTTTTGAATACAAAAAACCACACTGAAATTAATTTTGTACAATCAGTAGTGAATATTCAGCAGAGGTCTTTGCTTAACAACATTATTCCCTCTCCTGCCAAGAATTTGTTCTCTTTATGCCTATTCAACAGTAGTTAATGGAAGTAGAACTGATGGAGAAAGTCTGAAAAATAGGCTCCTTAGCTGGAATCAAAGCATTTAAAAAGACTGGATTATGTTCTAATTTAAAATAGAAAATAGAGCACTCATAAGATGCAAGCAGGAAAAAAAAGGTTTCATCTTAACTTTCAATTCATTGTTGTTCCAAATCACCAGTTTGTACAATAGTGTAAAAAAAATTTTAAAATTTTAATATGCAATAGCTTGATCCTTTTAAAGAAGATACATTTTGATTATCCTAACTTACAAAAATCTAGATTTTTCCGAGCAAAATAATTGAAAATATTAGGGCTTGCTCGTTTTGGAGAGTGGGCAGGGCATGGAGGGGAATAAACCATACTGTGGTGGTTTAGTTTTCTTGGTTTTGGTTGAGGCCTTCCTTGGTAACAATGTCATAACTAAGGAAGTATTCCACACCATTCCTTCACGTAATCAGGTGTATATAAAG
>JAWWEE010000122.1:35913193-35944631 GCA_035221455.1 Xenops minutus | reverse complement strand
GAATATATATATATATATATATACTTTTAATACACTTGTCTTTTTTGGTACTTTTTTTTTCCCTTCTTTCTTGGGGGGGGCTGGAAATCCATGTGGCCAGCAGTTGGAGTTGGCAGGGTGCCAAATCAAACCTCCACACAAACCCATTTCAGTGTCTTCAAGTGTCTTCAAGTTTTTGCAAAATTTTTCTTCTCTTCATGCATTTAACCTGTTCTGCAGACACTGTGGTAAAGAAATAATGTTAGGACAGAATCAAGCAGTGTCTTGGGAAGTGAGTGAAAGGAAAAGAAATACAGTGGAAATGTCAGACATTTCCAGGGTGATCAAGTGACACGAGAAACCGTTTTTGAAAGCAAAAGCTACAGTAAGGTTAATTGCGCAAGACAGAAGCATCACACATCACTGTAGCTTGGCTTTTATTGTTTGTGAGCAGAACTACCTTTGTTTCTAGTAAGCATCTCTGCTCTAATCTCTTTTGAAATGCCCTCTGCCTGTCCCAAAGTAACAGAAAGTTCTGACAATTGTAGCTTCTACCTCAATCTGATCCATAAGTGCCTTAGGACAAACTTGATTAAATACACCAAACTTTCTGAGTCATCCTGGACATGTTTAGACATCAACAAAGGAAATGACAGTGCACAGACTTGGCTGTTGAATTTACATAATGGTACAAATGGCTTGTGATAAAGAAACATTTATTTAAAAAAAAAGTTGTCGAAAGGTAAAAAAAAAGTAAAGAGCTGTAACATTCATGTAACATCAGCTTCCAACATGTGTTGAAAACTGTATTTCTAACTTAAACATGAGTCAGCTCCTTCTAAAAACACAAGGACTTTTTCCTCTCGAGCTTATCTCTACTTCTTTATTCTACACCGCTCTTAAAGCAGTGAATGCAATTGAGACACACATTTCAAACCTACATGATTAAGAAGCTGGGTTATGCACTGACAAGTAACACACATACAGCTGTACTATTCACAGACTGGAAGAAATGTGCTGAACACTGGACTTTTACTGAAGCAATACTGACTCCACAACTTCTTGAGGTCCCTTCCAGCTTTGCTTTTTTGTTATTAAATATAGTCATGCAGGACATACATAATTTTCACAAAACTTTCTTACAAAACTCATTGTGGCCTTCTACATTCTGGCACATAACACATCTTAGCTTTGCTACCAGAGATCATTAATCCTATACTTCTTCAGGAGAGAAGACAAGGATATTGTCTATAGTTCCACTCTGCTCTAAGAAGAAGCATATATATGCTGTGCAGTACATAGATTGCAATCTGTATATAGGAGTATGAAGAAAACTGAAAGATCAAAGACAGATGTGAAACTATAAAAGCTCTCAGTAATAACAAGAATTTTTTCCTTTTCTGCTGAGTGTCTTTGGATTCACCAAAACCAAATAAAATTAAACCTTTAATCTTGCTGTAAATCTTAGATAATTAACCTTTAATACACCACTGTGTAAAAGTTCATTTTAACAGGTGAGGCACTGAAGAGAGTAGAAGACACCCCACCAGCTTTCTCTAGTACTTTAATATGTAAAACACAAAAAGGCTATCAGAAAACAATCAAGGAAGCTTCCAGAGGAATTCTGAGGCATCTGAATTTCTTCTAAAGTTTCAGTCTTAAAAAGAAAGAGCACAGTGTAAACCAGACAAGACACCTTTGAACACTACTTCAAAATGTTTCTGAAGACCTAATAGCAGTAGATTCTGACTTTACTAGAGATCTGTGCATTTTCAGGGAGGAAAGCTTGTGCCAAGGTGTTTGTGACTCGCTTCAACATGTCAGATGATAACAGCTCATGTGAGCCAAGGTACACATCTGTTTAAATGCCAGCAGAGTTACAGCTTTAAATTCTAAAAATGTAACTAAATATCAGGAAAACTGAATTTATTTTGATTATAATTAACTTGGCATTTCTTCCAGCATACAAAGACCAGTCCTGCAGTAAAGGCAGCAGTCTCAGCCATTTGGGTTTTATCATTAAACTGAATACAGGCTTCCTGTGAGATTTCTTATTAAGATTCATAAATCCTATAAAAAAGACAGCTGCAACACTCCTTAAATTCATATATATATATACACACCTTCTTTATAACCTCTTTTGTTTAGTGTCTAAAAAAAGCCAGGCTGAAGTTGGGCAGGTCATGTAGCCGGACACCACTTACACTACAATCTAACACATCCCACCAAATCCTCAATTTTTGTTGCCTATCACCCCTCATTTTATGCTTAAATTGTAGATTGTTTGACAAAAGATCATTATTTGGTTTTGGCCATCCAGTGTGCAAAAGGGTGGAATTGTAGTCCATCATAGAATCTTCTGTGTGCCAGGCAAATAATGGCAAAAAAGGGCAAATAATATGTGATTTACTGCATAGATCTGTCTCAAGCCATTTTTATCATATCGTTTGTATTCAGTAGAACCAATGTTCTTTGGTTTCTGAACATTACCATATATTTTATATTTTATTCTAAATATACTTTTTTTGGTATTATTTTAGTTATTTAACATTTGTATACATCCTTGAACAGCAAAACACAATGAAAACCCTAAGTATTATTCTTAGTCTTTTATCGTGACATTTTACTTTATCATTCTACATTCTGTAGAGACATTAAATTTATTCTTGGCTCTTTCAATATACTATCTGTGCTTAGTGGGATGTACCTAAATGCTCAAAAACACTCAAATAAAAACAAGTCAGAAAAGGAAAGTATATGGGGACACGATTCACATGCAACCCTCAGACAAAGTCTATGAACTGAAGAGCAGTTTGGGGCAGTAAAGCTGTGCAACCTTTGGCCAGACTGCTGAGAAAACTGCTGAGATGACTGAAAGGAAGTGAAACAAAAGCCGTGTGAGTTAAGAAGTCTAAAAACACAGAAAAAAAAATAATGTAAGTGTGGATATGGGGATAGTCAGCAGCAGGAGGACTCAGGGAAAAATATTGACATTAAAGGTTTTAAAAATCTAAGAAAAAGAAGAAGCTGAAGATCTGGTCAAGCAGATCTCAGCAAGATCAAGGATCAGCTCAATCTAAGGAGCAAAGATTGTTGACCTCTCCTCACCTGAGCAGCAAGTGCTTGTCAGATATCTCATCAGATTGGTGAGTATACAGTGCTCGGTGTGGTAATATTAATCCTTACCTATCAGCTCAGTAGTCCTTGCTATCCATGGTGTGCTTACCAATAAATAAATGCTCTGCACTCTTCAACTGTGTAAATTCTGTGCTTCATTTTCACATTAAAAAGAGCAAAAGTAATAAGAGTTGTCAAACTGAATCAGAGAAAAAGGGTTACAAATTTAATTCTCTTTAAAATAAAAGAAAATCTAAAAAGGAGTTCCTTAGAATTAGGAAAAAAAAAATAAAAGAAATTAGTTATGGTTGTGATACCATAAGTCTGTTATGTCCTGAAGGCATTTTCATACACCACATACTGCCAGGAGCCTTTATATCCACACTGAAGTGATTATTATGAAATATGCAATCTCCTGGAGTGATTGTGCTCATTCCATATAAAATCCATGCATAGAAACTTTCACCTGCAAAAAATATGTGAACATAAGTTTGACATATAAATGGGTAAGAAGAAGTAGGGGTTTTGTATTAGAAAAAAATCACACCATTGCAGTCAACCTCAAAGGGTGGCCTGCATAGTACTGAGAGGAAGTTTTCTAATCAGCTTCAGTGGTACTGTCTGTATTGCCTCTAACCTCCTGGCATAGGAAGGCACTGGGTGCACTCTAGCGAAGGGGATGTCTGTCGTTTCATACACCTTACAGAGGTCAAGAAAAGTGAGAATTATCTTCCCGCCTTTCTGTGAAATCTGCAACACTGGCACATAATGTTTTAAATCCTGTTTCAGCTCACAAGAGGACATCCTCCACTCTCTATTGTAAGACCCCAGACTCTGAGCTATGAGCTCACTGAAAGTGTTTTACTTTAAAAATATACAAGACTCCAAAAATTCACCCAACAAATTTTTTAAAGGGGCTTTTAGTTTTTTTAATTCCTTAAGAGAGTGCAAAAGAGAAGGGGTTCCAGGAGATGTGATGTGAGGCAGTGTTTCCATATCCCAGTGACAGACAGCTGCTCCAGGGCTGCCCCAGGAGGAATCAAGGGACTGGATTGAGGCAAGGATCACCTTACCTTCATGAAATTCAACCTGTCCCTTTCTCACACACACTCAATTTGGTCATAGCCAATAATTAATACAATAATCCAGTGCCTCACACCTAGATTCTGCCATTTCACTCAGACTAGTGTGGAAAAAGGCATCCCAGAAACAGGCATAATCATCAGCACATATTCCATCCCTGTACATTTGTCTCAAAGACAATACTGATCACTCTCCAGCTGGCTGTCAAATCCACTGCCCACTGAGGACATCTCTTCAAACCTACCATGGTACTCATGCTAACATCTTCAAGCTCACTGTCCTCCTTGCTTTCAACTTCACCAGTTGAAAGTTTTCACCGCAGGTACTGGCCTCCAAACTTCACAACTTTTCCAGCAGGGCCTGAGATTCTGCATGGCATGCAGTGATGTGCATGTTTAGCTGGCTAATTACACACTAATAATGTGAATTTCATGCTATGACCTGAAGAGCAGAATCTTGACGGATGAATATCACATTTTGCTCTAAGGTCACAAATCGTGCAGGGACTCCTATACACTCATTTGTCAAAAGCGAGGTGTCTAGTCCTTCCGTATTTTTCAGCTGATGAATGAGGAAGTACAGTTTGAAACACCTGGGTGGTCCAGCTTCAACACATTTCGTGGTCTGAAGGGATGGAATAGAAGTCTGACATGGTCTTCTCCCACTCACAACAGTTTGAAGTTCTTTTTGTGAAGCAATTTATTCCAGTTATAACTCACAGGAAGTCCTAAATAATCTGATACTAAACAATTTCTCTGTCTTTTTGGTGCTTAGACATTTATCTAGTCTATGTCACTTGAAGAAGCCCATACGGGGCACACAGCTTTTCCAAAAGATAATGTTCTAAAATGAACTTGCTTTATGTGAAGAGGAATAAGACAGTCTCATACAAGCTTCTTCATAACCTCCCTAAATGTTACATAACATGGATTCAGAAACCATGCATTCTTCCTCTCCTCATACACAAATGTACACAACACTTACTCAGAGAGGTAAAAGCAGATGTTTCACCCAACCAAGACAACTGTTTGCATACCTGAGTAATGTACATTGTGAGCAATGGATGTAAAACTGGCCAGTCAGAAATACCCAGCATTTACCAACTACCTGCATTTCAACACTGGTAGAGCTGACACTTCCAAGCAGTTTTCATATGCTAAACATCTGGATTAATACATTGAGAGAACATTTGGGCTTAAAATTTACATTGGCGCAATCTCACCACAGTTGTAAATGTTTATGTTCCTGGCATCTCATACACATGCAAACAAATTCAGAATTAAACACTGCAAAATTATTTCTGTGGAGTTGCTTAAATTGCTGCAGATTTTCTGAAGAAAGTCCAATAAACACAAAAAGTACTGGGGAAATAAGGACTTGACTTACAGGTAAAACCTATCTCAATATGTATAGGGGAAAAAATTAGTTCTCTAAAGAAAAGATGCCATTAATAATTAATGCATCTTAAGTAATATGATCATCTTTGGCAGCATTAATTATGAGCCATAATATATAAGTATCAGTTGGCACTAATTTATCTGTAAGAGCAAACGTGTTTTAGAATTAATATCTTCTAAAACAATTTTGCTTTTTATCAATAACAAAACTAAGTTTCCAGATTGAAAACATTTTGATATATTGTGTAGGTCATGGTTTACAAAGATGTGAAATGTGTTATATACTCACAATGTATGTCTGATGTATGTGAATTAATGAAATACAATCAGCATTAGGACCAAACTGGAGAATACTATATAACAAAGTATAATTACTTTTGTACCCTTTACACCATTAGAAAGGAAAAAAAAATGCAGTCACTTTACTTTTAAATATGAAGGAATCACTAGCATAATTTTCTTCTGCTTGCAATAAACTATCAGGTGGTTACAAAACAATCAAAATAGTGCTGGTAGTCAAAAAAGGTAAGTTTTCCAAGGATACCCTAATTATCAGAGCACTCTCTGTTATTAAATATCACAAAAAGATTAAATTAAGAATATTAATCACTTTGGGGGAGTTGAACTCTCTGAATTTAAGATTCTAACTTCAAACAAACAAACAAACACAACTCCTGAAGTTATGTCTGTTCTGTACTATTTCACAAAGGTGTTTTCAAACCTTTTGCTTTTTTTTTTTTTTTCTGTAGATGACAGTGCTATTCTGGAGAACAATTCCTAGCAGGTACCTAAGTGTTTTCCTGAGTAGAGATGAACTGATACAGATGTTCAGGTTTTATAAATAAAAGAAAGGAAGACACACAACCTTTAAGTTCATCTGGAGGGACAGAATCATAACTGTCACTAACCTGAATGCTCAAAACCAGGGGAAAAACTCACAGTACGTCCCTGAACTTTCAAAGTAGTAAAACAGAAGTTGCTCTTTCACATAGATAGAATTGGAAAATATTTTTTGTCCTCAAATATATAAATATTCCAGATATTCTGACCAACTGTAATTTACTTTTTAGGTATCAAGTGCTACAACCAAGTAACTGAAGAGGAAGCAGATAAATATTATATATTACGTGCCTTCTGAAAACTGGTCTCTGTTCGTTAGCACTACATGTGACAGCTGTCCTGTTTCAAGAAGTAGGCAGGGAAAAATAGATGCCTCCAATGACAGAACTGTCTGGAAATGTGGACAGCTACTTTTTGCTGATACTGCTCAATTGTGCAGAACGGAGAAACTGGGCAGCACTGTTCCTCACAGAGGCAGAAACGTTCACCTCCACATCCTTCCTCTGGGAGGGAAACAGCAGCAGGGAAGTCTGGTCCCAGCCCTCCTATGGAAGGAACATCCCAAAATTTGGCCCCATCCTTCACTTCAGGGACAGACATTCAGTATTTCCTGTGTGGTAGCCTTGCCTAGAGTCATCCTCAAACAGGTAGATCTTTTCCAGTGGGCTAATTTTTGACCTCTGCAAGTTAGAGACAGACAGTGGGGTTGCTGAAGCTGAATGTTAGGAAGGGGAGTAGAATATCTAAACTACATGAAAGATAACTCTAAAACAAATTTATAGCTAGTGCAAGAGAGGTATAACTACACTTAGTGAGGCTCAATCAATTTACATCATCCTAGCATAACGTGCTTTGTATATCCAATAAAGATGAACAATTTCCAAAGTTTTCCGTGTTTTTTTTTTTCAGATCCTGTCAAGTTTCCAGATTTTTATTATTTTAAAGTGATGCAGTATTTACCTTTTAATTAGTAATAAAATGTATTTTAATAGTTTCCATTCAATTGAATATTAAATCAGGTTAAGCAGAAGTCCGGAACCTGTTAAGCAGAATGGTAAGATATAATGAACCTTCCAGTGCACAGACCTTACCTTCCAGTCCACAGGATAACCCTGAATCTTCTGATGAAGCCAAACTTCTCAGTATGAAACTGATTGAGTTTCAAAGATTCTCCACAGATGGGTATCTCCTATCTGCCATCAGCCTGCTCTTCAACTGGTTATACAATCTCTCTTCATTTGCAAGCCTGAAGGCATTTTGACTGTGGCAGTACTTGGTAAGTCTTTAAGAAACCAGCTGGGACTCCAGAAATGGAATACATAAATTCCCGGCACATTTGCACATGCAGTGGCTCCAAATGTGAAAGAATCAAAGGCTTCTGAGAGTCCGTCTCCCCTGACTCAAAGCCTTAGCCAGATAATGTTTTACTGTGATATCAAAGAGCACATTACTGGAGAAGAAGAGAGGATGTAAAATTAAAAAAACTTATTTGAAAACTGTGCAGTCACACTTACTTTGCTACTTCACGTAAGAAAAATGAGAGGAATATCATGGGAAAAAACCCCTTTCAGCAGGAAGGAGGAGCTCTATCTTGACATGGATGGGAAATAAAAACATTTGGCTCTGCGGGTAGTGATATGGAGGAGTCCAGAGAGAAAAATAACAACTGACACATTCTCTGACTTGCTTGTCCATATGTTATAAGTTTTCAAACATAGAATCAGCTGGCCTCCAAACCCACAGTGTTAGATGAAGAAAAACACAAAGACATTTATTGTACTAGAACCACTAGCAGTTTTCAAGGCATTGCACCAGAAGCAAGAAGGCTGGAAGCAGCCAAAAGGTTACAAGGGGACACAGCCAGGGTAGCTGACCCAGACTGGTGAAAAGGATATTGCATATGACATAATGTAATACTCGGCAGTAGAATGGGGTAGTGGAAGCAGAGGGGGAAAGGCAGGTTGGCTTTAAAAAGTGCCCATCTCTCAGAGACTGGCTGGGTATCACTCTGCTTGTGGGAAGTGGTAAATATTTGCCTCTGCATCACTTGTTGGGATTTTTTTCCTCTCTTTCCTCTACTTCTTAAACTCTGTCTCAGCTCATGAGTTTCATGAGTTTTGCTCTTCCTAGTCTTTCCCCTGTCCAGCTGGGGTAGGTGTGGGTGGGGTAGATGAGCAAGAAGCTCTGTAGGTGCTGGCCAGATTCAACCCACCACACAGTAACTTCCAAAAAAATTTTCCTTTCTTCAAGAATTCAATTCTGTCTTGGAAAATATATTTAAGCTCCTACAAAGACCTCACTGAAGTATTTATTCCAATACTTTCATGCCTCTCTCATTACACAGAGGAGAAACCTATTAACACTAACAATGGGACACAATTTTTAATACATAACTTTCTTCTACTTCCTTTTTAAAATAACTTCAGATTTATATAAGTTATTATGAGATCAGTTTTTTTCCTAAAAACAAGATTAAATAGCTGACTCTCATTTAAACCTTGGAGAAAATTGCTGGAGTCTCAAAAATACTACCTCAAGGAGAAAATTGCATCATGGTGGCAATGACGGAAACAGCACTAGTTACTGCCTGGTGTTCCACAGTCCGCAGCTTCATTAAGTAATGCAGCAAAAAGAAGTCTCCTTTTTTGCAGGAAATTACTTGTCCTCTTAGAAGGATTTTTTTTATTAGAAGTGTAGATAGTATAGACAATTCACATGTATTCATATATTTACACAAATAATTTTCTACTGATCAAACGGATCAAATAAAATTATTTAAGAGCACAATTTACTCTGTGTGTGATTTACTGCCTAGTCATCATTCATAACATAAATGCCTATCAAGATGTAGAATCTCACTGGTATTTGTTAAACATAATGTTTGCATAATACTAAATGTAAATTTTGTTTCAATTTGCTGCAAATTAAAGAGGAAGATTTGTAAAAACTTAATATTCTTGCTTTGCCCCAAGCTTTTCCTTCTTCTCTTGTCAAATTAGCAAAATTTCTGCCCAAAAGCTATCTGCTCTCATGAGTTCTCCCACTTTGATAAGTAAGAATTTTCCAGACTATGGACTGTAAAATGAGATAAAGATTACACTGCAAAAATAATCTAGCAGGAAAAGTCCAACTATCCCAGACTAAACTGTTTTCCTGTGGTTCAACCAGTTTTTCTCATGCAGAAAACTGAATGCCTTGGATTTTCACCACTTAATTTACTTAACTAAAACTCTCAAAACCAATTTACACTGATGATCTGGTTTTATAAATTCACTCTCAGTTTTATTCTTGATTCTCATAAAGAAATCAAGGGCTTTTTTGTAACACCTCCTCTCTTTCCCACACTCACCAAGATAAAGGCAAAAAAGCACATTGCTTACGGCCTGTAAAATCTGTATTATCTCCCTTTTTATTGCCTATATCCTTTTCGCTTCTACCTGATTCTATCATTCATAGGGAAATCCTCTGATAAAAACCCTGACATCACACAAGTTTCTTCATGCAAGAAAATAGCCAGTAAATCAAGATCACTGGGATAATGATGAGATAAATTGCTTCTCCAAGCTATGTTGTAATCAGGCCAGTACTGAAAACCCATTTTTGCAATAAATGCAAAAAATAATTTCTCTGACCTAAAAAAATTCTAAATGTATGAACACAATTCAGAATTAAAAAAAAAGCAGAATTAGGAAAAAGGGTCACAAGTTATTGCGTTCTTCCAAAAAAAGTTGGGTCATTCCAGTGGGTTGTAAGAGACTGAAATGTTGTTAATGTCATAAGCATTGTCAAAATCATAGAAAGACTTTCTTTCAAACTGTAAAGAAGTCCATCTTCAACCACCGAAGCACAGCCCCCCTCCTCCCTCCCCAGTATGCCTCCTGACTGGAATTTGGACTGTGATGGGAACTTGAGTTAAGACAATTCTCCAATTGCCTCAAGTCTAAGGAGAAGTAAACAAGGCTCAGTGAAGAAGAATGTATCCATAAAGAAAGTCAACCTCCGCACTTGTGTGAAGAATCAGCCCTAGCAGAGCTCAGAGAGTTTTGGGTGTGTGATGGCAAAATCTCTCCACGCAACACAGGACTAAACCCTCCTCTGGGAAGACACAGACAGGACATTCAAGTGAGAGGCAGCTGAGAAGGGTCATAAACAATCAAAGATCCCCAAAGCATCCCCCAGTCTAATTCCTGGGGCCTTCCACCACCAGAGGACTGCACATGATCCAAGTGAAGCAACAAATCTGAAGCCTGTCACAAGAGCTTCCCCCCAACCTCAGGGGAGGTGTCGGGCATCTCCTGAACGTGTATTAATCCATTGGACTCTGTCCCTTTTGTGGAACTTTAACCACCAAGACTACAAAAAGAGGATCTATGGGATGGCACCAGGTTCCACAGAGTGATGATATATTTTCGATTTAATCTCTCTGTCACTTTCTTTCTTCCCTGACCCTCTTCCTTGTTTCTTTCTATCTTTCTCTCTCTGCCTCACATTTACTGTTAAATAAAATCCATACTATTGACTTCAGCATATGGACTTGTTTGCACCTTGATTCAGGCATAGGCATTTCTAGTAATTTTAATAACCAGATCATAACATGGGTTTACTTATTTTTCCCTTGGACTCTGCTCTGAAGAGTAGTGAGCACACTTTAAGTCTCTTCCTGCAATACGTTTATGTAAAGAAATAAATAGAAGCTTCTTTCCCTGAACTTCTAATGAGGTTTATAGCATACTGAGTTTTGTTTTGCTGCTGTTTCTTTTTTTCCTAATGTAAAATGAACAATGGGCTACTTATAATTAGTATTGTTTTCAATTGTGCAATTCTACAACATAGAAAAACCATGACAAAGTTTCAATAAGCTTTGTCTGCACTAGAAAGACAGCAATGCTGCCAGGAAATAAGCCAAATGTAAATAAACCCTTCATGGTAATATGACAAGACTATGTCATCAATTTCAATACGTAAGTAATACCATCTACTCCTCTAAAGATTCTTCACCTAAATGCATCTTATTTTGACAGTTGTAATGTTTACTTGCTACATTTTTCTAATGCTTACGATTTATATGACTCAGGGATAAGTACAGAAAAGGTCTAGCTAAAAATGAGTCTTGCTTTTAAGAGAATCTTGATTTTCCCTTGATGATAATTTATTTTATTTTATTAATAATCTTTAAAAATGCAGCACAGACCTTCTTTCTGCTTTGGCCATTTCCGTGTCAGCAGCCCACTGTTATGTATTAGCATACCCAGACACAGAAGCATTGGACTGACTGACAGAAGCCACTACCCTGAAAAACATTGCTTCAAGACAACAGGGACCCACAAGATAGGTCCAGACAAAAAGAAAATTGTTGAAAAAGAGACTTGATAAGTATTCAAATTTTCATTGTTTGTGATGCTTGAAAGGCAAATACTAATATTTTTGTTACTAATTAAATCTCTGCAAAAAGACAGTAAAAAGTAGTGCAACACACCCCCTCCCTCCCTTAAATCTATCTCTAGTTTGCCATCAAATGGAAAAGGATTTTTTAAAGTCTGTTTTAAAAAGATTTAGTGCTTTGACAGTCTAATTAGAAACTCAGTGTTCATACAATCAGACAGAATTACAGAACAGGAAAATGGAGCTTAGTAGCTTATTCTGTTTTCATCTGACAAAAATCATTCGCTTAGACATAACTGATTTTCACCCTGAAACTAGGATTTCCAAATTCTCTTCACCTTGACTCACTTTTTACCAAAGTCAGTAGCAAACCTCTCATTACCTTTAGTTGCTGCAAGTCTAACCCCATGCAAACCAGTGAAAATCTGCTCTGCTTTCTAAAATCGAAGTATTTATTTTTGAGAATGGTGCTGTAAATAAAATATCCAATGTGAATGAAATAATGTCATTTTATGCATAATTCATCACTGTTGTGAACATAGTTAATTCTGTGCTTGCTTAGGTATTTTTTATTGAATCCTTTACTTTGATTTGAAAGACTGAATCGTTCTTGCTAGTGAAATCAACAGGAATTTTGGCTGAGTTATTGTTTTAGTTACATCAATTAAAGTTTTAGCTAATCAAAATGTATGTCCTAAGACCCTTTCAAGGACTTGAGATCTTGGCTTAAGGACAACAAAATCACAATTAAAAACAAGAATGCCTGGTTAATAGCATTAAACAGTAAAGAAAACAGTTACCATAACTTTCCAAGCATAGGAATCATTGCATGTGAGTATACAAACATTAGGAAATAAAAAAAAAAAAAGGTGCTTCACAAAATTTGGCTTTAGTCCATATAAACCATCCAGTATAACATAATGACATTTAGTTCCTTTCTAGATTAATTTAATTTTATTTACTGTAAATTTACACTTTTAAAACTCAGTTGAGATATCATCTGGTTTTGTCACATTCTAGTGAAGTACCAGTAAAGGTGTATAATAAATAGCCAGACTTTTCTTGCTTCAGCCTTCTTTCTTTCCCTAAAGATTTTTTTAATCTTTATTCACATTCTTTACCTCCCCAAAGTGCTTTGCTTCACTGCTCTGGCTGCTTCACAGACAAAACTGACAAAGCAGCCACTTCAGTGATTTATTTGACAACAAATTCTTATCTGTGCAGAGTCCATGAGAAGCTAAATCCTAGTCCTGAACATCCTTGAACTGAGGGGAAATTTGGCTGCTATATTCTTACAGTATTACTGGAAGTGGGGAAAGTTTTTCTTTTATTTAACTAAATTATTATTAGCTTCACAATTCTTGAACTCTGAATTTTTTTAATGCCCAGTTATACAATCTTATTTGTTTAAAACGTCCTGCATTACCTTATCAGCATGAACAATAAAGTCATTAAGGCACACATTCTTTATATTAATCAAGAACTCTTCAT
Source organism: Xenops minutus (assembly GCA_035221455.1). Lineage (NCBI taxonomy): Eukaryota > Metazoa > Chordata > Aves > Passeriformes > Furnariidae > Xenops > Xenops minutus. The sequence continues at coordinate 35,931,342 of JAWWEE010000122.1, read as the reverse complement.
CTCTTCCTTGATTCCTACACAAACAGTCCATTACCCAGAAAAGTCTGCAATAACACATTTGGAAATTCAAGTGCAAGCACCCACTTCTGCCAGGCCACGGCCAGAAACAGAACCTGTCTATTCCCTGCCTAGGAAATCAGAATGTAGTGATGCCCATGCTGGCAGTGTGTAACCTGGTGTCTCACCTGGAAGCAGTTTATGGTGATCAGTCCAATGTCATGCTCACCCTGCTCTTCCAGTCTGAGGGAAGTACACAGCTACCAACTATGCCTGCTGCAAGCCCCTTTGCTTACACTGTTCCACTCTGTTCTGCTCAGTCTGCTTGGAGCAGTGATTTACTGGACTACTAGAATGTTAAAAAGTCAGTCTATTTTGTGAAGCAAGCTTAAAGAAGAGTTGGATTAGCCTGCCTCTGAGTGGTCTCAGCGTTCCCTGAGACAAGTACTCCCCTCAAGAAGAGATTCAGGTTTATGTCTTTGCTTTCATTTAGGCAGAGTAAGGACTTGAATCTCTCCCTTCTGCTTCCCAGGTTTAGTCCCAATTTATGAGCTACCCTGTAATGGCTCACTATCTATGCTTTTGTTCACAGAAATTTTCTCATCAAAACATGCAAACTTCTATGAAGCAGTTTTTGTATAACAAGAGTTTCATCACGGTTTTTAGCATATAGCCTCAGGACATTCATACAGGCTAGATAAAACACGGTATGGCATAAACATCAACATAAAGCCCACCAACCTGCCACTGGAAGTGTGAAAGTTCATCTTAATCCCGAGCACTCAGCACTGGCAAGACCAGCCCTCTTCAGAGACCATTGGAAAATTTGTTGCTTATGGCTTACACAACAGTTGTGGAGCAAAACCAGGAAAATGGCAATTATACATTGTGATGAAAACTGTTTTCAAGTTGAAAGGTGAAAAAGAAATGTAAGAACACTTTCAAAGAATTAAACATAATTATTGAGTAAGCAAATGGTTTCTATGTCAAATACCTATTAGTATAGTAATGGTACCAGTCTTATATTATAATAACGTAAATGAATTTTCAATAAAAATAATCTCATATATTTGTCCTTTACTAGTTTTAAACCAAGTTATACATATGCTTACTAATATACATTGACTATATATAGAATGTATTTAGATGTATTTCAAGATTTTAGCTATCAAATCCTTTACATAATAAAAAATATTAAAAACAAATAAATACATTATTTGATAGAGTAAAAAAATTACTAAAATTCATTTCAATAAGCATTTCTTTAAAGTTTTTACCACATTTGTTTCAAGTAACACTTTTGACAAGTGAGCTGTCATTAATAGCTGAGGTTAGACTTTTAACTGTGCTGATGTAACAAAACACTTAATCATGAGGTTTCAATTAGCAGTAGGTATGGCATGGAACTGGAGGTGTGCAGGTTCAGAAACAGGCAGCAAGCAAGACAAAGGAGACCTACTACAGAAATAGGTAGTGGCAGGCAGCTGCCTGTGGGGATGCTGAAAGCACTGCTGGGAGCACGGACATTGACAAGCCTGCTATAAAAGCAGAGAAAGTAAAGCACAAAAAAAAAACCTGGCCAAACTTTCTCTCCTCCCTCTTCCACACTCGGTAGGGGACAGACAGTAGTATCTCATTGTCAGCATCTAAAGACAGACTACAATGCAATTTTTCTTTCTGGCACCTGGAATACATTCCAGATAGCTCACTAGCCACAACAGTCTTGACATTAATTTCATGAGAAACTAATATCAGAATACAGGAGAGTATTTTTTTTTTTTCCATTAACTTGGGCACAACTTTCCAAGTTCAAAATTTCTGGACTGAAACTTATTATTTGAAAAATTATGCGAGTCTGTTAGAATAGTAGCTCAGTGATATATATTTAGCTTCCTCATCAAATACATTGACTGTTTTTACATTTTGCCTCAGATATGAAAGAACTGCAGTAGTCTACAGGAAAGATGGAGAGGCACTATTTACAAAGTTGTGTAGTGACAGGACAAGAGGGAATGGCTTCAAACTGCAAGAGAGTAGGTCTAGATTAGATGTTAGAAGAAACTCTTTAGTGTGAGGCTGATGAAGCACAGGAAAAGGTGACCCAGAGAAGCTGTGGATGCCCCATCCTTGGAAGTGTTCAAGGCCAGGCTGGATGAGACTTTGAGCAACCTGGTCCAGTGAAAAGTGTGCCTGCCTATGTCAGGAGGGCTGAAACTAGATGACCTTCAAGGTTGCTTCCAAAGCCAAACCATTCTGTGGTTGTGTGATTAATTCATGTATCTTGTAAATTCCTTCTGAAACATGAGACATAAAGCTTCACTTTAAATGGGATATAAATTGCTTCTTTCTTCTTTAATATATGCTTTATTACTGACTGAGGGTGAAATAAGAAACTAGGGACTGCCTTACACCTCACATATACAGCTTAAAATTGTTTCATATTCTCAATAGCTTATAAGCATTACTCCACGTGTACGAACTACAAATGGAGGAATGTCTTCTTGTATATTGGTTTTGCCACAGACAGTCTCTGTTGTGATGTTATATATGTCCAAGATGAACAGAAAGGTGTGTTCATCAACCTATTAGATTATGATTAGAATCTATTTATAAAAGAGGAAATTATTAAGTATTGTTTTGCTGATAAACTCAAGTAAGGAAATCAGGCAAATGCCAGTTAGTAGAAGTAAACACCATCCCACCTCCAAGTTTGGTCTTGGCTAAGCAGTAATTTAATCTGGAAAAATATTCTGTTCCAAAAAATTTTTGCAGAATGCATACAGAAATAGGGAAGGATGCATGCTCTGTTATTAAACACTGACAACTGTGTTCAGGACTGTGAATAAGAACTCTCTTAATCCCTTCTTCCTTACCAAAATGTAACATATAAAATTAGCAGGGAGATAGCCCGTTTGGGTATCAGTTTTCTGTCTCTGCAATCAGGTTATATTTTCACCAAAAGAGCCAGAAATTTACATTTTTTAACAAAAACTGGAGATTCCGGTGGAAACTGTCAGTTGTTGCAGCTGGAGCTCTGAGAGTAGTGCAAGACTGGCAACTAAAAGCTGAGATTTGTTTTATTGTTTAAGGGGAGTTTGGGGATGTTTCATTGGTTGGTTGGGTTTGGGTTTGTTTGGTTTGGGCTTTTTGTTTTTACTTATTTTTATAGAATATTTCTAATGACAAATAATGCTATAGGTATTAAAAGTTTTAAGACAGCTGCCTGCCAAACCAGGGGGAAAAAAAAAAAAAAGGATTCTTGGCATTGAATTGTTTCTTTACAAAGAACAAACTTCAATTATTCATAAATATTGTGGGATAGGATTAGTTTGAGGGATTGTGTTGTTTCTATTTGTTTGCATCATAACACAGGTCTGGTGGACCCAGAGAGAAATGTCAAAGAATTAATTCATACAGCAAGTTTTCTCTCCAACTTCCTATCTTTCAGGTTAGAAAGTGTTTTTATAAATATGGAATGCATTTCAGAAAGCTTCCAGTGTAGAATAATCTTCTGATCATGACTGAGGAGGAACACTGAGGTGTTTGACCTACAGTTTCTGTTTTCATAACTCTGCAAGATTTAGATAGACTTTTTGTCTGCAGTTGGTACTTCATCAAATTGTACTGTTCTGTCCAGGTAGACCAAGACATAATTGTAACTACTAAAATGAAACAGAGCAAATAATGTTAGAAAAGAACATGCACACAAGGGAGCAATAACAAGATATTTGGTCTAGCTTCTTCTTTTTCTCAGAGGAAGTGTTGACCACTTTTGGCACCAAAAATCTAGTCTAAGCAGGTTTATTTCATTTCTGAAGCAGTATTAAAGAATAAACCTGTATTCCTGATGAAAATCTCATTATAAAAAGCTGAATACTAATGAGTCAGGGCAAAAACAAAACAAAACAAAACAAAAACAGAATTGGCTAAAAGAAAGCATTGGAACTAATGGTTTCACTGGAAATTAGCTTCATGGTATGATGCTATGTACATTATGAAAGCCATACTACTCATGAAATATAAAGCAGAGCAAAGATTTGTTACCTACACTATTACAACTATCTTATCTGTATATGATGAATTACCCTTCTCCAGCTGGTGAACAGTTTCCAATGATAGAATATTTTTTTCACAAGCTAAAACCAGAATAAAATCAGCCCTCTTTCTCTAAAATATTTGACCATCACTGTTGCTTTCCAGTTCTTCCTCCCCAAAGATATTCTGTGGAAAATACTTGGTCCATCACAAACACAACGTTGGTTGAGTGTGTCAGAAAAGGCCTGCAGAAGACTTTGCTTTTACTTCCTCACTCCAGAGTAAACCCAGGAACAAGTTCTTCTCACCACACAATTGACAATACAACTAAGTTGCATTTGCTGCAGCAATCCCTGGACATTCTGGCTCTCCTCAGAGTGCTCATATTCCAGAGACATTCCTGATTATTTCATTTTTCCTTTTCATCAATAAGTAAGAGATAGACAATATTTCTTAGTTTGGAAATTTACTCTTTTTTTACAGCACTTTTAATCAAAAAAGTACTTGACTTTTTGACCAAAAAAAGTGCCATACACTTCCACAATTTTGGAAAAAAATTGCAGAAAAATCTTTTTCATTGATTAATAATATTAACACAATGATTAACCACTATTTTCTTCTAATCATGACATTTCTAATATATTCTCTATGTTCTTTGATATATTACTGTGCAACATTTCTTCAGCCTATATAAATATACATTCTACTTGTTTTCCCTTTACATGGTTCCATAGTAATTCTCAGGATTTTTTTTTTTATTATTAACAGTTCTATTTCTTATCCAGATCAGGCAGAAGATTTAATGCAATTAATGACACAATGAAAAAATTAATTGTCATCAAACCATATTTCAGTAAAAAATTTTTAATTCAGGTTTTGGAAGGATGCTAAAGTATGTTGCTTTATCTATTCAAACTACAGGGCTAGTAAAAGCATGATATAACAACAGTCAAAAGAAGAAAGTATTGCAGGTTATCAGTCTCCCAAGTCACCCTGAATTTTACTTTATTTTAGTGATCAATTCTATCTAGTAATGCCCAAGTCTTAAAATTTAGATGCCTACACTAACTAAATATTAAATTCATGCCACAGATTCTCAATGAGTGGTTTGCTAATTTCTCAAGTTCACTGCAACATCCTTGTGAATCAAAGATACTCCAATACAGATTCAGGTATGTTCTATAAATGTTTTTATGATGTGCAGAGCACAAGAAGCTGACTCCTACTGAAAAACATTGGAAATTAGATACATAGCATAGATTTTCAAAACAACCCATTGCCAGACTAACTCTGTTACACATTCGCAGTCACAGAAACTTACCTTTGGCTACAATTTAACCAAGGTTTAATGCTCGTTAACATACATAGGTTTATTTTTTTTTTTTATTTGGTAAGGATAAATGGTCCCTGAGAGTTGAATTCAAAAGTTTGATGTAGATATAGCAATATATGAAACACAGGATTTACAATTTAATTAGAAATACTCTGGGCTTTTGGAATAAACAAGTTCAAATTGGTTTTACTTATCTAGAGGGGAAAAACAAAGATTTATTAATGCATGTTTTTACAGATAATTTGAAAGCCATAGGGCAGGAAAATGTAAAATTCAGTCATATACAAACAAGCCTAAAACTCAAAAAAGTCCTATGGAAATTTTCAAAACTCTCTGCAGATAAGTATGTATTTTCACTAGACATATTCTGGCAGTGTCTACAGAAATGTACTAAGGGCAGAGTTAACAAAGGATTTCATTGTACTTATCACTACAGAGATGTTTTGATTAAAAGCATATAAATTTAGAGCAGATGACCAGTTGTCATTAATCCTTACTAAAGCCTGCAGAAAACTGACATAACATTATAGTTTGTGTATTAGTCTAGACAAAACTAGTTTCAGGATTTAAATTTGAGTATAAAGCAAGCTTTCTGCTTGTGTAATTCAACAGTTCAGACACTCATTAATGCTAAGCATATTTCTAGACACAAGAGCCTCCAATCTATGTGCATTGAAACACTGTGTGGAGTCCATTTTCAGGTTCTTTTGACTTGTGTGTCAAATCCTGGACTGCAAAAAAACGTGGACAGATATGTAACATACTTGTGCTAGATTTCCAGAACAAGCAATTTTTGTGGTGACTATTCCCTAGCTATATGCCCCAACCTGTGTGTTCCATCTAAAATATGACAGGTTGAAACTGAGCATTTTTAAGTTCCAGCTGAAGGACTCCATCCTTATCAAATAGACATCTAACTGTTAGTTTAACTAATGTAGACATTACAATCATAACAAAATAGTTTCCATCTAAATGTTCAACAGTTTTCACAGTGGACTATCATAGTTGGTTCTTTTCACTCTCTGCCATAATACTATGAAACAGAAACATATTAAATCTGCTGCAGCATATTCAGTAAATTTTGTAAACTTGAATACAGGAACTATACAATTATTCATGAGCAATGTGACTGCTTTTTCTTGATTCAAAACCAAACAGCACTGTTCAATAAATTGGTTAAGGCAATAGGACACCACTCACATATGTAACAGTAACAAGAAAAAATGTCAGGAATATTGTGCATCAGCTACTTCTTTTCCATCTGGCTGATTTATATGTAAACATATTAAAAAAAAAAAAAAATAAGAACAGTGATTTGGACCTAATGTTTAAGCAGAGCTCATGTAATGTATCCCAAACATTTCCAACTGCACACTTAAAATGTAACATCAAGTTATTCTGCACCTTTTTGCTACATCCACTAGTCTAATATCATGTGTAGAAGAAATCAGAGCATATTTAAAGATAAAGGAGAATTTTCATAGTTAATATTATGATTCATGTTCCTGTTTTAAAGGTTTTTGCTGTTTCAATGGACAAAGTTTTTAACATTTCCTGACCTAGCAGACTTTGTTGGACTAGTACACTCTGCCGGAACAGATTCATATCTATACTGAAAACAGCACTCATATCTTCTACCTAGAGAAGAGCACATAAAATAATATGTTGCAATACTGAGGGTGCTGTGAAAATTGAGCTTCCTTCTGCAAGGAAGGATTAAGTTCTGCAGTAAAATTTCAGAAGTTATCATAAAGAATATTTTTTGAAAACTAATTTATTTTCTCTTAATTATTCCAATTCTAAGACATGATTGAATGAATACAAACAAGTGATGACTCATCTTTAATTGCAAAGCAGCTTATCCACCTGGCATATTTCATAGACACCTTTGACTCTGCTGACTGAGATCACCACATATTAACTTCCTGGTATGAAATGAAAAAGATTTTCTTCCAAAGATATATGTCCTGTAATTTACAGGAGAATCCAAGTGGTAGCAAGCTATAAAAAGCCTATTTAAGCAGAAAATATTTTTGAGAAATATTTTGTTTAAAGCCAAGCTACTAATCAATTGCTTCCAGAGGAGATCGATAGGGAGTTATCTTGAAAGCCACTACTTGGCAAAAAGACCTGCTGAGCTGCACTGCAAGAATCACAGAGGTGTACTAACATTGCACATACCTTAGAAAAGAAATAGCTAATTTTGAGAAGATCCTGCAGTAAAAAGTCTCCTAGGAAGCTAAAAAGCTAAAACACAGCTAGAACTGAGTACAAAGAAAAGAGTAACATCTTTAAAGCTGCAGTCAGGAATGAACACTGTTTTATGATGCCAGTTTATGCTTGTTCATTTCTTCATATTCTATACACCTCTGAAACTCACTCTACATCACTTTCACAGTATGTAACTGAAACGAAAAGACCTCAGGGGTAAATGAGTCAATCTACTCAGTCATTAGTATATTACTGTTGCATGCAAATACATCTGCGCGTAGACCTACATGAAAAGATCCCAGGAAGAATGTTATATCCCTGTTTCAAAATTATTTTTTATCTAAGTACATATAACTAAGTAACCTATGAACAAGAATTTTCTTGTAATAGTACACCTACATTTCACCTTTTCCTTAATATCTTCCTGTTAACTCTATTTGAACCACTGTGTTTATTCTAGAAGATTCTTCTTCCTTGTTGTCTCTACCCTTCAAATATTTATGGCTTATTTTCTTTCTTCCCAGAACTATTTGAGAAGGCTATACAATTTACCTTCAAAGCATGCAAGGTCAGGAAATGTCAGCTGCATCATGATGTCCTGAAGTTGTGCCAGTATTATTTGGAACTGGCTGAATTTCTAGGCAGAAAGTCTCATTATTGATCCACTTTTTAATAGTTTAATCAGTTACTCGGCACAGTATAAAAATATTCTCCTGCCATTTCTAATTTTCTGCATTTAAATACACTTTTCTTAGTGTTTGGGGGTTTGGGGGATGGAATGTGCAGATATAACTCTTATTTGATATGTAATATTAATGGACTTTTTTTTCTGGTTTGTAATGAATGTCTCTCATGCATTTTAATAAACTTTTAATGGCTATAAAGGAATAGCTAAACTGCTTGCAGCAAAAACAACCCACATGGCACATCAAATGAGATTTGTGGTTCTTTTCACCTCTGCTTCCAAACTGCTACTACACTAAATGTTGTGAGAGATGCGTGAATTGTGGAGAATATCACCAGAAAAACCTTTCTACATGTGAGCTTCTCAGAAATACTTACTCAATAATAGTTTTTTTTTTTTCCAGAATAGCAGTCCCTAAATAATTTACCTGGGAATACTCTTGGTCAATGATAAAAGTGCCACATTTGATTTAACATGATCCATTTTGAAAATAGTTTGAAATGAACCATTGTGGCAATTCTTAAACACAGAGTATATGTGTTTCTAGGATAATTATCCAAATTCTTTTCACAGAATCATCAAGGCTGGAAGGGACTTTCAAGATCATCTAGTCCAACCATCAGCCTATAATCACCTCTAAACTATATCCTCAAGTGCTGCATCCAGATGATTTTTAAACGCTTCCAGAGATGGTGACTTCACCACCTCCCCGGGCAACTTATTGTAATGTCTGACCACTCTTTCAGAGATTTTTTTTCCTAACATTTAATCTGAAATTCCCCCCCGCAACTTAAGGCCGTTTCCTCTTGTCCTTTTACTTGAGACATGGCAGAAGAGACCAAACCCTACCTCACTACAACCTCCTTTTAGGTAGTTGTAGAGAGCAAGGAGTCCCCCCTGAGCCTCCTTTTCTCCAGGTTAAACAATTCCAGTTCCCTCAGCTGCTCATCACAGGACATGTTTTCTAGACCCTTCACCAGCTTCATTGCCCTTCTTTGGACACACTCCAGTACTTCAATGTCCATTTTGAACTGAGAGGCCCAAAACTGAACACAGGATTTGAGGTGCAGCCTCACCATTGCAGAGTACAGCAGAACAATCACTTTCCTAAGTCCTGCTCTTCACATTATTTCTGATACAAGGCATGATGCCCTTTGCCACCAGGGTGCACTGTGGCTCATGTTCGACCAGACTTTTTTACTGGGCAGTTCCCTCCACCAGATCAACACTCCTACCCAACTTGGTATTGTCTGCAAACTTGCTGAGGGTGCACTTGATGCCCTCATCCAAATCATCAATAAAGATGTTAAACAGGACTGGCCACAATACTGAGCCTTGGAAAGCCCCACTAGTGACCAGCTGCCACATAGATTTAGTTCCATTCGCCACCACTCTCTGGGCTGGGTCGCGCAGCAAGTTTTTCACCCAGAGAACACTGCACTCATCCGAGCCATGAACCATCAGTTTCTCCAGGAGAATGCTGTGAGAGATGGTGTCAAATGTTTTACTGAAGTAGAGATATACAACATATAGAGCCTTTTCCCCCATCTACTAAGTGGGTCACTTGGTCACAGAAGGAGATCAGGTGGGTCAAGCAGGACTTGCCTTTCATAAACCCACAATGGCTGGGGCTGATCATTTGGTTGTCATGCATACATCATGTGTAACTTTAATCCAAGTTATCCTTCAAAAGAAAATCAGCCTCAGGTAACTGAAATACTCCAAATATGCACAGAAACAGAACAGTGACAAATCTGGAGACCATTGAGTGAGAAAAACAGAATGAGCACCATAGTAGCCACTCACTCTTCAACTAATCTAAAATGAGACAAAAATCAGAAGTATCAAATCCAGCTCATGGAAAAACTCTGGAAAACTGAAAGGAATACTGAAGTAAACAGTATCACAATTTAAGAAGGGAAATGCACAATCTACTTATATATGATATTTTATTTGTTAGAACACTAAATTGAGATTTCAACCTTACTTCTTCCCATCAGGATAACTGTGCAGAAGCCCTGAGTTCTCCTACCCCATGAGAAAGTGAGCAATATGTGGGCACAAATCTCCTCTCAGCCTGTGCATCAGTGCATAAATTTCAAGACTGAGGACTCATTTACTCCAGTGGAAAGCAATAGCACTTGCGGGTAACTTGGAAACATTAATCCTTTTTTTTTGGCACAGAAACACATCTAGTTTTCTGCATTAGAAATTCATTACACAGAAGGAACCAGTGTCTTTACATTCCCTCTCTTGTCCAGTTTCCCTGTTTGTTTCCTGTGATGTTGCTATCATTGCTCAAACTGAATATTGATGTACATATGAGTCTCTTCTGTTTTGTTTCTCTGATTGCTTCATGTTTTTGCTATTTGACTCATTAAGTCCAGAAACATGAAGCTGTTGTACCAAAATTACATTTCTTCTGTTTAAACAAAACATCCTTGATTAACAGAAAAAAAAAGATTACTTTATTGAGAGCTTCCAGCCCTTCTGATCTCTGAGGACCAGCTGGAATGCAAGGGGGTTTATTTTCTGCTAAATTTCTATACCCTTATTGCTACAGTGATTTTCTCTGTGCACTGCTTTTGAGTATCCCTGATAAGAGAATCACTCCAGTTTCGCAGCCTAAGAAAGCACTTGGGCCATCCTCCCGTTTTGAGGATGGCAATCTTTAGAGAAGGAGCAGGTTTCTACGGGGAGGTGGGGAGGGTGTGGGTGAGCAGACCCTGATCCCTAGGGAAATCTGAACTGTGTGGGAAAATGCATCACTGGAACATTGCTGGGAGAGTGTTGCTTAACCTTCACAGCCTTCCACCCCCAAGTCATGACTGAAAGGATGTGATTTGAACATACATCAGGATGCCAAAAAAGCCACCCTCAGTCAGGAGCAGAACATTAATATTTGGGGCTTTTTCAAGACCAGTTCAAGACAGTACAATTTGGATGGGACAATGTTGGGGGGTTCTTTTAGATAAATTCATATCTAAAGGGGGTGGATATGAATCCCCTTGGGGGAAGGTTTTTAATATTGTTCTTATTATAAGGGATGTGAAAATCTCTTTGTGTTTAACTCAAACACAGTTCGTCCAGTAGTCAGTCTTTTCAGCTCTAACATGAATTTAAAATACCTTTGCAGTCTTTTTATTGCTGTAACTACAAACTGCTGAGCTGTGAGGCAGTGCACATAGTTTAAGAGCTCTGCAAGAACCAGTATAGAGCACAGTATAAACAATACAAAAAGCAATATAAATTATATAAATCAAAGGCATAAACCAATCCAAAGAACAAATCCAAAGTACAAATCGAAAGAACAGTACCAGAAGAAGAAAGCAAGTGAATGGTTATTTGTAAATCTGATGAAAGACTGGAAAGCAACATACAAGGAATATGTAACAGCAGGAATGAATTCCACTTGGATTAGCACCACTTAAACTCTTATTGTGGGTGTATGCCTCTGTGAATGAACAGCTGATGTGTACTGCACTGATGAATATTTACAACACAAAGTTTGCACTCCTTGCCCATTTATCTACAAGGGTTTGATCTGTATTATAAGGGACATGGCTTTTGAGAGCAATTTTCCAAAGATGCCCAGGCTGGATTCTTGCAGTGTGCAAAGCATGGAAGAGGATCTTTACTGAAATCTTTGTGGAAAAGCTCAGAAACAAGCTATAGTGGCACAACCGTGCTCATGAAGCATACAGCTCCTTTGAAAACAGGAGGGGCAAGGAGTTTCTTTTGAAGGGATGAGAATGCTATTGAAACAAGTTTGGAAATGTTTGTCAGAAAAAAAAAACTCTAGCAGAAAGAAGCTGTTTGATTTTTAAAAGAAAGGTTTGAAACAGATCAGCATGTGTCTAAGGCACAGAGCAAATTCAAAACTCCCAGACCTCTGGGTGTGGGACATACACAGTTCACTGTGCTGAACAGATGCAATGCTGTGTCTCACTTCTTAGTGAATGATCTCTCAGAAGCTCTTCAATTACAAGTCCAAATGGTTTTGGTTACAAGACACAAATAAGATTGGATTCTTTGAGGATCCAAAAAAGTAACTAAAAAGAATGGTAGCGTTGACCTGGGGAAAACAGTATGGCATAGATACCATATGTATGGCTCAATAGAAATCAAACCTGTTGCCTAAATTGAAGGGGCTTTTAATATAAGAGAATTGTTGCAAGCAGGGAGGTAAAATATTTTTATTCCTTTCTGGTAAGAAGGTATAATTGGAGGTTTATACAAGACAAATGCTCAGCGGGTAACATGTAGGAGAGCTCTGATAGAGGCCTTGTGAAACTTCCTACTGCTTCTATCATTTTTTCTTGGGAGTGATATATCTGTTTATAGGAGTTCATTTTGTGAAGGAGTAGGAGACAGGAGGAGTGGAAAACCACATCAGGGCTTATAGGGCCCTACCACTCCTGTAGAAGAGGGTTAACTTTAAAGCCATACTGGCAAATTAAATCCTTGAAAAAGTGGCAGAGGAAACTGGAAATGAGGTTCCTCGCAGTAGCAGGTATGTTTGAGTCAGGCTGAGCTCTGGCTTCATGGGTCCTGGCAGAGGCATGACAGCAGCCTACCAAAAGGTTGACCTAGGAGGCTGGCAGACCAGAAGTCAACAGCAGCCATGGAGGACCTGCCAGAATGCAGACCATGAATAAAAAAGACAGAGCAGGGAAAAGTGTGAAGGAAAGAGCAGTCACTGGCCTTTACTTTGGCCACATCACACTGCATCAAAAGCCTAGATCAAACCACGGAGATGATCCAATGCCAGAAACATCCTGTCAGACAGCAGGTTGGTTCTCACTCACTTCTGGTAATGGCGCCTAATCCCTCACACCTGTTTACCATGAACTAAAGCCAAATGGCAAAGTAAACAAAGGCACTGTCTGACTTATAGTCTGTTTAGGGACCAGAAGGCATTATTGTGCCTTACCTAAGCATTAATTTAGAAGTCAGATATTATATGTCTTTTGTATCTCTAGTATCAAAGCTAATAAAAGAACAATAGAAGCCAAAAGAAATATAATCTAAAGCACTAGAATCTTAGTACCCTAAACATGTTTGCTGATGACTAGAGCGAGGCTTCAGTCTAATGCTGAACACTGAACACTTTTTTTTGCCACATCAGCACAAGATTGGATACTTTACTAACAAGTCCCTCCTAATGCTATTTAGAAATACAGGTAGCCTAGTGCAATGCAGATAAAATACTCATACTCTCTCTCCTCCTCATCTCTGATTTGATTTTCTGTAACAATAGTTGCTAATTTATAGGTACTAATATTATTCAAAAAAGATAAATAAATTGTGAAGTCCAGCAGTTCTAACCTGAAAAAATCTTTTAAAATCAGTTAATTTGTGCACTTTCATGTGCTTTTATCACTCTGATCAGACACAAGTGGATTTTTTTCATTATTATTGCTTGAAAGCTGTTGCTGACATGTATTTATTGCTGCAATCATCCACTCTTAACATTTGGACTGTAAAAATTGACCCTAGCCTGTCAACCATTAAGCAGCAATAATTATGTCTGAAGTTGTGAAAGTGAAGTGTGACAGTCATTTCATACCTAGTGCTTTAACAGGTCTTATAACTTCCTGAATTACTTTTATTCTTTAGTTGTCCTGCACAAGTCAAAAATATGGGTATTTTTAGGGAATAGTGTATAGTTTGTATATGACCAAAAAAAGGGAATTTTTATTACACTATGTTTGTGAAAGAGTATTATCATGCATTGATGGACGTTAAGTTGCCAATTCACAAAAAGATTGTGTTTTTTTCATCTGTAAATACACCTGTAACTCTTTAACTAGATACAGGACAACAGAAAATAAGCTCTTGCTACCACTATTAGGCAATAATTAACAAACTTTCTATATGTAAATGTTGTTACATTCATGGAAATATTTTTGTGAATTGCAAGAATCTAATAACCACATGATTTTGATCACAAGAGCAATATAAATACTTTAATGTAATAAAAAGCACCAGTTTACAATGCCTTTTAGAACTGGCTTATTTATTAAACTGTAAAATCTCTTTGGACCTGCTTGTAACTTGCCAATGCTTGTTCATGTTCTACTGGTATACTGGTACCACTCCTGTGGTACATATTTCTCTTTTTTTTTTTTTTTGGTTGGTTGGGGTTTTTGGGGGAGGGGGGGGTTGGGTTTCTTTTGTTTGTTTGTTTGTTTGTTTGTTGGGGGATGTTGTTGTTTTGGGTTTTTTTCTTTTTTTGTTTCTGGGCATTAAAAAGGAGGGAGATAGGGCCTCAGTCATTCATTTGCTGCATTGGCTTGGACCTAACAATGAAGCATTCCTTCAGGTAAAATTTCTGGCAGATACCTCCCAAGACCTGCAGCAACTCTGTAGGCCAGGCAATTATTAACAGCTGTTGTACAGCATACAGATATATGATTAAATTCCCTTTCTCAAGTTAAATGAGCACTTGAAATTCACTTCATTTTTAATGGACGAAATTATTTTCATAACTTGACATGTGCTGTAAAGTTCTATATTGAGCTAATCATGTGTCTAGATCTTGTTTACATTTCAGAAGTTAAAAGGCACAGAATATTATACACATCTAAAGCCAAATTTGAATTACCTGTTTATGTGAATGGCATCTCAATATATAACTGAAAGTATTCTTAGAGACTACTTCTGTTAGCAGAAAAAAAATTCACAGTGTTTCATCAACAAGGAACTGATGTCTAAAAAAGACCTGGTCAAAAATCTAGACATGATGTCCACAATTTAGTACTCACGAACACCAAAAAGAGAAGGTAAGTTCTTTTTCTCACTTTCCTGCAAAGGAAAATCCTTCAAATTGGAAAGTCCTACATTTTAGTAGAGAATCTGCCCCTCTAATTTAGGTAGGCATAATCCTCGCAGAGCCATACGTATTTGCCAGGAAATACAATTGTCACATTACTGATTTAGTCTAGCCACCAATACCAGATACTCTCCTCTGAAGACTATGCATGAAGCATGAAAATTGGACTATATTTATCTTATCATCTGCTCATATATTTTCTCAGTTATTCAGGAGACCACTCACTGAGGGTCAAAGTCTAGGTACTACTTAGGTGTCATTTAACTATAAGGGCAGGTTCCAAGTCAACCTGAAATATTCCATAGGAAAGAGCCAAGGATGAAAGTTGATGTTTGATAACTTACATTAAATATTTTTAATAGCAAAAATAAGAAGAAACATCTTGACAAAAATCTTCATAGCAAAGATTTTGAGGTTTAAACAGACATGGAAAAAGCAAAAATAGAATAGAACAGTTGTGACTTTTGAAATGTTGTAGTATCTTTGTAAACAACATTATGATAATAGGTATCAATAGGGAGAGAAGCAGAAGACTGGAACAAGGAGTAAGTGCTAAGAACTGAGCCTATAAGATTAGGCCGAATGAATTAATTTATCAAACCTTACGCAGAAAAGTTGAGAGAAGTTCAAAATGTTCAAGACTAATTGCAGCAATCACAGGCACATGACAGAATACTGCAAGCTGAAGTCAACCTGTTATATATATATTTACTGTATATTCTCTCATCTTTTTTATTACTCTATAGCTATTCCAAATATTGAGTGATACTCCCCAGAATCAGTATTGTTTGTTTTTTTAAAACTGATTTATTTTTAAACATACCATAGGTTAGTTCCTAAGGAAGGAGTTACTTTTTCATTCAGAACTTAACACAGTAAATACCTGATTCCTTACTAACATTGCTAGCTGATACAGCAATACCAAGGATATCAAAAAGACCTCTTTTTCCTTTTAATCTGTGGGTGAGCCTATAATTTAGAAAGGGAAGAATGTATGGAATGCTGTTTAAATGCTTTAGAGTATTTTTCAGTCTGTAGTGTCAAAGCTTCTCCATTTTGTGCAAAACACTTCAGTATTCATTAAACCAAAGCCCAGGACCTACATCTCTCAGATTAATATGATCTCTACCAGACTATAACATGGCTCATCATCATTCTCTTTGGACCATAAAAATCAGTATGATGATGCATGGGAATCTAGGTGATTTATTTCTAGAACATTTTTATATAAAATTGCTTTGAGACTTTTCTTTAAACAAATATAAGATAGTTTGGCTAACTGAACAAAAAAAAATTCTATTTTGGATAAATTCATTGTCAGAGTATATAGGGATGTTAGTTAAATTTCTGGTTTTATTGAGTTCAGTTTTATTGAGTTCCTAAAGAAAGTTAGATCAGTAGATCACAGAAATATCTTACCAGATTTATAACTATAAGAATTAGCTTCTTGAAATACTTGTCTTTTTAATTTCAGGAAATGTTTTTCATTTAGCTGAAAGACAGTAATGTTATTGTAAACTGCTGGGCAAGGACATAGTATGCTGGTATTTGAAGAAGCAACTACTTACTTTCTGTTTTCATTTAAAACCAAAATTTAAAAATCCTTCTTCTACAGTGGAAACTGATTCACATACCTAAAAATTACATGGAAAACCTCCTCCTTCAGTAAAGCACTCATCAGCACACTTCATAAAGCTCCAGTTCCTCTCTAATATAATTCTGTACTTGCAGCCTCATTTCCCTTCCTTAAAAATCATTTTTCAGCAAATTATTAACATCAGGGGGCATTCTGTGAAAACCACACTAGAAGCATCTGGACCATATGTGTGCATTTCTTACCATTGATCTCCATAGAAGAGTACAAGACAGACACAGAGGTTAGTAAAATCCAAGAGAAACAGAAAATCAGAATAAATTCCAAAGGTTTCCTCACAGAAAGAAGTGTATTTTTTTCTTGAGAGAAAACACTAACACTCATATCTTGTATTTAGAATTCTAATACCATTCAGGAACCAGCATCTGACGTAGCAACAGTCTTGGTCATTTCACACTGAAAGAAAAGGTAAATTAATATGATGTTTTTCAGGTATACTACTAGTCATCTTGAAACAATACTATGTCCTCAATAAGTAAATAAATGAGGTTTAGATGGGCTTTCAATTAAATAGTTCAAGCATTCTGCCTGGCCAACATCACTATCCAATATTCCAGTCTCAGATCTTTCTGGAAGTTTTGCCTCGGGAGATTTGGTGATAAATCAATTGCCAGTAAATTCCCTCCAGTGAAGGGGAGTTACTTCCATTTCCCCCAGCTCAGACTTGGCAGAGTCCTCAGTTTGGGGCAGGTGACAAAGCTTTAGCAATTCAAAAGAATGATTAAGCAAGGCAGGGGCCCATCAACAGTTTATTGTCTGGCACTTTCACCTACATACCTCTGTGAATTGTCTGTTCCACAAAGAAAACAACCTCCAAAAGCAAACTGATTCTGCAGCAATGTTCATCAAAGCAAGTACCAGCAACACAACAGGATCCAGAGTACCCTTCTACCTTTCGCCCCTTCCAGTTTATTTTCTTCACCTGTTTCCAGAAACTTCAGCCTTCCATCATCATGTCTTCCAAAAGCTGGGGATTTGCTAGAGTTCACAGCTATCTACAGAAGAGACATACACACAGAGGTTTTTCTTGGGTAAAAAGCCATCTTTAAATACTTTTACTTTCTTAAGGACCAGATCTGTTCTTAGTGGGTGGAATGTATGTATGGAAATTGATTAATTTTTACATACTGCCTTGATACCAAGTTCCAAGAACAATATGAAAAGTTCCTACAAATAGTGCAGGTTTATCTTGGAGGAAATGACAAATCCAGGTTTCTGTTTCCTGACTGTGTGGAGATGGGAGGAGAATATTTGCAAAACACCTGTGATCTTGGGAGAAAGCCATGTATGGACGCATATTCACACACTTTTTTGTGGACATGTGTGGTGGTTTAGTTTTCTTGGTTTTGGTTGAGGCCTTCCTTGGTAACAATGTCATAACTAAGGAAGTATTCCACAC
>JAWWEE010000122.1:35869753-35913093 GCA_035221455.1 Xenops minutus | reverse complement strand
CCCCCCCCCCCATCCGGGTGGCCAGCAGTTGGGTTTGGCAGGGAACCAACTCAAACCTCCACAACATGAATCTAAGTACACAATACAACCTTCTGGGGAGCCAGATATACTCATCAGACCTGGGGATAAGCAATGTCTGCTCCAGGAAAGGTTTGAACCAATTGTTACTCTTGGCAGGCACCCTAGCAGGCATATTCATGTTAAAGTAACTAAATCTTTTTTACTAGTCCTTATGTTCTTTATCTTCACTCTAATGATTCTCACCACTTTCATCTTAATTGATAATGTGAGGCTCCTCAGATTTTTCACTGTGACATTTCTATGAGCAATACTTGTTATATGGAGGTAAATATTTTAGCCTATCATTTCACAGAAACCACCTTGGAATTTTAATGTCAACCAGTGGGTTTGCTTTTCATACAATATATACTCACACTTAAGATTTCAGTCAGGTTTTCTCTATAAAATGAGTGGTAATGAACGAGAAAGAGGAAGAGAAAGTAGTAAATAGAATTTTGTTTAAACGAACAAACCCATGAACTGTTCTACTAACAGTTAATAGATAAGAAAAAGTGAAACTGAAATAGTGAAGACAAAACTGAACATATAGTAAGAACTGAAAAAAATTAAGTTACTCTAATAGAAAAAGGGGATGGGGATCGGGGAAAGACCCTCACCTTACCATGCAGGATTTGAATTATTTGAAAAGTTTTTCTATTGAGGTATAAGTCAAATGGATGCATGGAGCCTAAATTATCAGCATCTTTATGTGCAATACAGGAAAAGACTGAATAAGTGAACTGTAAAAAAGTAATGTCTGCATTAAGGGCTATGCAAGCTGCTACAGGATGAGAAATTTGCTCCATTCTAATCAGTGTGGATTTCACTGTTGTAGTAAGAATGAGCAAGATAAAAAGAAAGACAACGTTGTAGCCTGTGCTAATCATAGAAATATAAAGGCTATGAATAAATAATAGAGGGGAAAATGAGAAATGAAATACAGAAGAAAGGCCTTAATGGTGAAATGAAAAATGTGTCTCAAAATGAAGGAATGAATCTTCGTAAAAGAAAATGTAGCCATGTTGAGCATGTATATTATTTACAGCAGTTTAGGTTGCTGACTGATTTTATCTTGAGGTTCCAGTGAAGTGCTTGAGCCAGACTTCCTCTCCAGGCTCTGAACAGCACACAGTGCACACAAACTGCATCCTCAACAACCCCTCCTACCATGACATCCAAGAGAACGGACAGCTTGGGCATTCTAATTCTTCAAGTAACAAGTTTATAAGAGATGTGAAACAGTAGAACAGCAACAGAAAAGTAAAAAAAGACATTAATGAAAGAAATTAAATAATGAATTTTGCTGACAGAGGAGTACTACATCCAGCAGAAATCTCCTTTGTACAAAAGTCCTTTCAGACTTCTCAAAAGGCAGGCAAACAGATTATGGAAATGAGAAATTTCATTTCTGGAGTCACTGGGCCATTCAAAAACGATTCCGTTTGCAATGTGGAAGCCTACTTCACTGTGTAAGGTAATGATCTCAACATTTCCTTTTTACACTGAGAAGCCAGAGCCTGAGATTCTTGGCTTGCAAGAAGCAGTTACTTTCAAACACCCCCCCATAATCACAGGCAAAAATACAGTAAAACCACAAGAAATTGTCCAGTAGAATTACATTTTCACATGGAAGGGAAGTGGAACCTAGCTGCCCACAAGCTGAGTTTTATTAATGCTTGCAGTATTATATAAGGCATCGGAATTCTGCAATCAAGATCAATAGGATCAATATTGTTGGGTTGGGGTTTTTTACTGCCAACAAGTTAATATTTCTTTTTCCACCTCAGTGTTATTCTTCATCTGGTTTTCAAAGCATAGCATCAGTAGAAATTTTCATTCCACTCTTGATTCTGGAAGATTGTTATGCCCGGTAGTCTGTTTTACGAAACAATTTATGTTACAAAAATAGGTAATGACTTTGAGCCTTTTGTATTGGAAATCATTTTATGTTGTATTTTAATGATGTTAGAAGACATTTGTATTCAATCTCTATAGGATTAGGTACTGCTGTCTTCTTGATGCCTTTGTAAACAATACCATCTTTAATTTTCTCATGAGCCACCACTGATTTTAGTACTTTCTCATTATCTCAGGTGGGGGTTTTAGTAGCACTCTTCATGGAATTAATTTTTAGAAATCTGCCTACCACTAAGTGTGCCAAACAAGCATGGAGGAAAATACCCATTGTAGCAGAACTCCAGATTCTTCTATCACTATGTTTTCCTCGTGTCAAAACTACGTGGCAATTTCTAATATTATTTAAGATCCAATTTGCATAATGTCCAAGGTGATTTTTTATCATTCTGTAACATATTTGGTCTGGTTTACAACAACCTATTGAATACAGATGTAGACATCCATTTTATTTTCATGACCACTGGTATTTTCCTCAAACACTACTGTACCTAGTTTACACTCTTTAAATGCCTTGAACTCTATGCAAATTTCTGTTCATTTTCCCTTCCAACTTTATTAATGACACACCTGCCCCCAGAAATCAGTTAAGCTTATTTTAAAGTGTTTCTTATTTTATGTAGAGATCTCTTCCATTCAAACTACTACCTGTATTAATATACAGATTCTTCTAAGTCCTGCTTTGTCTCAGCTGCAATAGTTTCATTCTTTTCCTAGACTACAGTTAATTTGAAACTAAAAATGCCATTTCATGATACTCCATTTCCAATCTCATTAGAGACTCTTCAGTGAGAAAATGATAGTGAGAAGGAAACTGAAATATAGAATGGTATAATGTGACCATAAGAGAAAAAAACAGTGTAAAAGACATGGAAAATAGTTAAAACTGTTCATAGTTCTAAAGATCTCTGTGTAAAAAGTACCTGGCATAGGTACCTGTAAAGAAGGAAGGAGGGAGCTAACTCAACAAAAAATTACCTGTTGTGTGGTGAGGAAAATCACAAATTATAGACTGAAATGCGGTGTCAGAAATTTGAAAAAAAAATAAAATCCAATATTCATTGTAATAGAACAGAAGAGCTGAAAACACCCTAATGCTTTCAAAGCAAAGTAATACTGCACTGCAGATTCATTTCATATAAATAATGAAGTCTGAGTTGCCAAAGAAACAAGCATATATTGTATAGAGAGTATAAAGCAGAGAAAAGCCACTTTCTGAATAAACTAGGAATTTACCATGACTGTAAAACATAAAAAAGATGATAGCAAACATGCTCTACATATTCATGAAATAGTATCTCTAGGACTACCCAAAATAAGACATGAGTAAATCTGCAAATTCATCCCAGAAACTGTTTATGAAGAAGTAATAGCTGCTCTATACAGTCTTTAGACTTCAAAAGTAGCAGGAAAACTAACCAAACCTTGTATTTTCAAGGAAGCTTTTCCAGGCTATTAATAAGACATTAGCTCCAATGAAGGATTTGAAAACATCAATGAGCATTACATTCTGCTTCCTTTCACTTGTTGAAGGAAATGAATATATAAAGAAAAGGGAGGATACTTATCACTAGCAACATTAATTGTTGCATCAAACTATTTGGCATCTTAGGGTTTCAGAATAATTTTCCAACATTAATTTAGCCATGCAACACCCTTCTGAAGTAAGTGTTAGTAGTATTTACTTTAATGAATGGAAGACTCGTGGAAGGCAGCTGACATTCCCAAAACTCCACAGTCAGACAGCATAATTAGTAAAAGATAACATAGTTAGTTCTATCTAAACAGGGATCACTAAACTTCCCTTCTTGCTAATATAATAATCACCTTGATATGTTAAATGAAATAAAATCATTCAGTAAGTCAATATAGCCACAAGGAAGAGATTCAGATCAAAAACCTCTTTTGACTTCAGTCAGTTCAAGACTACATGACAACATGAATTTAAGTAAACCTAAATGTAAAATACTTATGAAGAGTTACTGAGATTCTCACATGTATAAAAAGGCAAATATGATGGAGTATCAGGACAAATAAACAACTCTATTATGACACTGAGAATACCACCTATCAAGCAGCTTAAGTCAGTCATTGCCCTTTCTCCTTTCCTCACCTGTGTGCTATTTGCCCACCCACTTCACTTTCTCCACTATCAGCCTATGCCAGCACCTGGTAAATCAGTGAAACTGATCCTGCTTTATTTTTTAGGCAAACATAAAACTTTACATGATCCAGACATAAGAGAATGGGGATGGGAGTTGACATGGCTGCTTTCTGGTTGGGCCAGCTCTTTTGCCCAGCTCACTATTCAAGCTTGCCAGTACTCTCTCCTGGACAACATACATGCAGAAATGAGAAGCATGATCAGACAGAACCACATCAAGCATCCCACAGTGGCCTCTCACCCATCCCCCACCTCCCATGTCCAAAGCACTCTGGCTTTTGGTGATGTTCACCAAGAAAAACCAGAACCACAATCAACTCCATTTGGAAAGTTCTAGCAGCACAAAGAGCTCTGAACTGGCCACATCTTCATCCTTGGGCAAACACCCTGAAGTGTATCTGTGCCACTTTGGGGTGTTAATAGCAACACTCCCAGCCCTGAGTTGGGTATATAAGCTATGCAAGTCTATAACAGGATACAGCTACACTGCTCTGATTCACCTGCCTACATTAATTCTGAAGCCAATTAAGAGAAAACACTGATGACTGTTCATCTTACACCTTGCTGTGAGATTTGGGTTCTTTATGTGTAGATCAAATCTCTGAACCGCTCAAAGAGAATCAAGCTGAGTTCATCTAAACACAGATGCTAACAGTAAGGAAGTAAGAAATTCTTTTGTAATGCACATCACTTCAGTCATCACTGAGCATCCTAAAATCCTTTTTTTCCACTGAGAAGGCACCTTGAGGCTAGAGAATCACAGGATGAATTCACATGTGGGAGAAGAACTGAGAGAAACTTTTCAGGCAGAAAGAGTTGCTTAAGACTTTAGCTGCACAAGATCTGTAAAAGGCCTTTGAAGTTAAAAAAGCAGACAACCACATCCTGAAACATCTAACCGTTACCTAAAAATTAGATCCTAAAGATTGCTTAAGTGAACTCTGGAGCCAAGCCAGCATTAAAATCTGTCTCAGAAATGGAACTACAAACTTGTTTCTATTAGCACAGCCATAAACATGATCCACTGAGTTATACTGCAGAACATGATGATCACCAAATCAGAACATTTTGGCTACTTCATAAAGCTACTACAAAATCATACTGCTACAAAATACTACACACACTGCTCTACAATAAACACAGTATAGTTTAGGAACAGAACTTCTGAAACAGGTGATCTGAGATTGATAAGCACACAGGTAAATTGTGGCTGTATTATTTCAAATAGTTAAAGCAGTCACACAGCAGTGCAGTTATTGACAACAATGTCCAGAAGTTGTCACTTGAAGGCAGTGATTTAAAAAGTGGAACTTTCAGATGTGTTTTTGTTATGAATATAACATCCTCTATAGGTAAACAACCTCCAAACTGGAGGCTTGGGGAGGGAAAAAAAATAGAGGTCATGAACAATAATATGAAAAACTGTAATTGTACACAAAATGTATAAGAAGGTTGTTAGGACAGCTACATGCACTGTACCTCTAATAGTTGATTAGAGTCAACAGCATATTGAGGGAGAGAAAAATTGATTTCTTATACAATATGGTCATAGAAATATGTCACAAAGCAGACAGACGTAAAGCCAAACTTACTGCTAGGTCATAGAGAAAATGCCTTTACTTCTACTTACACCAGCTATGGTCTGTAACAAGGCAAAGGTCCTTGAAAAAGTACAGAAAGTAAATATTAAAAAAGCTTTCTTCAGCCTTTGGTGGTATATTCAGAAACCTCCTTCTAAAGGTGCTGCAGCTGATTAGAACCTTCAGAAAAAAACCCCAGCAATACTCAAGCAGCTCCCTCAACCAGTTAACCCCTTTGCCTTGCTTCAAATATTGCCATAATTATTTTAGACATATAGTTAAGTGTAGACAGATGCATACCCAGCTCTAATTTCATTTATTTCACTATCTCATGTATGTGTATTATCTGTAATTTAAATCAATAAACATTTATTAAACAGATTGTCTACTGAGTCACAGATGCTCTTGCTGCAGTTCATTACACTGACTCATGTTCCAGAGTGCCAGCGAGGGCTGAAAGGATAAGGTACTGCAAATATGTGATAAATGTCTAATGACTCCAGCCCTTCAAGGAGGAAAGGAAAAAAAAAGTATTACAGACTCAAAACTTAAGTTTAGCACTATTAGTAAGCAGTGGGACTGGTAGTTCAAGCTGGAGTCCTGTCATATTTCATATTAGTTGAAAAAGAATCTAGAATAGTAAATACAACACTGCAAAACCAAAACTACAATAACAATACAGAAAACCTCAAAAAATGAAGAGGTTGCCCTGAAACTGTAAATGCATTTTTACATTGCTAGTCAGCAGCAGGTTTGGCAACATAGAAATATCATATACAAACTTTGGATGTATCAAAATAGTTCATCATATACATGTATCACATTAAAGCTTAACATGAAACCTAATGACTTCTTTAAGATGAATGCTTTTACAAATATAAAGGAAATGAACCTTAAACTCAGACTATTTAAATCCCCTGTAATTAATAAAATCACACAGAAGAACAACAGAAACAAGCCCAGCAGATCACAGATGTGAAAAAATATAATTATATCCAAGTCCCTTTTTTTAACTAGTAGCTGGCAATCATTGATTGAGGTGATTTAGAATATCAGAAAAAATTGTATCTTCCATTGCATATGAATAAGAGTGTCTGTGAAAGTAACTAGGGAGAGTTCAAAATAAACTGTATTTAAATAACATTTGGAAAAAATAAAATTCCTTTGGGGCACCACTTATACCTTGGGGCCACAACACACACAACTGGTTCATTGCTCTTCTACAGAAGTGCATGTTCTAGATGTTCTGGGATGTATATTTTTCCAGCAAAAGATGGACAAGCTTTGCCTACCACATGGCATTTAATCTCTAGGAAATAAGGAGCTTTCCAGAGTCCCTGTTGCCTTTGTCCAGCTGATATATCCTATGGAGGTTATTCATCTGCAAATTATTTGGATTACTATTTATGAGTCCCAAAATCATTAAAACCAAAAACTGCCTGATTAAACTGCTCAGAAGAGAAAGGAGTGTTCACCATACAGAGGCCAGAACTTTATTTAACATTTCTATGCAGTACTGGTTCTTGTTCTCTGAAAACAGTTACTCAGATTAAGCTTTGCATCAATAGGCGAGGCTCAGAACTCACAAACTGAGGTCCTGCAGTGAGAATTTCACAAGGAAAAATGGCAGAAGTTAGATATTGTTGAAAATGAGCAAACCACTGGCAGTAGCAAGCCTGAAGGAATTATCTGAACCTTTAGCCTAGCAGAGTAAGGGGATGGAGCCCCAAAAGAGAGCCTACTCCTACTTTTTCACAAGACCTGCCAACAGAGAACATCCCAGCACTCTGCACTCCTGACAAGTGAAGTTTGGCAGATGGGGACCAGGAAAGGTGACATGAAGTGGGTTTTGCTAGATAGTTACCCCTTGAGCTCAGACCAAATTCACAGATTACTTCAAGTTCCCAGGCTAAGCCCTTTCCTCACCACTGAATACAAAATATTGCTATTTTTCCTCCATTGTTCCTTCCCTCTCTAAATGTGCTTAGGTTTGGATATTTTTGTTTTTTTGTTTTTTGTGTTTTTTTTTTTTTTTGTCAGTAGGATTCTTCTAAGTGGAAAAGCACTCCCAGAGCCCTGTCTCAGGAGGAGTTGGAATTGGTAGTGGATTACAGATTGTAAAAAAAAACAAAAAAGAAACAAAAAAACAACAACAACAACAAATAAACACCACCACCACCAAAATGAACAAATAGCAGTAACATATTTCCACAGAAATAATACTAAGGTCCTTGTATACTTAAATCTAAAGTGTTACATTTCAGCAACACAATGTTTGTGACAAACATAAATCTTCAGAAATTTAGATAGTGTGACATAATTATAACTAAAGGTATTAGCTGGTCCTTGAGGATACACCATTAGTCCATTCTTTTTGCATATTTAAATTGTATTCAAGCATCCAGCTAAGTTATTGGACTCAAGTGCATCATAAAATATAGTTTGTGCAGTGTCATTAAAATATAGCAAACAGAAAAAATCATTCTTTGCACAGATCCTAACCAAAGAGGGAAATAAAATACTCTTCTGCCACTACACAAATATTTCTTAACTGTTCAACAGCTGCAGCACTTTAGTGAGAGCTGCTGTGAATTTGAAATCTAACATTTTTCTAGCCCCTGATCCCAGAAGTGCCTTCAGGTAATCTGAGAGGCAAAGAGGGACATACAGTCTTTATCTTGAAGACTGCTATCTTGCCCACACAGAGGAGCTATATTGCACACTAACCTGTGAAAAAAAACACACTGTACTAGATACTTTGTGAGGATTCCCTACTGCAAACAATCCTAATTTAATCTAAGCAAGATTATATAGTCCTTTACTGAAAAACATGGAAAGAGCATACCTACACACTTTAGCAGCATGAAGCACAGACAGCCTGCAGCTATCTCGAACAAAGCTGGCACATCCACATGACATTACAAAGAGCTATTAACCAGCCCAACCTAAAAGGGGTATAACTACATCAACTTCATTGCAATGCAGCTGTGACATAATGATACTGCTTCAATTTCTGAAGTTCACATGGGCAGTTCTATGCAGACACATGCTCTAAAATCGTCTATGAAATGAGTTAGCATAAAGAGTGCACTTAGAACAAATTACAGAGATGAATATACAGCTTACTTTTTACTTTTGCAGGAATTCCCCTTTGTAGCTAAGTCCTGTTATTCCATAGGGCACATTTAAACCCTGACTTTGATTAAACAGCCATAAAATTGAGTGCAGGAATCTGAAAAGCTTGTATCACCAACAAAGACGTCATATGGACAAAGAACCGAGAGATTCTAGCATTTCTCAAGCTTTGGAGGATTTGGGGTGTTGTTTCCTCTCATTCTCACCCCAAAATCAGTAACACACAGTAACAGTTCACGAACTTTTAAGCATAGGTTCCTTTGCTGTCTAAATCTAGTTCGGGTAGTTTAAGGAAGCATAATCCCAAGTGAAAACAGTAAATTGACAAAGATTTTCTGGTAATTCCACATTTGCTTTCACTTTATTGTTTGAGCACAACTCTGTGTCAGGAGACAGAGCATAGAAGCTGTCCACATGGTGGGAAGAACATAAAACTGTAATTTACAAAGTACTTCATTCAACACATAGGGACGCAATAATGAGAAGGAATTCTCACAGCTACATAGTCAAGAGAAATCTGTTAAACAGTATCTAGGAAGATCTTTAAAAGCTACGTGGGAACTTGACTAAAGACTAAATTCAAGGATTTGCATTTCATTTGAGAAACTCTGCTGATTCATTCTTTTTAATGTGAAAAATACCACAAGTAAAATGTCTTGTTCCATTTATCAATAAGATAAATTAAGAAGGTATGTGAGTTATACATCTCTTCAGAGTTAACACCTTTCTACAGTCTGATTGGTTGTAGTTTATTTATATGCTCTGGAAAGAAAAACTGACTAGTTGCTTTAGATGCACGATGAATGCACTTTTTAAAAGATTTATGCAGTCTTCCCGAGGGTAGTCATAGCAAAGCAGGGACCTACATGTTAAGCAATGCTCAGAATATGGAATTCTTGCACTACTGTGTTAAATATAAAATTCCAGTGGAATTCAATTATACCAAGGATCCCATGTTTCTGAAGGGCACTGATTTTTCCAAGGTCTACAATTCTGTCCAGAAGAGAACCAAAGTCACCTGATTGTAGGTCTCATGAACACTGGTTAACCCATAGGGTTAACCCACAAAACAGATCTCATGAAGTTTCAGATTCTGAAACGGGCTCTGAAAAACAGCAACCTTGAGAATGTTTTGGAATTCCCATTCCTATTTTTTCCCCCTGTCCATTCTGATGGAGATTATGATTTTAGTTTGAATAGCCCACCTAAAGCCAGCAGCAGTAACACCTATCCCAACTATTCTTCATTTAATTTAAAGATTAAAATACTGAGTACAAATATTTTTCCATCAGCACTTCCTTCATTTTCTTCAGTTTAAAAGTAACAAAAACTGCATACAATTCCCACCTAGAATCCAAACTACCCTCAGCATTATACAGCATTTTCTATTTGAGACAGAAGACACTTAAGTGAAGGAGAGAAAAGCATACAGCAATACAGACTAGAGGAGAAGGTGGGAGTTGGAAAAAAGACAGGGAAAGAAGTGTCAAATATTCTATTATTTTTGTAGACTTTCAGCATGAAAGCCAGCAACCAACTACCATGCAGCCCTTTGCCAATTCCCCTATGTCTCCCAGTGGGATGGGGGGGATCATCAGGGGGAAAAAATAAAATTTAAGGGCTGATATAAGAACAGTTTAATAATTGAAGCAAAGTAAAACACAACAATAGCAATAGAAAAATAATAATTTTAATAAAAAGAAGAGGGAGAGAGATAAAACCCAAGAAGAAAAAGTGATGCACAATACAATCAATTCCTCACCACCTGCTGACAGATGTCTAGCCCATCCCCTAGCTGCAGTCAGCTCCATTTCAGGTAACTCCCCCAGTTTATAAACTGGGAGTGATATTTTATGGTATGGAATATACATTTGGCCAGTTTGGGTCAGTTGTTCTCGCTATGATCCCTCTCAGATTCTTGTTCACCTCTTCACTGGCAGAACACGAGACTGAAAAGTCCTTGACTCAGGGCAAGCACTACTAAGCAACAACCAAAGCATCAATGTGTTACTAACGTTGTTCTCATAATGAATCCAAAAAAAATTGCAGTACCAGGTACTGAGAAGAAAATGAGCTCTAGCCCAGCCAAAAGAAGACAGAGGTTACTGGGGCTTTGTCAATATCAGCTTCTGGAGAGAACTAAGTTCACAGTTGAGTACTTAGCTTTTAGACATGACTAAGAAAAGTTATTAAAATGTGTCACAAAAGTAGTTGTTTTATTCACAGAATTCCAATCTGTCTAAATAAAACTCCTTTCATGCAGCAATAAACTGGGGCTCAGCATTTCAAGGCAAATTTCCCCTAAGCTCCCACAAACTGCTTAATATCATCAGTGCAACCTTAGAACCAATAGTAAGAGGTTTCTCTATCAGGAGCTAGTGGAAAAAATCTTGATATTATGAGCACAAGGTTCCTCTATTTAATTCATCCCATATTCAGGAAAACAGATTCTATAAATAAAGCAACATCAATGAAACACATCCAATTTCTGCTTATAACTGAAACAAGCTTGAATGTTTTGCTGCTCAGGCCAACAAATTATTATAATAATACTGACTATAACACTTTCTATTTCATGTTACAACCTCTGAGAACCAAATCCCGTCAAAGTGAACACCAACAACACAGGAACCTTGAGATTGCAACTATTGAGGTCTGAACCTGAACAGAAATTATTGGAGGTTCATTCTATTTGACTTTAGAAGTAATAGATAAGTAAATAATTAATTAATTAATAATTTCAATATTAAAGTAGAATACTATATGTCAGGGAAGTTGTGGCTGCCCCATGCCTGGAAGTATTCAACGTCAGATTAGATGGAGCTCTGAGAAACCTTGTCTAGTGAGGGTGTCCCTGTCCACAGCAGGGGTTTGGAACTAGATAATCTGTCAGGTCCCTTCCAAGCCAAACCATTCTATGATTCTATCTCTTCTTAGAAATCTAACAGCACATCTGTAAAATTAATTGCACAAATAGCAGCCAAGAGATCTCAAAAAGAAAAGCACAATCCAGAAGATTACACTGCATTACATGTCATAAAAGTAACATTAACATTCAATACCAAACACCTAGCCTGTTCTTTTACTTATTTTCTGATAAAATAAATAGCTAATAGTAAGCACAGGCATATACTACTGGAAAATAAATACACCAAAGGCAAATATGAACTGAGCAGGACTTAATATTGAAATCCAGACATTTTAATCAAGAAAAGTCTTCCTAGAGCAAGATTTCCTTTCTCATAGCGAAATACTTCAATAGGATTGAAGTTTTTCAGGTGACCCTGGCTACCACAAGGCTATTCAGGCCTGTCACTTGAGGGAAAATGTTATTACCTTTGGGGACTGGAGTAATTACAATCCATTTGCTGTGTTGATTGGCCAGTGACCTCTTTTTCAACTGAATTTGCAATATAGAGAAAGCTCCAAATGAAATGAGGGAAGGCCCATAAAGTAATCTGATATTTGAAGAATTGCAGCCACAACACTGCTGAAAACTTCATTTAATACCAATTTGAATTTTTATAGGCCCTGCTATTTTCCTCTATTGCTTTCATGTACTGTGACCCTTTAGGAGATGAAGCTTCAGTGTCACCTGAAAGAGTGAAGAATATTATTAAGAGTAGTTAATTAGAACTACTCATATGAGGACCGAGAACTAATTTCAAAGTTCAACTGTTTGGCTGGTTGTAGTCTCACACCATCCTGCACCATTGTACCACATTTCATTTCAGTTTCACCACTGCACCATATTTCATCGGTTTATGTGGAGTGACTGTTGTTCGACAGTTAGCTTCATAAAATCATAACAAGAAGAAGTACCATTTCATTGATAATATATATTAAAAACAAAGATGCAAATCCTTCAAAAATAAACTCTTGGAAGCTGCAAATGCTTATGCTTGATTTATTACTTAACCATATCTGGAAGAATGAACTTTCTAATGTTTGTTGTGTTCTAGATTCTCATCTGAACCCTTTTCAGAAGGAAATCTGCATTTGAGCTGACAATTTCCATGTCAGGTTTCACTCAACTGCAAATTACCCCAGCTGAATTACATAAACCACTGAAACAGACTTTAAAGCAAACTTCTGTCCTTAACTCTGGCAATGCTGCTGAGTTTCACTGTAATTACTGCTACATCAGCACTTCATTTACAATCCCCTAATGCCCTGTGTCTATTTCTATCAACAAATTATGGATTACCAACCCAGTTGGTTGCTGTCAAATATATATTGTCTGTCTAGTGTTCAGACTAACAGGCTGCAAATAACTGACTGGAATTATGTCATGACAATAAAACACCTACAGGAATAAGAGGAAAATGAGCACAAATGGGGAAACCTAAAGTGAATGGTATGCATAGATGATCTCAGCAATTTTTTTTACAAGGTTTACAAGTGTGCAATTTAGGATTTAATAAATTTGGCTAAGAATGATCAAAAGCTCCTTATTTATGACCCTCAGAAAAAAATAACTGCCCAAATAATTCTCATGTAGAATTCTGTAAGCTGACAATGTGTTGCCACTTTCCTAGTCACTAGGGCACAAAAGATGACAAGATTCTAAGTTTCTAAGCTATACAGCAACTTTTGAAATGTATTGTGTCCCAGCTGTACATTGGTACATTGGTTGGTAGCTATTTAAAGAATTTCACAACTCTTGTCAAGCTTCCCATAGCAAGGAGAGGATAGGACAAGATAGGAGTCTCTCTTATTGCTACACATCTTCTATGAAAAAAATCATGCAGAATATCAGACTTGACCTTATGGCACCAAAAAAGAATTATTACCTCCTTGGAAACGCTGACATCATTTTTACAGGGGCTGTGCCCTCTCCAATACTGGCTAGTAATGATAGTGGGTAAATTCTTTGCCCAGCAAAGAACAAAACGGTGTCACAAGTGAAATAGCACTGCCCAGCTGAGGAGACTACAGGCAAATCTTCCTGAAATAGGTTTGTATACTCTGGGCTTTATACTTTACTTTGAAATTACAGTGATCAACATACATGAAATTCAAATGTGCAGCTCCTTACTGGAGTTTTACTGGTATATGACACAGTAGTAACTAGCTGCTTTGCATTTCTAAGTAATTCCAGTTTTATCTTGTAAGGAGACTTCTGGAGGAGAGGTAATAAAAATAGGGAAGAAAATGAACGCAGGAAGTAATGGAATATAAAGAGAGAGAGAGAACTGTCCTCATAATGGTAGAGTACTTAGAGCAGTATTTCACCTGAAGGAAAGTAACTAGCTGGTTGTCAGTGAACAATTTGCTTTCATTGATCTCTTGGTTAAATATTGAAGACATTTGTCTGCAGGCTACAATGAATGAGAATAAATTCCTTAATCACCCTCCTTTTTGCACCTGTGCCTGTAAATCAACAAGTGCTGCAAGTGGAAAACTGGCAAGATTTTAAAGAATGCTCTACCGCTGCCAGCTGTGTCTTCCAATTGCCCATATAATGAACTTTTCACACTAGCACCTCTTCTTTTCTGGTCTGGTCTTTATTTCTTTTATAAAATAATATTAAAATAATAAAAAATATTAAAAAACATAAAATACATCTATCAAAAGTTGAACATATGCTCCATGTGTTTTAACACCTGGCAATAGTGTCACAACTATCTCAAATTCAACTGAAGTTTTCCAACTGTATTCTGTAAAATACTAAGGCTATGGGTTGAGAAATATCTTATGTAGTTTTGTGGTCATATAATGTGCATGTGTTGGAGCACACAGTACACATCATGTTACTCTTTAGTGTTCCATCTTGCTAGCCTTTTTCTAAGCCAAAAAAATCTTTCTACAAAAGATATAACTAAAAATATATTAACTTCTTATATTTTTCACTATGACTAACTCAAAAAAAATTAGCTTCTTTTTGTTCTCACTGAATTGCCTGAGTCAGTTAAGCAGACATGAGCCACAGGCTCACACTAGAAGCCCATTTAGCCCAATATCCAGTCCAACAGTGGCCAAAAATGAATGCTTGAGCAGTAGCAAAACCAGATAAGTATCTGCAAAGCAACTTCACAGATTCTGATACTTTTAGTTCACAGATTTAGTGAGACAGATCCAGTTAATTTGTATTTAGGAATCTCAAAGGTTAACTGGGTTCAGTTTAAGTCTATGTGGCTCTTTGCTTCTCCTTATCTTCGGCAAGAACTCTACTGTTTGGCTGTAAACTTCTCAGCCCACTCCCCTTATATTCCATCTTCTGCTGTCTTCATGTGATGTTAATTTCTTTTAGGAACCTCAGTTTTTATGAAATGTTCCTTATTGTTTCCCAGGTAGTCTAGATGAATACAGTACTGGTTATTTTTAATTATTCTTCATGTTTAAAGGATTATTACATTTGTGGTTCCAGTTTAGGATGTTTTTACTCTACTTCTGCTCTAAATAAAGTCCACAATTGTTGTCAAGAGATTTCATGTTCCTTTTTCTGCCAGTAGCACCAGTTTTCAATGTCTACAATGTATACACTTAAAAAAGTAGTGGAGGGGATGTTTCCAAAAGCCAACAATACAAAAAAATCTAGCATTTGAAAGCTAAGGTGGATTCCTGTATTCTCAGCCATGCTTGGTTTTGTTGGCCCATTTCTACTTTCAATCAAATCTGGGCAATCCACACCTATCTTGAAGAAGGTAAAATAAGTAATATTTTTCAAGTCTTATTGACAGCAGTGTAAAAACTGTACAAAATAATTTGAAACTGTAATGGAGTAGGGTTACCTCACAAACATTCAATTCTTTGGTTCCTGATTTACAGTGAAGTCCTTGTGACTGAGAGGAAGTCTCCCCCAGATAAAACTGAAGGAGAGGTCTTTAGGGTCTTTAGCACATTGAGATCTATGTGCTCCATGAACATGTTTAGTTATTAAAACGCATTTACCCTGAAAAGTATATTATCTTGCAAACTGAAACCCATTTTGTTTTCAGAAATTAAAGTTTTCTTGACTTCCTCACTTCCCTCTGGATCTTGAACGCTCCTACAGACAAGGCTGCTACTGATGATCACATTCTTGACCAATTTTTTTTTTGCAGTGAACAG
The DNA here is from genome assembly GCA_035221455.1 of Xenops minutus. Lineage (NCBI taxonomy): Eukaryota > Metazoa > Chordata > Aves > Passeriformes > Furnariidae > Xenops > Xenops minutus. Next base: position 35,897,187 of record JAWWEE010000122.1, on the reverse strand, counting down.
CAGATTCAATTGATCCAAGTTGTCCACACTCAATTCCTCAAGTTAACTAAATAGTCTGTAAAAAATACCCATGAACACATCGTACTTAGTTGCCTCTCCTGGATCCTGCTCCACAAGGCCCTGTTTTTCATTTCATAGAGATGCTCCATACATTCAAGCTGCTGCTTCATGTACAAGGATGTCGCTCTCCTCATCCTCCCAGTCTGTCACTCCTAAGGGGCTTGTCTCCATGCATCACAGAAAGCCAGTCACCCAAGTCATCCCACTGTCTCTCAGTTACCCCAATAGTGCCATACTTCAGTGTCTGCACATGGAGCTCCAACTCCTCCTGCTTGTTCCCAGGCAAGTGTACTTTGATCTGCAAGCACTTCAGATAAGCCTTGAAGTATGCCTCATCTTTCCTGAGGACTCTCTCACACCCATCACTTTGCTGCATACACTTGCCACCCCAACCTCCGTTCCCTTATTTAAGTGCAAGCTATTAGAGTCACCCTAGTACAAATTATCAGAAAAAAAAATAACTATTCTTCATATTTACTAGTGTTTATAGAACAAAAATTGAGAAAACACACCAAGCTTGAATTGTCCAAAGTTATATCATCCTCTTCATTCTTTTCTTTTGTTGGGTGGATTGCTAGCTTAGATACAACTGCTTCTCTGGACAGGAACATAAGAATATAAATATTGTCATGCTCAAAATTGAGTGAATTCTTAAACTCTTTGCTGAATTAGGTTTTGGAGGATTTCTTTGAAGATGTAGTGGTTGAGTGCTTAGTTCTCAATAAATTTCAATGATGAGTCAGAAGACATTGTCTCTATGCCAACTAGTCATAATTTTTATTATAAATTTAAAATGGTGTAAGCTTTGTGTGACCATACTGATGTTCCCAAATTGGGAGGTTAAAATGCTACACTTAGAAAGTGTAAAACAGGCCAAGGCTATATCCTATACTAGTTTACATTGTCCAATATATAATATGGATCCTTTCAGGCAAGCAAGTGTGCAGGGAACACTCCCTAAATGAATAAAGCTCAGGATCCTTATTTCTTTGGTTGATGCTAAGAATTTATATTCATTTGACTAAATGGTCACAAAAAAAAGCGTTGGCAATTTATTATGCTTGTGTAAAATCACATCAGATAAATTAAGGTAGTTGTGTATGCCAATAGAACAAAACTTTAATGTTATACTTTAAATTAAAATGAAAATAAACTACTTGACAAAAGTGTCTAATATGTTAAGACTTTTTATAGCAAAAAAGGATTACAGGTTAACTCCCTTTCTCTTCACTATCTCACCATTCTTCCTACTCACTTCATCATTTTCACAGTTAACAGGCCTGGGAATTCCTTCAGGGAAAATGGGGAACTGTGGTTAAATTATGCAAAAAATTTGTATACAAAAAGTTAAGCATGAGCAATTTTACTTCCAACACAATAAAAAGCTTCAAAATACCAAAATGGCATAATTTACTGCTACTTTACATTCAGAAAAACAAACTGTTTCATCAAAGGACAGCTGAAGTACAAAATCTCATCTTAGCTTATTGCCTCTATCCGTGAACTGCAGGTAAATAGAAGGGATCTGTGCTTACAGAGCAGATGGTTTATGGATGATGGGCACTGGAGAAAGTATTTAATAATGCAGACAATATCATCTTGCTAGAGAAAGTGTTGTGGAATGATACCTTTTCAGACAAAATTAATGACTTAGTTCAAGCATACTCAGCCTGATAATTAATCAGTGAAGTCCTGTAAAAGACTGTCAAAGGAAATGGTGGAGGTGAAACTATTCAGGGATTTACCATACTCTTAATTTCTAGAAAGCAGCAGATCAGTATACAGATCACATGCCTGGAGGCTTGAAGTGGGTGGTTCATATGGTTCTGAATGCAGTTTACTACTATCATCAACAAAAAGTAGAGCGTATTCCATAACAGAGCTGGTTTCCCATTTGCTACAAAGGCATAATAGCTGATGTATGATAATGTAACTGTAATTTTGATTTAACTGGACTGTTTTAGTATGACTTTATGCTACAGTTATTCACATATGTCCCACATGAGGAACTATTTTTAATTATCTCACTGTCACATGGAAAACATGCAAAACAGTACCACCAGAGTGATAAACAGCAAAATAGCTAATCATGCAACTACTTGAGAACTGTGTTAAAGAGTTCATTGACACTGGATGCAGTGAGAGTAAGATATCAACACCTGAAAGTACCAATTCCCATTTAAGTTTTACATCTGTTTTTCATGTATGGGCTGAATTAATTGAAAATTTCCTCCCTAAATAAAAACATATCATTGACTTCACTGGAATCTGGATCATGTCCCTTCATTCTCTGCATACATTTAAATACACATTTTCTTCATAGTCTGACAGAGTAATGGGAATTGCAGCAACTGAAAAGTGAATTTGTTTTTCAGTGTATCTGCAGGCACCAACTGAATATGGAAATAGCAAGGAACTTGTGCAAGTTTGCAAGACTGGACAAACATGAAAGTCCCAAACAGTTGCCCACTAAGCACATCCATCTCCAGTGTTTTTGCTTAGAAACAGAAGAAATTTCAAGACACAGAGAAAAATCTGAGGCTATTTTATAAAAATGTATAAGAAAGCTTGGATCAAGATTTGATGTAAAGGTTTGTATCAGTACAAGCTTAACCTGATCAAGTCTATTTTGCCACATGCAACTTGTTCATCCACATGAGGACATTACATTTACTGGAACTTTCCTGAATTAATTTCTTTCCATTTTGAAAAGCTTGATTATTGCCTTTAGGCTGTATTAAAAGGGATGAGCTTTACCCTAAATTAACCTCTTTTTATAATTTTGCAGAGACTTTTACCAAAATAAGGACCTTAAAAGCAAACAGCAGATGATGATGATGTTGCTTTACAAAGTCAGTTTGCATATATGCCACGCTTTTACCTGATAGTCAAAAAATAAAGCTCCTTACAGTAACATTCTACATAAAAAATAGAATACATAGAATCCGTCATGATTCTGCCAAGGTGAGTGTGTCACACACTGAATATCTGAACAGAACCCATCACAGATTAGATTTAGGTCTCACAAGATTGCTTCATCACTACCAAAAGACTTACGGTACTTCAGTAAAGCAGAAGAACTTTCAAATCATGACTATTTTTCCCAATTCAGTTAAGCTATTTATTTGCTCGCAAATGGAAGGTTTTTCTGCAGCTGTTATGCCAATATTTTTTTTTTCATTAGGCATTGCAAACAGCCTTACTTTTTCTTCTTTTTAATGTCTGCAGAATTATTGGACCCACATTTAAAAAAGCATCCCATCACATCCAGAAATGTTTGGGTAATATTGCTATCAGATACCATCTAGAGAAAATGACTGTATGTTTGGGTAGAGATGCAGAATAGCAAAGTATTATAATATCAAGTTAAAAGTAGTTTCAGTTCAGAATAAAAGTGTTAGATCTTGAAGCAAATGGAACAGTGTGAGTACTATCTTCAATATAATAATTTATGTTAGCCACTCTCTGGTTCAATCCTACACAAAAAAAAAAAAAAAGAAAAAAAAAAGGCAACCAAGATGACAAGAGCAGTGTTGTGCCTAAAACCTACACAACTAAGCAGAAATAGAAAACTCAGATAATAGGGAGAGATCATTCACAACAGCCCACCAGGATTTTCTTCAATTGGAGAATTTATGAGAAGAGCAAGAGTTCTTCAGAGAACAGTTGCTGGCAAAAGCTAAATATCCAGACATCATATGCTTGCTTATTCTTTGATTAAGTAATGGGAATGTATATCTGGTTGAAATCATGACTTGACTTTTGGTGTGGAGTATGTACCTTAAGTCCAGATATTAAAGGCAATGGTTAACTAGTTCGCCTCTGCATTCTACATTTACTTCTGAAAGCATGTATTTCTCAACACTTAACATCAACATTTTATGAACATTGAACAGGAAACTTACATAGCCATAATGCCATTCAAGTGAGAAGAAACATTAATCTAACAAAAAAAGTAGTAGCTAACTTTAATAATTTTGGTAGCAAGTTTGTCAGTAATGAGGGTGAAAGGGAAAAACGCTGATTCCAGAGCACCTTCCACTTCACTGTATGCCACCCTCCTTTCTCTTTTCACATGCAATTCTGTTTTTCCCATCTTTGCTTATTGGAAGTGGATTGACAACAGAGAACTAGGTCAAATCATGAAGTCAAACAGTAGGAATAATTATGATGGACATACCTGGATGAAGGAGGACAAAGGCAATAAGGAGTGATTTGATTCTCCCTGTAACATAACCTTTCAAGCAACTTTTACAGGGATTTTACTGAAATCCAATCATGAAGAAGAAGCCCATATCACTCTCCATGCTTGAGGGGAGACTGAGTGAACAAAGATGCTAAAAGTAGAAGAGTCACATAGTAAAATCCTTTGTGTTTCTTGGGAAAGTCAGAAGAATAGATCAGCAACTCCTTAAATTGTGGATAAAATTAATCAGAATACATTAAGCCCTATATACGTAATAGTAAAGTGTGGTTGGCCTTGAAATGGCCTGATTTATGATTGCTATAGGCAAAAGTGGCTCTTGGCACTGATTTTGAGATTTATTTTTTTTTTTTAAGATGTCACTCAATATAGGTTCTTTAAAGAATGATTGCTCTGTCTACTTTAGTCACATCTAAATGCCAGATTGGGGCTGTCAAATATGACCGGATTTATCAATGAGGCAGAATGATATGGAGGAAATTGAAAAGCTGCAAAATAAATTATTTGGAAAGTTAATTATAAACAATATAATCTCTATATGCAAATATTAAATGTGTTTATTTAATTAAATCACTGCAGATTTTTAAAGTTCTTTCTATCTTCTTTGGCATGTCATCCCATCAGGCTGTTTCTTGGGGACATAATTATATAGTTAAATAATTAATGTTTTTATACATATTAACTGTTCTAAGGTTTAAGAATATAAAAGTGTTCTGTCAATATACTAACCAGGATCTGATCTAATTGTGAAAGGCAGTTTTGGGGAAGAAGAAATGAGTCATTAGCTAAAATAGCAGTATCCTACAGTTCTCCCATTCACACTTGCATTCTGAAGGTCATCTGTAAGTTGCACACAAAACTTGAGTCACTCAAACCCATATAGAAGTTTCTCTTTCACTTGCTTAGAAGCCTAAAAATGATGGCTCAAAGTCAGTCACCACTGAGAGAGGAAGAATGCGGAGTAATTTTTACTTACTAGTTTTAGAAATGAACAGGGATGAACAATCCACAGTTGTCACTTGACAGAAGTAATGCAAAATAATGATTTTAGCCATGTTTTGGACACTGTTAGCATCACTTCCTATCATCCTAACTCAGTCCACATTTTGTAATAAATTATATGAAATAATATATAAATCCCTAAACAATTCATACATTTCCCTTCCTCTTCCTTCCAGTGGACAAAGAACATCAACCCAGTGAGCTATAGTACGCACAGAATATTCACCCCTACAAGGCGAGTTACCAATGTAGTGCTGCACAGTTCAACAGGCAAGACCTCATGTAGCTCTGCAAGCTCCCTGCTGTGTTCCTTGGGGCCAGTTCACTCTTGTGATATACCAGACAACCACAGCCAGGAGAGACTTTTATGACTTATGTATTCACAACATGAGCCTAAATCTTAACCTTCAGCATCTTATTTGGATAGCCCAAAACTGGCACATAATATATTGCTCTTTAATGGCCTGTCATTTTTAATGCACCTAGTTCGCTACTTTAATTCTTCAGGTTCCTGGATTCACTCAAGCATGGATTTGCAGATTATTCTAGCCAAGGTATCCCCTATTTAGTACTTCTCAGTTTTTGGCAATAAACGTAGATGATTGTACTCAAGACAAAACACAAGATAGCTCTTGTATTTTATTACCTTTTCAAGTCAACTTTGTAATGAGAAAGGAAAGAACCTTTTAATGAATAACTTGCATTCTCCTTGTCATAGTATAATCACTTCCTCTATTTTTTTCAGAGGATGGCAATATCTAAAGTAGCTATTTTTCTTGAGATCATTATCTTCTTTCTTGTCACTACCAGTAAGACTGCACTGGAAATAGAAAGACAGAGTAGGATACATATCAAACAAAGGAAATTGTTAATCCCACATGCCTGTACATACTAAAAATTATTTGCTATTATTTGCTGTATTTGCTAGCACAAAGTGGTTTCCCAAATAAACTTCTTTTCAATACCTTTAACAGGTTTGCAGAACAGTCATCATGGAACAGACAGTTTCCATAATGGTTCTAGAACTGAGGGTTTCTTCCCCTACATGTCAGTAAACATCTTCATCTATTTTTAAGAGATCTGACTGATAAAATGACTGAAACTTTTTTACTTTTTTTAATTAATTCATAACCTGTATACTTCAAATACCTTTAAATACATGAATTTTCAATGTACTTTCTAAAGAGGATTTTTCATAAGAGTTATTAAAGTAGGAAAGTACACTGCTACATTTAAAAACAAACAACAAAAAACACTGGCATTTTCATATCATATCATTCTGAAGAATATTCTTTGTTGAGGACAAAAGACCTTCGCTTCTCAGATAATCCTGCATTTGTACTAGCTTAAAAATCATCCCAAGAAGTTATATGTTGTGTACATTAAAATCCAAACCAGGCATAAGGACTGTAAAATCAATACAGCAAAATTCTACATTTTGCTAGTCTCTTTCCTTGCAAAAGGCCTTCCGCTGAATCACATGTATAGTAAAACCATGTAATATTTATAATATAGACCCACATGTAGCAGCAGAAGCAGCCCCACAAGAGCCAGCAGGGTGACAGTAGGGCAGCAGCAGGGCTCACAGCATTCCCAGCTGCACAGTGAATTCTTTGCTGCTTACTTATTCTGGGGACATCATAGTGATGCTCTAAGCCATTGCTCAGAGACACTCTAGACCATCAATCTGGGGTGTTCACATTTCATTAAGAGACCTTTCCTTAATGACAACAGGAACACCATCATGATGAAAATGATGAAAATGCCTTGTAGGGGTGAATAGTCCTGTGTCTTATCATTTAGCCTGTGAGTAAAGATGACTAATTTGTATTGATGTACAGATTTTTCTGTAAGGATATACACGTAACATGATAGGAATATGCAAATTTTTTTGGGGTTTTTTAAACGATAAAAGGAACAATAAATTATGTGCTAGTTACAGCTGAGAGAAGACCTATCACTGTAAGTTACATTATAAGCTCCCTTTCCCTGTTAGAACTTAAGAGTATCTGTTTTTATGTACCTTTTCATTAAAGCACCTACATTCCTTGGCAAACATAGCCAAAACAGTATGCAAAGAGAGCACCAAATTCAGACAATTCGTTTAGTATGTCTCACTCACAGCTACAATGGCTATGCTTTTTGATTTATTCAGTATTTACTATTTTATTTCATTCCATTAAAGAACAGTTGTAATTTTTTTCTACAGATGGTGCTTTCTGATACATATTCCATATTTGCACATTTGAGAGAGGTGAAGGTAATGGATGAGGTGGAGATAGAAAAGCTATTATGCAAAATTGAAAATTTGAATTTGTAGAAAATCAAAAAGCGAGAGGGATTCACAGCTCCGGCACTGGATGAGATATTTTTGCATTTCTTGTCCACAGAGCAGAGTTACCTAGTAATCTAGTCTTCTAATATTGTTTTCTAGTAGATAAGTAAGGCAAAACTTCACTTTTTCCTAATATGTTCCGCCCAGCCCCAGTTCCTTGTATTCCTTTCCAGTGTGCATCCCTCCTTTTTATCATGTCTTCCTTTCTCTAAAGACTGCCTCCATTACAAGTGTCAGAAGTGCCTCTCCATATACTGCTTTTGGTACCAATTATTTTTCCACTCTCGTTTCCCCTAAGGATTGCTTTATGCCCATGACTCCATCCCTAAAATTGTCGCTGGAAAGCACAAAACTATGAAAGGTCATTAGAAACCATCATTTGTGCTCTATGCGTGTACAAGACCTAAGAAGGAAAGAGGTTGAGCCCTTAAAAATGCACTAGGAAACAACTAGCTAAAGAAAACATAACAGCATCTCTTTAGGATTCATGTAAACAAAGTTTTTGTTTCCCTCTTTGTTTCCTTTCTAAATATTCAAAGAGCAAAGGGACTTTAACTACACAGGACATGTCATGTAATATTTATTGGTATTACTAATTAATCTGTGCTCCCTACAAGAAAGGATTCAGGAAAAGAGCTTGCTGTCATGAACAGTGATCTTTTTTATCAGAGATAGTGATTTTTGGTTTTGCTTGAAAATGAGATCACCAACACATAGCCAGTTTATAAGTAGCCTTCCTCACAGGTAAAAGGCTTCTCCCATTTGTAGTTCACTGCACTGGCCATTCTTCCTCTAATTAACTTCTTTCTTAGCAGCACACTACAAGAGGTAATTTGCATCATAATAATCCTTCTAAAAAAAAAGTACCTTTAATGAATTTTCCCCTCTATAAGTGACACAAAGATGTAATAAATAGTGCCTATGAAGAATAGATGGAATGAGAAGAAACTCACTCAATTTAGAATTTAATTGTAGAGGGCCAATTATAAAATTTTATTTTCTGCTATCATCTGTCTTGAATATTTATCTTATCTAGCAGCTATTTTATTCATAATGGAAATCTTTGATGGCTTTTTTTGTTATGCTGCCCTGAGTCATGGATAATATACACGACACTGGATTAAATTTGTACAGAAAATAGGTTGTGCTGGTTCATGTCTGAAATTAGATACAGCTAACTTAATTTTGCTGACGTCTAAAAGTAAGGGTGTTTCTTTAAAAAAACAACAACAAAAAAAAAGAAAAAGAAATTAATTTACTTAATCTCATTAAATATTTTACTCGCTATTGTATCTGTAGAAAGTATGAAATCAACAGGAGCTTAAACAGCAATTTACTAAAAATCAGAACAGGACATCTGGGGTATCCACTTTCTGCCGATTAAGACTGAATATATTGTGTATGTAATAATGATGTACATTTAATATTATAAGTGTCTAGTATAGTTCAAAAAGTTGCTTTTTTTAAAGCAGGAAAATTCAGGCTCATATTTGTCCATAGATACAAACTTCAATGTACTAAAACAATCTCAAATATTGAAAACTACAAAAAAGAAGAAAAAGAGCATAGGGTAGATAAGCACAAATTCCCAATTACAAGGCTATTGCAGTTAAACAGATTTGCTGAAAGATTAAACAGAGGATATACATATAGCAGGGCAAAGAAGCCCTGTTTTAATTACTGTGGATAAAACAAAGAAATCATCACTATTTGCACTTCAAAGGCATGAAATTTTCACAAAATTGGAAGGGCTAGAGATTGTGCGATATTGAGATTATCAGTTGCAGTATCAAAAGATCCAAGCTTTTAAACTTAATGCGATTTTAACTTAATCTCTCATTTTGAGTCAGTTCAAATTACATGGTGGACTATTAACATAGATAAACTAGGTGTATTTACTTGAAGATGTATTTTGACACTTGCATTCTGTTGTCCCACATTTTTTCCTCTTTTAATACACGCTTTCAATTTAAGTCCATCAACACTTACATTCACCAGTCACATTATACAACTACTAATATGTTAGTAACAAGAATTTTCAGGAAAACAGTCCTTTTTTCTCCCTCTCCTTGGCTTAGGTATAGAGAGGAATAATGCAGAGAGCAAACTGAAAGCAGTTTGCTGGTGAATCCTGCAGGATTCACACACCAGGATCTCAGCTTCTGGTCACTTCAGGGTTTTAGTGCTTTTCCACAGCTCTTTTGCTCCTTCACTTTCTTTTGACCTGAGCCATTGCAATGTCAGAAAATGCCTTTTAGTGCAGTTTGTAATAAAGATGAGTACTGATGGAAGTGGAAGGAGGAAGCAGAAGAAGGAAAAATTATGTTTGGCATAAGACACTGGCACCATCTTTCTCTCCCCTCTTGTGGCTGAACAAGCCTGAAATTCTGATTGAAACACTGAGTTCACAAAATTGAATTCTTCTTTTAGCAATTGCCAAAATGAAAATAAAGCCTCTGTTAAGTGCATTATGAATTCAATCACACCTGCTGCTGAACAACACGCATCAACTTTTAGGTCACAGTAAGACAAGGTAGGCCATTTAAGAAAATGTCATCTTCATGATTTTTGAGCAGTAGCAGAAAGGTGGAGAAAGGCATGCATCACACCCAAGAGGTGTTAAATGTTTCAAACCATCAACACTGTCACTGCAGCTTTCTACAGAAAAACTCAGAGATGCTGAGCACACAAGATCATACAAGCTGATGACCATTTAAAAAGGAGAATACTATCTTAGTGTAAAGGCACAGCTAACATGAAATTGGCAGTCCATTCTAGAAAACCACAAGCAAATAAACTTTAGTGAATATTAGTAATCACCCATAAAACCCAGAATAGTGTTTTTCACAGTTACAAAGAAAAATAAAATTGCTAGCACAAAAATAAGAATTAATTACATCCTTTTTTTTATTATTAGATAGAGTCATATGTTATAGAAGCAACAGAGATCTGAAACGCATCTTGAGTGACAGTCACAAGCACTCGATAGTGTTTGTGTTCAGCACAGCTACACAATCCAGAGCAAACGCAGATAAAATAAGTTTATGAATTCCTCATACAGTTAGCATGGAATTTACCCATGTTCCTGCTTGGAAAACTAAACACATGACTTTATCCACCTTGATGATCTCACAACAAAAGAAATTATTAATTTCTTCTTTTTTTTTTTTTTTTTTTTTTTAATTGTTGAGACTTCTCTAAGCAAAAGCCTTTCCCAGCTTGGTACCTGCAGACTGGCAGTGTTTCAGAGAAGGCAACCTAAATTTTCATTCTCCATATGATAACTCTTTTGTACAATGGAAACAGCCCAGATGTGTTTGAAGGAGTGTAAACAGTGGCCATTATTTTGTTTTTCTGAATGTACAGTTTAAGAGCATTTGTTATGATGACAGCTGATGAAGGTATTCACTAAGCCATGGAGCCTTTCCTTTGATGATGGAATGACTCATTAGCCTGTTTAGCTTTAGACTGTCACCTGCAAAGTGACAGCTGTTACACTGACCATGTCGATATAAAACACACTAAGTTTTGTTTACACCAAAAATGTTTTATTACATTGACAGTATTGAGTTTACATGTTGAAGAACTGATCAGTATTGACTTCAACAGTGCATTTTGACTTACTGTCTTTAACTTGGAATGCAAATTAAACTGAAAACTCATTTTCTTCATAGACAGAAAAGTCTGCCTGTGGTCAGGACTTAACTGATAGACTTGCTGGGAAGAATGAAGAGGATAGAGTTTTCTTTTTTTGTGTGTGTTAATGGTTTCTTTCTACTTTGGCATACTTTCCATGGCAAAATCTACTAGTAGGCCTCATGGTGAGATCATGTTATAAACATCTTTTGAACTGCGAAAACATATCCATTCATTATGGCAGGCTATTAGACCTCTAATTTGTTCATTTACACAGCAATATGGGTGAAGGACATCTGAGTGGAGCCTTGTGCATAGAAGAACATCAAATCACAGTTGCCATTTGCACAGCATCTGCTCCAGCACTTGCTCTGGTGAAAAATAGTGGAAAGTATGTCCATTATTGTTTAGAATAGATACTGCCATGACAGTGACACTTGGCAGAGCTGTCCTGAATGTTGAGCTGTACTGCATGGTTGAACATGAGGAATAGACCTTTTGAATAGAGTGGCCAACCCTGGAATGACAGCCCAGCATCTTTCTTCTCATGGGCTCTGCCACAATGCCACTGGAAGAAACTAAGGAAGGCAGAGGACCCATCCTCCGGACTACTACCACACTTCTGATTGCTGGCACTCAGAGCAAAAACTGTTCCTTTGTCACAACCCTGTTAATACCTGAAGACTTAAAGACTTTCACCTGTTCCCTCTTCTTTTTCAAGTCCTTCCAGGCCACTGATATCTTCCCAACCTCTGCTCATTTTTACTGCTGTTCTCTTCTCAGCTCTCCTTAATTAGTCCATCTCTTGCAGAGAGCTGAGGCCAAAACAGGATACCATCCCATGTATCTAAAACCTTATCTACACACAGCCCTTCAAAATGATACTCTTAGTTTGTGCTTATTTACAGCTCATGGTAACTCCTAGACCATTCTCAAGATAGCTGCCAATAAATAATACTGTAACCACGAAATGCCTGTAACCAGGAAACATTCAGATGGAAGGAGCAATTTGAAATAAAAGTATTTAACTTAATTTGTAATATTGCAGTAGGCAAGTATCTCCTTGCAACTATCTCCTCATTCATCCAATACACTTATTCATATATACTTTCAAATTATTCTGTTAGTGCCCCATTGAGCACATACTTTTCTTCTCAGACCATCTTTTTTTACAAGAACATTTAGACTTTGGATTTACAATTGACAATTCAAATGTAGAGTTTTCCATCTATATGCTCTACTGACTGTTTCGGAGGACAGTATTATCTCTTAAAATTACCTTGATGATGTATTCACTAGGCTTCACAATCATATATAAAAGTCCCTCATGTATCTATACAGTTCAGTAAACGTTAATTCACTTTTTATGAATTTCATTAGTGTTAGAAGAAAGATTACTTTAACAAGCTTAATTGCACTTTCCTTGTGAAACAATCCCACTATTTAGATGTCAGATATAGTGGCATGCAGAGAGTTGTATTTCTGATGGCCTCTATTTTGTGAATCTAGCAGTCATGCAATGTAAAAATATGCTTTTGTGGTTTGATACTAGTCCTAGAAACTACTTACATTTATATTCTTTAGTGCATTTTTTTCAGTAATGCTGGTACTAACCCTGTATTTGTTCAGATCTGATGAGCATCTTGCATACTTCTTTCAGACACAAGAATTTATTTCTGTAGATATCTAACTCACTGTGTATGATAAACTTTATGCAATTAAAACTGTAACAATCAAATTTAAAATATTTATTTTCAGTATAACTTTTTCTTTATGCTCAAGCCATCACTTATGTTTAGGGATAAATGGTGATAATATGTTGATACCACAGTAGTAGTTGCAATTCTAAATATATATAATAGCAGCCATTATCAAAAAGATTAAATGTAGTAGTCAGTTTTAAAAGACAAAGTATGAAATAAATTGTTTGGTTTCAAAATATACAAGTGAAATTTTCAGAATATGGCATTGCAGTATGCTTCAGAAACACTGTCAGAAAATAAATGTCCTTAGTTTCTCTTTCAACTGGCTTTTTGTTATGCAAAACCAGTTTCCACCTAATTAAATCGCTTTTTTAAAGTTCCTAATTTATTAAACTGCTAAGTCCTTGAGCCATAGGAATGTTCCACATCTTTTTGAGACACTGCCCTCCTATGCTACTTTTAAGTTATTTATAAATACAGCTCTCCAGCAGCCTCTACCAGCAGGGCACCTTCACATGTTGGAATTTAATGAGGCTCAGGCACAAGTCATGAGTCCCAGAAGAAAAGTGCTACCTGATCTGCTTCATTTATTTCTACCAATAATCATACCATTACCTACAGCTTCTGTTTTTAATTAGTGGTATCTAATGATTAACACTGGCCAATTTGCATCCAATTATGTCCCCTGAAAAATTAGAAGTGGATGAAAAGGCTGAATGCAATTAATCATTCCGCAATGTGAATTTGTTTAAATATCAAGGATGAATGTGTTGTACTTTCCTAAATAAGTTTTTATTGAAAACATATACTGTCTGGTTATGAAGCATGACTCTTCCCAGGACAGTATGAAATCTGGATATTAAACACTACAGAATTACCATACACTTTCACACATCTTTTTAATAAAAAGGGAAAAATGATGCGACATATCTAATTACACTCTGTATTCACAGCTGCAGAAACAATTAAAAGCAATAAGCAAGATAACATTTTAGAACACATAGAGATCTTAGCATTGTCTGAGACAAAGTTTGGGTTCAGTATGCAAGCTTTAGGATATAATTACCTCATATTTTCTTTCATTCTTAACAAGTTTTGCTTTAGAAAATATTCTGTTTCAACTTCAAGGCAAACATTCAGTGCTACTTAGATATGGGATATTTTGGGCTGCCATAACGTCTTTCAGAAAACTTAGAAATCATAGGAAACATTTACCAAAAAAACCCAAACAAACAAAAAAAACAAACAAAAAATAACAACAACAAAAAAAAAGCCACCACATCATACAACAAAACCTATTTATATGGTGTCTTCAGCTTTTCCCCTATTTTCAGACACCAAACTTGATCAGTCAGTTTCACAGACAATGACAACATACTGCTTTTCATGGAAGAATCTCCCTCTTCTCATGCACCCATCTCTCTGAAAAACTCTGGAGAACTCATATAAATACAGAAATATTAAATACCACTGGTGAGTTTTTTTAATCCATGATGGTGAAATTATTTTGTTCCTAGAATATCTGAGAAATAATTAAAATAGTATGACAGCTATTTCAAAGGTTAGTACTTGTATAGCAACTTGCATGTATGTTAAACTTAAAAGAACTAGATTTATTACACTAAAATAAGTCATTCCTTCATCCTAAATTTACATATTAAAGCACCATTCAACATATTGTGAAGATGATTAAAATACAGTAAAATTGATAGAAACCTTTAGGAAGAAGACAACAATAAAAATTGGGTTTCAGACAAGTGAAGGTCCTAAATGATATTTGGTACATTTTTTCTGACCTTTTAACATGAGAAAAAGCCGAGTTCCTGACTTACACCCGCCTTATTTTTGCCCAAGGAAAACCAAAATAGTAGGCATCCAAATAAAGCATCAGTTTCAGTGGTACTCAAACTAAAGTTTCTACCTGCCTTCCCCACCTTCTTCATATTTCCTCACTTGTTCTTCCTCTGCTTCAAACAATTTTTCCAGTTCTTATCTTTAGTGTCAGAAGTTTCATGCTGTTCTTCATAAAGCCTGGGGCATTACTTTCTTTGCTTTATTACTGTGCTCTTCCATCCAGTTTCTGTTTAGGACACAGATCAATTCTTAACTTATCAATGTTTTGCACTTCTCTTTAGGAAGATGGGGAGAATTTAGAGGGGAGAAAGGTTATGTTGCAGATTTTGACTGCTTGGTTGTTTTCCCATGCTTGGAGGACTGTTAAATTTTATTTCACAAAAAAATATTTTTCTTGAAAATGTGAAGTTCTCTTTAGCTAGGTTCTTGTATTCATTATGCCAGATATTCCATAATACGCCACATATTCCACAATTATTTTTGTTTCAAGATGCATGGTATTTGTCATCTGTTGTGGTTTAACTCCAGACAGCAAACCACACAGCCACTTGTTCACACCCCCACTAGCGAGATGGGGAAGAGAATCAAAAGGGCAAAAGCTAGAAAACCCATGTATTGAAATGAAGACAGTTTAATAGGGAAATGAAAGGATGTGCACACAAGTAAAACAAGGAAATAATTCAGCACTTTCCATGGGCAGGCAGGTGTTCAGCCATGCCCAGAAAAAACAGGGCTCCATCGTGTGTATAATGGCTACTTGGGACAACAAACATCATCACTACAAATATCTCCCCATTCCTCCTTCTTCCTCCCACTTTGTCTGCTGAGCATGATGTCATGTAGTATGTAATATCCCTTTGGTCAGTGGAGGTCAGCTGTTCCAGCTGTGTCTCCTCCCAGTTTCCCATGCATCCCCAGTCTCCTCACCAGTATGGCAGTATAAGAAGCAGAAAAAGCATTGGTTCCGTGTGAGCACTGCACAGCAATCACAAAAACATCTCTATATTATTATCACTGTGTTCAGCACAAATCTAAAACACAGCCACTGCAAAGAATATTAACTTTACCCCAGCCAAAACCAGCACACATCTGTGCTTCCACTCCAGGCAAAATCATCAAAAACAGCTCCAAAATGCTATTTTGAAAGATGTGGCTTGCCAGGACAAGTGCTTTAGTTTTGAACACCAGATAAGTTTACAGAAGCTGTACTGAAAAACATTGTAACTATACTCCAATTCTCATCATGTGCAAGGAGCCCAAAAGATTAGAAACAGGATCTAAGGAACACATTGCACCCATTTTTCCGCCTCAAGGATCATCACATTTCAATAAGGATGGACTCTTACAGTTTTTGATCACATTTCCTGTAAAGAACCTGCAATGACCACCTTCAGATTTACTCTTTAAGGCGTAACAGGAACATGTTGTATGAATTAATAGTGCCTTAGATGCTATAATAGTAGTACTAAAAAGAAAAACTCAAAAAAAAAAATAGAAAACAAAACCCCACACCTCTCTGCATTCAGATTAGTTTTGATGAATTCAATGCCCAAATACTTCTCTAATCCAACCAATCAACTGATACTAGTTGAGACTCTTTTTGAAGTTCAGTGGCCCAACTAAAGTTGAACATGTTAGCTCATTTAATTTCACTATTCACCACCATTTAGGAGAATAAGCAAATGGTTCACACATTTTAGAAGATAAACAGAATATTGAATTATAATGGCAAAATCTGTGACAAACTAATAAAGTTTAAAGATTACAAGCAAAATATATACTACTAGGGAATAAATGTCACCACCCTCAGAAAAAGAAGTCACACTTCATACCACAGCAATTAATTCTGGTTTAGAATTAAACTTATTTCAACAAGATTCAAAACACAAAATCTTGCTGAATTATGTAATTTCTTCAAAGCCTGTATTTCTTTGAACACCAGTGTTATGCCCTATGGCTTTTGGGAGCAATTTTGAGATTTTGGTGGCTTATGACATAAATAGGGAAAACAGTCATAATATGTATCTTTTATTAGTAGTATCATGGTTTACAGAATACTGAGTGTACACTACCTGCACATCTTTGATCCTCATGCATATTTAGTCCACGGATTAGTTTTGACCGTGATGACATCATAATGAGTACAAACCATGGGAAGATTTTGACTCTTGTACAGTGAGGGAAGACTCAAAGACTGAAAGTGTGACTTCAAACTGCACCAAAGTGTCACTCTAAGGCACCTCATAATTATCTTCTTGTATTTGTTATAGATGCCCACTTGAAGAGTTTTCTAATCCTGCTATTCTGCTTTCTCACAAACACAATCTTGTTGGCACCTCGCAGTATATCAAGTCTGGTCTTATTTGAAGCACTTATATTACCTATTACACTCCATCTACTGTATATACTCTCTAATTTTTGATAACTTCATTGACCTTCCTGCCACCTGAGTGCAAGCAGCTTTGACATCCCTGTCCGAGTCCCCTCAGGCATCCAGAACACATATCTAAAATTCACATTCAAAACTTTCTGTATACAACTCTGTCTCTCTTTTAACTTTTCTCCATAGAGTTCAAACTAACTGCAGTTTCCACAGTGCTGTTTTCCCAGTCCCAGATGTTTTATGTTCCATTTCTTTTATGTTCAAACCATCACTTCCCTTTTCCAGGTATATCACATTCAAAAGTCACTCCCTTGTTTCCAAGTCTTTCAGTAATTTGGCATATTTGCTCTCTCCAACTGTCCACTGTGCCAATATATTTAATTTACTTGCCCACTTGGCCTGCAACACTTATGCCTTTTTGATGCAGAAAAACCAGATTCTTCTTTGAAACCACCTTCATGGTTTTACCATGGTGATAACAAGTTAGCCATAAAAGATGATTCTGCTAAATCAATTACAGCACAGCAAATTCAGTTGTTTAACCCTTTCCTGCCTGCCTTTTTTCCATTACTTTTTTTTTTTTTTTTTTTTTTTTTTTGCAGCTGATGAATAGAGAGTGAGGAAGAAATGCAGTGACAATCAGTTCACTTCAACACATGGGAAGGTTCTTCTCTGCTGGTCACTCACTGCTTCTTATGCATTTCCTTTCTTGTCTCCCAACATACCCACAGCTTATTGAGATAAGCTCGTTAAAAAGCTATCCTAACCTTCTCAGATACTTAGAAAAGTCAGAGACTTTTATCCTGTAGAATACTTTAAGTGTGGGCAGACAAACTAGCTACAAGCAGTTAAATGAGAAAGCAGTTTTACCAGACAGCACTGAGAGACCAAAACCACCTATATGCGTATAGTATCAGAATCAAATTTACATCCCACTCATCTTGGCCTGTGATAGATTGTTCACATGCCCAGGTCTTGAATAATAACTTTTGTAAAATAATACATGAAAGAGAATTAGACTTTTCAGGAATAATTGCATTCTTTTCTAACTTTTCAGAACATAAATTTCTGCCTGTAATTAAATTATGGGTACAAACACACAAATGAAATATCTGGATTGTTTGGATTATCTGCCAGAGAAGAGCAATTTAAATATTTAAGACTTATTTAATCAGTAGAATGAGGTCTCAAATCAGACTTTAAGTGAAAAGTTCATGAAAGGAGCCATATGTGCAAGCCATTTGTGCTGCAGACACTTTTACTAGGCATTCTCAACAACCAATGGGCCCAAGTAAGCAATGTGTGGTATGGCAGTGAGCCTCTGTATTAGTAGAGATATAGCTTTATTTCACATTGCCAGTGAAGATTTTGCACTGGAAGTATCTCCCACATTTTTTACTAGTCCTTTCACTCTTCAGAATTTTCATTTGGTCCTGAGAGTAAAATGTTGTCCTCAACCACAGCTATATTAGTAGGCGATGCGAGGAGTGGTGAACTGGGGAGTGATGTCCCAGTAACTTTTTTAGCAAATTTTTTAAAAATACATCAGAGATGCACCTATACTCCTAAAAATCTCAAATCACCTACAGTAAGAGCTTGACTATTGATTTTTCATGAGTATTTGATATCTAGAAAAAATGACCTAGAATAAAAATTAAGCATGAAGAGTCAGTGTACCCAGGATTATAAACCTATTTAAGTCACTTGATCGCTATGACCTTGTCTGCAGTAAGAAAATTAATACTGTTAATTCAATTTCAGTGCAAGCATTAGACTACAGACAAAGCCAAGACGGTGTTGCTACTGAGAGGGCAAGTTTCCTCAAGCTACTTTAAACAAACCTAGCTCTTTCTGCTCTTATTGTCTTTACTCTTTATATGAAGAATTTTACTGTAAAAGCTTCTAACTCCAGCACTGCAGCTGTGACATCGTCTGTGCATAAGCAGTAATGAAATAGC
This sequence comes from Xenops minutus, assembly GCA_035221455.1. Taxonomy (NCBI): domain Eukaryota; kingdom Metazoa; phylum Chordata; class Aves; order Passeriformes; family Furnariidae; genus Xenops; species Xenops minutus. The sequence goes on along the minus strand of JAWWEE010000122.1, from coordinate 35,878,052 downwards.
CCAGGATCAGTACAACATTGCATGTACTTCTTTGTTTTATAAAGTAAGAAGTGAGGGGCATGGAACAGATGTCAGCTTCATTTAAAGGACATAATAGCCGAAAACAAAGCAATAGAAAGCAGCAATAGAAAGCAGTGGCAACATTGAGCCACGGATCTCCAGAACAGAAAGGGAAGCAGGGGAAGGACTGTGTTGTGGAGGTATGTTTTGGGGTCAGTGCTTCCTGAGGCTATTTGTGAGAGCCCAGTCCTTCACATTGCTTAGGGCTGCATTTAAAGTCAATATCTAGCCTGTAGGCAGCAAGGATTGGTTCTCCCTACAAAAATGAACTTGTTTAACAGCATATAGCGAGGGTTATTATTTTGTTTATAGATCCAAATGGAGCTGTGGACTGGGACCCCTTTGGAGATCAAGTACCCAAAAGCAGGAGTCAGCAGCAGAGCAGACAACAGACCCAGGCAATTCAGCCTCCCCTGCACTCTGCCCCAAGCGCTGGCAAGTGCCTCTCCTCCCCACTGCCCCTAAAAGGGAGAAAATGGGCAGAGGATACAGATGTCAATCAGGATGTCTTAGCCTGCAAATCAAAGAATTTAAGATGAAAGAACTCTGTAATGATTGTCTTTATTATTAATTAAAATTAACACAGAAGATTACTGCATATGAGCACTCCAAAGACGGTGATCAGCTGAACCCTGCGTATTCCCTTGGCACTGACAAACAGATGCACAGTGGAGCACAGTCTGTATGATGATGTTTGCAAATGACATAAAACACTCAGTTAATTAAGCTTTCTATGCTGATGTGAACAGAAGTCTATTCATTGACCTAAATGTTGTTCTTCTTTTTGTTCTTTTACTATCTTAGGAATTAGAACTTGTAATTTTTACTGTCTTAGGAATTACAACTAATAACTTGATGACTTAACACCATCTTTTACCAAACTCCCCACCATCACCACCAGCCCTGGCCAGTATTGCCACAGATGCTCAAATTGGTAGATCTCCAAATGATAGATAAGGGCTTTCTATATAAGAGGCAATGCTTGGTAAAGCATTGTGTTCACATTTTCAAAGCTGCTGACAAAGCATACCTTGGTACAGCTATTTCTCCTGATCAACATCCTCAGCTTACCCTAAATACTGCATCTACCATGCACAGGGGTCATAACCAAAATTTGCAAGCTTCAGTCAAGGAACCCTCTTCTCCTTGTTCCCACCAGTTAGTGGGACAAATCTCTGGTTTATATAACTCAGGTCAAAAGCGTTCCCATACGAGAGTCTTCCTACAAATGGGCTTAATGTGCTGAAACTCTTAAGATTTGCCTTTACAGGTCCACATATTACTCCAGTAATCATTTCAGTTATTTTCCATGATCTCCCAGAAATCTGAGCAGCATGTTGGTCTGCAGGCTCAGGGCTTGATTCACCTTTTTTCAGATCCAGTGCAGCCTCTCTAATTATACCAGGAATTGTTTCAGTCCAGGTTAACTCAGTAGTCTTAAAGCCATTAACTTAGCTAAGCCATTAACTCTTGCTTTATCCACAGCCATTTGATTGACTCTGGATGCTTCTACTCCTTTCTAGTAACCACCATACAAAGATTTTCTGTCTTTCTCATATACAGGTGCTGCAGGGACTTTTTTTTCCCCTGGTGTGTCTTTGACGTAACTAAACATTATTCACAAGATAGATTGCTTAAATGTGAAGGAGTGCTGCTCATGTGGCTCCCCTTCCTTCCCTCAAAATCTTCACTACATATACGGCAGCCAAGTCCGAAAGTTTCAGGTAGAAACACACACCACAGGCACATCTATAAACAAATGATATATTGTAAGTGGAAACTGGAAATATTTCCCCAGCCCATTCCAGGGGTTCTGCTCATGAGCTTTTGCTAGAAGGCTCATTTCTCATTTATTTCTTCCTTCTGGATTCAACTTGTTAGCAGTTCATTTGACTTCTCCATTATTTATGTCAACATTTTTAATCTTACCAACTTTCAATGTAACAATTCAATCAGTATATTATAACAGTCCCCACTCCACAAAGTAAATTGCTTACTTTATAAATACTTATTTAGTCACCCAAAATATAATTTTATCAGACATTGAAAATGTTTATCTTTGGTGAAGACATGGTGGCAATCAGCATCCTTAACAGATAAGTCTATACTTCATATAACTGCAAATGAGTAAAAGGCTTACCCAAACTTTACCTTTCTCCTATACTGCTGAGCCATTTTAACGGTGACCTACACGGTAATACAAATGAGAAGACCACAGAGGAATTACTTTATCACAGAAGCATAGAATGACCTGGGTTGGAAGGGACCTTAAAGATCAAGTAGTTCCAACTCCCCTGCTATGTGCAGGGACACCTTTCACTGGACAAGGTTGCTCAGAGCCCCATCCATCCTGGCATTAACAGTTCCAGGGGTGAGACAGCCACAACTTCTCTGGACAGCCTGTTCCAGTGCCACACCACCTTCATAGTAAAGAACTTCTTCCTAATATCTAATCGAAATCTACTCTCTTTCAGTTTGAATCCATTCCCCTTTGTCCTGTCACTACATGCCCTTGTAAATAGTCTCCCTCAGTCTTTCCTGTAGGCCCCCCTTAGGTACTGGAAAGCTGCAATTAGGTCACCCTGAAGCCTTCTCTTCTCCAGGCTGAACAATCCCAATTCTCTTAGCCTTTGATCTGAGGGCCTTTTTCCTCTTCTATCTAGTTTTAGAAAAATAAACCAAGAGACCCAGAGACACGTGGGGTGGTAATAGCATAGAATTGAAATAAAAATGCCCAAGTCCTGAAAGTGTGAACTATTACACAATTGACATTTGGCCAAGATCAGAACAAGCATGCATGCCAGATCTTTTATTTAGGCATGTAAATAACTGAAATAGAATGAATTAACTTCTTCCAGGTATCTACAATTGTATTTTCAACTTTTCTTGTATTTATTTTCAAGCTTTGTATGTATGCATATTCTGCTGAAGTCTGACAAGTCTACAGTAAGCAAAGCTTAGCAGGTAGAATTTAGAGGGGCTGGAAGGAAGAGAGAGGGTGTTGGAAGGTAACTGTGTGAAAGCATGTTAAATTTCAACACAAAACAAAGTTTTTAAGATGATATTCAACTGCACATACACCTCAAGGAGCCTAGAAATTAAAATTCTTCAGGTAAAAAGGGAACTTTGACCCTCTGAATATACTGCTTGTCTTTGATATACAAGAAAAAAATATTTTATATTCTTATGCACTCCCCCACCCTTTTTTCTTTGTGCCAGTACAAGTGAAAAATGGAGAAACAAAGAACAAAATAAAAATACGACTTCAAACAAATTCAGAGAAACCTGGAAAGCTGTCAGGAATAAAAAGTCCAGGAGCTTAGAGAACTACTGAAAGAGTGGGGGAACTGAGGGGGGGGGAGAGAGAGGTACAAGAAACCAACTTGCTTTTAATTCCTGCACTTCAGTGACCTTGTGAATTTTACAAAATTTTTTATGCAGTCTCAAACAGACTTTTCGTCTCACAGTTTCTTTTTCACCTGAACACTGCTCAGTTTTAGAGGGGAGGAGAGACTTGGGGTTTGATAAATGGAGATCTGAATTTAGCTTGCCATACACCAAAACCAATTAAATCAGGTTGAGTAGCTCAAGAGACATTTTTAGTTTTCTGCTGAATAATCAGAAAGTATTAATAGTACTTTGAATGAAAAATATGAAAAAAGCATGCTCAAGGGAAAGAGGAAACTTTGAATTGATGGAAATTTAAATGAAGTGAGTGGTTTCAAGTAACTAGAAAAAAAAATAAATAACAATGCAATATCTCTCTGATACTGCTAGCCTGTGTATATGGGACCTGTTTTCAAAACAATGCCTTAGAAAAGAGAAAACAAATGCAAAATTTAATAGAATTAGAGGCTAGGATATGAATGCACTTCTTGCCGACAGATATGAGGATCCTAAACATTAAGTTCTATGAAGTAGAGACTATCTTTTCTTTAGCTCTATGTGTATCAAACAACAAGTCCCTAAATCCACCTGCTGGAGCCACATAAATAATTAATGACAATAATTAATAATGGTTAATAAATGATGTAGAAATAAATTAGTCCATAAAGCAACTCCAATCCAGATACACATAGAAAGCTTAGAGTACAAGTTTGGCCTTGTAATAGCTCAAAGAAACAATTTTTGACTATTCAAACACAGTATTACAAAATCTAGTGTGCTGCAAGCAAAAAAACCCACCAGTGAAACCAGCTCTCAAAAGCAGACTGTGAGAGAGTAAAGAAGGAAAAAGGTACTGGCATGCAGTATTCCATCTAAGAAGTTTAATAACACATTGAAGTGAGAAGATAGAGGGATAAGAATAAAGTTTTAAAAAGCAGACAATGGAGAGATATAAACTTTCTATTTAATAATATTACGCAGGACAGTGAAATATTTTTACTCCTTCAGTGCAGAGCTTTTACTTACACCTGTGCATTTTATGATGGAAGTCACATTTCAGATAGTGCCATGTGCCTGTTAACAAACAGGTGGAAATCTACCAAAGCAACATTGCACTGCAGAGAAAGGTCCAGAAGCTCTTCTCCGGCTCTTCAGCATTAGACATTTCTAGGACCACTTACACTTTGTAACAAATATCTTAAAACGTTTTCAGCTGAGCTATGACTACTTCAGGACAGATCATACCTCTGAGAAAAGAGAAGGTCTGGAGAGTTCATTAAGCCTTCGCTATGGTCTAAGTTACAGGACTGTTTTTCATCAACACAAACAAAAATTGACACCTGCTGTCACTGTAGCCATGATAACAGAAAACTAACTAATCTGTTTCTATTTTTCAAGTATATTCTGCAGCCTGCACTGTTCTCCGCTGTACTTCACTTAAGAAGTGCATCCCCGCCCAGCAAGAGCTTGGTACTCCCAGGTAAGCATCACTCAGTACACATTCACTACAAGTAGGTATATCCAACCACTCCAAAGCATACACAAAGTGGATGGGTTTAGTGCATTTGAAGTAGCAAAGGGAGAGACTTCTTTTTAAGTAAACTTTGTATAGAAAGCTTGTTGTATGAACTCGAAAACTTGCAGCAGCATTGAAAGAGCAGTAATTGCAAAATGTACCCTCAAAAGGAATTTTTAAAAAAAAAAAAAAAAAGCCAGTAAAGACTATTTTGCATAAGGAAAAATAAAGTATTTGGGTGTATATACTGTATTTAATGAAAATTTAATTTTTAAGAGTCCAGGTCCACTCATGGTTTAAGTTAATATCACTTTATAGATTATTTCTTGGTTGTGCCAGTATGTAGGCAGAAAATGGTTTGCAATGGGCTAAGAATTGTAACCTCAAAGCAATGCAACATTCATGTATACTTAAAACATCTTCTTCAAAAGATATTTGAAGTATCTGAGTAATGCCTTTCTTTTGTAACTTGACTGTCATTTTAAACTAACAGAAATCACTTGTTTATTCTGCTCCTTGATTTCTGTTATGCCTATCTCACTTCCAGCTTTATCCATACAGAAGGTAGAACTAAGTATCTTCTGTCTTTGACGGATAGCAGAGCTGAAACATGATGATATGAATAGGACACAAATATTTCCAAGCTATGTCCAAATGAAGATGCAGGAAAAACCTGTATTCCTCTTACAAATGAACTAATAGTTCTTTAGTTCTGTCAAGCTGAATATTTTCTACTTAAGCACTAGCTCTCTTGTTCACTAAATGCCCTGCTACAAATTCAAGCATTTTCAGTAAAGTGATAATAAGGAAGCCTATTTGAAATTAAGCAAAAAGGTTCTATAAATTCATGATGTATCAAAAAACCCACATCTTCTAAACAATACTGACACCACACAAAAAAAAGCTTTTCCCTCTATAATACAGAATTTTAGAAGTTTATTCCTAACTAGCTTCATTATTCCATCAATAACTTGGCTGTAACTTTTTCAAACTCAGACTTTTTTGCATTTTAAATCCATTCAAAGGAATTAACTGCTGACTACTACATCTTATTTCATGCTACAGTTCTTCAGCAGAACCACAGTAAAAACATAATCTGACTGTGGGTTCACTGCATAAGCGTAGTGGGATAAACTTACAGCTTTCCTTCATGTATATCATAGGATAAAACAAAAGATGGCCTGAATTGTCTCCAAATTCTATGCTTGTTTATTCCAAATGCCAGCTCAGAGAAACAGCTGGATTCTCACTGGCTGCACAAACCCCCTTGCCATCAGCTTCAGGCCCCTGCTGTGCTTTTCCTATCCCTGCTCTGCTGTATCTTGGAGTCCTTTCAGGATCTCTTCTTTGCTCTCAATTCACAGGCTCCTGGGACCCTACAAATAAAGGAGAGCACTCTTACCCTTCCTGGGGACAATTTTGTTTTCCTATCAAACTCCATGAACAAGACAGTGGGATCTTAAAAAGAAAAAAAAAAAAAAAAAGTCCTTCCTGATTTTGATATTACACAGTCTTTCCTAGATCATTCCAGCCTATTTCTGGATTTACAGGATTCCTAACATGACACTGTTTCCACAGCCAAGAAAAGAACATGAAATTTCTTGTACATTTCTTCTAAGGGTCCCTTTCATTATCTCCAGAAATAAGGTCAGAAAGTAAAGGAAATAAAAAAGTGTCATGGGTCAAAATAATTCCTGTCAAGGCTTTCTGCTATTTTTCATTCAACTGCTATTTTTTCATTCAATTTTCATTCTCTTTGCTGACTGACACATCTGCTTTCTTTTTTCAACCTCTGAATGATGGGAAAGGACTTATTAACAGTCCCAGTTGCTGTTTAAACTCCTGTTATGGATAACTGCTATTGGTGACTGACTGTAAGGCTCATTTCAAAAGCTGGGAGGATAATTATTCCTACTTCCTTGTTCATGAGGGGAAGAGCAGGGGCAGGAACTGATTTCTCCTCTGTGATGACCAGTCAAAGAACCTGAAGGAATGGCCTGAAATTGTCAGGGAACGTTCAGTTTGGGTTTTAGAAAAAGCTTCTTCACCCAGAGGGTGGTTGTGCGTTGGAACAGGCTCCCCAGGGAAGTGGTCACAACACCAAACCCGACAAAGTTCAAGAAGTGTTTGGATGATACCCTCAGGTACATGGTGTGACTCTTGGGGATGGTCCTGTACAGGGCTAAGGGTTAAACTCAGTGATCCTTGTGGGTCCCTTCCAACTCAGCATTCTGTGATTCTGTATACTATAGAGATAAGCTTACTTTTCCACACCCTTAATTAAAGTTTTGCAATGCAGTGATAAAAAGACTGAATTTCTCCAGTTCCTTATATCGAATTTACATAAAGGTTAATTCAAAAAAAAAGAAAAAAAAAAAAGAGTATGCAAGCAGAATATCAGAAAAATGTTATACAGACGTTCAAGGTTCTCTAATTCAGATTCCAATAAAGATGCACAGAATATAACTTATTATTGAGAAGAAGAAGAAAGAACACATTTTCTTCTCACTTGAGTACCTTTAAAGGAAATAACATCATGCTAAATTTGTCACTAACACAAATCATTATCTGATGTTAAAAAAGTGTCTCCATATTTACCAGTTTACAGGAATTTTTATTGCTTTATATATGTTTAAATTTTTAACTATAAAATACTCTACCCTTTTCCTGCTTTCTAGCTGCTTTGATACATAACATTTGCAAGAACTATGCATGTACTTGGCAAGTACCAGGTTACGCATTATAATTTTCTGCTTGTGTATAATACAGATTGATTATTCCCAAATACACCTGACATTTTAAAATACGTATTTACTGTAAGTAGCAAAGAAACAAGAGGGAATACTCCAGTTCTCACTTCAAATCCAAGCTCAGGCATTCATTCAATATGTGACCTCAGGCAACAGACTTGACCTCATTCTAGTTCAGTCAATTCAGCTGGCTAAGAGCAGGAAATCATTGAAAACCAGATGCTGCATCTAAAAGCAGATCTTCCCCAGGTAAATAAATTACAAGAGAGCCACAGGGATGGTGGAATACAGTGTTTCTTATTGTAAGAGTCAGGAAGCCATATGGATGTAAATTGGAAATAAGCCAGAGGTCTTTTAGCCTCAAGCTTTACTTTGATATCTGAAAAATAACATTTTTAGTCCTGCACAGATACTAAGATTTTTGTACTATAACTAGACTGCAAGATTAGACTAACTTTATTCAAATGTACTCAGATCATGTAGTTAAGGTGGATTTTTTTTTTATTTTGCCCAAATTACTTTTCACAGACATCTGTAATACTAATACCAATGCCTGACCACATCTGCAATGTAAGACAATGTCCAA
>JAWWEE010000122.1:35843649-35869255 GCA_035221455.1 Xenops minutus | reverse complement strand
TACCCCAAAACCCTATAAGTAAAAGAACTCTTCTCTACTTTACCCACATAAAGTTGTCTTGGAAAGTTTTTTTCCCCTCTCCTTATGGCAAAACCACCAACATAAAATGGAAAGATAAAAGGTTTATAGTTGATTCTATTTTCCTACTTCTAGTAGAATGGCTGCTATTGCTTCTCCAGGTCTCTAAACCCTTTATGGTAAACCACTAATGCACATACACAGTCAACTTTTGATCTGATCAAATTGAACAAATAGAATTGAAAATATTCATGGAGATGCCATAATCCTGCAGCTTACTTCGATCACTAATAAACAAGCTAGAGGAAAGAAGAATCTGATTTATTAACTGTGGCTTTGAAAAGGTATTAAAAAGTACAGAAGAGCTTCACAAAATATTCAGTAACTGAGAGTACAGAAGGTTCTATCTACAGTGACTGCAGCAGGACATGAAAACTTTTTGACCCTCTTGACAACTATTTATACCACATTTGTCATAAAGAACAAACCACATTTGCCAAAGACTGAAAGAATTTATATCTACCAGCAGCCTGGATATCAAGAACTTAGAAAATTGTTTATAGTCTAAGTTTTACAGGAATGTACTTATCATATTATTACATTCTAAACTATATACATAATCCTATAAACATTTTAATGTGTTACTGGCTAATTTTTCTGACATGAAACTGTCCTGACATAAGCAGTAACTTAACAGGTAATAAATGTAGCCTTTTTCATAGATGATTTTGGTATAAAAGTTCTTAATGAATAGACTTGTTTATTTATGCCTACCTAACAAAATATCAACAATTTATAGTAGACCATTTATCTAACATAGGTGGGAGAACAGACTTTGAAGGTCAATGAACAACACATGGAAAATAAATTGCTACTAGTCTACTAAAAAAACATAATTCTTTGTTTTATTAAAACAAGACCAAAACCAGTCAGTCTTAATAGTTGTAACTTTTGAACTGTGAATTCAAAAGCTGTTATATTTTCTAATTTCATCCCTTCCACAATTCATAAAACATTCTGTGCTACAAAGCCTGTGTCTGTGCTTTTGCTAAGCTACAACAACTATCAAGTAGGCATGCAATTTTTTACAGGATTTAGGTATTTTCTCTCTGCAACTGCATATATAAGGCAGAAACACAGAAGGATACTGACCTTATTTGAAATTGCTGATACAAGGGTTACCGTAAAAGAATTCTGATCAATGTTTACAGGTAGAGAAAAGACTATCAAAAATTTTCAGGAAAAAGAAATCCCTGCTGGTTTAACAGAAAACAAAGAAGGAAAAATAATGAAGTTTGCTTCTTATCGTAAATAGATATAAAATTATAGAACCTTTCCTGTAATCAAGATTGCAGATAATGCAAGCCATTATCTTTCCATATTAGATAATATAGTAATGCCATTAGCTGTTCAGTTTTCCCTTTAAATATCAGTCTTCATAGAGGAGGTCAATACAAGTTTTTAACATAACACTAGAAATAAATGACAAATTTAATTTAGGCTTGCTGCATCCCACTTCCTGGAACTTATTTCCTGATCTCAATCAAGAAAAGGCAGCATGTCAGGGAAATAAGTATTTTTACAATACAACCCCTTGCAGCAAGGTCCAAGAACAATTTAGGCACCATGAAGATGAACTTTTGTAGCATTTCTATGGAAGCATTAAATACTCTTAAACCTCCAGTCAGGCATTCAGGCCTCTTATGCAGTATACAGAAACAGGGATCCTAAAATAGTATCTCAATATACAGTAAAAAAAGCATTAACTAAAAGAAAAAAATCCTACTATCTGCATTCTCTTATTTTTTTTCCAATTTGGTGCATTATTTCTTCCTTACCAACCCAGTTCCTGCCTCCACTCAAAGAGTCTGCAGCCTCATACTTGCTTCCATCTCCTATGCTCCATCATTCAGGGCTTAAGCAAAGGGATATCACATGTTATTTTAGCAATAAGGGCAGCTCCTTCCTTTTCTATACTGAGATCAAAACTTTGTTTTGGTTAAAACCCACACAACTCCACTCCAGCAGAGCACTCTTCTTGCTGGGTTGGGAGCTATTCTGGAACTATGAAATCTCACTGAATCTCTGACATGAACAAGCCTGCATAAGATTTATATACCTGCAACATATGGGAGTGGTATTGCTTTTGTCTGCTAAAATGTAAAATGAGTTAACAAATGACGAGGTGTTAATTCATTCTTCATAAACTCATTTTGCCTTCTTAATTTTGTAGCTATATTTTCACAACTTACACCTCCCCATGTATTTAATAAATCTAAAAGCACAATCACAAGATGAGCAACTAATAGTTATAGGGAATCAGGAATAAGCAGCCACAACTTGATGAGGACTGTACGTAATATAAGCTTTGATTTGCTTTAAGAGATACACCATTTCTGAGATACACCAGGAAGGTAAAGGTCTGTGTCAGATGTCTGTTCTCACAAATAAAAGATAAGTGAAATTATCACTGATGCACCTATTCAAACTTGGTGCTGCCAGGGTTAGTCAGTAACTGAGTTTAGGGTTTCCAGGATTACACTTTTGGAGTTAGCTACCTATGTTTCACCATTTCTGCCAAAATTACCCATCTCTTTTTCTTTACTTGCACTCAGAAAAAAAAGAAAAAAAATAGACACAATTACCATTCTTTGTCTTTTCCCTGATGTCTTCAAATCAATCATGAGGGAACCTTGTTCAAAAGGAAGCCACTGACTGAAGTCTCTCCAGGGGTGTACTGCCAGACGTTTGAAAAGATGTCAGTAAGAACTCCAATTTGTCACTGAAGAATAATGATTGCAGGTACTTTTAAGTCCTGCAAAGTCTTTGAAACAGCTTTGCCATTTAGTGAATGGAATAAGACATGCTGCCTTTAAATTACCACAGAATAAATAGAAGAACTTCCATTGCAAGACCCAAGTCCTAACTGCTTCTGCTGGATCCTCTAAGAAAAAGAACGAAAATGAGTATTTGGAAATAGTCAAAAGATGATAGCGGGGTCCTGTAAGCAAATATAGACTTTGTAGGAAGAATGCAACAAGCCAAAACCCAAAAGTAGTATTTTTTGAATGCCAAAGGCTTTGTGTTGAATTTAGGCTGCATGCAAATCATAAAGGTTTATATTCAAAACAGAATTTACAAAAGACAGTTGAGCAGAGGGAGAGAAAACTAAAGCAAAAATGAGAAAAACAACAGTTCCTAAATGATAATTGGGTCATTTCATATTTCCAAGGGAAAAAAAAAACAAAGGCTAATTGAAAAATAGAGATAACAAGAATAAAAACAGTGACTTAAGGATACTGCATTATTTCTGAAAATTATGTCAAATCATATTTGAGAAATCAGTTAAGACACAATAACTGACCATTAAAAGTAATGTTCAAATTGTTTTAATTATTTTGAAATGTCAACAAAACACTAAATCAACGATATGAAATGACATTGCCTTAACATCCAGTTAACAGCATGCATCAACAACTGTAAATTTAGCACTATCTTTGTATCAGATAATTAGTGGCAACTGTAAGATCTGTACCAAGGTGCATGTTAAGGTTGGCTTAAAATTATTTCTCATTAAGTAATGTGGGTCAATTCATACAGTAAGTCATTTTGCAAGATAAAAATGAACTCAATAAACATTTTTATGTAATATAACAGGCTGAAAGAGTGACAGAACAAAGGACCCATCTACCAAAATATTTAACAACGTTATCCAGAATGTTCTGTGTTTCTGCAACATGTCAAATCCTAGTTCTGAAGAGAATCCAGATGCCACATTTGCACACCCAAGCAAATTTTGAGACCTGTGGATGGAAGAGCTTGGAAATCCTTCAAACTGTGTGTAGAATACTAAGAGTCCAAAATCCCAACATATAGAAAGTGGTACTTGTCCATGAAATCCAGACAAGGCACAAATACTAAAATTTGCTGAAAATCTATTTCCCAGAAATAACACATCATGACATTCACTAGGGAGTAAACCTCTTGCCCATTTCAAGTTTATATAATTTTTTTGCAATAACTATTCATAAAAAAGGCAAAGCATCAAGTCCTGGTAACTGACAGAAAAGAATGAATATCCCTGTTTCATGCCTTATCAGACTAATCAATGGTTAAACCTAGGAACCACCTCAGTTTTGAATCTCAGAAATGGAAACATTTGTGCCCATGCTATCACACTCTCCCAGTTTATCATTGAAACCAAACATATTTGAAGGCATGGAAACATAAGACATGTATGAACTTTGGAAGAATGAGTACCTTTCAGTCTTCTTCTGAACTCCTTTCTCAATGCAGGTATTTTTAAAATTCTTGGTGATGGGAACAGTACATTTCCCTTTCTCTGCATGACAGAGGAAAAAATACATTCCATTCTTTTCAACAGTATCATATGGGAAGAGATCTAGCCACCAATTAATAACATCAATAACTATTTCAAATAATCAAATTAACTTTTCTGATTTACTACCTGATTTTCATAATTTAATTTTCATAATTTCATTTTCCATCCAGTTCTAATAATCATATCACTTTAACTGGTTTGAAGGATTAGATAATCTTGTACATGGCTCTTACAGCTGAAACTTCCCATCTGGCCACCCTGAACTCTCACAGGTAAGAATAAAGTTACAAGGCTAAAGCATGATTCAGACCCTGACAACTCTTTTTGGACACAGTTTCAAATGACTTTAAAATTTTATGGGTACCTGTTGCCTGACATTCACAATACCATCAAATGTACGCAACTTATTCTTTTTAAGACGTTGAACAGACCATTTATAAACACTGGATTTAGGATGCTTTTTAGAATTCGTGTTAAGGGTCTTGCAGAAAGAGGCCTATGCAAAAGGAACCAACTACTTCCTATTTGAAATTTAAACTAGATCATGCAGGCAACGGAAACAACAGACAAAACCATCCTGATGCACCATGGCTCTCATCCATCATAGAACTCAGTTATAAAAACCAAGAGCTTGACTCCCAATGTTTTTGTTAATGCTTTCTAACTTACTCATTTTAAGATTTCATCAGTTATTAAATCCAACTCAAATGTCCTGCTCAGATCCTAGGAACAATTACAGAAATGCTAAGCTTGGCAGATCAAGCAGCTGGAGATCATCTACTCATCTACTTTAACAATAAGCATTTTTATATTTTTCTCAAAACAAGGTCAGCCACAACAAGCTGCTCAGAATTCCCTACGGTCATGTTTTGAATACCTCCAAGGATGGAAACTACACCAACTGGGCAACTTGCGTCAATGTTGGATCACCTTGACATAAAAAAAAAAAAATAAAATAAAAAAAAGTAGTTTTTTCTTATGAAACTCTGGTATTTCAGTTAGTGTCAATTATCTTTTTTTTCTTTCACTGAACAAAACTAAGAGCCTGGGTGCACTTTCTTTATTTACTACCATCAGGTGTTTATACGCTTTGATAATATTCCCCCTTGAGCCATCCTCGTCCCAAGGATTAAGACTGAGCAGTCTGTGTTTCCTGGATCCTCCTTTCCCGTAGGACGCAGGAATGAAACAAATACTTTACAAATAAGGTCAGTACAGTAATGAGGAATCTTATTTTTCTGAAATGTACAAGTACAAAAAGGAGCAGATTGCTAGCAAAATTCATTCAGTTCAAGTTAATTTTATTGATAATCGACTACAAACTCAACAGCTTATGAAACTGAGACTGCAGTGGCATATTTGATCAAGATTCCAAATCTTGACAGTGAAATGCTGCTTAAACTCTGGCAATATTCAGGTCAGTATCAAGAGTAGGGCCTGCTTCTGTTATAGAAGACACTTACTTTGTCAGCACCAAAGTGTAACAAAGGATGTATCCATTTCAAGATTTTCCTGCAACATAAATATAAAACATTGAGCAGTGAAAATCCTTGCACCTTAGTCATTGACTGGCCCAGCAAATAAACAGCAATTTCACAAATAGCACGTTGTCCTTGCAGTTGGGGAAAACTGTAATGGCCAAAGGTAAAACATACCCAAGTACAGATTAAGCCAACTTATTATTTTCACTGGCATCCAAAATACCTGTTAGATCAACAGAAGACTTGTAAGAATTAGTGTGTGTATGTATATATATATACACATATATATATTCATTCTAGGCCAAGAAACAGAAATTATTCTGATATCTTATAGTTCCCAAGAAGGTAGAGAACTGACTCAAACCTGCCTGAACCAGGATGCACAGTGGTTACCTGACCTCTCCGCAGAAAAGAGCTCTTCCTAGGCAATAGAGCATAATCCTTCTGAAGACTTGTTTTAATCCTGTCAGGGACTGGTCAGAACTGAAAAGGTCCAAGAACACCAGAAAGCTATTTTTGTATTCTTGCCTCTAAAAATATAGCTACAAAACTACTCCAATGCAGTATTTCAATGATTAGTTAACTTTTACTTCTGCAGGTTGATACGGCAAAGACTGTCATCATAAAGCATACAGCACACAACCACAAAAGGATTCTTAACAGACTACTTGAGAATATTACCTACTACTGAAAATGAGTTTTACTTAATGTCTTAGAGAATCCACCTATTAAGAAGCAATCCCAGTTTGTATTTTGTGTTCATTCTAGTTAGGACTCCAGGTAAAGCCAGCATCCTTATTTCCAGTGAGCATGCTGAAGTCAAAGGCATAAGAGCAATCCCTCTCATTTACTATGTATTAGTGCTAATACATTTTTCTACATTAATCCTTTGAGCAAATGACACATTGATAGTCTGGGACACTAATGGGATACATTAATTGCAAGTAGTATAAGAAAAGAGGATTACTAAAATGCATGGTGGAAACAGAAAATGAGATTAAAAATGGCATTTTGGTTAAAGTTCTTCAGGCTATTTAAAAAATACAAGATGATTAGTCAAGGAGAAACTAGAAAGTCCCTAAATGAAAAATGCTGAGGGTCAAGGAGAATCTGGGAGAAGAGATTTATGACTAAAAGTGGAAGAGAATAAAGCTAGAAACTAAATCAGAACTTAAGCAGGGAGGTGGGGGTGGAGCAGAAGGAAAGGATAGTATTTCTAATACTACAAAGCTTTATTCTTCAGAGGAGAGGGGAGCAAAACTAATGCTCAGATCCTGCATATGTTTAAGCACATGAATGATTGTGCTGACTTTAGTAATCATGTGGCTATAGCTAAATACTTAATTCCTTAGAAACATAGCCAAGCAGACCGGTCATGAAGGAGACACCAGTATATTCCATCACGCAATGAGAAAAAGACTAACTCATCTTTGCACCATAGGAAGATTGCTGCAGTCTGTGTGTGCAAGCAAGGGAACCAAGTCACAGTGCTAAGGCAACTTTTATAGTGTGATCAGTGCCAAAATAATGTACCTTACAGTGCTAATGTTCATAAGAAAGGGGTCATGGATGATCCACAAGGAATAATTTCACTATCAGAAAACAGGCATTATAGAACATTAAGAACAGACTTTAGGAAAACAATCCCAAAGCTACATAAGGGAAAATTACTTAAAAACTGTAAGGAAACTTTGACAATGGACGTTACAATACGATTGGAAAAATAGGTGTCGCTAGACCCAGTAATCCAGATATTTAAGAGCAAGGACTTTTAGGATTGTTTCCTAAAAAACAGTTGATTTTCTGGCACTGGCTATTCTAAAGCTAATATTAGACTTTTTTTTGTAAGTAATATTACCTAGGACACAACGGGGGAAGTGCAATTCCTGTTTATCCTATTATGAAGTCAGAGTAAACATTTTTCTACAACCTATTCAGGAAATAACGACCCTGGGTACATCACAACCCAAAGTGAAAAATGAGAAACATATACAACTCATTTTATTTTTAGTAATTACAATCCATTAATTGCCCCAAGAACATCTCTTAGTAGCCCCTTGGTACTGCAGTTAAAGTTGACAACTTCCCCTCAAAAAAAGAACCTTGGATGACAGCTGATGTAAGAGAGCATACTATACATTGAATTGCAGCTGGAAACACAGGAAAGCTAAAAGAGAGTCCAGAAGGTATTTGGTTTTGCTGGTTCCACTCCTCACTACATACTGCAATGAGAAACAGCAAAGGTAGAAAGATAGACTTGAGAACCAGGGAAGACAGCAGCACTGAGTGGAATGTTTCAAATGCATCATCATCCAAACCATTTCTGCATGCCCTAGTTGCACTCCAAATCACATTCTTTAGCTTCAAATATACTTTTGTCAGAGGGACATTTCATTTCTAATGAAAATTTTCATCCGTTCACAGTGTAATTTAGTTGCTTATTTAGATATATAGAATTCAGGCATTCTGAGATGAAGTTTGGCATCTATGCTCTTCCTGGTGGAATAAAACAAAAATAACAAAAAATAACTTCCGTCAGAAAGGGTCAAAGAAGCTACTATCTGTCATCTATTGCCAGCAGCAGATATAAGAATAGTTACTTTCATTCTCTCAGAAGTACCCAGATGTACACTGTATCCTACAAAGTAACACCTAGACTGTCCAGCTAATTCACAGTAAGACTGATAATCTGAACAACAGATGTGCCTGCTCATTCTTACTTGTTAAACCACACTTTCTTACTTGTTAATCCATGGCTGTCAGAGGAAAGTTATGTCAGGGAAAGTCTTGCATGCAATAACTAGCAGGATTAACACAACAAAAGGAAACATACATAATCCGTGCAGTGTATACTTACTGAGCTGAAAACTTGAATAAATAGGCCATGTTTTCACACCTCTAAAACAACTCTCAGAGATCAGTTCAAAATTCATTTTAAAATCAGAAGGAAGAATTTCCATATATATAGTATGATTTGAAGAAAATTGCTTACTAGAGATGTTTCTACTGGAATTCTGGCAACATCTACCACCAAACCACAAAGATAATTTGGGAAAAGGAACGTTTTCAAGATTTTAGTTACCTTCTTCATTTACCCCAAGCAAAAATCCTCTTTCAAATCTCCATGGTTATCAGGCTATATTTTTGTCTCTAGAAGTAGAATGGTGCTAAATTATTTAGGAAGAAGTTTTGCATTAGTTATAATGGAAAAATTCTAGGAAGGATTTTATTACCTTGTATTGAGAACTTAGATGACCCTGCTTAAAAGGGGTTTAGATATATTTCTATTGCAGCAAATATAGAAGCTGGACAGTGGGAGATTTTGCTACCGACAAAAAAAGGGGAAAAAAAATGGAAATGGAAAAACCAAAAGTCTGTAAGTCTTATGGCTTACTCTGTTGCTTGATTTTCAAAAAAAAAAAAAAAAAAAAAAAAAATCCATCTCCCACTGAAAAGAGACAAAAGTGAGTGAATTATTGTCTTAATCTGAACAGATGCAGTGCAAGGCAAGCAATAGAAGGGATCTAGGAAGTTTGCAAGCGAATCCTCTAATCTACCCCTGACATGATATAACTGGACTGCAAACATTCAGTTTCTAAAAACCTCCTCCTGATTGTGTAATTTAAATAATGTGATATGTGAAGCAACAGGGATGAGCAATCACATTGAAGAGTTTTAACCTCTTTATGGGTTCCAGTACTGTTGCACATTTCAGGCATGGAGAAATCTGCTAGCCCTGGTTGCTTTATCCCAGTACAAGGAAATTGCTCATCAGTGTTTACCTGTGGAGCTATCAGTGCAGCTAAAAGCAGTATCCGCATATCCTTTCTCTCATAACATTTCCTGGTGAATTATGGACATTTCTCGCAGAGCACACTTTTGACACATTCTGCTACATGTATCTGTACTTTCTCTATAACTAATTTTCTTTACATTAGAGAAGAAAAATGATCCTCACAGTTTTCTTGTTCTAGCTGATGAATCATTTGGAGAACTCACTGAAGATCACACGAAAAAGGTGTAATAGAGAAAAGTCTTTGTCCGGAAA
Organism: Xenops minutus; assembly: GCA_035221455.1. Lineage (NCBI taxonomy): Eukaryota > Metazoa > Chordata > Aves > Passeriformes > Furnariidae > Xenops > Xenops minutus. Next base: position 35,859,366 of record JAWWEE010000122.1, on the reverse strand, counting down.
TTAAAGCTTGTGTAGGAAGCAGAACATTTTAAAGGACTGAATTATTTTTATTTACAGAGCAAATATAAGCAACTATATGGAATCTGAAGTCAGTTATTCATCTTCACTTTTTTTTAGTCGGAACAAAAATTCCCAGTTCAGGCATTGTATCTACTGTTTTAACAACAGGATACAGCTATTTATAGAACACTGAAGTATTATAATATAGATTTGTGTAGTAACAAGGGTTTATAAAGCAAATATTATGAGTACCACACACTAATTTAATTACCAGATACATTTGAAATCCCAAATGTGTATATAAAACACAGCATCCTCAGTCCTCAATCCTATAGCCTTCCACACAGTCTAACACCTTCATCCCACAGATTAATTTGCAGCACAAGCAGCTTACTGAATAATATGCTGTTAATAACAATGCTATTGAGAAAGCCTAATGGAATCAAAGACATTGTAAGCTCACCAGCTGGTCTGACACTTGTGATAACAAGCTTAAAAACAAAATACCTTCAATTATATTTAAAATTTCATATTTCTCTATAAAGCATAGCTGTTCATCTTAAAAAAAAAAAAAAAAAAGTAATGCAGATTTACTGAGAGTAAATGGAAAAACAAACAGTACAAAGAGAAAGTACAGGACAGGGCCTGTACAGGGTGGGGCGGGGAAGGAAGTAGACTTTTTAACTGAAAGTGGACTTTTTTCCCTCCGGAAAGATAAAACAATTCTTTCAGTCAAAAAATTAGAAAATTCTAAGAAACTGAAATGCTCTAACTTCAGCTGAAATATTTGTGTCTAAGATGTCCAGTGAAAGAAGATTGAAGTCAGGGTAGTTAAATATTACCCCAAAATTATTTTTTCCATGCATTTTAGATCTAAATTCTGATGCACTTATATTCTCTGTGGCTTCTCTCATCATGTTACCTGGGTTTAAAGGATGTCATAGCTACAGGGAAAGCTGTGTATTTGCACTCCCATCTGTAACAAGCCTGGGATTCTGTGCTTTAATTTTTAATGAGCCATATAGTGCTTCTCCTGGCAGAGGTTCCATGGAATTACAATTACCTCTTTTATTAAATTACACATGCGAGGCAATTCAAACCAGTGTTTGTAAAATCACGGGTGCACATTTAGGTAAGGATTACAATGCAAGTGACAGAGTAAACTCAAGCCTCTCCAAAATCAAGCAGGTTTATTTCCCCATTAAATAAAAGTTATCAGGACTGCTTGCAAAGTTTTCTCACACTTTTTATCCCCGTGAACTCTAGTAACTTCCATAATTTTAAAGGAGAAGAAGCTTAACTTGATACCCACGTAATTATTCTCTCTCCCTCAGGTGGTCTTCACTTTCTTGCCTGCCTGCCTGCCTGCGCTCACTCAGAGACTTTTATGTGAAGATAAGGAACCTCTTTGATCTCCAGCTACCTCCTTAGGGGCCTAAGACATTCTTTTCTCTATAGAACCACCCCAGTAATTTTGTTCCCATTTATGGTACAACCAAAGTCTCCTCAAGAAACTTTAACTTTGTTGGGTTTTTTATTGAAAATTTGTACTGGGCTATATTTTATTTTATTATTACAAGGTTAGAGAAAATAAATTCATATCCAAGTTATAAGGATGGAAAGTGACATATTTGTGTACATAAATATTATTTCTGACACTGGTATCTTATTGCTGCAAAACTTCACAGAGGCAAAAGAAATAAGACACACAGTGTGAAAATGAGTATGCATGTATCTGAAAACCAAAGCATACACACAAAGTGTCTTACTGGGTTTCCTAAAAGAAGAACAATATTCCACTTTAGTGGAATAAGGAACATTCTTCCTTTAGTGGAATTAATTCTTCAGATTAATAAAACTTAATAAAAGTTTCCCAAGAATTTTAGGGGGAGGGGTGGGAATAACATTGTGGAAAACATTTTCACCGTGAATCCTCCGCTCAGTTCTAGTCCCAAGAAAAATGCCCTTTATCACATGCCTAATTATTTTCAAGCCATTCAAGGCATTTCAAATTATTTCCTTCACTCTAAGTCTTTACCTTTAATAACTGGTGTTCTATCACAGACTGAAAGCATAACAGTAAATAAAGGTAAAAGTAGCCTGACAGCTGCACAAAGACCTAATTAGGAACCTCTATGTTTACTTTAAATCCCGTAATTGATGCAGAAATGTATGAATCAGATAGTATCTCCATAATATCCTCAAAACACTTTCAAAGTCGATTACTGTCACATTTATTTCACATCATTCAAGAGGTGTCATTTTCCTCACTCTTTTTTTAAAAAATCTATTTTCAGGGCCACAGTTCAGTTTAATAATTCATTCACAGATCCTTGGAACTGATGCCTGGAGAGACTTTCGCAATTGTTGGGGTTTTTTTTTAATTTTTGTAAATAATTGCTGTTTCTATTAAATTTAAACCTCACACTCTTACTTTGAAATATCTCCAAATCATTAGCCATATCAAGACCTTGACAACCATATACCCACTTATTTTAAAATGCTGTGCTTATTTTAAGCTTTTCACAATATATTTTCTACAGTTCTCTAAACAGCCACTTGCACTGGTACTACCTTTAAAAACCTGGTCAGTGTTAATCAGCTTTGCTGTTATGCTTTGAAAATAACACACTGGGACTAACCCAGGTTTTGTTTTCCGCTACTATGGTGGTTTAGGTTTCTTGGTCTTGGTCTAGGCCTTCACTGGTAACAGGGTCATAACTAAGGAAGTGTTCCACACCATTCCTTCATGTAATCAGGGGTATATAAGGAAGGGAGGAAGGTTTTCTCTCTCTCTCTCCCGCTCTCTCTCTCCCTCCCTTTCATGTGCTTGGAGGACATCAGGTCTCTGTGTCGGCTTAGCTCTCATCTATATGAGCTGAGGTCTATCTGAGAAGCTGGTGTCCCAGCGGTACGGAGGTGGAGATTTCTACTGCTTCTCTTGAGGGGAGTTTTGGTGACAATTTATTGTGTTAGTTACTTACTGAGCTTTTCCCTGAGTTTACAAGTGTGTGTGTATCTGTTTTGTTTGGTTTTACCCATTTTTGTCCCATTTCTCTTTCCCCCCTTTTCCCTTTTGAAGTTGTTTGGTGTTCTTATTCTGTATATTCATAGTGTTTGATTGTATATAATTGTAATATATGTGAATATATATATATACCTTTACTACAATTGTCTTTGGGTACTTTTTTTTCCTTCTCTCTTGGGAAGGGGGAATCTGTGTGGCTGGCAGTTGGGTTTGGCAGGGAGCCAACCCAAACCTCCACAGCTGCATTCTTGAAAACTTTAAAGGAACTCCATGGACCCACTAATTACTTAGATTATATTGGTAAGAAAGAAGATTCGCCTCTGGCCCTAAGAAAATATTCTGTAGGACCAGAGAAAAATTCCTAAAGGACAACCTCCAAGCAGTGGCTTGGTATACTGTAAAAAGCCTACTCAGTTGTATAAAAAGAAAACACCAGATTTCTATTTAAAAGGTGATCTAACCTCATTAGGCTCAAAGAACTTTAGTCTTTCAATAAATACTTACATTTTCTAATCCTAAAGGCATTTCTTTTCTCTGTTGCTGCACAAAACTCTCAAAAGAAAAGCTCACAATTTTCAATCAAAATTATGCAATCACCAAAGTGAGCTACCATACCACCCTATCCTGCCCTGTTCTGGCCTGTCCTTTTTGCATCCAGTGTGGATGATAGACTCTAGCCTACCTTGTTTCACACCAGTATCACTCTGGTTTTGTCACTTCTAAAACTGCAGGACAGCCATAACATATGAAGTGACATTGACTACCTCATATTTGACAGAAATTAAAGTAAAAAGAGAAAAACATCTAATAGTTTCCCTCTGAATACTCACTCCTCCTCCTATAATCCCACAAATTTTTGGGTTGGGAAAGAGAAAAGGTCAACAGGGAGACTCTTTTTAAGATGACAGATTCATCTTTTAGATCACTAAATTTAAAATAGTTTTAGAAAGCACTTGTAACTGCTAATGATAAACGGGTTTGACATGATTGGCCCACTGCTCTCACAGGACAAAACCCATTTTGAATAGCACGTCAAGATCCTCTACTACTTGAACGTACTTCAGATAATAGGATATTACAACGTTAAAGGGAGATATTGTCAAGGAATACAGGAATGTGGCAAGACTTAATTACACCCTTACAATATTTTAAATGCATTAAATGGGCTATATAGGCTGGATCCAAAGATTACAGTACTCTATGAAAAGACTCCTATTGACACAAAAGGTGCTCTGAAGCAATTATTCAGTTACTTGAAATTCTTTTTCTATTTGCAAAGCCATTTAGCAGATCTGTCATTTCCAAACTGTCAGCTCATGGTGCAAGGAGAAGTAGTTTGAAATTAATATATTTTTATGACATTACACAGGAAACAGACATTACTTCTGGTATGAAAGACACCCAATAAAAGAGTTTTGATAACTTTGTAAGCCATTTGGCAGGAATGTAGCATGGAAGTGTGGCAGCAGGAGAAACAGAACTTAGAGATTAATTTAAAAAATGACAAAGTTATAAACCCAAGAGAAAGAAAGCAGGCATACATTCAATAGCCAAGGTCAAAACTGTAAAATTATAATTCTGCAAGTATGAGCAGTCAGATATTCTTTCTAATTTTTGAAACAAAAACAACTCAAAAATGAGAATACTGCATTTTTAATTTTCAGTTAAATAATTTCACAAGAACATTTTATTAACTTTTCCAGACATAACTGTCAAAAGTATCCTTCCCTACTCTTTAACTGCATGTTGATCAAATTCCTTACTATTTTAATGGAATAGCAGAACCATATTACATTATAACAATGGTTTCATTAACTTTCAATATGAAATATGCTGGATGCAGCCATGAGGGCAGTTTCAAACCTGTAAATTTGAAACTATTCAACAACTGAGAGACACTGAAAATTCTATTTCCTGACAACAACCTGAGGAGGCCTTTGGATGAGCTTAAATTTTTCTCCCAGTGTCAGGTATTCTGATTACAACACTCAGCTACAATATTTTTTGATAGAAGCAAAAGCCTTATTTAATCTTCTACAAAGGACAAATTACTCCTTTATTTATCCTTTCCTTGTACTCCATCTAGTACAAATCACTACATTTCACACTATATTTGTAAATTTAAGTAAGAGCGAACAGAAGTACAAAGAGAATTTTCTCCCAGTTTATCAATCAATTGAGCATGGATATCTAAATGCCAGGTCTGTAAAACTGTCCAACAGTGTCACTTACACACCCAGGAACACGACCTTATTGTCAAGTGTTATGCCTTAAGGCTTCCTCCTTGCTTAAAAGGGGTTGCTGATAACTTCATATTCACTTTGGATAACTTGTCAAGGGGCAGCCAATACTGGCAGGTTATTTATGCACTTTTTTCCTGAAATGAATAACTCAGGCGAAAGGACTTTCTCTTACTCTTTTGTATAGCATTCCTCTATTTCATTTAGGCCCTCGTGGCTGCTTTTTTAGGCATCTTAGCTTTGTCCTACTTCCTTGAGAAAAAGGAAGGAAGGCAGAAAATAAATGTCTAGTTACACAAGCAGATCTCGCAATCAAAAGTCAAACAAAAATTATGAAGGTAAATATGACTTCATATATTTCAACAATTCTAAAGAAACCCTCTGTGTTTACTTCTCTAAGTGTCAGTTTGGTGGCTGAATCTATTCTTCAGTGACTCCAACAGATAACATGGAACCTCTTGTAAACTAATGGCCATTTGGAGGCATACCATGATGATAAACACATCAATACTACATTCTGTAGCAGTATGACACTAAGTAAAGTGATGCATAATCTGTCAAGGTGAAAAAACAGCTCAGAAAGTATTTCGAAGTTTGACTGCTGCACTGATAATTAGAATAAAATGTTCAAATTTAATTTCAAACTTCAGGCAAATGAGGTTCCAAAATCTCACTAGGAACATTCGAAACACTGTATAATAAGACACCTTTAGAAAGTTTAATTTCAAATTTTGTTTCGTTTTCTTAGTGATTTCTTAGACATTTGTCTGAGAAAAATTACTCTGATTTAAGCTTAAGAACTATCAAGAAAGCTACAATGTATTTTGTAGGGGAAAAAAAGTGTAGAATTACACTCATTTTTTTCAGTTATCAAGTAGTCCCACTGATTTCAGGAAGACTATTCATCTGCTTAGATTTAAGCAGATATCTTGTTCCTTATGCAAGAAGGATATTAGTCACTGTCTCCTTACTCACAAGAATGGAGGAAAGAGAAAATGTGCTGTAGTACATAGTAAAAACAGGAGCAGAAAATATCTCTGACATAGCTTGACTTTGTTTTTAAGTGGAATACATTTTAGTTTAACTGCATGCTTCTAATTCTGAGTTTGTCTCAATCAAAGTACAAATTTCAGGCTGTTAAGAAGAGTGGGAGAACAGCATTTTAATATCATGCTTTAGAACACTAACTGTAATTTTCAAATAAAGACTGGAAGCTGCAATTGCAGTAATGCATGTTCTCCTGCTACCAGTTACTCCCAACTAGGAGCTCACACTACAGAGCAAATTGCTAGATTGTTGAAATCTCTTTTGTGTGGTTTCATTAAATAACTGAAATATTTTTCAGTGCTCTTTTAACCAAACCTCTCAAAGTTTTCTCACATCCACATATGTAGAGTACAACTACCATACTGACAAGATCATGAAAAATAATGAAGTAATAAGGACACTGAGTTAAAGTTTTGAATTGCTTTCATATCTTTAAAGCAAATATTCTAAAAGCATAGCTGATTATTCTCATTAATACAAATAATGATGTAGAGAATTTTGTTTGCTCTTTCAAAATATAAAATACCCAAAATCATATCACACTCAAATATTGTGAAAATCTTTTGCAGAAGTTATACAACATGCACAAAAGAGGACCAATTTTACATCAGCATTTGCCAAGCTGGATAGCTAAATGTTAGCAAATAAATGTTTGTCCAAGATAACAGAAATATGGGCTTATAAGACACAGTCCTTAGCACATATCAGAAAGCTTCTCAATCAAAGGTTTTTTAACGCAGGTCCATTTTCCACTGTCCAAGAGAAGGCTGTACACTGGTTATCACTTGACATAGGATCATGTGGTGAAAAACATCTCTTACTGAGGGTATATTAAGCATTTGCTGACAAGGATACAAAAGCGAGTATTTGCAAGCTGGAGCTTACTGAGGTAGACTGTCAAAAGTGTAAACTTTCCAAACTAAAGGTGAAAAATTATTAAACACTGAAACAGCTTACCTCAGATAGTGAATTTCCCATTTTTTAAAGAATTGTCTTTTTTTTTTTTCACTAAGAGCTATTCTTGGATCCAGCTTTCCTGGGGTAGACTTTGGTCTGCTTCTTGAGCAAGGAATCTCAAATCCAGCCTCTTCCATAATACTATTGTGTCCCTTTGGATAAGACTGTTGAATTTACCCAAATTGGTCATGACCTTGTGGGTTGTTAAGACAATTATGATAACTACTTTATAAATTCTCTATCAAAGAATGAGGCTATTTTATGACCTCTTTCATCCCAAATAAATAACTTCTGCTGAAGGACTGTTGTGAGAATAACCTTTTCCCACAACAATAAGCAACTGACTACAGCCTGAACATGGATACTGAAGCAAATAGCTGTCTGAAATAGTCCGCAGAGCTTTTCTTCCTGTGACTGAATGGTGTTCCTGCTCATATATTAATACTCAAGTGAGAAGGAGATCATCTTATCTCTCTTCTACTATAGCTGTGTAGCACAATATGGAAAAGATGTTCATTTCGCATTCCTTGGGCTCTGACAAATCCCAAGTCTCCATAATATTAGCATCACCAGCAACATCCCATCATCCCATTATGGATTGTCACTACTACTAGATCCAAATAGTAGAGTTTTATTAGCCTACCAGAGCCAGGATTGGCATGAAATGAACAGTTCTTGTCTGTCAGCTTTCATCAAACTCCTACAACCAAACAAAGGTAAGGACATCTACATTTCTAAAGCTATGCAGGGAGTCAATTCCAGCACCCAACAGGGCTTGATGAGTACACTCAGATGGGTACTCCATAACTCCACCATACATTTTCATTCTTAATAAATTAAGCACCTAATTTTTGATGCTCAATCTTGAAATACTTCTCCCCTGTCCCTCATCATCCTCCCAGACCTACAACTATTATTTGGTTTGTTTTGAAAATCATTCCTACAACCATCAACTGTCAGACAAGCTTCTTTTTGATAGCCTTACAACAGAGTAGGGCAACATTTCAAATCCAATGTCAAAGCATATATCAAAACATAGGCCTTTTGCTCTGCTTGGCTGCCATGGGAACAAAATTCTTTTAGGGTAGAACTGAGTCAATGATTTCATCACACGAAAACACACATTCTCAGCTAAAAAGCACCATGCTGATTTATATCACTAAGGAAGTTGACTCTTACCTTGAAACTATAAATAACTTCTTTATTAAAACTTCTGGCACAATTAGCAGTAATTTCTTTTTTTATTTTTTTATTTTATGACTGCTAAAAGAGAAATCCCATTTGCAGCAGATGTTGTAGGGAAGTCAGTTCACGTCCAACACTACAACCATGCAAATCATTCTTTGTTCCTAGAGACATGCGCTAAGGTTGTAATGAAAATCAAAATGCTAAGATCAGGAAAAACAGAGCATGTTATTGCCCCTAGCAAAGAATGGTGATGAATTATCAATTTTCTTCTGCTTCCAGGTCCCACCATTTTGTGAGAAACAGCCATGGCAGAAAGATTTAAACACCATGCCTGACTCCACTCAGATTCGTACTGTTCTTTCTGTGTAATCTAAGTTGCTACTACACCAGCACTTGTAAAGAGACATTATATTCCCAGACCTGAAAGAATACTTTCGGTACTACTTCAGTCTCCCATAGCAAAACAGCATGTGTTGAATGGACTCAACAGACTGGCATGGTATTTTAGAAATTTCTTTGTACTGTTAAAGACAGATGGAATGTATTGTGTTTGGGTGGCCAGGTTTTGGTAGCAGGAAGACTACCGGAGAGGTTTCTGTGAGAAGCTGCCAGAAGTTTGCGCCATGTCTTCTAGAACCAATGCCAGCTGGCTTCAGGACAGACCCCCTGCTGGCCAAGCCAATAAGGAACACCTCTGTGATAACATATTTAAGAAGGAAAAAAAAAATGTATTGCCTAGATGTAATTGCACCCAGAGAAGAGCAAAGTGAAAATGTGTAAACAATTCTGCAGACACCAAGGTCAGGGCAGGAGAGGGAGCAGGCGCTCCAGGCACCAGAGCTGAGGGTCCCCTGAAAGTCCATGGTGAAAACCATCATGAAACAGGCTGTCCTCCTGCAGCCCATAAAGGACCACAGGGGTGCAGAGATCCACCTGCAGCCCATGCAGGAGCCCACACTGAAGCAGGTGCATGCCCAAAGGAGGCTGTGTCCCCTTGGGAAGCCCATGCTGGAGTGGGGTCCTGGCAGGGACCTGTGAGGCAGACCTGTGAGGAGAAGAGCCTACGCTGGAGCAGGTTTTCCTGGTAGCACTTGTGGCCCTGTGGAGAACCCACGCTGGAGCAGCCTGTACCTGAGGGACTGCACATTATGGAAGAGGGACCCACATTGCAGCAGTTCATGGAGAACTGTTGCCCATGGTATGGACTTACACTGGAGAAGCTTGCGAAGAACTGTCTCCCATGGCAGGGACCAACTTTAAAGTAGGGGAAGGACTCCCCTCTTGGAGCAGAAGCAGAAATAACTTGTGATGAACTGATCATAACCCCTATTCCTCACCAACCTGCCCTGCTTGGAGGAAGGAGGTAGAACTTTGGAAGGAGCAAGGGGTACAGTGAAGGTGTTTTTAAGATTTATTTTACTTATTATTCTGCCCTGATTTTGTTAGCAATAAATTCAATTAATATCCCTAATTTGAGTCTGTTTTGGTGACAGTAATCAGTGAGTGATCTCCCCCAGTTCTTACCTCAATTCATGAACCCTTTGTTATATTTTCTCTCCTCTGTCCAATTGCAGAGAGGAATAACAGAGTGGCTTTGGTGGGTAACTGGCATCCAACAGGGTCAACCCACTAAAAGACAAGACCATAGTACTGATTTTATAGAATACAGATATAAATTTGAGCATTTAATCCTAAAAGTTTTCTCAAAATTTAGAACTTTGTTAATTATAAAATTCAGAGTGCAACAACACATTCCTCCCATGTGTTCAGATTTTAAAAATCCATTAAGAGACTTTCTGTTTTTTTCTTTTCCTTTTTTTTAATTACAGCATATCTCCCCCACAGAGGCAAGAAGCAAAGAAAGATTAGTCACATACTGCAGCCATAAAAACTAAAATTTATTTAGAGATCAATTTCAAAGGCATAAACACATCAGATATCTAACATATTTTAAAAATTCCCATTGTGGCAGATACCCTACACTAGTTCTAAAGATATGTAAACATTCATTAAGTGCTTCCTTTTAAAATCTAATTTTAAATAGCCATATACCACAAGTCACTAAGGACACATCACCAGCATCTGAATATATGAGAGTGTCACAAAGTTTAAAATAGCTTCATCTTAAAAAGTACTTGGGGATGGTCAAATAAAATATGTTAGATACTGCCTTCCATCAGTTTAGATCATAAAGAATTTTACTCCTTTTCCTTAGTAGAATAAATAGTGTAGAACCTGATTCTCACAAGTCAGGATGCAACCACCAAAATATCTGGAATTGTATTTAAGCGGTTGACATTGCATAGTTCTTATAAAGGTAGATTTTTGCCTGCAAATTCTATTTTTCTATGTTTTTGCACCTTCACCATTTTAGTGAAGTTTAACGCCACAAGGTTTAGTCCAAAGATCTAGCTGTGCTGAGACTGTTAGCAAAAATGTTACCACTAGGCCTATTCAGCCTGGGCTGCCAGGCTTACCTGGAGGCAGCCTGTCTCATCAGGCAGCAAAGCAATGTCAGCTGAGCTGCTTCAGCTCCCCCAGCTCCACAGAGGACAGATTCAGGCTGTACTTTATGCTTGCAGTTTTATTTTCTGTACTATCAGAAATCCCTAAAGCACTATAGAAATAAAATCCCAGTATTAATAGAAAGCATGTGTTTAAAAGCTTTGCTCAATGCAGGTCACAATGATCAGTATATTTTAGGTTCCTTTTGGTGTTACTGGACTGCAAAAAGGCTGTAGGATCATCCTCCTTCTGAGTTAAAATATGTCACTGTAACAGTCACTTTCTATAGCAATTGCATTTTATAAAGTTCATATACGGCTGAACTCTTCTGATCTTACTAATGATGCACACGTCTCTATTTAGATATTATTTACAGAATAAAAACACAATGAACTTCTCTTTAGAATTTACAGTACTAAAAGTAATAATATTAGCACTCTTTGGGAAAGTTTTCTGGATTTTTTTTTTTCCTGGTAAATAATTGTATATACTGTTTTATAAAATCAAAATAAGTCACAGCCTTTGCCTAGCTGAAAGTACATTGTTCTATAGGAAAGAATATGCTCAGGATCAATGTAATTATAGGAAGACATCATGTTTTTTGCTCTCCCCTTTGTTTCCCACAACAAAGAAATGCTATTTCTATCACTTGAAAATAGGCAACTGTAATTTTCATATAATTTTCCCCTTTTCCTATTTCTTCTTTCACTCCCCACTAAACACTAGATGCCCTGAAACTCTCTTGCTCCTGCTTTGGAACTCCCAGTGTTGAATTCTGCCAAGCTGAGTATCTCTGTTGAGTTCCTCTGAGTTATTGTCCTGACTACTGACACTAAACCTAAAGTACTTGCTTGCTCATGTTCACTGCAATTATCCAGCTTCACCTACATTGTTTTGAGGGGTGTTTTTTGTAATTGCACTCTCCATTTCTAATTTCTCCAGGCTCTGATTTAGTAGAGTGTCTCCCAAGGGGGAATTTCCTCAGAACTTTGTTTTCCTTTAAGACACCTGCACTCAATAAGAAGAGGCAGCTGCAGTAATATTGACTGGAAAACATGAGCAGAATGGTGAGATGAAAAAAAGCTTATGTCAAATTGACATTAGCATTTTAATACCATCTTCAGTAATCGTCTCTTAACAAAAAGAAATATATAGGGAATATAACAGGTTAAAATTTTGATCAATTTCAAACCATGATCAAATTCTAAGTTTTTGCACAAATAAGTTATATTGACCCTTCAATGGGATCTTAGCTTATTTGGTTCTAAATGAGATTTCCCAGCTCCTAGAGTATCAATTATTTACATTTTCTAACAAAAATGGTTTGGACTATGGTTGTGATAACATGGAAGAGTTAACTAACATTCATAAAAGTGTAAACATACACTACATCTATTTTGTGCATATTAAACAGAAAGGCAAATGCAGTAGACTCCAAGAGAGGTTAAATCTAGTGCAAATTATCAGAAGCAAGAAAACTAATCAGAGCTGACATTCATGCTTCAGCTCAGCCTTAAGGCTCTGGATATTGTAACACATCCAACATCACATCAGGTTCTCAGCACCTTGTAAAACTCTGGCACAACAGGCTGCTTTTGGACATGCTTGTCAAAGAAAGATTGAATTTTCTTATTATTTCTACTATTTCTCCAGAACAAGACTTCCTACCCAGTCTTCTATTGTTTACGTTATTAATCCATTTATTTTGTGGTGGCATAAAGCAATAAACAGATATGGCTCTCCCACTTTAAGATCTGATTTTATGTTTTGACGAACATTCACGAAGGACATGTACATTCCTCTTAAGGTAAAAAACTAACAGCCTCATTAATACAGCTAAACTCTGTGGAACGATAGCAAGAATGTAGCACACAGAAAGTCTAGAGCAAAGATGGAAATATAACATTTCCTCCAGTAATCCCCAACATTTACTGTAATAACTTGCTTTATCTCCCCTTCCATTTTCCTCTTTGAGTGTAAGATTATGAATAATTAGCCAGACTCCGAGTTTATGGATAACATTGTTACTATAATTCTTTTATCTAACAACTGGCAACTGTTTTCCTAGAGGCTTCTTCCTTCAATTTTTTGGGCTCCTAATCTCTTAACAATGATTCATCCAGCAGGTTCTGTTAAAATCATCTACTTCACTCACACAAACCTCGTCTAAGGAACACTAGCTGCCCCTAGCTGCATCATGTACAAAACAATAATGCATCAATTGCATATGATCAATTACATACTAAATTTCCAGTACTGTATAATATATAAACCAACAGGAGATTACATTTTCACAACAGCAGACCTTTCTTAGTGATATTTTATAAACCATACTTCTTTTTAATCAACAGGTTGTAATAGGGTTTTGGAGCCCCTGAGAACTATCAGACGAGTCACAATCCATTATTTCTATTTATGGGGGGGAAACTACCCTGGAAGACTTTCTGGTTTTATTTTGTTCAGGGCCTATTGCTACAGCAGAGCAGGCATGCTGTGCTATGTGTGATCCCTGCAGCCCACAGCTTCAAACTTTCACCTGGGTCTCCAAACAGCCGTATCACTCCCACTGCTACAGACAGAAATATACATTTGTTCTAAATATGATTCAGAATGGAAAAGGACACCTAGTTAGGAATTGGAGCCTCCTTCACCTTTCCAAAGCACCTCTATGTACACTTGGCGTACATAAAAATGTCAGTTTGTGCGCATGAAACTTGTTGCACAAGACTTCACAAATTCTTAAAAACACCAGGGTATTGGTTTGGGATTTTTTTAAGCTGCTCTTTCTGCTTGCCCCTTACTTTTGTGAAGCAAACATGGGTCAAGTAATTTTAAACACTGTAATCATGGAAATACAGGATTTTTTTCTTCTAGATCATCCATCGAGTAACCAAAGTTGATTTTGACTTTTCACTAATGATTACAAGAGACATCAAATAAAACTCAAGCAGTGGGTGAGAAAAGACAACCAAAGAACATGAGACACCAGCAAAAAGATTCTGAAAAGTAACACATATTAAATGTTTGACACTCTCACCCCTATATTCATGGTTTTTTCTGCTCAGTCACACACACCATTACCAGGATGACTCTGATTTGCATCGACAATATCCTTCACCTGCACTGACCTTATTCCTGCATTTAAGAGGGTAAAAGAAAGAACACAGGAAAAGTGCTGAGTAAGGGTAACAAACAGAACACAGCATATAGCTTTTTAAGAGCTCCTTAACATTTATCAGATTTCTAATTTACAGAGAAATAATATTTGTTTTCATCACAAGAAAGATAACCAGTAAGATGAAAATCCAATATCTGAGACAAAGTAGAGCATTGCACATATCAGGCTCAAACGGAGTTGAAGCTGCCAGAAATGTGGGGGACAACAAAAAGAGGTTTTTCAAATACATTAATGGCAATAGATGGTGTAGAAGTATCATTGGCCCATTACAGGCTGAGGAAGGTCACCGCACAAAGAGGGACAGAGACAAGGCAGAGATGTTTAATGCTTTCTTTGCCTCTGTCTGAAACATAGGTGATAGCACAGCGGGGTCTCAGTGCCCTGAGCTGGAGGACCATGACTGTGAAAATGATCAACTTCCAGTCGACCCTGAAACTGTGCATGATCTGCTGCTCCAGCTACAAATCTATGGGGACTGACAGGATTCATTCCAGAATCCTTGAAGAGTTGGCTGATGTCACCACAGAACCTCTTGAAGATTTTTGAGCAGTCTTGGGAATCCAGAGAGATCCTAGCTGACTGGAAGCTGGTGAATGTTGCCCTGATTTTCAAGAAGGAAGACCCCAGAAACTATAGGCCTGTCAGTCTCACTTCAGTGTCTGGTAAAGTTATGGAGATGATTATTCTGGCAGGTATTGAAAAATACCTGAAAGACAACACTGTCATTGGTCACAGCCAGCATGGGTTCATGAGATGGAAGTCCTGCTTATCAAAATTGATTTTGTTTTATGACAAGATAACCCACCTAGTTGATCAAGGGAAGCCAGCTGATGTAATATTTTTTATTTCAGTAAAGCTTTCACAGAATCACAGAATATTCTGATTTGGAAGGTACCCAAAGGGGTCATCAAGTTCAACCTTTAGCCCTGCACAGGACCATCCCCAAGACAGTATCCAGCTGGATAAATGCATCATGTCATGGGTGAGCAATTGTCTCAAGGGTCAAACAGAGAGTTATACTGAAAGGAGTGACATCAAACTGATGACGTGTCACTACTGGCGTTCCAGAGGGTTCCATCTTAGGCCGTGTGCCCTTCAACATCTTCATAAATGACTTGGGCTGAGGACTGGAAGGGATACTGAGCAAGTTTGCAGGTGACACAAAATTCAGAGGAGCTGTTGACTCCCTCAAAGGCAGAGAAGCCCTGCAGAGAGACCTTGACAAATTAGAGGGCTGGGCAATGGTCAACCATATGAAGTTCAACAAGGGAAAGTGCCAGATTATGCACCTGGAATGGGGCAACCCTGGATTTACATACAGACTGGGGAATGAAATGCTGGAAAGCAGTGCCACAGAAAAGGACCTGGGAGTCCTGGTCAATGCCAAGTTGAACACGAGTCAGTAGCACCCTGGCAGCCATGAGGGCCAACCCTATCCTGGGGGGCATCAGGCAAAGCATCACCAGCGAGTCAAGGGAGGGGATTGTCCTGCTCTGCTCTGCGCTGGGACAGCCTCACCTGGAATATTGTGTGCAGTTTTGGGTGCCATAATATAAGAAAGATATTAAGGTATT
>JAWWEE010000122.1:35818825-35837131 GCA_035221455.1 Xenops minutus | reverse complement strand
CTGCTGAAACAAGCAGCATTGTCCTTCTCATGGGAAGGAAGCCTTGGGAAAGATCACAGAAGTAACAAGTCATGGCCAGAACAGTAGGTGTTTTACAATAGTGAATAAGGCCTTCTGTACTTTTGTTTAGTAATCTAGAATATTGTAGCAAACATATGGAATCCTTGATAGAGAAGAGAACCACCATTGTTAGAGCTTAGGGGCATAAATATGTGTCATCAAACTTAATAAAGGTTCCCATTCCTGTTCCTGTTTCTGCTCTTGTTCTGCAACTGAGTGTGTGTGTGGTTGCTAACGGGGATCATGCTGGAATTATCTCGCTGCAATTTAATATATATTATATATTTATATAATTATAATTTTATAAATAAAATATAATAGAATCAATGTCTTTTTCACTTCTTGCCATTCCTCCTTTCAACAGTCCAATACAATTTACTCTAATATGAATTTTAGTGCCAATCTCTACTACTTAATTTTGCTTTGAAGGGGGTTGTGAGAAGACCTGGCACACACTTCAGGAATATTAGATATCATTTGATTGAATTCTGGCATCATAAAATTACACTTGGTTAGAAAAGTAATTATTCCCCACTTTACCCTCACCTCCCTTAAAGATACTGGAGATCACAAAAAAATATTAGTGCAGGACTGTTGGAATCAAGATAAAATTATCAATACAAATCACTTTCCATACATTGTATCAATCTTCATAATTTAATTATAATCATTTTCTTTAATCATAGGATAATTTTCTAAACAAGATATAAAGCCTAAAAAGGACAGTGTATATGTAGCATCAATATCAAGTATTTGGGAAATAAAAATATTAATTTGCAGACAGTTTATAAAAGGTATCTTGAGAGATGGGGTACATTTTTCCCTGTAAGAAAGATTTATCTACTTACTTTTTTTGGATTCTATACATTACAGAGATTATTTTAGCATGGAAACATGGATTTTGAATTATACAAAAAAAAGTTTGAAAAAAAATCTAATCCATAAATTAGCCAACTAAACATCACATAGTATGATCTGAGATAGTACATATTAGTCTAAGTAGGAATTGTAATATTACACATCCACAAAACTATGATTTGCCATTTCTTGGCTTCTGAATCCTTAACTGAGCAACTTAACATTATTTTAAGGTCAGCCATGTTGTTAACATATTATTAAGCAAAGATCTACCTTAACAAGTATTTCACCCTTTCACTGAAAATTTGGCTCATTGACTTCTTGTTTTAATATAATTACTGCTTACAGGAGGGTCAAGTAGATAAGAGATCAATTTGTTTGAACTCCATGCCAGTAGTGCCACTCATCACTGTGGACAGAATTTCATCTCAGGTCTGACAAATATTTTCAACAATTGTTAATAAATCAAAAGTACTCTGAACAAGAAACTGGGTACTGTAATTAAATACAATTAAATCAACTAAATAGATTTCAATCAATAAATTAAACATAATTAAATCAACTAATCTTCATGAAAGACAGTTGCTCCAAAAATACCAGCACTTGGGATCTCAGAATTCTGATGTTTTATAACCTTTTGTGTAAGGTCAGAGGGGGGACAGTCTGACATTCTGATTTCTACTCCAGTTTCCCAGAAGAAAAGCATTTGTAGCTAATTACCAACCTCAGTCATATCTGCATATCATTTTTCTTAAAACATCCTTTAAAACACTTCTTAGAAGATCAAGTACGCTTTTTATTTTCAGTTTGACCTGAATCCTGTAACTAATGCACACTTAAAAGATACTGATTTCTATGACAATGACTTGGTTGTTTCTGATTTGATAGGTCTCTGAATTACAAGTGTGATGAAAGAATCTGATGGACCATTGCAGGTAAGGACTTGCTCCACTGTCTGTCCTATCCATTATGCCTAAGTGTGTAAACATTCATCTTGTATTCCTTTTCCCTGGAGAGAGGCATTCTGTTATATTTATGTCTGCACAACAAGACCACGAATCCAGAGGATCAAATAAAATTAAAAGGAATCCTTCAGCTTCCTACTCTTTAAATTAATCTTCTAATATTTTCCATCCACTGAACAGTGGAACACACTATTGATGTTACTTCATAGGACTTCTGAATGAATACAACACTGCCTTTTCAAAACAACAAAAGTCATGCACAATTTTTTCCAACTGCCTAAACGGTATAAATATGTGCTTAAAATACAGCTTTTAATGTGTAAAATTATGCTATGCAATTTAGGAACCTAAAGATGCTTTCTCTAAAAATCAATTTACCATAGTTCAGAATTTGTGACAAAATGTGTTTTCCTGCTGTGCCACCACAATGAGATGGAAAGTGCCAGGTTAGGATTCTGGTTTGTGAGTTTCAGATTCTAAATATCTATGCAAATTTTTAATGTGCCTCCATGTAGATGATTTGAGGAGAGAAAAAAAAAAAAAAAAAAAAAGATGATTACTGGATGCTCCTCC
This sequence comes from Xenops minutus, assembly GCA_035221455.1. NCBI lineage: Eukaryota > Metazoa > Chordata > Aves > Passeriformes > Furnariidae > Xenops > Xenops minutus. Next base: position 35,834,675 of record JAWWEE010000122.1, on the reverse strand, counting down.
TCAGAATCTGAAAGTTTGGCACAGAAAAGCAATCAAATAGAAGGTGAAATTTCCGCTGAGTTACCTGAATCTGCAGTTGTGGGATTCTGCATTCACATATACTATCATTGTACAAAAAGCATCTGGTGAGTTGGACTCAGAACTATATTACTACATTATCATATGAGAATATCGAGGAAACAGTGGTATGGAATTCAAGATCCATTGGCTTTTCCTCATAGGCCAGGACAAATTTTATCCTAAACTGGAAGCTTTGAAATGTTTAAAGCATCCCAAACTACACAGCTTCAAACTTGTCTTCTAGAAATTAGCTTGGTATTTGCTGTGTGACTGTGTCAACTCACAGCCCATATTAATCTGAGGCCAAAACAGCCTTTGGTCCTGTCCACAGAACTGCAATAATAATTAACAGTAAAGAAGAGAGGAGAAAAGATTTCACACCTCTCTCTTCATAATTTGCTAATAACTATCTTGTTTACAGAAGCCGAAGCAGTTAGCTGATTTAGAACTTGTGGATGAAGCAAATTTTGTTGGCTTTTTTTAACAGAAGAGCAAATATGGAAGAACAGTTGTAATACTTATCATTTTGATATCACTGATAAAATTTAAAAGCTCTTCATTGATATTTAAGAGGAAATACAGATGAGAAAAGAATATATCCAATCAGCACTGTAATATGATATACCAGCCTTACAGATTACATCCTGCAGTAGTTTAGGTGAAAGCAATCAAGAAAAACACAGTATAATCTTGTGACTATGATTTTTTTATATTTTTATTGGGTACATAAACCAAAATTACTTTTGAAAAGGCAACCCAAGAGAAGCAGGGAAAGATTTCCATCTGTCAGGCTCTAACTAGCTCTAATCATTCCCTTCTTTGAAAGAAAGAAGGTGTCTTCATAAAATAGCACATAAGTTGTCAGGAAGTCATTGATTGCATCATCCACATAAAGAGATGTACCTCAGCAGTTTTAGTCTGTGATGTTTTGCTCAGTCCTTCACACTGTTGTGATTTGGTTCCCCAATGGATAATGCTCTTTTGGGTTGCTGAAGTTCCAGATACTCCTCTAACATCTCCAACGGTGAAAAGTCATTAACACGTCCTAATGTTTCTAGTGGCCACAGCTAAGCAGCCCTCACTGTACCATATGATCTGGTTGGGGTTTCTTCTCTTGTAACAAGAGTGACCTTACAACCAAGAACCTGACAACATACTTTGCAAGAAGCAGCATTTCAGCTGACAGCATCACAGGCTAGAATTGTCCCTGGATGCCCAGTATTTTGGTAGGGCAAATCATAAGGATCAAAAAGATCTATTATTGTCACTTAGCACATTTGGTATTCAGAATTTGTAGCTAAAATGACACAGAAGTGGCACCCTGGCATGTTAATTCTGGAATGTGGAAATAATCATATGAAGTACCATAAAGTAATTATAAGATGCACAAACACTTCTGTTTTAGACCAAGGCCTTTACCTTTCCTTAAACATGTTGACATGTAGTAATTCCTTCTGATACTGAACCATGCTAAATATTAGTTTCACCCTTCGCTTAATGGCACCATTTACCTCCTTTCTGAGAACCTGACCTGTCCTTGAATATTTCCATATTTTCACTTAGATTGGCTTTTTTCTCTGCACTTTATCTGCAACAGTCAATGTTATTCTATGATAGCATATCTTTCTGAAATTCTTTTTTTGGCTTATTTTCAGCCCCAGAATACGTAATTTCATTTCTTGAAGCAATCCGCTCTAGCTCAGAGGCATATTTAGTAAGCATGTTCTCCCACTGCACAAGCTAAAACACAAACACCAGTCCACGTTCAGTGTGAAAGTCATACATCCTTTATCGTACAGTGCATTGGTTCCTGCATGACTAGGCATATTTAGAAGCATCTAAGTTTCATTTGTGTTCAAGGCGACCGTTTAGTCACCAGATAGAAAGGTCTATGGAAAACTTCTCACACTTACTTTCCTCTGCTGCACAAAATACATTTTCCTCTCCCTCAGGTACCAGTCCTATATTCAGGCTTTGGTACACCTCTCTCACTTCTCACAGTGATTTGTCCAAAGCCTGGACATACATTAAAACAGGTTTTTCTTTCATGATTTGTGAAACCTTTTGCATTATTTCTTTAAAACTTCTTTTAATTAAATTATTAGTTCCTTCTTCAGTTCAAAGATTTCATTGTTCTATTTCCCTTCCAAGTTTACAGCCTGATTTACTGTGCAATATGTGAATTCTCACTGCTTTTTCCACATCTTGCCAGGATGTTCTGGCATTCTTTTCTTATCATGGTGCTCCATTAAAACATGGTCTCAATTAGGGGTTCCACCAACTTCAAAAACATTGAGCAAGTCTCAAATCTTGCAAAATATTTTCAAAGTTTATCCAACGTATTTCTCTTGAAATACATCTCTGCAAATTATTTCACAAAGTACAACATTATCATTTCTTCACCACAGTTTGATAAATGGATTGCATGTCATTCTGCTATTAAATAAATCAATTTTCAAAGCTTCACTGATTTTTATCCTTGATGCCACTCCAACTGTCTGTTATGATTCTTGATTAAGATACTTCCAAGTTTGTTATTCCATTCTTTCCCACCTAACACTATTTCTACTTCAAAACCTGATAATGGTTAAAGAAAACTCCGAGTCAGAATTAATACCAACACTGTTACTCTACCTACAGCAAAGCTAACACATAGAGAATATCAGAGAAGAAACTAATGCCTCTAACCCCACAGCTGCCTAGTGTTTCTATACAGAATGTTCCTCAAAAGTCAACATAAACATAAATACCATTTTCATATAAGCTTCCTTCAAAGAAAAGTCAGCCAGCCAGGCAAGCCAAAAAAACCTAATACATCTTTTAGGCCCCATTCCAATGCTACTCACCAGCACTGCTTATGTAGTATGATGGATTGACTATGTCTCTGACTTGCCTCGAAGCAGATCTTAACCAACTAGGAGGGATTTTCTGCTGGCACAAACCCTGCCACTCACTTTGTTGGGGCCTGTGCAACCACTGCAATCACACACTTGCTATAATTATACACTTCCACGTTCTTACAGAAACTCAACGACAGTCCTAGAACAATAAGCAATGCAAATTTCCTTATTTTTTTAAGATCATCACTTCCAAGTTGTGCACAGGAAAAAACAGAATTGTATTTTTTTTCTGCTGACTTTCCACTCTAAGAGGGCATGCTGAGCAGCAAGTCCATTTTAAATGATGCTTTTCAACAGAGGGTTGCAGCTTTTCAGCACAGAGTGGCACTTCAAATGTAGGTCAACAGAAGGTAAGAGGGAGAATCACCACTAAGAAATGAAAGCAGACTAGATTTTATTCATTGGGATTTCTAGACTCTAGGTAACTGTAAATATGATGTGAAATTACAGAAAATAATGAAAGGAGCATTAAAAGTTTGTGGACTTTGAGCAATTGAATTGCTTATACAGGAATGTTTCAGCAGTAAAATATCTATTCTATTAAAATGTGTAGCTAGCTACTTTTTTTAAATTCTTTTTAGTAGTCCACTGTCGTTCAAACACCTTTTTTTTGCTGATCTTAGAGACCTTAATTCATCCTACTGAAGAGCAACATAAAAAAAAGTCTGTCTGCCTCAGGAAATATGAAAAATATTGTCCCTTTCCCTAGGAAAAATTGCAAAATGAGAAGCATTCTCATCAGCATTCTCCTACAAACAAGTGACAGAAGTTAACATGCATATTCTCCTTCAGTTATTTAAGCTAAGAAACTAAGTTACTAAGCACATAATTACTAAAAGCAGCGTTAAAAGCTATCTACTTAAAGGGACAGCATGTGCTATAACACTAACTCAGCAAGATGACTCTGACCTGCTTCTGTAGACCCATACATTTTATAGCTACACTGGAGACAAGCAGCTAAGCAAATGCTCCTTGTGTTCAATGACTTAATGATACTGGTTCACGCCCTGGTCTACAGCCTCACTGGTTAACTCCAAATATCATTATGCATCAGATTTCCATGCCTTGTAAGGAGGCAACAGTACCTTTCTCCATTGTTTTGGTTTTTCAATTCAGTTCTATTATCTGAGCAAATACAATCTCTTCATGTAAACCTACAACAGTAGAAAGCTAAAAAACATGCAGATGTCCTAATGTCCTCTGGATTACACAAAGAAATACATTGTAATGGTTTAAGTACATTCTATTACGTTCAAGTTGTCTTCCTTGTTATATTGCACCCATCCATACAGATGTGCTCACTGTAAGGTATAACACAGCTAAGCCAGAAAATAGCCCCAGCATTGCTTTGAAGGAAGCATCTAGTCCACATCCTTGTCCTAAACGAGGATCAAAAATACCTGAACCATTCCAAGATGCATGTTTAACCTCCTACATCCCCCTAAGGGTCCAGAGCTCTCCCAGACAGTCTATCCCTTTGTTTCACAGCTTACAACTAGAAAGCTCACCCCATTGATTAACTTGCACTCTCCCCACTGCAATGCAAGTCACAATGAGGAAAAACAGAGTAGGATGTTAAATGGCAGACACATTGAATGAAGCTTTAAATGTGAGTGCTTAGCTGAGAATTTTCCACTTAGTAGAAAAATTTCATGTCATTTAAGCAGTCTTAAGTTCACAGCATTCAAGTCATACACCCACCATGCTTTACTCCCACTACAGATTTGTAGGCTTCTTGTATACTTGCCAACCTGAACTTGCCTGGACAAAAATAAAAAAATTTCAAAAAAATATAAAGATAATTAATTCCTGAGAATCTAGTAAAGCAATAACTAGAATTGTTCAATAGTAAAACAAACAGTAATATAAACTTATGTTCCAGATGGACCTTCCTCTCAATTCAGCTATGAACTTCAACGCATTGTGAAAACTGAAAATAGGTCATGAAAAAGAGAACTTCGTTTAGAAATTTTTACTGGAGTAGCTCAGAATCAAAAGAATCTACTCAGACTCCAAATGGCACAGAACAGATGCTGGGAGAGACATCCTGCATCAGTGTTTCTGTAAAGTAGACTGCTGACAACTAGAACATTTTTCATGTGAGGAGGAATGATCGATTAAATCCAGAAGGTGTTTGTTGCTTCCCTTTAGGAAAAACTAATTTAACTCTTCATGGATAGTAGAAAAAACCCTGGCAGCCCAAAAAGAACTTAATAAGCCTCAGAATTTTAGCAAAAAAAAAAAAAAAAAAGACAACAAGAGATATACAGACAGAACTTGGATTTTGCTGCAGAAAAAAAAGTAGCTAACATTGATTCCGGTAGTTTTAGTAAGTGTTTTATCTTAAAGTCAGTGCAATGCTTGCAGGTACCAGACATTTGTGTACATAGCTGTTGTACACAATTGTTGGCAGTAATTTTTGTTGTTTTTAAAGCAGAATTAGATTTACCACTATTCCCAGCTCAGTTCTTAAAGAAGTTGTATGGCAAATGGCCTTTCAGCGTAGAAACATAAAACTTACAACTTTGAATGTAGCAACTTTAATCCACACAAAGCCAAAAAATCAATTTTTAATTAGTGAAATAGCTTGAGAAATCATGTTCTTATACTATGTTTTTGATCCTGTGGAAGTTAAGAGCAAAAATACCATTGACTTCAAAGGAAGTAAGATCGAACTTAAGCCCTTTCCCAACTAACTTATCTAAGTCTGAGTCTCAGTGTGGCAAAAGCTCAATGTGCTTTTTTAGTCATGTTTACTCAGCTGAATGGGTGTGATATGACAGAAAAGTATCATTTAGGAGCAAGCTAGAAAACCTAAAGCCACATTAGCTGACCAAACTAAAGAGGAGACTATTTAATCATATTCAGTTCATTCAATTTTGCTCACAAGATTGAAGGACAGACTCCTATTTGCTTATGAAGAAATACCCTAATTGTTTAACAATGGCAAGTCATGTCAATTCACTAGAAAAGAGAGTGACAGAAACACAGCACAGAAAGCTATTACTTATATATCGTATCCAGAAAGCTATTCTGGCCTTCTATATATCCATGCATTTTTTTCATCAGCATTTCACAGTGCACAACAAAACACAAGCTATGTCAAATAAGGGAGTCTGTGGACTATTTATGATTTTGGTAAAGACTGAATTTCCTTCACTTTTAAAACTACAAATATTATTTTGCTCAGAGTTAGTGGACTACCTTTATATCTCCATTTTGGATCAGGAATTTGAAGAGTAGCAATTTGAAAAATAATAATATTTTAAGATACCAATAAGAAGAATTTAAGTAAAATAAGTAGCCATAATATTCCCCATGAGGCAATATTCCCCATGAGGCAACCAAGACTCAGTATTCTTCTATTTACAGTTAAATACCCAGCAATTTTTTGCAGGAAGAGCTACCTGACTTGAACGAGAAATCACACATAAGGGAAAAAAAAAATCTTTTGGGGAATACATATTTTTGGTAGTTCAGACCAAATAAAAATAATAAATGGTGAAGAAACAAACAAAGTGTATGCTGGTTCTTACTATTTTTCTGGATCTGCATGTACCAGCAGCACTTTCTCAGAATACTGTTTTGCAAAAGACAGAATTACTTATCTTTAACTTTCTCTAATCCACTAAGTACCAAAAACAGTAAGCAAAAGCTCTGAAAAATAGCATGCTTCAGTAACTAAGACACTGTAAGGAAAGGATCAGTACTGCTCCAAGAAGCCTGGGCAATTAAGACACTCCATTTCTCTGCTGATGCAGGAAGCAGAGTACAGGGAGTTTAAGTGGCAGGGGTCAAAAATGAGATGATGTTGGTACATATCTAAACCACAGAAACAAGCCCACATACATATGGATGCTAAATGCAGGTCTCTGGGGAGAATTTTGTCTGTTTACCCATCCCTTTGGAGGCCTGGATATAAGGCAAATAAATCTTTTGAGGGGAGAGAGGGGGAGGGAAAAAAAAGCTTAAAACTCTAACATTCCAATTCAAGACTACCAAATACTTTGATGATGAAAAGGAAAAAACAGCAAACACAATACACTTTATTTAAAAAGACACTGAAGTTAGAGTTTAAGTCAAAGTTTCTTTGGAAAAAAAAAAACTCACATGAAACTGAGGAAAACAGTCTCTCCTGTACTTCTGTGACTTAAATCTAACAGCATGCCTTTGGAATGAAAGAAGGAGAAAAATACTTTATAGAAACTGCAAAACCACAAAAAGGAGAAGTTATGATGCTACTTGAAAACAATCATCATGGGGTTGTTTTGCTTTTGGTTGGGTTTGGGGTTTTGGTTGGGTTTTTTTTGTTGTTTGGTTTTGGGTTTGGGGGTTTTTTCACAAAAAAATACTCTGAAATTCCTAGCAATAGTTAACATCAGAGACATGATATTGGGAACACAAAAAGGACTATGAATTTAATAATTCTGCTCCAATATTCCCCCTCCTTTTCCAATATTTTTTAGACAAAAGTGTGAACCAGTCCATAGAGGATTAATGTCAGCATTAGAATTACTTTCTCTATTTATGACTATCACATTAAAAATAACAAAATAAAAAAAAAAGGAGGGAGGGAGGGATCCAAGAGAAAAGAAAGAATTTGCTTCTTCCCATCTCCCTTTCCAATCTGGTTCATGAAGTGAAGGGACACAACTCTTTCCCCTGGAGTCAAGGAGGACTGTGGTCAAGGCACACTGAGCTGAGCCTCCTAAGGCTTTATCCCCAGCTTTGCTAGAAACATTTGTGCACTGATTCCAAGGCAATTATTTCATCTATCCATTCCTATTTATAATCCAGCTATTCAATAGAGTCTGCTACAGAAAAGCTTCAAGTCCTGCGCTACAACAATGAATGCTCAGCAGTTGAAGAGCTGGTGTGAGATGAATATGGACTGGCGTTTAGAGGGTCATTCGAAAAAAAAAAAAAGGAAAATTGAGCTCTAAGGAAATGTATATCATTCTATTGCAGTCCACCAAACAGTAAACAGAAGAATTATTTAAATTATAATTATGTTTAAAAAGGGTATTTTTTCATCCTCTTCTGGTTCAAAGTAACAGAAATACAAAAAATATATTTTTATATAGGCTTTTGTATAAGGATGCATTTAATAATTCTTTTTGTCAGAATGACAAGGCAATGTTGTAGCTACTCTGGTTACACCAAGGTCTAAAAGAGTCAGTTTATTACAGTAATTATTCTAATATTGAAGCAATGCACCCTACAAGACATATCATGAAATGACTTCTGATTGTTGTTGTACATCTAAAAAAATGTACCAACTCATATACTACCAGAACAATGGCATCACTTTGCGATAAGTGTGCACAGTTTTGTAACTCAGACATATTTTTGGTCCACCACCACTCATGGCAAGGAAGACAGTCCTCCAGATATTCATGTTTCCTTAAAACTAATTGATCAATTCATGCTACTTCAGGGAAACAGAGAAGCTTGATTTCACAGAGCAGTAAATGATACAGATAAGGTACTTCTTATTTTCATACTCAAAGGATGAGAATAAAACACAGACAGTGGGATCAGAGAGAAACTGATTCTTGTGCCCAGAGAAAGATGGGGCAGTTCAGAAAACAGTGATGTGTCATACACACTGAGAGACTAGTTTTTCTCAGAGCCCTCACTATAAAAACAGACCTTTAGGCTAACACTGATTGGGAGTATATATGTTATCACACTTGATATTATTTAGCAAGACAAACACAGAGGAGGTGTAAAACTATGCAAATGTGTACCATCATCAGTGAGAATATTATATTATTTCTAGCTTTAATGCGACAACTCCTATTCTAGCAGTCTTTAAACAACTGCTAATAACACTTTATAGTTGAATCTACCCTTCATTACAGTTTACCTAAAGCATATGGTACTCTTAAGGTAACAAGTCACTGTTCTTAAGCTCTAAGCTGTGGTTTCTAAGTTATGTGCTTAGCAGTTCAGTTTGTCCTTGGGATCTATGCCTCTTCAGTAATAGTAAAACCAAGAATTTTCAAAGCTAAATGCATTTTAACTGAAGTAGTTAAGATTATGTTACACAGTCTCTGTACATCACACAATTCGTCAGCGTAAAAGCTCTTTTGTTTCCATAGCTTTAAAGACTTCCAAGTCCATCATCTCCTTTTCTGCTGCTGTTAAATAACTCCCAGTGCTACATCTGTAAAAGATACTGTTCTGTACTGCATGGGGAAGACTTGAGATGTTCCCTTACAAATTAGCTGAAGATGCATGAAGTAAAAAAATAATAATAATAATAAAAAAATCTATAAATAGACATCAGGCTAATAGTTATTACATTCAATAATTTAGCATGATATGCATGACAGCTTCAACCTCCAAAATAATTTAGTGCCTTGAGCTGAGATTAAATGCAGAACATTAATTTCTCCCTCTGGTTGTCAAGCCAACCAAGAGGCCCGTCAAATCTATTTAAATTAAGCCTGCATCATGTAATGATATTAAAGGAGATAAAATATTAATATGGGTCTGTGATAGAACATTGGACAAAATAGCTGCAGTAAGGCAGCTTTAATTTACTACACCAACAATCTGTCTTTATGCTGAAAGCAGGATTTAAAGGTCCAAAGGAATACACATTTGAGTATATGCTCATTTATAAAGTGTTACTGATTTTCAGTTCCTGAGAATATCTAGCAGTATTATGTAGAAGAAAAAAAAAATGTGGTTCCCAATATAATCCTACTGATGCAGAGAAAAAAAATATTGAACCAAAGTCATCATTGTGTCTGCGCGTGTGTCCCATAAACAGATGTTATTTCAGTAAAAGCAGTATGGCTGTCACCATTTATTACTAGCAATGAGTTTTCCTCCTTCAGCCGAAGGTTTATAAATGTCATTCATAACTACAATATTTCATAATATGAAAATGAATTGAAAGGGTAGGTAGACTGCCAGACCAAAGACAACTCTAAATATTCGGGTTACAGGTGGTTTAACAGAGCAGATTTCTGTTGTCAATACAGAACTAGTCATAGAAAGAAAAGAATAGTAAGATGGAACAAAGTCAAACGAATTTGTGCAGCTTCACATCAAAAATAAGAAACCTAAAACCTGCATATTTTGACATATTTAACTTGCATGATGAATGGGATTGGTCATGTTTACAAACAATACCACAAACATCCAAGATATATTCAATATCACATTCCTCAACTCCCTTGGAGTTACCTTTTTTAATTTTTAACTTTTTAGATAATTTATTTTTCTAATATTTGGGACCCCCAAAAAGAATGCAGACTCCAAGAGGTATCCTGTGTCAGCTAAATTCAGAAGCAATCCTGCACGTTGCCAGTTTGCAAAGACATCGCTGATAAGTGTCAAAAACTGGATGAAGGCCCAAGTTCACTTTATTAGGAGTAAATATTTTTTATTGCTGTTTGTTCATATGATGGTGTTCCTCTGCAAAATCTTGTTTCCTAGAAGAACTGAAAGACTAAACAGTGAAGTCTTTATCTTAATGCTCTTAATTTCATATGCACTGAGGTCCCTGTGTCATGCCCATGTGCATAATTACACTACAATCACACCAGTGACATATATGAAACTCTCAGCAATGTAAGACCTACAAATAAAGACAGAGAGCGAATGAAAAATAGACATAAACATAGCTAGGGACTGCACAGCATGTAAAGAAAGAGGTTGAGATTTACTGAGGCAGAGTGAGCACAAGAGGATGTTTGAACATATTTGGGGTTTGAACTATATTTGTGGCATGGCTCCAAGTTATCTCCCAAACACAAAATTTCCTTCACAAAGCCTGTCCATCAAGCCCAGTCAAGGTTGTTAATTTTGTTTAACTGAGAAGCAGTGACTGTAACAGACTAAAACATTGGGCTGTCTAGTATTTCTTAAACACACATTCAATGCAAGCTCATTCAGCCTTAACACATTACAAGCTCAGAAGAGATAGATGAGAGAGCTCAGGGTACGCTGAGTACCTGACAAATTCTCTGCCTAAACGGCTGCCGTCTAATAATCTCTATGAGTATTTCACTAGACATGTCACAGTCTGTATCAGTTCTCACACCAGCATTTTTTTTTTAAGTGTTCACCCATACTGCTCAGAATTTGTGACATGCACATGCCATGACCATGTCCCAGACCTTTCAACAAATCCTTTCACATACACAAGAAGAATGTAGTGTAACTGGAATCCATGGGAAAATAAATTATTTATACCTGAGCTGACAGATTTGATCCAAATTTTAATTTCTACCAAGTGAGGTCCAGATTTTACTAACCTTGGCAATGCAAGAACAAAGCGTTTACAACTGTGACTCCATGTTCCTCTAAAGACAGTATTATGTTTTGGAAAGTATTGGTGTGCTAGAAAACCACCTGCTTGCCACTGCTTGTTTCATGGGATGGAGAGGGTGTAGGTCATAATTTGCTATGGATTCTCCTTGAAGTTACAAAACAGCATTTCATCAGAAGACACATTGCTGCTCAGAGGGTAGAGTGAAACTAAATAACCTGAATCCATTTCTCAAAGCACCTTTTCTTATTTCAAGTCTGGTGAAACTGATAACTACTGAGCAATGTGTCGAAAATACAGAAGTTTTATAGTAAGTCAGATGTGTTGGGACTGGTTATTTGTTTACTGATAACACTCCTCTTTTTTTGTAAGCTGGCTGTTCTGTTTTGTTGCCTGCCTATCCACCTATATTTCATATAATGCTCAGCATCTTTTATTATTAAATTAAAATTAAGTCAACTGTGGAACATAAAAGGTGCAATAAGCTTGTAGTGACAGACACATAGACAAAAAAAAAAAAAAAAGTAAAAAGAAAGGAATGCAGATGATACTTAGGAAAAACTATCCATAACACAGTGAGGGGGGAAAGAAAAAAAAAGTCAAGGATGCATGTAAAGATTTCTAAGCTTTCAGATACTATGTTCAGGTCAGAGAAAATACATGCATTCACCGCAGAATGACCCCAACCTTCTCCAAATGCTTACTTCACCCTCATGCTCTGAGGTAGAATATAGTCCATAGATACTGTTAACATTATATGACCTAATGTTATACATTCTAACTCTTGTGTAAAGACCATAACATACCTAAATTGCAAACAAACAAACAAAAGATTAGAGAACTACTTGCTTGTCAATTTGACTTCATCACTAACCAGTAAGTGGGAAGGATACTTTTAATTTTCTCGGTAAATTCTATTTAGCAATTTTTGTATTATGAGAATAGTTTCATTTTGACTGAGCTTATATTTGAACATCAGTACTTGATCTCTGTGAGTGCTCTCCAATCCTGATGCCACACAAGAGAAGCACAAAGCCTGCACAGTTTGCACCCAGACAAAGTGCCAAGTTGTGTGCCCAAAAGCCACCAAAACAGGACTAGAAGAACCACAAGTTGCAACACAGCACTTTGGCCGTGCAGAGCATGGAACCAGGGAACTGCAGTAAATTGTTTGGTGAAAGACTATGGGTTTAGTCTCAAAGTTTAGCAAATTTTTGAGTTTACATATTCCATAAGGAACTACTAGAGTGTTTAGGCTTACAATATTTACAGAAGATACAGATTTTTTTTTTCTGCACCTTCTTTTGGAAGAAGTGAAATAGATCTTGACCTGCTTTATGTCCTGGATGAATTCTGTGCATTTTATTTTGTCTATTCAGGTATGATGCCAGGTTCATCATTAGGGTACCCCTGCACATTAGGAGCATTGCTGATATGTTGCTATTCCTTTTTTTCTTGGAAGTAAGACAAGAGCACACATTTAGAATTTCTTATTACACACTGACACCAACGAAATAATTTTAAAGAGAAGTGAGTTTTATATTAGGATCTTAGAGGCAATGAATCTGCAGTTGTCCAAAATCATGTCAGCAACAAAGTGCATCAACTGTCCTCTTATGAGATTTGATGTTTTTGTCATGAACTATTGCAGAATTTTATGTCAGTTGGATACTACAGCAAAGCACTGCCTCCTTGGACATATTGCTGCTATGTGCTTTGAAGAGAAGAATTAGAACAGTGAATATGACCTAATGTCAGAGTGATACCTAGGACAATACCTTCAGGTAAAGAGCTCAAATCATTATAAGGTACCAAAGGAAACAACCACTGCAAATCAAAGAGCTGAAACTTTTCTGAGCATACCTGAAAGCAACAGCCATCCTAAAGCATGACAGATTATCCGTACCCTTTGTTCTATGCTTCTCTTCAATATAAAATTAAATATCAAGAGACCTAGAGCTGGCAGAAAGCCAAGACCAACTTGAATGGAGGTAGCTAAGAGCCACATTGCTCTGATTCATAGAAGGCCAGCACAGCTAATCTGCCCCGCTCATCCCTTTGGAGACAATGACCAGAAAATAGGAAAATTTCCCTATTCTGAAAGCAGAATGGAAAGGCAAAAAGTAATATCTTTGTCTGTATTTTGAATTAGCATCACCAAATGTAAATAATTTTTATCTTTCATTTACCCCACACATGCAATTCCAGGATCAGGAAACAACAAAACACAGGTGAGCACAGTAAAACACTTCTCTGTCTAATATGTAAATGAACCACTCTGTCTCGCTTTTATAAATTTTTCTTATTTAATAGTCATAGAACATCAAGCTTTATTAAATACTGTTCAGGTTACTGGAACAAAGTCTCTGCATTGGAGAAGTAGAAGCATCTGAAACAGAAGCACTGAAGAACAAGAATGGCAATAACAGGACAGTGGACACAATCACACCAGAACTCCACTCCACAAGTGGAGACATGTCTTGCTTCTAGCTAATCCTCTGTTTTTCTGACAATAAAAAATGAGCTAAACTGAATTTCCAAACTGAACTACTTGAGGCTGGTGCACACTTTTCGATCAGTCTCTAAATCTCTCCCCTATACCCTGATTCACCAAATAATTTCAATTTCTGCATAGTATTAATCAAGCAATTATTCCAATAGCATTCCAACACTAAATATTTTTGAAAAAAGTCAGTAACAGATATCAAGCTGTCACAATTTCATAATGCCACCAATACAAAACTCAAGTCAGTTGCTTATGATCCTCAAAAGAGTGCTTTCCCCAGACACACTATCAAAAGATTTACAGCACGTATGACAGTAAAATTTAAGAAAATATGCCTAACCACCCCCTGAGCCTAAAAGGGAAAGAAGCATCTAGTGATTACAGGGACTTTTAAACCACTCAGTCTTTCAAACATTTATTTTAGTGCAGCAGAAAAGCTCTGACTATTTCAGTCTTTAGAAAAACTCAAAATCTACTGTTACCCAAACTGGCCTTCACATACTTAGGTACCACTTAAACTATTTCCATAGTATAACTAATTCATTATTATAAATTTGAGAACACACACTCACTTTGAGAAACATAAATTCAGATATTTTGAGTCCATTCTGCCCTTGAGGTTTTTCAGTAAGACATATATTGGACCAAATACACTTCCCTAAAATACCATGATGTTACATGTTCTTACAGTCCAAGCAACTATGCTGTTATCAGTCATGCAGTTTTGGGGAGGGGACAGGTGACATTTCATGGTAATTTATTAATTGATTAGACTTCTCTGAAGCATTAGGACTTTTGGCTTTCCTTACTAGGTGGAAAAATCTCCTCTACTTTCCATTCTGTATAGGCAATAGTAGAAAAATGAAATGGTGTACTTGGAAACTTCTGCTATATATGGAACTTTACTTATAGATACCTCTCAAAGGTTTTGTAAAAAATATACTCCTTTTTTCCTGCCTTAGGAATATATTTCTTAATTTCAGTATTACTGAGCTCAGCAATTTTGTCCTCAAAGTTATATTAAATACAAGAGAGAAGAAGTCACATACTTGGATAATTTCAATCAGAAAGTGGTTTCCCACTGCTCACCTGCAACTGATTGGGACCATCTACTAAGAGATTCCACTCAGTAGACTCCATAGATTTCATTTTCAGTTCACACATTTCTTTAATGAGACATTAATATGCCTTGGCTAAAGTATGCAGAAAATGAAACCCACACTTTTAAGCATTTTATACACCTTCAGAATACTGCATATTTATTTGGTGTCTGTGGAAATGCAGTACTACTTCGTTTGATGCTCCTCAAAACAGCAGACCCATCAAAGTAAAGGCTTACCACCTCCAAATTGCTTTCCTGACAAAAACCCCTGGTTTCATCTAACTTTCTGCTTTCAGCCAAAGGCATTTTGCACTTGTTTTCAAGCCAGTTACCCCACTCAGCTTTGCTTGGAAAACAATCAAAATCAGGCAAGTTTATCTATCTGTTCTATCTGATGAGTAAAGGGGAACAATTGTACCACCTTATGAATATTAAGCCAGTAACTCCCTGAAGCATGAAAACAGACTCAAGACCCTGCCCTCAATATTTTTTATAACAAAAGAAAGCTAACAGAAGATAATAGGAAAATATATCCCAGAACATGTCTTCCACCGGTGTTTGCTGCAATTGTCTGAAACAGAAAATCTAGAGCATGTTTCTGCTTCACATCTTACACAGCTGGTATTGATCCTTCATCAAACCACAGGCTCACATATCACATGTAAATGTTGTAATTTTTTAAATATCTTTTGGTAGAGAATTTGATCAAAATGCATTCAAAATTCAGACTCTTATTTCAGGAAAACTCAAGCTTCAGGCTGAGTTACAACAGTGCAAGACCTGGGGAGGCACAGAATCACAGAATATGCCAAGCTGGAAGGGATCCACAAGGATCATTGAGTCCAACCCCTAGCCCTGCACAAGACAATCCTCAAGAGTCACTTGACAGTCTTAGGACCTCCCCAAGAGGTACTTGACAGTATCATCCAAACACTTCTTGAACTCTGGCAGGTTTGGTGCTGTGACCACTTCCCTGGGGAGCCTGTTCCAGTGCC